>CM028335.1:6424578-7052717 GCA_016647705.1 Eucommia ulmoides | reverse complement strand
TACATTTGAAATTTATTATACTTTAATTTTGAAACGATTAATGATTTCGTGGTTTGGTTTTGATCTTGTTTGGAATTTGTTTTATATTATAATTATTTTTTGTTTACAATTTTATGAACTTGCATTGCTAGTAAATAGTAATTACAATAGAGAAATTAATACATATGTAAAAAAAAAAACTTAATGGGTTTGTGGTTTTACAATTTTGGTTTTGGTTTTTATAAAATTAAACCGTTCGGTTTAAATACCGACTTTTATGGTTCGGTTTTGGGTTTGGTGTAGACCTAACAGTTTTGGTTTTGGGTTCTAGTGGAACCGGCCAAAAACCGACCCATTGCCATCCCTAAAGGAAAGAATGTGGGGAAGACATGTGGCTTTTTATACCTTTGCGGAATTCAAGATGCACTTTCACGTTATACTATACAGCTTAAGTAACTCCGTCAAGTAACGATTGCATTCTAATCACAATATATTCTCTCTAAAAGGAAACGGCTCCTACATTTTGTATTTCTCTTGTACTAAATAATTCTATATTGATATGTTAAATCTGATCTATTTAATCCATACAAGTTTATCTATGGACTAAAGATTGTGGAATGTCTCGTAGAACATGTTTTTATTCCTGTTCCCCTTGCCATTGCTGAATGCTTATATGCATGATTTGCTTGAAGTGATTGAATTAAAGGATCATTTTGGATATGAAAAGTTTAGAATTATAGAACTCATACTAAACTTCATTCTGTAGATGTTTCCAGCCAGAACAGAAAAAAATCTATCCTGCAATCCGAGCCAAATATATTATCCAACATTAGAAGTGTTAGTTTTTCATAGATTTTTCTGATGTAATTTTTCGGAAATATTGTTGAAAATTTCTCTTCAATTTCTAAACAAGTATTTATGCAGTTTCCATTTCGATTTATTCTTCCCTTGCAGTTAAGTAAAATTTTGATGATTTTGATATTTCCCCACGCTTTCCTTCATGGATATTTTCAGGCATTGAATGGGAAACTTCTGAAGGCCAAAGACAAAAGCACAAGGAGGGAAATCCAGAGGGAGCTCAGAACTCTTTCTCGAGAAGAGCGTAAAAGGCAGCAACTAGCTGTAACAGATGTCATTAAAAATGCAGATGTTGTTTTGGCAACATTGACTGGTGCATCGTCCAAAAAGTTGGATGGCACCTCATTTGACTTGGTGATCATTGACGAAGCCGCTCAAGCACTTGAGATAGCATGCTGGATAGCTCTACTGAAGGTAATTTAAAACATGCTGGCATACACAACACATATGAGAGACTTCATAATTAAACAAACCTATTAAAAAATGTTTATCAGCTGCATTGTTTGATATCTTGTGTTGTTTGGTTCAGTTTCTGAAAATTTTGAAAACAACTTTCGAAAATTATGAGTTTGGTTTAATTTTTAAAAAACAAGAAATTTTAATAATGTGTTAAAAAATTAAAAAGTTAATTTTAATGTGATGGATTAAAATATGATGCTGAGAAAGACAGATAGTAACAGTGTTTGTTAGGTGACTGTGTGATAGATAAAGTTTATATAGGAAAAAGAAATAATGATAAAAAGAAAAAAAAATTAAATTAAATTTATAAAATAAAAGTATAATATTATAAGTAGGTGATCTTATAGTTAAGTATTGTGAAAATTGTTCTGTACAAGTATTTTCGAATGGTGTTGTAAATGAGAAATAGTTGTATTTTGTATTTTTTAAAACAAAGAACACTAATCAAATAACAAAACAAACAACCCCTAAATAATATAATTTAGAAGGAAGGTTGCGGGCTAAGCGGGCTAAAGCTTTGTGCGGCAGTGAAGTTATGCGCTTAGCCGTGTGCGGTAGCTTAGGTTGTGCGGTAGTGATGCGAGAAAGATAGCCAATTGTCAAGAATGGATATTGTTGGCATGGCAAATAATTTCTGGCCTCAATGAATGTGAATTCTTATTTATTGGAACTTTCAAGAAAGGTGAAAACAAGAAACCTTCTTCGTAGCAATGAACCCACGCTAGCTTCTTCCCCTCCTCTTTTCTTCTCCTTCTTCTTGTCTCTTATTCTCAACAATCTCTGGCTTTATACCACATCCTTGTTTTAAAAAAAAAAAAATCAGTAAGCACTGAATGACCAGAACTCTCACTTTTCAGGGCTCAAGATGCATACTTGCTGGTGACCACCTGCAGCGTCCTCCAACCATACAAAGTGTTGAAGCCGAGAAGAAAGGCTTGGGCAGAACCCTTTTGAACGCCTCGCAGACTTTTATGGGGATGAAGTTGGTCCATGCTTACTGTCCAGTACCGCATGCATGAGCTTATAATGAATTGGTCATCTGAAGAGCTTTATGACAGTAAGGTGCTGATCATAATCATCTCACGACTTACAGAGCCATTTTTACATTATAAACTTATACAAGTTTGGATGTGATGTTGCTGTTTTTGTTGATAACAGATTAAAGCCCATCCAATTGTTGCTGCACACACGTTGTGTGACCTTGATGCTGTAAAGAAGTCGAGTTCGACTGAACCTACCCTTAGTCTGATAGACATAGCAGGGTATGCAGCTTATTGTGTCCTTTTGCCACAATCTCCAGCTTTTGCAAAAGACCGGTTAAATTTAAGCTCTAGAAATGCATCTTTTATAAAAATTACATGTAGAAGTTTTCTTTTATGCATGTATGGGGTTGGGTGATGACTGATGAAGTTGAGTTTTTTTCTTTCAAACCAATTATGCAATTAAGGGTTTAGTATATAAATCTGAGATTTGTTACAAGTGCTATAATGAACTACCCTAAATGTGAAAGTGCAATACTGATTTAATTTGTGTGACGACCTGTATCCCACATTAGCAATACAGTAGGGAGAACCTAAACCTTAAACTTGTATCCCACATTAGTAGTACAGTAGGGAACCTGAACTTATATGAGGGTTCAAGAATTCCGAAGTGTTAGGAGGTTCCATCTTAAATATGGTTTTCAAGTGGAGTAACTCCTTTTATATGTAGACTACTTTGGGAATCGTCACAGATTCAATATGAGATTCTAACACCTACCCTCATGTGCAATCCCCACCTTGCACGTGATGGATCAACAACAGAGGAGATAAGACAAGACAAACATTCAAACAGTACAAACAAACAAGAGTTCCCAAACTGTGTTCTGATACCATATTAGGAGATTTCTTTCATAGGTAAACTACTTTGGGGAAGCCTCACAGATTCGATTCTAACACAAAGATTACCTTCAAGCAGCACTTTTGGATGAGGACCGGGGTGTCACAATTTGTTTTCAAAGTGATGCTAAATTTATACAAGAATTGTGTTATACTTTAGTCACATGTACAAAGCTGCTTCAGGTGTGACATGGAGGAAAAGAAGGACGATGAAGATAGCACACTAAATGAGGGAGAAGCGAAGGTTGCTATAGCCATGCAAAGAAGCTTGTCCAAAGTGGAGTCCGTGGTTCTGATATTGGAGTTATTACCCCTTATGCTGCACAGGTTAAGCATTTTCTTGTTTATAGAATGATCTTTTTCAACATGCAAAAAGGGTAGCTCAGTAAACGAAGGCTCCCGCCATTACAGAGTTTGGGGAGGGTCTGATGTATGCAACCTTGCTCCTGTATATAGAGAGACTGTTTCTAAGATTTGAATCCGGACTTCTAGGCTGTATACAATGGCTTCCAACATGCAATTCTTCTAATTGAAGTAGGGACTAATACCTATGGATTAACTGAGTCTCGGCCTAATCTGTATATATTTTCCTTCTTTTTTTTGCAACTGTTAATCACACAGGTTGTGTTACTGAAGATGTTGAAAAGCAAAGAAGACAAGCTTAAGGATGTAGAGATCTCAACGGTTGATGGCTTCCAGGGTCGGGAAAAGGAAGCAATAATCATTTCAATGGTTCGCTCGAACTCGAACATGAGGTCATTAACATAATTTCTACTCTTACTACTACTTTTAATTTTAAAAAAATGCAGATACGATTTAGATGGTCGAAATCACGATTTGTTCAATAAAAACTAAATGTGTAAGATCTAATTTCCACATTCAGGTGGGGTTTTTGAGTGATCAAGGCGGATGAATGTTGCAGTGACTCGAGCAAGGAGGGCAGTGTTGTATTGTATGCGACACCGAAACAGTGAGTGGCGATAAGTTCTTGAAGCGCCTAGTCGAGTATTTGAAGAACATGGTGAATATTTGAGTGCCTCGGAGTATGACAACGAATAAGCAGGATAACAAAAAAGAACACACACAGTGAGGCTCCTCTTATGGCCCTTTCACCCTCAATGGCGCTGCAGAAAAAAACTTTTCCTTCGATGCTTCCTTAGGTCCGTTTGGTTGTCCTTCAATTTACAAATTGTAGTGTTTTTCAATTGGTTAATTTATGCGTTGTTATGATTTAGTATTTGGTTCTAAAAATTACACACTTAGATTAGTTAATCATTTTAGTTCTGGTGTAGAGAGCAAGTATAACCTAAAATTGTAATGTGACAAACAATTGTACATTTCTTTGTTAAAAAAGAACACATTTAATTTGATTAAATCATATGCAATTGTGCAAATGAAGAAATAATAATCAATGAATAAAAAATAAGTAAAATAGGATAATTTAGATAACCAAATTCTGTTTTCAGGATGAATTGAGAAAATTGAGTGATTTTTTTCCCCCCAAAACCGCACAACTATTCATGTTTATCTCCACTTTTTGATTTTTTTAACCCCAATGCATAAAATATATTATTTTACGATAAAAATGCCCTTTGATTAATTTTTTTAATAATAATTCTAACTATCACTCAAATTATTCACTATCCTCTTACAATCACACTAACAATTCGCTATCACCGCTACCATTACAACATCATATATTTCTATTACCCGCCACCAACCACTAGTAATTATACGCTATCGCTACTGCTACCATTACAACAACCAATTTTTTACCATCACCATCATAGTAAATATTCACAACTATCAATGCCACCACTAAGAACAAAACATTTATGTCGTTTACTATCACCTAATGTTGTAAAGGTTTTCGTGGGTTTGCACAGAGGTGGGGCAATCCTAAACTGCCTGGGGCTATGGGAGGCTATTTCTAGCTGGGCTTGCGCCCAGATGCCGTGGGCAACGCCTAACTTCACTCAGGGCGAAGTTCATTGGGACTTACTAGGGATGTCACTGGTTCGGTTTTGGTCCGGTTTCATATAAAGCCAAAACCACTAGAAATATATCAAACCAAAACCAAACGTCGGTTCGGTTTTAAAAACCAAACCATTTAAATTTACACAAAATCAAAACCAAACCGTAAACTGTGAAATCATTTAAGATTTTTTAATTTTATAAAAACCAAAACCGCAAATCGTTGTTTGTGATATATAACAAAAATATAGTTAAAATATCAAACATAAATTCTTTAAAAAAAAAAAATACAAAATAATCATAATTAAAATTTTCAACCAGTAACTATAATTAAAGTTTCTAAACAATAACTATGATTAAACTACAATAGTAAGGCCACAACAACGTTGTTTTGGTTTGGCACCAAGAACAAAACGACATCGTTTGTCAAAAACGACGTTGTTTCTAAGGATGATTTCTATTTTATCATCTTCTTTTTTCAATTGATTTATTATATCTATTAGGGCACTATTAATTGACCTTTAATTTTATTTTATTTTTAATTTATTTATTATATGATTAAGATTAAATTATTCAATTACAATAAGACACAAAATTGTGCTCCAATATAATTTTTGTTTTTAGGTCACTATTTGTTGTCTCTTATATTATATATAAAATATTAATTTTTTCACTAATATAATTTTATCGGGGCCACTACTTTTTGTCCTTTAAACAATTGATTATATATTAGTTTTTAATAAAATAATAAAAAAATCAATATTAAAATATCAAATTTATTTTTATACAACACTTTCAATTTTGTGCCTCGAAAAACATCTTTATAGGGCACATTACATATAGTGTTCTAATAAAAGTGCCATAACAAACAGTTTTTGTTGTTATGAGAGGGGTTAAAAGTGTATATATATATATTAAGGTTACAATGTAAATATATAAAAAAAATAAGGATATATATGTATTAAAATATTTTTAAAATGTCGGTTTCACGGTTTCGCGGTTCGGTTTCACAATTTCTATTCCAAAACCAACTCAAACCAAAATCATTTCGGTTGCTAATTTCAAATCCAAAATCGCAATCAAACCATTTTGTCGGTTTTAAAACCGGACCATTCAGTCTGGTTTCTCTCGGTTACCTATCGTTTCGATTTTTTGTGGTATCCCTAGGGCTTACGTTTTGTGTTTCCATCACTAGAAAAATCAAGAGAGACAAAACTTCATTTGCACCTGTTTAGTATATTCGTCTTTGTCTTCATCACTTCGTTGGTGCCAGAACACGAAGGCTGGAGGTGCGACCAAGGTTTGGAATAGGAGAATTAGAATTAGTTATGCGTTTTTTTTTATGTTTTATTTGGAAGTAAAGTAGTTGTCGCCTCTAATATATATATATATATATATATATCTATATATATATATATATATTAAATTAATAAAGAAAAAATTTAGAGTATTTGATTAGATTTCGAGGAATATTATTATTTGTTAGAGAATAGATAAAAAAAAAAAAAAAAAATTAATAGCATCCCTAAATAGGTTGATCTCATGTGGAAAATAGAATTTCAATTAATTACTATTTATGATTCATAACTTTTTGTTATCTTATCATTTTATCTATATTTATTTTTCATATATATCATTTTTATTTTATTTTTCATATCTTTTAATTATATATATATTTTAAAATATTAAAAATTTATGTATCATGGGGCTTACGCCTCACTCCGCACAGGTCAAAACACACCGCCCAACACCCTTGCCTTTTACAGCATTGTTATTACTGTTGCCACAAACATTCCTATCATTGTCACCACTATAATAATATTTGTTATCAACCACAATAAAATTTCACAATTATCGCTACTACCGCAGTAAGATTCACCATCATCGCACAATAAATATTCGCTATCACTACCGTCCCATAACAAATAATGAAAAAATCAACAACAAATATCATAATTATACAATCAAAATAGAAAAAAAATACAAGATCATACAAAAATCAACAGTAAATATTTACTACCACCACATCAAATATATAATATATGATTGAGGAAAAAAAAAACATGTCTTATTATTAAAAAAATATGTGGAGGTTAAAAAAAAAGTACCAATTTTTTTTTTTTTGGGAGGGTGGGGGGGGGAAGAGATCTGGTGATTCGCACTGGTTGGTGGCGTAAAAGTGGCACGGATTGGTGGTGGCATGAAGTTGGTGAGTTGAGGGTTTGTGGTGGCACGACGTTGGCGGTGCCGTAGGTTGAACATTCCGACTAGATTTGGCCAAACATGACCAGATCTTGTCAGATCTTGGTCGTCATGGCCCGATCTAGGGTTATGGCACGAGGTTGGCGATGGCGTGGTGGTTCGACAGTTGATAGATGTTGATAGCACTGCGAGATGGTGGCATAATGTTGGTGGCGGCGTGGAGTGGTGATCGGTGGCGTTGTTGGAAACCAAAATTTAATATAATTTTTTTATTTTTTTTTTATTTTAAAAGTATTTTTTAAGATTAAAAAAACATTATTTATAATTGTTAACTTAAAAAGTTATAAAAAAAATAAATAAAAAAAAAATTGAAAATTTTCATCCATCTCTTATAGTATAAAAATAAAATAAAATAAAAAAGCAACGACATTTACTTCCCATAAAATGCTTAATTTTTTTAAGTACTCTTTTTTAAGTAAAAATTAATATAAAAATTATTATTTCCCTTAAAAAAAAAAAAAAAAAAAACTTAAAAATGCTCTGTGCCTTATTTAATGGCAGATCTGTTTTCCTGAATGCATGGGGCTGAATCTTGATAAGGATATGTAAACCCCCCACTTTATTCTTGATTTTTCAGGTAACTGAAGCAATTTTTTCCCATTATTTTGGTGGAATGAAAACGAGTACAATTAGGAGTCAAATACCAGCAATGGAAGAGAAGACAATGTAGTAGTGTTTGGTTACATGGAATTTGAAATTCGAATTAGAAATAAAGGTGGCGTTTGGGTCGGTGTTTCTATTTTCTATTTCTACTTCTGACATGAGATAAAGATGAAAATTCTGTTTATTTTTAGAGTATTCCGAAAATAAAACATATTTGGTAATGATCAGTGTTCAGAATGTTTTTTTCCTTTAAATTTATGAGAATAGAAACAAAAAACGCATTCATCTGTTCACTCTTTTTGTTTTCACTCTCTAAATGTATAGCTGCCGGCGTCGTGGTGTGTTGGCCGCCAACAGGGTGATGGTGGGGGAGTGAATATGAATCAACATTTTTTTGTTTCACATTCTTAAACAATTCAGAAATAATCCAAAATTACTCTCAAAATTTGAGAAGAGGGGTGTTTACCAAATGTGTTTTTGTACATTAATTCTAAAATTTTAAAAGCAAGAACAAAAATAAGAGAACAAAACAATAACCAAACGGGGCCTCAATTCCGATTTCATGGCTAAAATGACTATATGCATTACCCAGGAACTCCCCAACACCTGGTGTAATAAAGTCCACATTACTCATTATATGTTAGTCCAAATTACTCCCCCAAGAATCTATTTACTTACTTTTGAACCCGAAAAATCTCCACTCGATGTCAAACATTGCAAGCCCGTTTTTAAGCATGCAAAGAGTTCATCTGGGCATAGGGCTTCCTCCTCCTTTGCATATGTTCCTCCATTTGTCTTTGAGATCGATGGTGGTACGACCCTTAAAAAACACGTCAACTCCAAATTCCAAGATCATCTTCCACGGTATGCTTCTATCGTTAGCACTTGTAAATCTTCGGACCCCCTCCTGACAGCAGTAAAGAACATTACGCGCACACGCACATATATAAATTTCATATTATGAGATAAACAATAGGGCCCATTCGGTTGTCCTTCAATTATATTTCTATTTAATTAGTCGATTCTTCAATTGCTATTTTCTCGTGCAATTTGAACAAAATGTAACCAAAATAAGATAATAGAATTTTTTTTCTGCCGCCACCCCACAAAAAACTAAATTAAACTAAGAGTTTTTGCACTTTGCACCCCTGAAGTTTCAGAGAAATCCCACTTTAGCCCCCATATACTTTCAATTTGAAAGTATTACATGATTTGAATATATCAGGGTTTATTGTGTTCAAATTGAAAGGACATGGGCTAAAGTGAGATTTCTCCGAAACTAAATGATATGTAAATAGAAAAATATACAAATCAAATGAGAATTCAGTGATTTTACAATTTAGGAAACAAAACGGACCCTAAAAACAATTATAGTCTTAGCTATCATAAAGTACCATCCTGATTCTCACTTTACTAGATGTAAGAAAAATATCATACATAGAGAAATTAGTACCTTTAGTGTCTCTTCTTCTACTTTCGTCCATGGAACTTTCTTCCTCCTCAACTGAGGAAACGCAGGAGATGTGCTGCATATCAGGGCAAACCAGAGCACTTTCAACTTTCAATAAATGAACCAAAAGGGTGAAAATTAAACTAATCAATTAAAACATGAAATCATGGATCTCAATATAAATATGGATAATACTGATTAGTCTCTAATAGCGGGTGCAATTTGTTATTTGTCCTATTTAAAAAATAAGTTTAGAATTAGTCCTTTAATTTGATTTTTGGTTCCGTATGAGTCTCGTGGGTGCTCACGCATTGTATGCGGAGCATAAAGAAAGAGTGCTTGGTGAGTGATTCGTATTAAAGTGAATATTAATTACACATAACTAAAATTAGTTACAAATTAATAATTACAAATTACATGTAAAATATTACTTGTGTAATATTAGTTTTAGTTTACACGTAACTATTTTTATGCAGAAAAAACTACAACTATCTATATCTCTTAGATTTAAAACCGAATCGTTAATAATAGTTATATAAAAATATGATTATTTACAAAAAAACTTAGAAAACCATGTATTTATCGTGTTTTTACTTTTAGGATGAAATCGTTTAATATTTGTTACATCTAACAAATATTTACGTACAAGTTAGATACATGTAACAGATGTTTCTGTTCGTAGGACTGCAGAGGCACGTATATTGGGTCTTTCACATTTTTTAATGCGTTGGTTGCAATTGGTTAGGAAACTTTTTTTAAAATTAAAGATAAAATAAGGACCAGCCACCAAAACACCTATATAAATATGTTAAAAATGGTGGGAGCAAAGAAAAACAGAAGAAAGGCATTCTTGGTTTCTTTGAATGAAAAATGAAACTTACCACTGAGCTTCTTGTTTCCGGACTCTTATGGAATAAACTGAAGCAAGGGGCTTGTTGTTTTCTTCATCCGAACTTCCCTCTGCCTTACTACCAGAAACGGGCAATCGTTCATAAGCAAAATTAACAACCGGCAGTGGGTCAACAATCTTCTCATTTCTAACAATAATCTCCTTGCTTACTGCTTGAATAGAGACTTCCTTCTCTTTCATCCCTCTAGGAGATTGGCGCTTTTGACCCGTTTTTTCGACTTCTTTATCTCTTCCATGAGGTGGATTATCATTTGCCCTTGATACTGACGGCTCCGGTTGTTGATCTTCTTTATTTTCCTCTGATCTAGGCCGTCTCTTGGAGATTTTCTTTGGTTGATGGTCAACCTTCAAGCCAATAAAGGCTGCAAGATCATTCCTTGCCAATGAGGTTTTTCTCTTTGCTTCCAAATACTCTGAAATCGCTCGAGAATATGCACAAAAGGGACAGTAAAAGCTCCCATTTCCATCAAAGCTGCTCGAAGAGCCCAAGCAGCTATGATGAACCACAATTGGACACGAATTTGAACTACAAACCAATAACTGACCACCTTTGTTACATTTCATACAAAGACTTAGCTCTGAGAAGTTAGTTGTCGCCAAAGAATCTTGACTATATGTGGGCTGAGAACTCAAGAAAGCATGCTTCTTCGTGACAATATCATTCCTTTCCTCATGGTAACTGTCACTATCACTATACATATCCGATTCTGTATTATCCCTGTTAGTGTTAGCTTTAGCTTTAGCTTTCTCAGAAAGTGCAACATTTGGGTTTGTTCCATTTTCTCTAATACTGTTTTCACAGTCAACTCTGGCTTCATCAACCGAATTTTTTTGCTTGCTTATTACTATATCCAAAAGGCCTTCACCATCCTCTTTGGCTTCAGCATCACAATTTTCTCTAATACTATTTCCACAGCCAACTGTAGCTTCATCAACAGAATTTCTTTGTTGGCTTGTTCCTATGTCCAAGAGGCCTTCACCGTCCTCTTTGTCTTCAGCACCACAAATATTTTGTTTGATTTGTCCACCGCTATATCCAGTCGAAGGAATATTTTCAAGATTATGCAGTAATTCAGCATCACCATTCTGCACTAGCCTTTGTTTGTCAGGTCTATCCTCAAGAAATCTGTTGTCCTCAGACTCTCCAGCCACAGGTTCTGTTGACAATCCACACCCTTGTCCTTCAACATGCTGTATTCTTTCGGATGAATCGTTTACCAAATCAGTTTGACGCACAGAAACTAAATTCTCAACTATGGCCTCTTTGCTGGAAGAGGCATTACCATGCTTAAGCTTCTTGGAGGTACTTGAACATGGAATGCTACTATTGTTTATAGCGATTTGTTCTTCGTGAATTTGTAAATCTTTGTTTGTAGATTCATCCCTAGGCCTCTTGGCAGGTAATGAAGTTTTATTTGAAGGATTTTCTTGGAGTTGATCATTCCCATTTTCTGAAGAGAGACTATCTTTAGATTGAATTCTAGGTGCCAGTCCACTCCTTTCCTTCAAGGATTCAATTTGGCCATGGCTGCCTGACAGAATTGCTTCCTTCAACTGCTTGTCAAGAAACACAATCCAGAAATCGAAGCAAGCAAATGAGAATTAAATATTCTCTTGGCTTCTTCTACTCCAAAAAAAGTCAGGTGAACATGAGAAGGCTTTTCTTTACCTTTTGTAGAGTACATTTGGGCGAAGAACTCTTTTTATGAACAACAAAGGACTGAGTATCCCATTTCTGCATCTCTGGTCCAGCCGTTTTCAAACTTGATTCAGATGTCTGACAATAGATGAACAATGTAACAAATTAACGGGAATTACTGAAATCTAGTGTTTTATCACAACATTTTTTCAGACATCTAAACCTAATATCCAAAGAGACGGGCAAAATCAGAGATAATTACCTGGTCGAAAATGTGGAGAAGGACATCTTCACAGCGCTCCGACGGATCAAAGCCTATCTTAGTATGCGAAGCTGAATCAACGTCATTAGTGATTCCAGTTCCCTGACTGGACAATCTCTCCAGAAGTTTCAATGAAACCATTTCCCTAGCGTCTTTTCCGACATCGCCGGAGCTTTCCGGAGTCCTTTTAACCAAGTCTGCAATACATAACCACGAACAAAAAGACGAACGCAATTGAGGTTCGAAACCATGAACACAGGCATCCAGGCTGAAATTCAAAAAAATTACACAAGTACCGATCAACAGAGGTGGTTCCACTTGCTTGAAGCTTGCTAGGGCTTCAATAACCCAGAGCCATGGAAGGCTTAAAGCTGATGAAGGCTTCGTAGCCATCAAAAAAATTGAAAACCTTCAGGAACTGAAAACTCAAATCGATGGCTCTAGTTGCAGTTATATCCAGAAAAATGCACCGAATTAGCGATTGAAAAGCTTCGCATAATCGGAATTCCCCTTGCTCTGTCGCTGCTCCGGCTTCGTCTCCCACGATCTTCCGATTTAGGCCCAAATAATCCCTGAAGCCCAAAATTTATTGTCCTATTAAAAGCTTATTTTTTTTGCCTCGACCGGACTCGGACGAAGTCCGACTTGGGTCGGGTCCTGATCCGGGCTTTAATCTATATTTAGATTTTAGAAATGATCGGTATGACCCAACCGGGCTTATAACCTTGTCGCAGTGATTTTCCGTGTCTAAATGTACTATATTGATTTTTTAATTTGTAATTATAAAAAAATAATAAATAATAAAAAGACAGTCAAATTAAATACAAAACTAAAATTTAGATAGTACGTAAGATAATTTAGACAAATTTTTTGTCCCCCAAATACTTAATCCAATTTCATCTATCAATTCCTCTCAAATCAATATCAACCTCTAATGAAACGACATTAAAAAAAACTTAGTAATTTATTATTTGGAAGTTTAAATAAAAAAAACTTGTTACATATTATTTTGTTTTTCTTATTTTTATATAAATTACACAAACTATTTTAATATATCTATATAATAAATCAGCTTATTTATATTTACAGTCGTTAGATGTCTATGGATATTCGTAGCCGTTAGATTAAAAATCAAGTTTGAAAATGTACTAGTATAGCTACAGTAACTTCTTGGGCGGGAAACATTTAAGGCCCATCGATCTAATATCCAAGGGCTAAGATACATTGTTCACAAAGAGATTTGATTCCTCATGTTCTTTCAAGACCAGTGCCTACCTTTCAAGACCAGTGCATGCCCTCTCATTCTCTCTCTCACTGCACGTTCTCACTTCTCTCTATCGCTCATCTCTCTCACTCACACTCCGTCGCCGTCTCCGCTACAGCTGGAGCACTGCAGTGCCCTCGCCGTCTCTTTAGCCCTCACTATCGTCATCGCCAGATCCTCAACGCTCCCAACCGACATCGATCGATCGGTCCCTTCGCTCAACGCTCTTGCCATTGCCGTCACCAACCACCACCGCAGTAGCCGTCGTCGTTGATTCGACCAGATCTGAGTTTGATTTGGCCAGATTAAACTTCAACTGGGCTGGATCGCGATAGCGATGGCTGTCGGTGGTCGAATCTAGATGGCAGTGGCCTGTAGTGGTCGGATCTAGACACTTGTGGGTTTCTATTTTGTTTTCAGTTCCTTTTTTTTTTTTTTTTTTTGAATTCTGTTTTGGGTGTGTCTCTAATTTCTGTTTTCTGTTTCTGTTAGTCTCTGATTTCTGTTATACTTTCTTATTATTAAGGGTTCTATTCTCATTGTTCTATCATGCAGGTTGTTTGGTTGTGAGTTCTCATTACACTCAAGTGGTTGAAGCTCAAAGCCTTCAGCTTCTCTTTGTCTCTCTGTTTCGAGGTCGAAGGCCATGCCAAAGCAGCTCCCCTTTCAACTCAGGTGCACTCTCGTTTTTTGCGTCTCCCTATCTTTCCTCTATGACCATATCTTAGTTCTCTAGAAATGCTTCGGTTTGATGTTGAAGGTTTCCTTCAGTCTGATTTCAAGATCTGAGTTATATTGATTTTCATTTTATAATTGTCAATCCCCACATTTTCTTGTGGTTTGATCTTAAAGATTGGAAAAATTGAGTTTTTTCATTTCGGTCGATTCTTCCAAATCACCAAAAAAAAAATTATTTTTTTTAAATTGATGCTTCATCTAAGTTTTGTTATTTCAGCATTTTTTTTTTCTTGCTTAAATGATTTGAATGCTTGGTTTAAAATTTGGAGAAAAAAAATTGATCAAATTTTGGAATTTTGGGTATTCGATATCTAATGAAAAATATTTGGTGATATACGATTTTTTTTGTATATATTTTCAGCCTCTCTTTGCAGTCTAAGCTCTAACCTCTATTTGCAAATAGATAACTTTGGGAGGTGAGAGCAAGTGGGTATTACTCCAATTCAAAATAAACTGTATGAAGCAGCTCCATATGAATTCATTGAGTTTTTCTTCTAAAATTACAATACACTTAGATTTCTCCTGAAACATTTTTTTTTCTCGAAATTATCTTAATATATCTGTTCTGTACACCTGTTTCTTAATTACCTTCAGGCTGTATATTAATCACTTTTAGGTGTCAGAGAGCAATCGCAGGTACTCCAATAGTAATTGTGATTTTTATTTTCAGTTTTAATTTATTTGTTTTGGTACAATAATTCTGATAATTGCAGGTTTTATCTCCTCTCTAATCGTGTCGGTTGCTCAACATAGGATGAAGGTAATTTTTTTCCTATTTCTATTAAAATCTGAATTAGATGCTTCTTTTTTTCTTTGTTTTTTCCTGTCGAGACCTTGATTTATTTTTTTTGCTAAAAATAGAATTATGTTGTTTGTTTGTATGATTTGTTCGTATGATTCATTGGATGTTTTTGCCTCTAATTGTTGATTTTTAATTCAATTTTGAAGCATTTGGAAACTCTAAATTTGCACACCACCTGTTTAACGTGGGTCGTCAATGAAAATTACAGTGCACACCACACAGTCACCTATACTTCTTATACTTCTGATTTTTTTTTTAATTTTTTTTTTCAATTTCTTGCCCTCTTTGTTACTCAATTATTCTTGATTTCTTTGTTTTGTAAAAGACAAACTATTCTTTTTGCGGTTAATTTGAAAATAGGGAATGAAGAATGGCAGCCAAACTATGGCGAAGGATGGAAAAATGACAACGTTTTCAACTCACTTATGGTATTTCAATTTGATTATTTTTATTCTCATCCAGCTAAAATTTATGGTTTACAGTGGGTAAACATGCAACAATATGGGCTCATTTATTTACGAAAAGTGTTTGTTCAATCGTGATCACTACAATATTGGGTAATGTTTAGCTAAAAGTATTCATGGGAGGAGGCAATGTTTGTGTGTGTGCATGTTCATGTTCATTTTCATTAGTTATCTATTTTTTGGAATGAAAATGTGAATTGAATTGTTTAGCTGAAAGTGTTTATGGGTGTTGCCTCCTCATGCCCAATCAAACACCAAATCTGAGATTTAGACATGCAAAATGTATAATTGAAATAGTGAAATTTAGATAGGCAATAATCATTTTTCGTTTTCATTTGTTGTGGTTTAACTTAAGCTTAATTGTGGTATTATTTGAATAGATGAATATCTATGTTATCGATATTAATTATGTAGTATTTGTAATATACATTGTTAGTTGGTGACAGTATTTAAATATTAATTTTTTGTTGAATGTTGTATAAGTAGAAAAAATTGTGTCAATTTATTTACAAACGTTTGCAATTCACTTATGGTGTTCTAATTTGGTTATTTTTCTTCTCATCCAGCTAAAATTTTTGGTTTACAGTGGGTAAACATGCAACAATTTGGGCTCATTTGTTTAGCTAAAAGTGTTCATGAGATGAGGCAATGTTTGTGTGTGTGCATGTTCATGTTCATTAGTTATCTATTTTTTGGAATGAAATTTTGAATTGAATTGTTTAACTGAAAGTGTTCATGGGTGTTGCCTCCTCATGCCCGATCAAACATCAAATATGAGATTTAGACATGCAAAATGTATCATTGAAATAGTGAAATTTAGATGGGCAATAATCATTTTTCGTTTTGATTTGTTGTGGTTTAACTTAGGCTTAATTGTGGTATTATTTGAATAGATGGATATCTATGTTATCGATATTAATTATGTAGTATTTGTAATATACTTAGTTGGTGACGGAATTTAAATATTAATTTTTTGTTGAATGTTGTATAAGTAAAAGAAATTATGTTAATTTTTTTTTAGGTTTGACCTTTTGTACACCCGTGTTTTCAAGCATGGGTTAATTTTTTTATTTAAAATTGGTAATTACATTTCTAAAATTTATTTATATTTTTGTTGTTTTGCACCCAAATTTTTGTTTCTATTCTTTTGGGAAGTGGGAACAAAATAGATTCATTATTATTGATGTGAAGAGTGAAATTGGATGTAGTGGACTGAAGAATGAAATTGGAATTTGAAACCAATTTGTTGCTCTATTTAAAGTTTAGGAACTTAATTGAGTAAATTAGAACTTTTTGGACTAATTTGACAATGCTAAAATAATCAATGTCGAACTTTGCCCATTTTTTAACTTCTCTTTTGTTCTTTTTTCACTCATAATTTTTAGGACTGAAGAGTAACCGTTTGTGCAAAGTCAGATTTATTGCCAATTTTTTTAAAAAGGAAATATAGCTTTTACATAGATGAGTAATAATAACCCCCCACCCACCCCCTCCAAAAAAAAAACCTCGCCTTCTGCAGAACTAAGGTTCTGTTTGGTTAGTTTTTTCAATCTTTTTATTTCTACTAAAATTGGATTAGAACAGAGAAATAGAAACATAATCTGTTTTTCTGATCCCAGTTTTTTTAACAAATTTTTGAGATATAAACAAATGGACCCCCCTCAAACAAAAAAAGAAAACAAAAAAAAAAAAAAAAAAAAATGAAAGGCAAACACTAAGAATCCGGCAGTTAGAGAGTGGGCGACGAAACGAAGAAGCTGGAAAAAAGTAATGATGATAGTCCTCAAATTAAGTAAAAATAAGATTTAGTCTCTATGGTTAGTTATTATTATTGTTCTATTATTATTATTGATGGTCAGATGAAATATATGTAAAATATTGTATAAAAAAAAGAGATTATGTAAAAAAAAAAAATTGTCGTTTCGTTTTATACCCGTGCCTTCAAGCATGGGTTATACGCTAATCTATATAATAAATCAGCTCATTTACATTCACAGCCGTCCGATGTCTCTGGATATTCGTAACCATTGGATGTCTTTTGATATATACAACATCTATATATATAATCTATAATCCATTAATATATATAACTATTAATCTATTAATATATATATATATATATATATATATATATATATATATAAAATATATATAATAATACACAATCTATATATATAATGATCTATATATAATCTATTCGCCACCCTATATAACACCCTATATAATAATACAGGCTAAGAGCCTTACCATCAATACCCTATATAATAATACAGCCTAAGAGCCTTACCATCAGTTTATCAAAAAAAAAAAAAAAAAAAAAGCCTAAGACCCTTACCGTCAATTTGGAGAGCCGCAGGAGCAGAGACCCTATAGAGCCGCAGGAGCAGAGACCCTTACCGTCAAGCCCGTCGCCGTCGCCGTCGCCTCCCTACTCTGATAGACCTGTAGCTGTCGTCCGCCGCTTCTCCGCTTCTCCGTGCCCTAATCAGATTTCTGTTTGCCGTGCCCTAATGGAATCGCTCCTCGCATCTATAAAACCCTCGCAAGGTAGCATTTGGTTTTGGTTTCGATTTCTGTTTCAGTCAAGCTTGGACGGTGATTTCGGTTTCTATTTCAGTCAAGCTTGGACGGGTGAAGGTAACCCTAATCCGAGTGCTCTTCTTCATGTTATCAGTATAGATTAGTTTTAAAAAATTGGTTTTGGTTTCGGTTTCTGTTTCACCGAGTGCTTTTCTCAATCGTTATCAGTATATTAGTTTTGAAAAATTGGTTTTGGTTTCGGTTTCTGTTTCACCGAGTGCTCTTCTCAATCGTTATCAGTATATTAGTTTTGAAAAATTGGTTTTGGTTTCGGTTTCTCTCTTGAGAAAATTCATGTCTTCCCCAGAACTTGAAATGTTATCTGCAACCAATATATACACATATATGCATATGTATAGCACTTCATCTTGCAAGGAGAGTTTGACGGAGTTCTCAATATATTTAGTTATGAATTCTATGAGTTGAGGCCATGAACCCTCTTCTGCAAAGCTCCGTTCATTTGGAAAATGGAGGATTTTCCGAGCAATTCCGTGACTGATTTGGGATACCAGGGCACGAAAACGTTGGAGTGGTTGAGCAGTATAGATTTGTTCACCTGAGGGTCGGTGGAAACTGTTTCTGATTTTGTGTTAACTGTTTCTGTTCTGATTTTGTGTTAACTGTTTCTGTTCTGATTTAGTGTTTCTGTTCTCAATGGTGAAATTCTCAATGGATAAATGTGGTTTCTGTTTCGGTTTCTGGTTTCTGTTTCGGTTTCTGTGTTAACAGGGATTAGGGCTTGGATTTAGTGTTTCTGTTCTGATTTAGTGTTAACTGTTTCTGATTTAGTGTTTCTGTTCTGATTTCTGTTCTGATTTAGTGTTTCTGTTCAGAACTGAAAATTGGAAAATAAAAAATAAAAAATAGAAACAGAAACAGAACAGTATAGAAACAGAACAGAAACAAAGTTTTTTGGGAGCAGAAACAGTTAACACTAACTAAATGCATCACCTAAATACAAACAATTTGATCTCAACGCTCCTCGCAAGGTAGCATTTGGTTTCGGTTTCTGTTTCTGTTTCTGTTTATGAATTGTTTCTGTTTCTGTTTCCTGTTTCTGTTTCTGTTTCTGTTCCTGCTGTTTCTGTTTTTGTTCCTGTTTTTGTTTCATTTCATTGATAATAGGTGTCTCGGTCACTCTGGGGTATTATAAAAACTGTAGCCGATGACCTTGCCATTTGATTAAGGGTTCAATTAAAATATTTAAACTTTAGCTACCCATTTGAAACTACACCCAAAATATAAGGATCACAAAAAATTTAACCGTATTTATCCATATTGCCCCCCCCCCCAAATTATTTTATTATCTTAAATTCACCAAAAGAATCAAATTCTACATCTTTTTTTATTTCTAATTTGGTCCCCTAACTAACAAAAACATCTTAACACTAACCATCAGAACAGAAACAAAGTTTTCTGGGAGCAAAAACAGTTAACACTAACCAAATGCGTCACCTAAATACAAACAATTTGATCTCAATGCTCCTCGCAAGGTAGCATTTGGTTTCAGTTTTTGTTTCTGTTTCTGTTTCTGTTTATGAATTGTTTCTGTTTCTGTTTCCTGTTTCTGTTTCTGTTCCTGCTGTTTCTGTTTTTGTTCCTGTTTCTGTTTCTTTTCATTGATAAGAGGTGTCTCGGTCACTCTGGGGTATTATAAAAACTGTAGCCGATGACCTTGCTATTTGATTAAGGGTTCAATTAAAATATTTAAACTTTAGCTACCCATTTGAAACTACACCCAAAATATAAGGATCACAAAAAATTTAACCGTATTTATCCATATTGCCCCCCCCCCAATTATTTTATTATCTTAAATTCACCAAAAGAATCAAATTCTACATCTTTTTTTATTTCTAATTTGGTCCCCCAACAAACAAAAACATCTTATATTTTAAAAACACAGCAACATACATACATATTATACAACATCTATATATATTATTTTTGGGTTCCTAAAATTTGTTCTATTTTTAGTTTAGCATTTATTAAGTGTTTTAGTTTAGTGTTTGCCTTATGTGTTATTTATGTCCTTCAATCTCAAGCAATATGGTACGACCCGCTATCGTATTGAGAACGAGTACTAGATTAAAATTGCGTACGGAAAAATAATTCTTTTATGAGAAATTTTATTTACAAAGTTGTCCCGTTAGAGAATATGGGATGAATAAAATAGCAAGTGCTAGAATTTTGCAGAATTATAGGTACAAAATTAGTGAGAGAGACATAATGAACCAAATTGTTGATGGCTTACCATCAAATTGGGATGTGGCGACAAAGAATATATTTGAAAATCATCGGCCTCTTACTGCCTTTGAATTTGTACAATTTTTAGAAGAGGCTGAACAAGATGTACATCCATTATGGAGAGAATTTGAAAGAGAGAAAATGAATAAAAAAGAGAGTGTTAGAATGCATGTACTTAGAAAAGAGCGCCTGTACTACCACCTAAAACGTAAGGGGTTTCAACCAAATTGGGCAGTGTTGGTGTATGTAATAGTGCGTACTCTACCGAAATCTTGGCTTAGAGTTAGAGTTCATAGAGCCTTAAAGAAAGAACTCCTAGACCTAAGAGCATTAGAAACTTTGTTAGAGAGCATCGAGGACGACCAGATTGGCTTAAAGGCACTGGAGGAATACGAGGTTCAGCTACAAATTGGCAACCAAAGTAATGAAGTTGTACCGTAAACTGTTTTTTAAGGTATAAATAATTTTTAATGTAATTTGTATTCTTGATATACATTTGGTATATTTTATGTCTAATATATTTTTTTCTTTCTTTTCCTTTTGTAGGGTTACCTCGTCAAGTCTGTTTTTTCTCTTCGGTTGTTGAAAATATATTTTGAATGTATTTTGTATTCATGATTCATGATATACATTTTGTATTTTGTAATGTGATTGATTGTTTTACTTTGTTATATTCAACAAAAGTTGTCTTAATGTGATGGATTTAATATTATATATGTTTCTGTCTTTATTGTTCTCTTGCTTTTGTTAATTGTTAATTAATATGTAAATCTTACAATTTATTTTTTAAGCTCATAATATAATTTTAGTTTATCATTTATTTTGCATTGAATTTTTATTTTTATTTTTTCAAGGAAAAAAATTTGGCAATGGATGACAAGTCAAATAAAAATTCTACTTCAAATAGTAGAGGGAAAGAGAAAAGTGAAAAGGGGAACATCAGTAGCATTGTGGTATGTGTCTAATTAGTAAGGTTAATTATTTTTTAGTTTTAATTATCACTGTTTTATCATTCAACAATAATCACATATTTAATCTATTAAACGTATTAAATAATTATGACTATTTGTGTCCATGTTAGGTTTATACTTAAATTTTGAAAAAATCTTAACCTGACAATAAACATGATAAGAACATATTTAGCTGTGATTTCAAATGTATAGTTATTTATCTAATCTGATTTTGTATTTATACTCTTGCCTTTGTGGTGATATTAAATTATCCGTATTCTTATTTATACCGTAACTTATTACATGTTATTTATGGTTTCATTTAGTACCAATTTTAGTTCGTACTTTGTCACACTGTCCTCCACTGTTCTTTTTCATTTATTCGATCTAGAAAATTGAAGATTCAACCTCATATTATCTTTAGGTATTCAATGATAACGTCATATCAAAATCTGCTATATCCCAACGAATGCAAAGGGAACGAGAGAGGTTTAGTCGTCCGATTTTAGAATGTCAAGAAGGTGGAAGATCCCGCACAGGTAACATTGCCAGAACATCTAGCACAAACGATGTGTCAAGACGTTCTGTGGCTCAACTAGAACGAAGAGAACGGGAGAGAGCTGATCGGGAGATCTGTGATGGCCCTATGGAAGGAGGTCAGTCGTTTGTGTCCACAACACCTAACAGTCGCTCAACGGGGGTTGAGCAAACAATTATACCTTCTGAATATATAGCATCCAACAAGAACGATGTATCGAAACGGGCTCTAGCTCAACGAGAACGAAGAGAACGGGAAAGAGTTGACCGGGAGCGGTGTGATCGCTTCAATAAAGATAATCGTGAATGCCTGGAAGGAGGTCAGCCATTTTTGGGAGAATCATCAGAGCCTACGCCGAAGCGAAGAATGGTTACAACAGTTTCTGTGTCATCATCAAGCACAAGTCGATATACCCCTATAATTCTCAGTGATCAAGTTCCTTCTCCAGTAATGGAAAACAAAAGGGATTCTACTTTTGAGGCCAATTTGACGTCCCCACCAAATCTTACTGAAATGTTTGTGTCCACAATACCCAACAGTCGTTCAACGTTGGACGTTGAGCAAACAATTACACTTCCTAAATGTATAGCACCCAACAACAACGGCATATCGAAACGTGTTCTAGCTCAACGAGCACGAAGAGAACGAGAGAGATCCGGTCAATAACATATTCAGAATAGTCAACAGAGAATGATTGTACAATCATGTGGGCCATCAGTGATTACGAGTCCATGTACCCCTGGAATTGTGGACCTCCTTAGGGATCGCACTACTCCATCGTCCATGGCTAATCAAATGAATTCTATTGTTGAACCAAATTTGCCTTTTCCACGTAATCTTACTGAAACATTTGTTACCGTAACTCCGAATGAATGCTCAACGCCTGAAGTTGAGGAACCAATTGTATTGCCTGGTATAAGGTATTATACTAATCCATTATTCATGTTATTAAGTATTAAATGTTTAAAAGTGTTTGATGTGTAAAATTTAATATTTGCCAACTATAGGTCAGCTTCAACAAATCAACACCTTGCCGAGAATCAAGATACTGAACATGCAGGAAATTCATCTGTTGACGATGGGATGGTTACAAATTTGATTCCTCATTCTCTTGGTATAATTGACGATGCATGCCCTTTTGCGTGCAATAACCAAGAAGCTTTTGTTTCCACGAACCTTAATGAAAGCTCGACCGTAGCAGTTGAAGAAACAAATCTACCTTCTGGGAATAGATGGTGAGTTTCTTTTTTATCTTATTCATCTAATTAAATACGGCGTTCACAAATATGTTGTTAGAATCTACATAATAATTTTGTTATTTATCAAATGTAGGCCGCCAAATACTACCAATGATGAGTTTTACGATAATCAAGATATTGACGAGTTCAACAATCCAACTGCCGACCGTGATGTTCATACAAGTGAAAATCGACACTCGCTTGGTAGAATGAATGTCATGTGCCCTCATTGTTCTGCGTTACACTGGATGGATGAGAGATTAACAAGATCATCCGAACGACGTCCTCTCTTCGGTACATGTTGCTTACAAGGGAAAGTTAGGCTTCCATTACTTCTCACACCTTCTCCGCAAATTAAAGCGTTATATGATGATAATGATGATAGATCAAAATCATTCCGACGTTATGCTAGAGAGTACAATGCAAGCAATGCTTTTACAAGCCTCGGTGCCAACTTGGATACAAGGCTGCTTTCCGGAAGAGGCCCAACAACGTTTACTATACATGGAGAGTTGCGTCATCGGACAGGAGCATTAATCCCAGAACCGGGACAAGATGCCATTTATTCTCAGTTGTACATCTACGATCCTGATTTCGCTTTTGGCGTGAGAAGCCGTAGAAATCCTCATTTGAGAACAGATGTTTTGCAAACTATTCAAGATACATTGTTGCAACATAATGCATTCGTAGATAAATTTCGTCAAGCGTTTGCGATTTTAAATCAATTGGATTTGGAACAACAAACGTTGCCTGCTTTTCTTCACTACACAGCATCTACCGATCATCGGCGATATAATTTTCCGACAACTGATGACGTGGCCGTCATATTACCGGGGGATGGAACCGAAACTAGCGCGATGAGAGATATTGTTATACATTTAAGGGGGGGAAATGAACTAATGAAAATCAATGAATGTCATCCTGCTTATCTACCATTGCATTACGTTTTGTTGTTCCCTTTTGGTGAGCTTGGATGGGAGCCTGAATTTAGACAGTGGGATGTGATTCACGGTCGACACACAAACGCTCGACTAACTCAAATGCAATTTTATAGCTACCGTATTTTTGAAAGGCCGACAGAGTATTCGACAATTCTAAGGGGAAGAAAATTATTTCAAGAGTTCTTGCTAGATGCTTGGGCTGCGACCGAGCAAAATAGGTTGAATTACTTTAGGCAACATCAACCAAATCTTCGTAGTGAACTCTATCAAAGTCTTACTGATGTGGCATTAGATGGGATGGAACCTAATCAAATAGGTCAACGAATGATTTTGCCATCATCTTTTATTGGTAGTCCAAGACATATGTTTGAAATCTTCCAAGATTCAATGGCCATAACCCGGTACCACCATCACCCTGATGTGTTTCTTACCATGACTGCGAATCCAACTTGGACAGAAATCACTGAAGCTTTATTGCCTCATCAACAACCAACTGACCGTCCAGACTTAATTGCTCGCGTTTTCGAGTTAAAAAGAATTTCTCTAATGAAAGAGATTGAAAGCACTCGAGTATTTGGAAAAAAAGTTGCCCATGTTTTTACAATTGAGTACCAGAAAAGAGGTCTGCCGCACATGCACTTATTGATATTTCTTGATAATCAAGATAAAATTCGAACGTGCGACCAAGTAGACAAAATAGTTTGTGCTGAATTTCCAGATCCAAATGAAGAGCCAGAACTTTTCGAGACAATAAAAAAATGCATGGTTCACGGACCATGTGGTGCTCAAAATTGTCAAGTCCCATGCATGGAGAACGGCAGATGCACTAAGAGGTATCCACGAGATTTTGCGGAGTATACAACGATGGATTCAGATGGATATCCCATTTACCGTCGTCGTGATAATGGCAAAGTTTATACCGTGAGGGGGCAACAAGTTGATAATAGAGACGTCGTCCCATACAATCCGTACCTTTCCGAGATGTTTGACTGTCATATTAATGTTGAAGTATGCGCTGGGATTAGGTGCGTCAAATATATCCACAAGTATATCTATAAAGGAGGTGATACGACGACATTGATTTTGGGAATGATGGATGAGATCAAGCAATATCTTGATGCAAGATACATTGGACCCTCTGAGGCAGCCTGGCGATTGTTGAGTTTTCCTTTGCACGATGAGAATCCAACAGTTGTTCGATTGGCGCTCCATTTGCCTGGAATGCATCAGGTTGTCTTCAATCCTACTGAAACAATAGAGTCTATCATTTCTCGAGCTCAGTCACAGAAGTCGACTCTAACAGAATTTTTTTCATATTGTGATGCACATGTTTCTGCACGTGTGTATACTTATCAAGAGTTTCCCCAGCATTTTGTTTGGAATAAAACTAAATTTTTTTGGAAGCCACGACAGAGGGGATTTGCCATCGGCAGAATGTATTTTGCGCCTCCCAATTCGGGTGAACGATTTTATCTGCAACTACTATTGACTGTAGTAAAAGGGCCGCAATCATTTAGGTGTCTACGCATTGTAAACAATGTTGAACATGCGACGTTCAAAGCCGCATGTGTAGCAAGAGGGCTATTGGAAGATGATAGTAAATGGATACAATGTCTTCAAGAGACGTCTATTATGAGTACTGGATATCAACTGAGAAGATTATTTTGCGTCATTCTTACACAATGCTCCCCTTTAAATCCGTGTGAATTGTGGGATCAATTTTGGATGCATATATGTGATGATCTCTCACATAAAGTTCGCACGTTATTTTCGATACCCGTCCTAAGCGAGGCACAGATTAAAGACTACAGTTTGTACCTTTTGAATCAATTACTTCAAGAATCGGGCAAGAGCTTAGTAGATTTTCCTTCGATTCCACAACCTGTCCAGAATTGGAATATGGTAGTTGGAAATAGATTGATATGGGAACATCGTTAAATGCAAAGTGAAGCACAACAAAGGAATGTGCAGTGTAATATTGATCGTCTCAATGAAGACCAACGTGCTGCATACGAATCAATCACTTCATCAGTGTTCGGAAATTTAGGAAAAATGTTTTTTTTGAATGGTGGTGCTGGTACGGGAAAAACGTTTCTATATAATACCATAGCAGCAAAATGTCGTAGTAACAGTCACATTGTCATTACTGTGGCATCGTCCGGTATTGCATCGCTACTACTTGAAGGAGGTCGAACTGCACATTCCACATTTCGCATCCCTTTAGATATTCTTGATAATTCAATTTGTCATTTCAGTAAACAATCGTTGCATGCCGAATTGTTTAGAGAGACAAAGTTAATCATTTGGGATGAAGTTCCGATGCAACATAAGTACTGCGTTGAGTCTGTGGATCGCACGCTACGAGATATTTGCAGTAATCCAAATCCATTCGGGGGTATCACGGTTGTTCTTGGAGGAGACTTTCGGCAAATTCTACCTGTTATACCTAAAGGTGTCCGTCAACAAATTGTGGCAGCATCGTTGAGACGTTCGTACCTTTGGAATGATATACATGTCTTAACTTTGAATTTAAACATGCGCCTAAATAATAGGAACATTGAAAATGCAGAGTTTTCGAGATATTTACTTCAGGTAATATTTCATTTAAATATATTTTAACATTTTGTAATAGATTACTTATATATGCTTTGATACTAAATTATTCATTTACATTTATTTTTTCTTTAAATAGGTTGGCAGTGATCCGCATGAAATCGTACAGTTGCCGTCAACCATACACAAGTGTCGTAATGTAGTTGAACTAATATCTTCACTTTATCCACATCTAGGCATACCCAGTGTTGTTACCCCTACATTTCTAACTGAACGTTCTATTCTTCTGCAAGAAATGACGATGTTAGTGCTATTAATTCAGCTGCTTTAAATATTTTTCCCGGAGAAATGATCACATATCTGGCCGCAGATAAAATGTCTGAAGATGATGGAGCTGATCGTCAAATTACAAATCGTTATCCTAACGAGTACTTGAATTCCTTAGATCCTCCAAGATTACCTCCGTTCAAATTAGATTTGAAAATTGGATGTCCAGTTATGTTGTTGAGAAATATCGCACCAAGTGATGAACTTTGTAATGGCACGCGATTAATGGTTGTCAGGTGTTCTTTACGTGTAATAGAAGCTCGAATATTGACAGGGGATAAAGCAGGAAATTTGGCGTTCATTCCGAGAATATCCTTGACGCCATTGTCTTCTGAATTTCCTTTTCAAATGACAAGGCCCCAGTTTCCAATTCGTTTGGCATATGCTATGACGTAAATAAATCACAAGGACAATCAGTGAAATTTGTTGGAGTTGATTTGACTACACCGGTTTTTAGTCACGGTCAACTATATGTGGCCTTATCAAGGTGTACATCATTTGATCGATTAAGTGTACTTCTTCCCGAATATGGATCTCTATCCACGACAAATATTGTTTATCCTGAAGTATTATTGTGACTGTAATTGTTTCTGTTGATGCAACATTTTAAAGTTGAATAATAAAATAAATTGATATAATTGTTCAAATAAATGATATATGTTTTATGTCCGTGCCTTCAGGCACGGGTTATACGCTAGTCTATTAATAAATCACAATGATGTTTACTGACTAGAATATTTCAATGGTCCATATCAAATCTTATCTAAATGGAAGGCTGAGATGAATTCACGCAACTCCTACACCACTTTCCCCTGTTCAGCCCCCCATCACCGGCCTCTCGCTTCTCTATCTCTGTCTCTCATCCCATGCTCCCAGCCCTAGCCCCAGCCCCGCTGTCGTTCTCCATCACGCCGCGCCTCACCATCTCACACGTCGTCGAGCCTCACACCATGTCGCGCCATCATTCATCGCACCTCCCCGTTGCTCGCTTCTCTCTCTCTCACAGTCTCATCGTCTGCTCTTTGAAGGCTGCCGCTACCACCACCGTCCCTAGAAGTCTCTCGAATGGCGTAGAAGAGGAAGCCAGATCTGGATGGCCACGGTAGACCCTTTTGATGGATGGCGAGGGTTGGATCTTGATGGCCACAGTAGATGGCCATTGTCACCCGCCGGAGACAAGTAATTGTACTTTTTCTTCAGTTGGCAACAGGTAATTAGACGGTCTGCAATCTAGGGTTTTCTTCATCTTTCTGCGATCTAGGGTTTTCTTTATCTTCCCTCTTGCAGTCCCATTTTCATCGTTACGCGATTATCAACTCTCAGGTGTGCTTCTATCTTCATCTTTCTCTCTATCCCTCTCCTCAACCTCACCCTTTTGTGCCTCGAAATCTAACATACTCTATTTTTGCCTCAAATGAGAAATTTTTTCAGATCCATGATTTTTTTCCGAACTGGTAGATGTTTTTTCAGATCTGATTTTTACATTTTTACTCTCAAATTTGCTCATTTTCCTATTTTTTCTTAATAAAACTTCCGCATCAGATCGTTGTTCCGCAGAACTGGGAACATAAACACAAAGTCCTATTTGTTTAGTATTTTGTTCATGTTTTTCTGTTATAGTCCTAGATTTTTGGACAATTTTTTTGGTAACAGAACAAATTGTTCCCAGAAATTTGTTTTTATTTCAAGTTTTTCGGGGAGTTGAAACAAAAACATGGGAACATATTTCTGTTTTTACTTCAATTTTTTTTAGTGCGTCCTTATATAAAACAAAAGCAAAAATTGTTTTAGTTTTTCCGGGAGTAGAAATTTGTTTCTATTTCAAGTTGCTCATTGTGATTTTCCCCTTTAGTCTTGAAAATCTATGGGGGCAAGTGCAATGCTGTTTTTTTCTTGTCAATTGTGGATGAGTATGATCAATCAGCTTGGGGCTATTTTTTCTGATATGGATACATAGGTATAGCTCCGCGGAATCTCTTTTTCAACTTCTATTAATCTCTCGCTTGATCTCGATTGTGTTACGAACTATATGGCTTCGTATTTGATTAGCTTACTATTCATTAGAATGATAGATTTTTTTGGTGATCCAGAACTTGCTTGGTTTATACGTGATGTGTGATTCGGTTCTGGAATTTGAGGTTTAGATTTTAGGATTCAATTTTGATTTAGTTAAGGTTTAAGTTTTCAATTTCAATAATGTTGATGAATTGTAAAAAAGTTAGGATTTTCAATCTATGAATTTGATCGCCCTTCATTCAGGGATATAGATTGTTCCTAGAATTTTGTCTCTATTATGCTCTGCATTTCTGTGACTACCGTTTTTTTTTTTTTTGGTTTTGTTTCTGTTTGTGAAAAACTTGGAACTAAATTAACGCCAAACAGATAGAGGCATTTTAGAAGTCCTTGGAACATTTTTTTTTTAATTGCAATACATTGCTAAGAATCCTATAAACGCCAAATCATATAGCCTATCTTGACTTTGTCGTCATATCCAACCACAACAAGTGCAACTTTAGCATTTCCCTTTCTAACATGATGTTTTAGAACAAACAGATCCGTCAGAGGCAATAAGAAATGATGCAAGAAATGATGGAAATCACTCATTTCACTGTGCGCATGCTTTATATTTTTACCTTTTGGTTAATTGTGATGTTCATGATACTTCGAGATCAATAAAAATTATTTTGTTCTGTTCTGTTATGTTCTTTTGGTTGTTGTGCAATTTGGTTAAGCACGTACACCGGTGTTGCCAAAGGTCGATTGGGACGATATGTCTGGTTTTGGTCCTTTGCCCGAATACGAAAAATGCTAAAACTATACCGGTATGCCAAATTTTTTCACAACCTCTTGAATTTTTTTATTTTTTTGTACTTCATCAATCATTGTTCTCTAAAACTGAAACAATTTTTGTTTTTGTTCTCTAAAGCTATTTACGTTCTCTAATGTCTGTTTCTTAGCAAACAAAGTTGTTCTAATTCTATATATCTTGAAGATGGAACAAAAAAAATCGAATTTATACTCTGTTTTTTAAGAACACATTTATGAGAATAGAACATAAATGTTCTTATTTTTTTCTAGATAATTTATAGAATAGATTTACTTCAATTTCACGCTCGCGTGTTTATGTTTATGTGTCATACCTATGCATTTGTCAAGGGCATTGTAGTTCATAAATTGATGCGGAAGTGTTCCTTTATTGTAGAGTTTTGTCAATTGCCGAGAGATTCCAGGTTTGTCAATTTCCGAGAGAAAGTCTTTTTTTTTTTTTTTTTTTTTTTCAAATAATCAATTAACACAATTCTCTCAAATTTGATTTTTTTCAAATATTATTAAGTCTATTTTTGTTGGGTGCATGTACCTTCGTCTTAGTAATTATTTTTATTATTAAGTTTATATGGAATTGTTTGTGTTAATTATTGTTGTGTTCATTTGAGAACAGCAGCAAATTGATTCTAGACTCATTAAAAAATAGATTTTCTCTCAGTAATTGACAAACCAATCAATTTAGTAAGCCTGTAATAAATTTACAGTTGTTCTCAAATGAACACAACAGTAATTAACACAAATGGACGATTTTTTATTATGATCTGAAAAAATCGCCCATTTTATATGGTCTGAAAAAATCAGGAACATGAACAAATTGATTCCAGACTCAGTAAATTGATTTGTTTGTCAATTATTTTGTTCATATATTAGAAAACAATATATTCAAATTAAAGGAAGATGATTATGTTATTCTTTAAATGTTTAGCTCTTACCTCTACTGGTTGAGTGATTTATTTCCTCATTTGTATTGATCAATGTATTTTATGTTCTTAAACAACAGTTTGGGAATTGACAAAATAGGATTGCATAGCCAAGCTAAAGATGTATAATTTTTTTAAGAAATTTGAATAAAATAAAACTGTTATATTTAATATGTTCATTTTGCTTAAATTGATTTTAAATTTAATTGTGCGCTATTTATTAGTATCATAATTCACTGACAACTGGTGTCATGGATATTTGAACGAGTGCGATTGAACTCTCTTATTACCATGTGTGAAAATGTTAATTATGTGTGAAATCTTTATAGAAAGAAGGGGAGAAGGTGGTGGGTTTGGGTGGTGGTGTTCTCTTGGACTGAGATAGAGAGGTAATGAAGGCGATGGATAGTTGGCAGTGGCGAGTTGCAGACTTGTAGTGGTGTGTGAAGGTAGAGGTTTTATTAGATGGTGATTACAATTATACCCATAAAGTTTTATCATATTATATTTTTTACCCTCAATTTTAACTTAAGGATAATTTTGTTTGGGCTCTGACTAAAGAGGAAGAGAAAATAAAGATATTGATTGCAATTATGCCCCCTTAACATTTTCTCATTTTTTATTTTAGACCTTTAATTTTAAGAGAAAACTCTTCAAAAGTCCCAAGAATGGAAATTATCACTTTGTAGAGTCTCATCCTCCTTCACAAAAAAAAGACTCTACAAAGTGGTGATTTGTACTCTTGGGACTTCCCAAATTTTTTTTCTAATTTTAATATAAGGATAATTTGATTTGAGCTCTACCTGAAGAAAATAAGATTAATTTAAGTAAAACAATATATGCTTGTTATTATGTTTATCATTGTTAATTATGTGTGTGTTAAATTTATAATACAAAATTAAAATTAGACACTAATGAGTTATATTCGTGCCTTTAGGTATGGGGTATCACTAGTATCAATTATATAGAGCAAGGTACGAATAATTTAGATATTTTTAAGAATTTTTTATTGTATAATCCTATATTAAGAGGTACTATATAAAATTAATCATATTAAGAGTTTTGTTCTTAAAATAACCCTTCAATAGTGTTTAGTGTTTAATCCTCATCGTTACATTAACTATAAAGATCGGACAACAATGTTGCTTTAGAAATAGAGGAAGTCATCAATGGAAAGTTTGGTTAAGGTAAGTTATATTTGAACGAGTTTTGTATTTTCCATTTTGTGCATTTGCCAATTTTGATTTTCACATTCCCGATCATGTTCTCAAATTTCTGGCGATCACAAAATTTTTTCAACCTCCACAGAAATTGTAGGTAAGATGAACGTTATTCACATAGAATTTTAAATTCGATACAATGAAACCATCAATATGATGTTCTCATTCTCCATATCATAGAAATTTATTCTTAGTTCTTCTAAAGTAGTTTAGGATATATTTTTTTCTCATTTAATACTCTCAGTCTAAATGAAATATATATCTACTGGTCAAGCTAACAACATGTCTAATATCAATTCTAGTACACAACACAAAATACGTCAGATTTTCAATTGCCAAAGCATATAAATCCCATTGTATATCTATTAATTAGGGTTTTTTGAACTCGCACCATTAATAAACAAATCCCATGTTGTTTGGTAGAGGTCCTTGCGATTTGTGGCGCTGGCCATATGTATTGAATTTTGAAAATTAAGCATCTTTTGATCTTCGTCATATGTCTTTTTACGTTTTCCAAATCTCTAAGGAGAGTATTTATTGAAAATTTATATTATAATCAGAGATTACATACAAAGGTAATGTAAGGATATTTGCACCAAATCTCTTTTAAATATTTACACGACATTTCATACTAAAAATGATGATTTCATTATTTTTCCTAAATTGTAATATACCAAGAAAAGCTAACATAATATCTAATTTTAGAATATATTATTGATGGATATTGTAAGATCATCTTGGAACTCTTTTAACCTCTAAATCTAACTTATAAGATGAAGTTTTCGCTCACACTGACAACTTAATCACTAGTTTATTCCACAATCGATATAGGATAAACCCAACAATCTTCTCACACATCAGACCTTTGGATCAAGTAAATTTTAACCAATCTCTCCCTTCAGGTGTTGGGCAAAAAATGTTGTAATCTAAACATTGATACATGTGTAGGTGGTTTCTCTCGACCCAAAAAACTAGCTTATAAGTTAGACTTTATCTCACACTTGTAAAGTGACCTTCAGTTTCTTTCGTATGAGATGTGAGATAAACTCAACGGATATCTAGTGCGTACCTACATGAGAAGGTGGGTAGAGTGACCAAAAACCTTGACATTGGATTTTGGTAAAATGTAATTTAAAGAGGGATTTCATTTTGAAAAAGAATTTCACAAATCCATTGTTTTGGTGTTACGAGGGATTTGTAAAATCTATTAAATTTGTAAAATGAAATTTCAAAAGGAGAAAAATAGGATTTCGAAATCCCTCCACTTCTCCAAATAGTTAATTAAAATAATATTAATTTTTCACATTTTTTATTATTAAAATTTCAAAATTGTGTGTACAAATATTTATTTATTCAAACAATAAAATTATGAAATTACATAATAAAACTATTCATATGAAATAGTTATTCAAACAATAAATTTATAAATGATAGGGTTTTAAAATTCAAAATTTTAAAATCCCATCATTTACAAATTTAAGAATTTATTTGTTAACTCTAACTCCCTTACCCAAACGCAACTAAGAATTTAGTGTTTAGATAAGGAAACCAAACAAGAGTGTTTATGTGATAAATATCTTATTTTACCCTTAATTTGGAAAAAACCCCATACGCAATTGCAACTTGTGTTTTACTAATACATTGAAAAAGACGGAAAGACCTAATAGACGCGTTGCTCTTTCGCAGTTAAATATATCTAACCTATATATAAAATATTTGTTAAATGTAACAAATATTACACAAATACATGTAACATAATTAAATGTAATTTATAATTTGTAACTAATATTACACATATACATGTAATTAATATTATACATGCGCGAACACATGTTGGACTAATACACAAACAAAAATCAATTGAAGAGACTAAATCAAACCTTAATGAGACTAATAACATAGTCCACCATTTATTCGAGACTAATCACCAATTATCCCACACAACCATCTTGACCCCCATAGAAAATCTTCCAAGAATTCAAAATGGGTATATTCAAAATAAAATAAAATAATGACTTACCAACTTCAAAATCATGACCTCTTCTTTATAAAATACAAACAACTAGTCCCAAGTCCCAGTCATGAAGAGTCATAGGTTATCCATACATTTATTAATCGAATTATACAATTCAAAATCATTTCATCACACAGTTGACCAAATTAACAAATTTGGATCATAAATTTTATTTCAAAGTACATAGTTCATCTGAACCAAAATTATTCAAAAGATCGTTTGTGGGATTGATTTACAGAGATCGAGATGTTCAACAAAGAGTATATCAATGCTTATAGACACATTTAATACAGATGTAAATATACAGAATCATCAATCCAGATGAAGATCAACTGGAGAAACTGAACACAAAGAATCAAGATGGAGAAGCTCTGTTCAGATGCTCAATCAGTACAGATGAAAACACGTATCATCCACATATCAAAAAGCCACGATGGAGGACTTTCCAATTGCTAGATCAGTCATCAGATGAATTTTTATTTTTTTTTAAAAAATCGACTATTCTTTTGCTTTTCTAGGGTTTGAAATTCAAACAATTGAATTTGGACGGCGAAATTTCGGAATAATCTACCTTCGAGAGTGAAAAGCAAGGGCGAAGATTCTGGAGAAAGCAACGCGCAAGCGAGGGCAGACACGGCCGGTGTGGACGGAGGTCTGCCGGAGGAGCTGCTCGAGGGACTCCACGAAGAGGTTGAGACTTCGAATTGGCGGCACGTACAGCGTCAGGGGAATCGCCGAGAAGGCCACCGCGAAGAATAGTTGCAGCATTTGATCGATACGGATCTACAAATGGATAAAATCTATGGATATGGGAAGATATATGGATGCGTAGATATAGAGAGAGAAGCGTTGTCTTCTTCGTCTTAGAGAGAGAGTATTGGAATTGACGATGGTTTTCTGGTTTATCCGTTTCTGTGGGTAAAATGGGTTGGGGGGTTGGGGTAAATGTCGCTTGTTGCCCCCTTAGTTTAATATTTTTCAATTTCAACTTTCTAATTTATCAATTTGGTCCTTCAACTATAGACTTTTGTAATTTTAGTTTCAAAGTTTTGTTCATGATCAATAACAATGAAGATGCACCAATGAAAAAAAATATATAAAAACATTTTGCTTTTCTCATTTATTTCTTTTTAATTTTCATAAATAAGAGTAGGGATGACAATTGAATCAAAACTGATAGATAACCTATCCTAACCAGATCGAATGGTTCGATTTTGAAACCGGTCAAATAGTTTTGAACCTTTTGGTTACGATTTTAGTTGTGAAATTGAATCGAAACGGTTTTAGATTTAATTTTGAAATAATAACAGTAAAACTGAATTAACCGTTATACACACAGACACACACACACAGATATATATATATATATATGTGTGTGTGTGTGTGTATGTATATATATTATTCATATTTTTATTTATTTATTTACACTATATATATGTATATTTATACTCTTACCTCTACGTTTTGGCTTTCGCTTTGCATATTTGTTTTTTATTATCTGTAAACTTTATGTGTTGTATTTTAATTATGTTTGGGATGTTTATTGTAACAAAAAATAATTTTATTGTTTGCTTTTAATTTTGTTTGAAATTTATGTTTTATATTTTATCTATGTTTTTGTTTACAATTTTACGAACATGCGATAGTAAAGAAAATTATTAAATATATAAAAAAATCTTATCGGTTTTTTACTTTTGATTTTATATAAAACTGAACGTTTCGGTTTAAAAATCAACTTCTAAAAAACTATCAGTTTGCAGTTTAATTTTGAATTTGATATATATATTTTTTATTTTGGTTTTGATTTCTAGAAAAATGGGTCTAAAACCGAACTGTTACCATTCCTAAATAAAAGGGACAAGTAATATAATTACACCCAAATAAAAAGTAATAATAATATTCTTTTCCTCTCAAATTTATTGATATACATGAGTGATAATTTTTGTAAAATTTTTTAATGTTCGGCAGAGAAGAGGATTATTTTTTAGAAGAATTTTAAGTATATTTGTTAAAAAAATAAAATGTGATAATTAATTTATGATATCCTCAAAAGAAAAACTGTAATTTAGGAGGGATGGATGGAGTATTTAACTAAAAATAGAGTTCACAAATAATAAACCCTAACGAAAATGGATTCAAAAATTTCATTGAGGCAAGAAAAAAAAAGGGTCATGTTAGAACAAGCATGAAAATTCAGGGGCCAAATTGCAAAAAAAAAAATGGTGGTTAACATGAAGAGATAAAAAATGGCATTTTGCCTGATTTGTAATGGGTGGTGGGTTGCTTTCATTCTCGTCTTCACCAAAAGCGACATTGAGATATTATCAATACATTGGTGGATGAAAAAGACCACGAGAGAGACTTCACACTAGGGGTGTTCATGATATTTAAGCTTTTTTTTTGTTTATATTTAAGCGCATTGATATAACTAGAGGCGCTTATTTTAGGACCACACTTCGGCATGATCCTTTTTATTTAGATTCAGCCCGGTCTGACTCCACTATTTTTTTATTTTTTTTTATATATAAATATAAATAAATTAATCATAATTTTATCTTTCATTCTATTCTAGACCTATATTTGGAAGAACCTAATCTTGAAATAAAAATATTTTTTATTTTAAAGATTATTTTTCAAATTAAAAAAAAATATAGGACTAGGCTTGAGTTTGAGACATTTTACAGTGAGTGGGCTTGAATGTGAACATGGACCCGATAATAGCATAGTGCCCGGACTTGAGTTTGAAAAAAAAATCGGTGGACTGACTTGGACAAGATCATAGGGCTAGATAATATAGGGATGGACCCGATCTATGACCACCTCTAGTTCAGAAAATGAGTAAAAATTGAAATAAAAAAAAATGAAAATATTTAAAAAAAAAAAAAAAAAAAAAAAGTTCAGTATGATTTTCATCTCTTAAAAAAAGGGTCGATTTTTAAAGCAACCATTTATAAAGGGTTGAGTTTTGATTTTAATTTTTAAAAAATCAAAATATATTATTTGGTATTATATTATATAGTATTATATAGCCGAAATATTAGTTGGTATTATCCTAATATCACTATAATTAATGTGATTAGCTATTATATGTAAAATCCAAAATTAGAAACTAAGCTATGAGAGCCATAAAACAATTTTTTTTTTATTCTCTTTAATTTCTCTATTTATTATTTTATTTAAATGAGTTTAAATATTATACTTATTTTTAAATATAGGAATTTGAGAATTGTTATTTATAATTAATATAGGAGGTTTAATGAATTTAGAAGAAACTAAAATTGAAAGATTATACATTAGCTCACAAAACCTTTTATCTTAATTTTCTTTAATTTCTCTCTCTCTTTTTTTTTAATATTTTATTTTGTTTAAATAATTTTTAAATATTATTTATCATTAATATAATAATTTAAGTTAATTTAAATTTCATTTATGTGGGTTCAAATAATTTTAAAATTTTTCTTTTATTTCAAGAAGTGAGATTTTTCATTTAAATCAAAATTTTACAATACATAATAAATTTTTTTATATATAATTCACTTACTTTTTAAAAATTATTTAAGGTTTATTTATTTATTTTTGGACTATTAATAACAATTAGTTTAAATGAAACAAATATACATTGTGGTGAGTTTCATTTGTCTTGCTGGATGATAACAATATTTTAAATGAAATTAAATTACTTAGTGGATGACAACCTATTTAATATCATCCAACCTATTTAATATCATCCATTATATACTCATTTCATCTCATTAAATTACATTTAAGGCCTCTCTCTCAAATTATTTTTTATTTAAAAGAGAAATCACATTATTTCAAATATATCAATTATAAATAATAATTAAATTTACTCAAATCCCTATATTTAAGAATAAGTATAATATTTAAACTCATTTAAATAAAATAACAGATAGAGAAATTAAAGAGAATCAAGAAAAAAAATTATGGGCTCTCATTCATTCTCAAGTTTAGGCTTCCAAGTTTAGGTTTTACAACCGCAATTTGCCGGTTCCTCCCTCATCAATGAGTTCAATGAAATCAATCCAATTAGATTTGCCGTTTCGAGCCCTGCAATCGCCACGATTGGACAACTGCAATTTGCCGACTCCTCCTCATCAATGAGTTCAGTTTGCCATTTTGAGCCCTACGTGTGTCAACCTTTATTATCAATCGTCGCCTATACAAATCTCAAATATGCATTCCTCCAGATCCTCCATCAATTGGCGTTCAATTCATCTTCTATTAATGGGTCTTCAATCCATCATTAATTTCGTTGCTACAGATGTGATTTTTCCCGCCGTGAAAAGTAACGGCTAATTCACAATTTTATAGAATTCTACCTGTTCTCTTCTTCTAATCCATAGATATATAAATCAAAGTTGTTTCTACATTTTTTGTTTATCACTCAAACTTTCTCCCAAATCTATCGATCGTTTGATTAGTTTCTTCACTCTTCTCTAGTTACTAAAAAATACCCTAATTCACAAATACACAAACACACAAATCAAGCAATTTTCCCCAAACGCACATAACAGTTCGAGTTTGGTTTGACATTTGCTTCTGGATATTGTTATCAAAGTAATCAAAAGATACCGATGTGTGTTAATACTTCAATATTTCAAATTTATTATAATTTTTTTCTATTATCGCATAATGTGCGTGTCTAAAACTAGTAATTGATTATGGATAAGGATGAAATTGTTTGCTATATATATATAAATAAAAATAAAACTAAAATATTACATTAATTTAAGTTAGAAATTTTATGAATTAATTTGTAAGATTATTGAATTTATAAGATTAAGGAAATACCCCCTTTCAAATTCCTAACAAATACCCCCTTTCACTTTTGTTTCTTTTTTTTTTTTCAATTTTCCTTCTTCATATTTCACAAAAATAAATAAATAAATAAAATAACTACAAACAACTCCTCCCCCCCCCCCAAAAAAAAAATAAAATAAATAAATAAAAAAATAAATAAAAAATTCTCTGACCTCCCTCCCATCACGCTACGGGTCGCAAGCAACCTTTTTAAAAGCATAAAAAATGGGTACGAAAAAGAAAAAAAACAATCTAAATACAATTTCATTATTTTCATAATTAAATGCACATTTCACTATTTTCATCACTTCCCAAAATAAAGGGAAAAAAAAAAAAAACCTTTTTACCTCTAGAATCGTTTGTAAAGGTAATTAGAAAGATAATTATGAACGTTAGGTGTTCAGGGAGAAGTTAAACATAGAAGCAGGTTTCGGCAAACTTGCTGAACTTGTGGTGAAGGATCCGAAAAGGATACGTGTGAAAGTACAGTTCTAGCCTCCAGTAGTCCGCCGGCAATACTCCCCACGATAGCCTCTTCGCTTGCCAATAGAGATGCCAACAACTTGGCACCTGCCATCCTTTCCTGGACACACCAAAAGGCCATTTTATAATGACTGTTATATATAATGTCAACCCCAAAAGCTAGCTCGTGAGATGAGACTTTCTCTCACATTTATAACATGACTACCTGCTTCTTCCATATCCGATATGGGATAAACGGAAACCCAACATAAATGTATAATGCAAATCTTTTAGAATGAAAAAAATGTTACTGCTGCATATATTAGGTGGCATTTGTACAATGTTCCAGTTTCTATTTTTCTGTTTATGTTCCCAGAAAATTGGGAACAGAAACAGAATTATGAGACCAGCAAAAAAATATCGGTCTGTTCCCAGATTTTTAGAACAACTTTCTGGGAACAAAAACTGTTCCCACAATTCTGTTTCTGTTCCAAATTATCAAAAACATTTTTTTATTTTTTGCGTTTACTTTATTATAAAAATATTTTTTTCATTCCAAAAAGTACTTAAAAAGAGATTACGAAACAATGTCTTAATTCAGTACCTTTTCGGAGCCTTCTCTCAGTGATTTCAGAGAGGCTTTGAGAAGATCAGAAGTGTAAGGCAGAACAGCAGTCTTCAGATGGTACACTGCTGGGAAGAGAACCTGGATGCAAGCAGCCCTAATCTCTGATTCTTCCATCATCTGCTGACACCGCCAAGATGAATAAAGCAGAAGCACCAGCAGCATTGAGCAATAATTAATATCCGACACGTGTCGGACACCGACACTCGGCATCCAGCATGTGTCGGGGTGCGTCCAATTTTTTTATTTTAGATTTTGACACAGCATCGACACGCGAAATGAACGTATCGGACACTTCGGAAGTCCGTGTCATGAATTTTTTTGGGGGTCAATTTTGTAATTTTTTTTATTTAATTTACTTTATGAATTATTATCTAAGGGGTGTATCTTGTAATTTGATACTAAATAACACTATTAAAGGGTGTTTAACAATTGGAGAAACGAGAAAGGCAAAAGGCTAACCGTCTTATTCAGCGATGAAAGGTGTGGATATAATAATCAACCAATCGATCTCGAGTTAATTTTTCTTGTGTCTTTCTTACTTTTGTTTATGAGAATTTTTTAAATGTGTATGTTGGTTTGAACTTTGAAGATTTACGATTATTGGCTTAATGCTTTTCGTTGAAAGAATTTGCTTAATGACACACGTCTTTCGTTAATTACGCTAACATCTAAATAAAAATATTTATTTATTTATTGACGTGTCCCCGCCGTTTCCGTGTTGGGATTTTGGACAAATTGTGACGTTGCCATGTCTGTGCCATGTAGTGTCCGTGTCTGTGCTTCTTAGGTATTTATAGTAAGGTAGTGTTCGGTTTCATGGAATTTGAGCCTCAGCACTGGAATTAGAAATGAACGCAAGTAAAAATCTAAAACGTAACACTCGTTCATTTCCAATTCCAAATCTTGAATTCCATGCAATACCTAAGGTCAAACAATCACATACCATCACCGAACGAATAAGACGTGGAATGATTTTCTTAGAAAAACGTTTCTTTCCAGATTCTGATATCTTCTGACAGGCGCTGATAAGAACATTGGCCATGCATAGGCGATATGACAAAGGGGCTGCTGACTCACAATCTCTCATATCAAGAGTCAATTGATGAACTACGTGAGCGTGGATTGAACTTATCAAAGCAACATCTCCTGCTATATTCTCAAAAAGGTCATTACAATCGAGAAAACAGTAAAGACAGTAAAAACAGAGAAAAATTACCAACCAGAATGAGTCTCAACGATGCCAGTTCTGATCAAGGTCGAGCCTTTGGGTGATTCTTGATCTTGAAGTTCAGTACATACCATTAGTGCTAGACAATCGATGCACCCACGTTGTGCCTTCGAAACTGAGATTAGAGAAAAATTGTTGTTGTCGGACCTCAAAAACAGAGAGATAATCAGTCAGTTCAGAGAGATGTTACTAGTCACCTTCATCTCCATCCAGTGAAGGCCACAGTAGAACATTTTCAATTGTTTTTCTGATTTTGAGTATAGCAGGATGCAAAATCGAACCTCTGCCTCTAACCTATCCCGGAGAGAGAGAGAGAGAGAGAAAAAAAAAAAGAAGAAGATAAATTGCAGACCATAGCAAGCCAAAATCTTTTTAAGTAAATGATCAAAATAAAATCAGAGTTTAATTTATTTTTTTTACCACAAGGGACGTGCAAATAGAAAAAACAGAAGCTTTTATCTTCAATATATCCCGAGTCTTTACAGCATCTTCCAGTTGAGAGGAAATAATAGGAAAGAGAATCTGCAAAATTAGAGGACAGGAAATTAGAGTGATTCATACAATGATTGAGAATAGAAAGCATGAGACAGGACAGATATTTATAGACGCACAATCACAATATATTTATTAGATATCGACATTTTTGCATGTTCAAATAGATCAAAAGGATGTCAGTCACTTAGCATAAATAATTAAGTTGAGAGAAGATATTTCTTCATTTTATCCTTTGACTAGGAAGAAGGTCGAAGCGTGGAAAAAATAAAAAAAGAAAAATAAATTGAATGAGCATATCTAAAATCTCTTAACAGGAACATCCATATTAATGTGAATAGCAGAGGGGTGAAGTGCCACGAAGTATAATTTTGACTTGTTAAAGCCTACATTGCATAGAACCGTCAAAGAACACAAGTTTTAAATGTATATGCTCAGGCAGAGTATATTAACAAATTTTTTCACATAAGATCAAAGATTAAGTATCACTTGGAACCTATGGAGTCGGCAAAATCAGCCTCAGAAGCATGACAGTTGTGTGCTTTTGCCGTAAAAGAAAAATAAGATACCAATTCAAAAAGATTGTTATATACACTCAAGTCCAAGAAAGTGGCATTGTTACGTACAAGTGGGTGAATACGCCCACAGAGCTCAGCACCAAGCTTCCGAACATCTTCAAATTCAAACCTATTAAATGTCCTGAAAGAGATATTGGAGGAACATCAGATCACCAGAAGAAAAAAGGAACATCTGATGGCTGTGCTTGTGAACAAACCTGTTCAATAGGAGCCCAACAATACACTTGGTGCCACCAATGTCGAGAAAACCACTATCTGGAAGTGACACAAATGGAAAATAAACACACACGATGTCAATATGGGGTAACGTGTTCCACGAGCTAAACATACGATAAACTAGAACATAAATAAAATTTTATCATAAATAAATAATTACCGCTGAAAATGAATCTCTAAAGAAATTTTAAATTGAAAAAAAATGGAAGTGATATTTCGATTATATCTCACTTCTGGATGTCTTGGAAGTTGGAACACAGAAAAATGGGTTGAAATTTGCTTTCAAAAGAAACAACCAGACCAGACATGATATTATGGAAAAAACACTTGATAGTGGTACGAAATTCCTTGTAAAAGCAATTGTTATAACAACAGTATCCTAGAGTGGGTAGTTGTTCACAGCGTCGAAGTTTTCTCCTAAATTGGACCTACTGATGGCTTTGATTGCTACCCCAATCAGTCAGTCAATGTCTTCCCGCAGTACACAGAACGCACATCAACACAGTAACCAGAAACGGTATGAACAACAGCACACAAACGCACACACAACTACAGGCAAAGCCCAACCTCGTTTTATAACTCAATGAACAAGGAACATACAAGAAGTTTCCGATCTGGTTGCAGGAACAAACTCCCTGCCATTGCCATGGTAGTATCTGCGAATTTAAACAACAAGGGTGTAGTTGACAACCCCAACTACTAGGCATATCCAGCAGACACTTGTCTAGACAGGTGTCAGGACATGCAGCCCAACTGCACTGTGACAATTACCCAACAGTCTCAGCCAAGTATCTATAACTGTCACACATGCCTTGCACATGCATCCTATTTTCCAAGCACACTTAGCTTCTTATGAACTACTACTTAGGTGCTACATTCATCGACGCTGTGCCCAGACACTGCCCGGTATGCCGTCTCATTCCCTTCATCGTGCCGACATTCGTTGACGCCTTGTCATACCGCCAGCATGACCAGAACGTGTCTTGCGCCCATGTTCTATCTTTGTTAGCTCGGCCTCATGTCTAAGTTTGCCTTTGTTTCATGTTGCGCCCATGAAACTTGGTCCTAGTGTTGCACCTAGGATTGCTTCGTCTTGTTTTAGCAGACGCCCAATGCCCCCCAGAATCGTCCAACGATGCCCAAGCACGCCGACGCATGCCACTCCTCGGTTACCTCCATGAACCGAGTTACTTGGATAAGTCATACCCCAAGTCTTCTCAATACATGTAGGGCGCGCCTACACTGTGCCCTTGTCGGGCAGTCCTTCCCTAGCATGCCAAGGTTCCATGCCGCCGTGGGTCTCTCTGAGGGTAGGGGTTTCTTTATAATACTTTATGCAAAATATCCCAAGCAACAATAGTAGACATGGGTTTGCTTAAGGAATCATAACTATCTTTCAGATTGGGCCCCTCTCATAATACCTTGTTGAAAAAGACTCAAGTTACACGAATGAACATCAATATGCTTGCAAATTCACAATGAGCTCAACAGCTCATTGTTGACTACCCGGCCTATCAATGCTTGTGCCTGATCTTGATCAATCACTTAATGGTTTTCAGCAACGACTTCAACTCAACGCCACGTTCCTCATTTTCGCATCGTGGTGTCATCCTCGTACTGCCAAGTTTAACTGAGCCCCACTAACATGGCAAATAAATTCACTTGGACATGGCACCAAATTCCAAATCTCTGTGTCTTGACTCACCTTTAAGGAGCTAACATCGGTATTCTAGGAAGCACCGACACTACAGTAGAGGCAGAGTGTTGACGATGTCCAACACGAACACACCGACGACATGGCTCCAACACGTGTCGAGGTGTGTCCAAGTTTAATTATTTTTTTAAGACTTCGACACATTCCAACATGGTCGTTGACACGTGTAGTGGCGTGTAATTTTTATTATTTTTTTCAGGCTTGACACTTTTCCAACACAATCGAACATGTTTCCAACATGCCAGAGGGCCGTTGGACGCTCCAGAGGGTTGTGTCGATTTTAATTTTTGCCTAGTTAGAGGGGTTTATGTGTAATTTGATTATAAAACCCCTCCTTTATTGATTGGATATACTCGGCCTTATCAAATAACAGATTGGAGAATGACAAAAAATAAAATAAAATTAGTTCCGACAATGGTGACAAACTAAAGGTATCTCCCCTTTTCTCTCTCTCGAAATCTCTGTTTCGGCCAATGTTACGTGGGACACAATTCTCTTAGGTTCGAGGTACGAGTTCGGGTATACATCACTTTACATGGTTTGCTGTTCGGATGTTAGGCTTGGATGGTTTGCATTTTTGGTTGTGGTCCTCTTTGGTTCGATTAGCAATAGAACAAATAATTATATGGATATAGTGTGATTTAGATTTAATTACTTCCTTTACTATATATATGGATATACAATGTGATTTAGATTTAATTACTTCCTTTACTATATATATTAAAGTTAATAACATAAATTTAAATATATATATATATATATATATGGGTAGCATAGAAATACATGGAAAGATATAATAAATCAAGATAAATATGGAAAAAATATAGGTAATAGAGACACAGTTGATTTCAACCTTGTCTTCTCTAGCCATCAGAGACCCTCGCCGTCCCTTCACCAGGCTTTGTCGACCCTCGCCGCCCCAAATACAAGCCTCGCTGTTATAAATCCAGCCTTCACTGACCCTCCCCAGCCTATGATATTATGGGAAAAGCACTTGATAGTGGTATGAAATTCCTTGTAAAAGCATTTATTATAACAACAGTATCCTAGAGTGGGTAGTTGTTCACAACGTCAAAGTTTTCTCCTAAAATTTGGACCTAGTGATGGCTTGATTGCTACCCCTATCAGTCAGTCAGTGTCTTCCCACAATACACACAACGCACATCAACACAGTAACCAGAAACAGTATGAACAACAGCACACAAACGCATACACACAACGCACATCAACACAGGTAACCAAAACCAGTATGAACAACAGCACACAAACACACACATAATTACGCAAAGCCCAACCTCGTTTTATAACTCAATGAACAAGGAACATACAAGAAGTTTTCGGTCTGGTTTGCAGGAACAAACTCCCTGCTGCCATGGCATAATAGTATCTGCGAATTTAAACAACAAAGGTGTGGTTGATAAGTTCAACTGCTAGGCATATCCAGCAGACCTGTCGAGACAGGTGCCACTGCCCTATGACAGTTACCCAACATTCTCAACCAAGTACCCATAACTGTCACATGCCTTGCACATGCGTCCTATTTTCCAAGCACACTTAGCTTCTTACGATCTAGTATTCAGGTGCTACGTTCCAGTAGCTCGACGTCGTGTCCTCACGCTGCCTGGTATTGCTGTCTCATTCCCTTCATCGCGCCGACATTCGTTGACACCTTTTCAGACCTCCCGCATGACCCAAACGTGTCTTGTGCCCACGTTCTATCTTCACTAGCTTGGCCTCATGTCTAAGCTTGCCTTTGTTTCATGCCACGCCCATGAAACCTGGTCCTAGTGTTGCACCTAGGATTGCTTCGTCTTGTTTTAGTAACGTCCGAAGCCCACCAGGATCACCCAACGACACCCAAGCATGCCGACGCATGCCACTCCTCAGTTACCTCCCTAAACCAAGTTGCTTGGATAAGTCGTGCCCCAAGTCTTCTCAACACATGTAAGGCACGCCTACGCTGTGGCGACCTCCCCTAGCACGCCAAGGTTCCAAGCCGCCTCAGGTCTCTGAGAGGAAGGATCCCTTTGTAATACTTAAGCAAAATATCCCAAGTGATAGCAATAGACATGGGTTTACTTGAAGAATCATAGTGATCTTTCAGACAAGGCCCCCCTCATAATACTTTATTGAGAAGACCCAAGTTGCACGAATGAACATCAATATGCTTGAGGAGTTATAATGAGCTCAACAGCTCATTGTTGACTACCCGGCCTGTCCAATGCTTGTGCTTGATCTCAATCACTTGGCCGTTTTCAGCGACGACTTCAACTCAACCTGATGTTCTTCATTTTTGCAATGTGGTGTCATCCTCGTACCACCAAGTTAACCGAGCCTGACTAATATGACAAAGAAATTGGCTTGCACAGGGCACCAAATCCCAAGCCCCCGTCTTGTCTAACCTTTAAGGGGCTAACAACAGTCCTCTAGGACGCACTGACACTATGGTTGAGACAGAGTGTTGATGTTTGACAACACACCTCCGACATGGCTCCACCACGTGTCGAGGCGTGTCCAAGTTTAATTATTATTGTTTACAAAATTAATAATTGAAAATTTTCAAATAGGAATTGAGCCCAATCACTTAAAATAAAAATTGAATCATTTGAAATGAAAGGTATACTCTAAAATAGAAGGAAGATTTGTTCTCTTAGTGTGCGTGCGTGCGTATACTTGTGTATATATATCTCTGTGTGTGTGTGTGTATCCTTGTTTATTGTGAAGAACGAGCTTAGTTCTGGAAGGCTGGAACTAAATTCAACCACCGATATCTCGATAATATTCAAGGTAACGCGGAAGTTGAAGTAAAACAAGATATCAAGTGCAATACAAAGTTCTAGTCTAAATACTTGAGCAACTGAGATAATAATGGCTATAAAAAGGGAAATCTAGGCATGGCCAAAGCAATGTTTGTTTGATGAATGATTGTGGCTTCGCAGTAATTAGGGCAATTCAATCTGAGTATGGATTCATGATGGTTATTCCAACTTCGAAGATTTGTTCTCTATTTTAGTGTGTGTGTGTGTGTATATATATATATATCCTTGTTTATCATGAAGAATGGGCTTAGTTCTGGAAGACTGGAACTAAATTCAACCACCGATATCTCGATAATATTCAAGGTAACGTGGAAGTTGAAGTAAAACAAGATATCAAGTGCAATACAAATTTCTAGTCAAAATACTAATAGCAACTGAGACAATAATGCCTATAAAAAGGGAATTCTAGGCATGGCCAAAGCGATGTTTGCTTGATGAATAATTGTGTCTTCATAATAATTAGTTCAATTAAATCTGAGTATGGATTCATGATAGTTATTCCAACTTCCAACCACCGATTTCATATTCTTAATTCCCAACAAGTTCAGCACTATCCAAGCTAACTTCTCTTTGCTTTTCAATTAGGCACTTGATTTTTAAATTATTCTTCCTTCATCTATATATTCCTATCCTCATAGCGTTTCCCCCACCAATTTCTTTGCTGTTCTCCCTGCACTGAAGGGAACCAAAAACGTATTGAAGATGTTGACTTGCATCAGTCATTTTCTGTTTCAGATTTCAAAAGCCTATACAAATATATATATTAGAAAGAACAGAAGACTACCCACTCTAGAATACTACTGTAATAATAATTCTTTTTACAATGAAGAACTGTCACAAGAAGCCTGGGGTTGGACTTCCCTATTTAGTCTTGGACCCTTGGTTAAACCCTATCCTACTAAGAAACTGGGCAGGACCTGCCAAGTTTCCAAGATAAAGCATGTGGTTGCAATTTTTGTTGCATCGTAACTCATACATGGATTTGGGTATTTACCTCTAGATTTGGGTATTTACCTCAGAGGATAAATGTGCCTTATAGGGTTGACCTAAACTACTTGCATGCACGCTCTTGAACTAATTTTCTATGAATAAGAACTCTAATCCGATGCTGGTAGGAGTTCATTAAAACATTCCCAGCTTAAAATGAAAACATCAAATGAGGATTAGAAATAATAATTGAGCAAACCGATTTCATCAATCAGGAAATCGATGCAAGATGATCTTAAAGGAAAACAAAAGACACACACAACACAATAAAATAGATAGAAAACAGAAGCATTAATTACAAACAGACATACCATTCATTGCGTGTTGATTGAGAAGTTCACCATACACGAGAGAAGAATTGACATCATCAAAAATTCTCAGAGGAAGAAGCCTGATTATGAGCAATGGGCAAAGGTGATCAAAGAGTGAATTCTGAAATTTCACGTCATCCTCATTTGAATCTGTTTTTGTCTCCAATCTCGAGAAGAAGCTTTCACCGATTCTTCATTAGGAAAAGAAAAAACATGGTACACCAAAAATCCATCTAAGTCAATAGCATAATCAACATTTTGCGCTTAGAATTGGAGAATCATCATATATACTCCAATTCGTCATATATAATGACATGAGTTGTTCAAAAGTGAACAGTTCCCTAATATTCTATAGGTCATTTATATACAAAATTATTGTTTCGAACAATATTGAAGAAAATCACATGCATCACTTGCATTTAGTATCATCTTTATATGTTACTCGGGTGTTTTGTACTTTATAAATGCTTATGCAAGGCCAAAAAGGTGACCACATAAAAGAGAAATGAAAAGGGAAAACCAAATCTGAAAAATAGGTCAATAGTCGGTCTAAATTGATCAATTAAGGAAAACATGCAGGATCAAACTAAATATTGCTAGTGAATTGTGGTTAATACATTTTCAGTTATCAACAAGCCAATGATCGACCGGGAAATCGGGAACAAAATTTCTGTTGCCAGGAAGCTTGAACTAAAGCTTAATTACCTACTCACTAAAGTCTAAACCAATTCATCAAATTACCCAAAAAAAAAGAAAGAAAGGTTATACATTCTAATCTTATTCTTCTCATATTTGTAATATGTGATCATTGGACTTGGCATTAAAAACTGATTGTTAAACAAAAAATTATAGTTCAAACAAACAACTGACACAAGAAAGAGTCAATGAGAGAGATTATGAGTTTGAGTAGGCAAAGGATTGAAATATATACAATTATAAGTATGTAATCCAAAAGATGCTCACTCATTCTGCCCTTCTGTGTGCAATAGAATACGATGGTAGACCACATCTGCAGCTACAGCCAAGTGTTCACTTATATAACTTAGGAACTTAACAATAATTGCATTTGATGGCTCTTCAAACATCTTGTCAATTAATGGTCCAACCATTGAATTCCAATCTTTCACCTATATTTCCCCAGAACGTGAACAAGAAATTAATTTAGATACAAACTCGATAACAACAAGAACAAGCACAAGCACAATAAGGGGGAGGGGAGAGAGATAAAAGAACTATTACGAACACTACAATTTTTCGGGCTCGACCTCGGGCTTCTATTTAATTTACTCACCAAATATTTCAACAAGATCTGAACAATATATAGGGCATTTGAGACACATCAAATATATGTCATAGATAAAAACAATTGAATGCAAACCTAACAAGCCCATGAAGTGCGCATATATGGAAAGGCAGCAAACATGGATGACATCTTAAGTAGGAGCACAACCAAAATCTTGAAAGGATATGACACAAAAAACATTTATACACAGTATCTAGGGCACAGTCACTCTTACAGTTTTTGACCATTCTGGGATAAGCTTGAGGATTGTATCGGTATCCAACTTTAGTCCTGTGAGAAGGTAACAAGAGAGCAATAGCCGAGGGGAAAAACATTCAGGTGATTGCACAAAGAAAATTATAGGATAACGAATAATTTAAAACGTAAACCATATTGTGACAATTGTCAGAACACTTAAAATTCCGAAAAAATTTAACCGGAGAAGTGCTCATTGTGCATGCTGACGGTGACTTTATATCGTAGTTTTAATCATGCTATTAATGTCCAGCGAAACCAGCCAGAAGGATCATTATACTTAAAGGCATATCAACACTGATAGTTGAACCCCAATACCACACAAATAAACAAAAAGACTTCATCCACTAGTGCTAGGCGAGGAACTTGTACTTCTGTGTTTGTTTTTCATGTATTTATTCTACATACTGAATTAATTTAGAACTAGCTGAACCACCAGCCCGACCAGTAGCTAGCTATGTTTTGATCACTCGGGCCATATGTCATATGCCTGCATTTTTAACTTTCCATAAAGGCAATACCTAAAAGTTTGACCATTTTAGTGTCCGTTGGAGAAACTAGACGTCCAAATTAACTGTTTTATACTAAATCTTGCGAGTATGATGTCTTAGTTGAAGGGAGTCTCACATGCAATTCAAGGTATTTGTAAATATTTTTACCTCAGCATATGGAAAGAGTGAAAGCACAAGGGTATCATGCCATAAGCAGCATTCTAGCATTTACAGAGTAACACCAAAAATGAAATGAAATGGGAAAAAAAAAAAGGTTGACACACCTTCTCTTCTCCCGCTTGCTATTTCTGTATTATCTTGGCTTTTGCAAAGGTTGCTGGCAAAAAAAATAATGATTTATAAAACCATGCAATCGAAAGCAAACAGTTCTACTAATGGAGAAAATTGTCTGACATCTTTGAAAGTTGTATTCGGAATAGGGTTCAGAATCGTCCCATAGCTTCAAGCTACAATTAGAGGGAAACTGTGAGAGCGACAAGGAATGGCCCACTCAGGACTAACATACGCAACCCAATTATTCACTGGGGAAAGTGGATGGGGCATCAACAAGCTACCCCTTTGAAGTATTATTGTAGAGTGAATAGCTAAACTGTGAGCGAGTTTCTTATTTCTCCTCCCCCCTCCCCCACCCACCCCCCCCCCCCCCCCCACCCCCCGTGAAATAAATGAAGAGTCAGTAAAGTACTGAATTCCAACTGGCGAGATACCTGAGGCAGTTAAGCAGCATGCATATAACCTCATACTTTTGGCCGTGGTATTTCAGCACTCCAATGAATGCATTAGTCGCAACTGACTGTATTCTTTCATCGGATGAGTAAACAAGGCGAACCAATGCAGGCATAACTAATGACGGATCTGCAAAACGAAAAGAAATGAAGTCGGCAAGAAATACTGTGTTATAGCATCTAAACATTTACAAACATTCAAGACAAGCAATTGCTTCAACCAGGCCTATAACTAGATCCTTTTCTTTTTCTTTTTTTCTGTTCTTTTTTTTATTATTATTTTGTCTTCTCTAAATAATTGAGTTCTGGGCAAAGTACCCGCTACTCTTATTCTTCAAAGCATAAAGTTCTCAATTGAAATATAAAGCATGCTCAAATATATATAGATTCAAGTACTGATAGCCTGCTTGGTTTTGTTTTTGGATGTTGTTTTTGAAAATTGCGAAAAGATGTTTGGTTTAGTTTTGAAAATGAGATTATTTATTAATAATGTGTTAAAATTTTGAAAATTAAAATTAATTGATTAAAATATGATGTTGATAAAAAAAAAAAGATAATGATGATGTTTGTTAGGTGAACGTGTGAATAAAAAAATATTGTAGAGAAATAAAAAACAAAGATATAGATAAAAAAGTTGAAATTAATTTTATTTTTAGAATCAACAATTATGGTAGGAATGGGTTGTGCAGATTTTACAGCTCAAGCAGAAAACGTGTATTACAATTGTATCCCTGATTTATAGGAATTGTATTCTAGGAGTCAATATTCCAGATTTATAGCTTATATTCCATTTGTAGGCTGTTATTTGCCTATATGTTTTTCTTGTATAAAGTAATAAAGATAAATAAAATACCCTTTACTTCACATGGTATCAGAGCCAAAATTACGTTCTTTGTTTTTTTCAGTTTTCCTGCTTTCTTTGCTGATTTCTTTTCAGTTTTGCAGAACTTTGTTTTGCTTTGTTTTTGTGATCCCAAAACATAGTATTTTTCTACCGAAAACTCTGTTTTTCCCAGTATTTTTCAGGCCTCTTGTTGGTGGCCATATTTGTCGTTCGTTTACTCCCCCCCCCCCCCCCGCCCCCCCCTTTTTTTTTCCGGCCTGCATTGTTGATATTTCCCTTAACTAATCCTGTTCCTATCAATTTTTGTTTCTTTGGTGAGACCAAAATCTCTCGTCAATATAAACTATGTCTGGAATTTCGGAATCCAATAATCCTCCAGTCTCTTCGATGGCTGAAAACAACACTATTTCAAATAGTTCTGCTGGAGAATTGCAGAATATTCACCCTAGTTTACATCTTAATGAAAAGAATTATTTGAAGTGGTCTCGGGTTGTTCAAATCTTCTTGAAAGGGAAGGGGAACCCGAGTCATCATCTTGGGAAAGGGCCAAATTCAGATGATCTGAAGTTTGTCGCGTGGGACGAAGAAGACTCGATCGATGATGATGTCATGGTTATGGAATTCGAAGATCCCAGAAGTCAGTGAAATTTGCATGTTTTTGACAATAGCAAAAGAGATTTGGAAGTCCAGCAGGATGCTACACAAATCGATGAGATTAAGACAAAAATCTCATGTACCAAACAACGTAACCGCTCAGTCACTCAATATGCTCAAACTTTACAAACCTAATGGCAAGAGTTGGACCATGATCAGTGTATTGAGATGAAGTGCAGCAGTAATGCAGCCCTTCTTAAACGTTATATGGAAAAAGAGAGGATTTACACCTTTTTTGTCGAGCTGAACATTGAATTCGTTCTTGTCTGAGTGCAAGTGTTAGGAAAGGAAGAAATTCCTACACTCAATGAAACAATTTCCATAATTCGTGGAGAAGAAGGACGCAGAGGAGTTATGATGGAGCCTCTATTAGCAGATGGTTCAGCCTTGGTTACAAAAGCTGCAAATCTGAGAGTAGTGAAACCTGACGAGCAGCAGTTGAATGCCTATTCCAGTGGGGTAGAAGGAAATAATGGCCTGTCAGAAGGATCAAGAGCAGGTAATAAGGACTCTTTATGGTGTACCTACTGTAAGAAGCCGCGACACAGTAGGGAGAGGTGCTGGAAACTCCATGGTAAGCCCTCAAATACTTGAAATATTTATTGGACAGCAAAGAGTGATCAAGGACAGGCACATTTGACATCGGCACAATTTGGAGGAGGAGGAGGAGAATTCTCTCAGCAGCCATCCGAGTTTAATAAAGAAGAGATTGAGAAGCTGCGATATTTTATGGGACATTAAAGAAATCTACGAGTGGTGCAGGTACTTGTTCCTTGGCTTTTTCAGGTAAATGTCGGCCCTATTGCCCTTAATGTGTACGATCTGAAAAGGAACCTGGGTAGTGGATTTCGGGCTACGGATCAGATGACACAATCACCTCATGGGTTTGTCTCTTGCAGTTCTTGTCCTAGTAATAAGAAACTTGCTAGTGTCGATAGAACACTGGTTACAATTGTTGGTCGAGGGGATGTAGTTATACTTTAAAAAATGTTCTGCATGTGCTGAAATTGTCTACTGATCTAGTTTTAATTTACAAGCTTACAAAGCATTTGAACTGTATGGCAATCTTTTCTTCTGCACTTTGTACTTTGTAAATATAAGACCAGAACACAGGGACGATGATTGGACTTGCTAGAGAGAAGAATGTGCTCTACATTCTTGAGGAACCTGATGGGCAAAATAGCACTAAGGATCCTACTCTGTTGTCTCTCCTTTCTGAGTCTTCTCTTTCTAGTAAAAATAAATATACTTATATCATCTTTGTCTTGCTCATCCTTCTTTCATTATTCTTAAAATAATGTATAGAGTTTAGGGCTCTACTTTCTTGAGGAACCTGATGGGCAAAATAGCACTAAGGATCCTATTCCGTTGTCTCTGCTTTCTAAGTCTTCTCTTTCCAGTAAAAATAATATACGGTTATATCAGCTTCGTCTTGGTCATCCATCTTTCATTATTCTTAAAATAATGTTTCCTTGTTTGTTTAAAGGAATTGATTTGGGTATGTTTCTTGTAATGTTTGTGAACTTGCAAAACATAAACATGTCTCTTTTCCAACAAGTAATACAAGATCTTCAATTCCTTTTACTCTTATTCATAGTGATGTTTGGGGACCTTCTATAGTTCATAATATCCTTGGGGCTCGATGGTTTGTCTCATTTATTGACAAATGTACTCGAGTGTCATTGGTTTTTCTCTTAAAACAAGAATCAGATGCCAGTTCCACCTTACAAAAAATTTCCACATGGTGAAAAACTAATTTGGGGTTGAGATAAATGAGTTCGATCTGATAATGCTAGGGATTACTGTAATCAAAGTGTTGTCACCATTCTTTAAAGAAAAATGAGTCATTCATGAGTCTTCATGTGTCAACTCACCAAACAAAGTGCAGTGGCAGAACGCAAAAATGGTCATCTTCTACCTGTTACCCGAACCTTTCTTTTCCAAAAATATATTCCAAAAAATTTATTAGGGAGAAGTTGTCTTAACCGCTACACATCTGATTAATAGATTACCCACTCAAGTTCTTGACTATAACAGCCACATGCAAGTATTTTCGAATTTTTTCCCTGACTTCAAAACAACAAATCACCTGGTTCCTAGGGTCATTGGGTGTGTGTCCTTTGTTCATATTTATTTGAATAACCGTGAAAAACTTGATCCAAAGGTTCTTCAGTTCATTTTTGTTGGATATTCTTCTACACAAAAAAGGCTGTAAGTGTTATCATCCTCCGACAAAATGATTTTTTGTCTCCATCCATGTAACATTTGTTGAAACTGAGAATTACTTTCCAAATCCTTATCTTCAAAGGGAGACATCATTCATGGAAGATAAGGATGGAGATTTGTTTTTGCTTGATCTTTCATCCTTCCATCCTCACAAAATCAAAATCCGTCATTATCTAATCAGTCATCATCGATTCCATTCCTTTACCAAGTACTCCCAATCCAGCGGCAAAGGATGAACAGATTCAGAATTCTACATGCCCATTGCAGATATATTCAAGGAGGAAAGAACCCATTGTTCAACCAATGCAGGTTCTTAATTCCAAACCAATCTCTGTTACTGATAATGTTGAGGTAACTCCTAATTCTGAATACGAAAGTAATGGGCCTGTTGTTGATGATTATGATATTCCTATTGCAATTAGAAAGGGTGTTAGTAAGTGTACTCAACAGCCTATATATCCATTATCTCTCTTTGCATCATACGAAAAGTTGTCTAATGGTCATAAAAGTTTTCTTAATCCACTTCAATGCTATTACCATCCCAAAAATTTTCTCTGAAGCATTGGAAAATAAAGAGTGGAAAGAAGCTATAAACGTTGAAATGGATGAGCTTGAGAAGAACAAAACATGGGATCTGGCAGAATCGCCTCAAGGAATGAAGCTAGTGGGATGTAAATGGGTCTTCACTGCGAAATACAAGGCAAATGGATCGCTTGAACGGCTTAAGGCAAGGATAGTAGCTAAGGGGTATAATCAAAGTTCAAACCTATGGGATATATTTTGAATCATTTGCTCCTGTTGCAAAAAATGAATAATGTAAGAACCCTATTATCTTTAGCAGCTAATCGTGGTTGGAGGTTACAGTAATTTGACTAAAAATGCTTTTTTACATGGTGATCTTGATGAAGATATCTATATGGAGGTTCCTCCAGCGTTTGAGTCCGAGAAGAATGAGGTGAATAAGTTGAAAAAGGCACTTTATGACTTAAAACAGTCTCCCAGTGCTTGGCTTGGCAGATTTGCTAGTGTAATGAAAGCTTTGGGTTACAAACAAAGTCAGGGTGATCACACACTGTTTGTCAAACATTATGTATTAGTATATGTGAATGATATAGTGATAACAGGGGAAGACTTCCAAGGAATGGAGGCATTGGAAAAGTGTTTATTGCCAGAGTTTGAGATTAAGGAACTCGGCTGGTTGAAATACTTCATCGGCATTGAAATGGCTCACTCTCGACATGGGATCTTTATATCCCAACAGAAGTATGTGTTGGATGTATTAACTGAGACAAGGAAACTAGGGTGTAAACCAGTGGAGACACCCATTGAACAGAGTAACAAGTTTTGTGAAGCTCCAGAAGATGCCATGGTGGATAGAGAATCCTCTCAAAGATTAGTTGGCAAACTAATCTATCTTTCTCAAACTAGACCAAACATAGCCTATTGTTGTAAAAGTGGTGAGTCAATTTATGCAAGATCCAACAGTACATCTTCAAGCAGCACATCGAATTCTACAGTACTCTCCAGGAAAGGAAGTGTTGTTTAGAAAAGGAAATAAATTGAAATTGGAAGCATACACAGATGCACATTATGCCGAATCAATAAATGGCAGAAGATCGACTTCACGCTATTGTACGTTCCTCGGAGGCAACCTTGGAACATGGAGAAACAAGAAGCAGAATGTAGTGGCAAGGTCAAGCGCAGAAGCTGAGTTCAGAGCTATGGCATTAGGAGTTTCTGAACTTCTATGGCTGAAAATAACTTTGGAAGATCTGAAGATTGCATGCGAAGGACCTATAAAGCCATGTGGTGATAACAAGTCAACAATTAATATTGCAGATAACCCTGTACAACAGGACCACACCAAGCATGTGGAAGTAGACAGGTATTTTATAAAGGAGAGGTTGGATAATGGACGGATTTGTACTCTATTTGTGTCAACCGAGGGTCAACTTGCAGATGTATTAACTAAAAGATTGAGTGGTTCAACGTTTCTATCTATTGTTAGCAAGCTGGGAATGGAAAATACTCACTCATCAGCTTGAGGGGGAGTGTTAGAATCAGTAATTATGGTAGGAACAGGGTGAGTAAATTTTATAGCTCACTACATGGGGAGAAATGTGAATTATAGTTGTATCCTTGATTTATAGAGATTGTATTCCAGCAGTGAATATTCCAGATTTGTAGAGTGATATATTCCATATGTATAGGTTGTTATTTGCATATGTATTTTTCTTTTATAAAGATAAATAATTCACCCATTATTCCACATTTATAAAATAATAAATGTATAATATTAAAAGGAGGTGATGTGATAAATTGAGTATCGTGCAAATTATTTTGTAAAAGTGTTTTTGAGTTGCATTGTTAAAAGAGAAATAGTATTTCGAGCTTTTGAAAACAAAAAACACTACTCAAGTAGCAAACCAAATAGGACCTAAGTGATTTTTCTTTTCTACATGTAGTGCTTGCATTTTCTTTATTTTCCTTCCAATTTTTTTTCTTTTCAAGAGATAGGCCAAACAGCCGGAAAAAATTTCAAAAAGTACAATAAGAAAAAAGAACTAGTGACCGAGGCCTAATTCAACTATGTGCGCACCTGTGCATCATGCACCAATAGGATGCAAAGCATAAGAATACGGACAAAGAAATGTACTTTTACAAATTCTGTAGTACATTACTGGCAAACAAAAATGTACTAGAATTTGAGATAAACAAGTCATCAGAATTTCAAACTAACCCATCATTGGAATCAAATTTGATACTTGTGTTTGAATCATCAAGTCTTCATCTCCAAGGCAATCCAGCAAGTGACTTGCTATATCTTGCCTGTAAAAAGTCACAAGAAAGAATACCTTAGACTGGGCAGAAAGGTGAAATCATGAAGTGTATATATCTATAAAAGAACTAATTGCCAGCTTCTAGCACACATACTGCATAGTTTGGGAAAGGACATTTTCTGAATTTACTTGAACAAGCTCTGAAATAACATCAAAAGCATTCCTCCTCTGTGAAACATTACCGGAATCAAGGCGCTTTAAAACTTCTTGAATACATCGGTTGTTTGAGCTTCTGCTTAATTAATGGTTATACATGTAAAAACCTTGATAGAAGGCATAAAATATTCAATGCAAGTCTGACTTCTGCCGAAAATGAAACACACCTGGAACAATATTCAGCGACAAGCGAAACTACAGCTCTGGATGCAGAATCCCGCTCATCTAGAAGATTAAGTAACAGCGGTAATGCAGCATCCATTTGTCTATTTGCAAGATTGCTTCCAGGCAAAGAATGATTTGTCCTAAATATGGCTGCTTTAAGAATGGAAACAGCTCCATCAACAACATCCTCACTTGAACAACGAAGCTTCAGAAGAAGAAATGCAAAGATGCAAAAACCGTATCATTTTTTCAAGTACAGTGATTATCGAAGGTTATCTAAGTAACAGAATTTGGGTATTATGAATTATATAAACTTAAAAATAGCTTCAGTGTTTATTCATCCGCTTTCATACTGTTGGCAACCAATTGGGGATCTACCAATTGTAAGATTAATAAATCAAGCAAAGATGCCAAAAGCCACTTACGCAGTTTAGACCATGACCAAAAATGGAAAGAGCCACTGGCCTGTCCAACCCAACCGCACTACAATATCCAAAATAGTGATCTGTTAACCTAGATCAATTCCTGTCCACTTAAATGTGCCAAAATCAAGCACACATAAGCAGCATTTAATCACGACATAATAGCGGAAAGTACAATCAATTTTTTTTTTTTTGCACGCTTCTTTTACAGTGTACCATTCATTCTTCTTTTTTTATTTATTTATTTATTTATTTTTATTTTTTTTTCTCAGGGCTAGAGTTCTGGATCCCTCATCATTTGTTCCTACAGTTTAGTACTAGCATGCCGGAATGCAGCTTTATGACTTTAATCTAACATGCCTATCTAGGTCAGCTAATACCAGATTGTGTTTTAACTATTCCAGACATAAGATTCCAAAATCATCTTCGGAAAGGTACCAGTTTTCATTGGAAATTCAAGGACTAGGTTCTAATGCTAGAAAGCTACCATTTTCTTCCTTCGCGACACCAAGTTCCATTTGTGCCATAGGCAGGCACCAAGTTTATTCCACAATAGGTATTATCATTACCTATAAATGAAAAGCATTAAAAGATAAAAACACCTTACATTGCTATTTCATCCAATTATGGTAGTTAATAAAAAAATGTAAGAACTCTACATTATACAATATAATCTTTTTAACCACAACAACTATGTGAAATCAACAGCAAGCATTACAAAGCCAAAGAAAAAAGGGAGGAAAAATCAAAATCGAAGAGCAACCGTATCTTGTAAAGAATAATAGTTTCAGGTTTTGTAACCCGTCCACACCTTTGAACATCCCCGCAAAACAGGGACCAACTAGTTAACGATAATACAATTTCATAGTGATGCGGAAAAAATTGAGTGCTACCTGTGAGATAACAACTTGAGACATCTGTGGTCCAAATTCTATCATTGTTTTTTCGAATTGCTTCCCATCTAAGCGTCCCAATAGAAGGGACAAGCAATTCAGAAAGAACATCGTAGTTTCTATTCCACTGTCTTTATTTTCCTTTGACTCTTCAGCATAGTTGTCTGCATAGAACTGCACTGATGTCTATAAGAATTTCAACTTCATTTAAAAGACAAACAAGAAACTTGACACTCATTACAAGGTGAAGGTTTGATTTGAGAAAGAAAAGAAATTCAAATGGGAGTGGACTACATAATCACGCAAGTATTTTGCAACTGCCTAATACCTGTGTGCTCTTTTACTCTATCATAAAAATGACCAATAAAAAATAACATTGAACCCAACAAGTGGTCGAATTTGCAGGAGTTTCATAGCAATATATTCACTTCATGCTATGAGTTAAAGGTCTTGGCATCAATTTGGTATGTAAAGTAGTTTAGTTGTAGTCATGTGATTATGATTGGATATGACAACTGATTCGTCTTAGTTATCACATCTCCTTGGTATGCCAAACCAACTATATCAAGTAAGCATATGATTTACATTTTAACTGCAAAAAAGGATAAATCTAGCCCGGCTAAAAGCAAAACAAAGAGAAAAACTTCAATGCATTTGGAAAGGTCGAGAAACTTAGACTGGTATGTTTTATAAATAAGAAAATGTACATACCTACATATTATATTTGTAGGACATGATAAATATCGGTCAGAGAAAGAAATAGAGAGAGCTTCACTACAAGCATACTACTTAAGCAAAATGTAATAGTACATTTGAAATCAAACAAGCTTCAACCCAAAGTTTAGATCAAGCTATTTTCAGCTGGAAAACATGAATCCTGCAACAAAGAGGTCCCCACCCTTATCACCATAAAACTAGCTCAATCCCATTCTTATCACGACGCCAACTCTAAAGCATGTACTGAAACAGAGAGAAAGAGAATATGTGATACGAACCAAGCCCATACTTGGTACGAACCAATGGTTACAAACCCACTAGGTAGAACTCACCCTTGAAAACCGGCTTGCAAGGGAAGGATGCCTAGGAGCTTATAACCCATCAACCAGTCTCATACTTAGTCGATGTGGGATCCTAACATTCCCCCATACTTCCACAGCCAACGTCCACATCGGTCTCTTTGCCCCTTCAGCCTCTTTACCCCAACGCATTGGTCAGCCTACCAGGTCAGCCTACCACGTAGGCGACGACGTGATTCCAGGACCATGCTCTGATACCAATTGATACGCTCTAACTAGTACACGTATTGAAATGGAATAAAAAACTTTAGTGAATACTGAAATGGAAATGAAATTACATCAAACACTAACCAAGTATTCGAGCGACTTGGGACTCTTCTCAGGAGCAATGCTCAAGTTCACAAAGAAATCACCTACCTTCCTCTCTCTTCTCTGCACTCCTTATATAGACCCTTTCCCCCCAAAGCCTAACTAATTAGCCTAACAGAAAATACACAGAATCTAACAAATATTCCCTACCCCAACAGACTGACCGAGGATAACAGGCTGCTCCTGCCCTACAGCCAGACTTGCTCCCTGCTCCTGGAATAAGTAAAACGAATCTAGGGCCTATCAATATTTTCAGTAGCTTTTGATCAGAAACAAAATTGTTCCACGTACAGAAAGTAACAGGACAAGGAAACAAATCAAGTTTGTTACCAAAACATCAAAGGCCAACATCCTCATCATTTACTTGATACTAATAACGCATAAACAGCATATACTAATATTCCAAGATGTATAATTTTTGTATGTGAAAACCTGAATTCCAGAGAGATACTGTTCCAACAATTCTCTGTACTGCTGAGAAAATCTGCTATCTTCCAAGTGCAACAGCAAGCCATAATGTTTCCAACAAGACGAGAGAAGCAATGCTCCAGTTCTATGCATTTGTGACCCTGTCTTGCACATTTAAAATATATAAACATATAATTAAAGGACTGGAAAACAGGGGGAAAAAAGGAAGACCATTAAATGCTCAAAAATTTTAAAGGAATAACACCTGCCTCATTCTGAAAGCCTCCGTAAGTTTCTTTTGCCCCCTGCAACCACTTAAGCACTCTCTCCAATCCTTTAGCATGCAATGTCCGGCTTTTTCTGCTCCACTGTGCAGAACAAATTGCAAAAAGGTTAGTTGAATTTTTGGACAATTTAGTAACTCCCATTCTGCATCATATCAACAAATTGCACACCCAATCAAATTTTAATATGATGCTGATTCGATACTCGATTTAAGCAATATTTTGTACTTAAGAATTGAAAGTTTCTGCTTTAAAATAATACCAACTCCTAGCTAGCTCGATCATCGAATGGCATTGTATCATTTCTGGAATAAGAAAATCACTAGCTCCAATTAAGGACCGGAACTGTTCTCCTGGAGGGTGTGTGTTTTATCTAGTCAAATATGATCATAAGGCCTCCCAAACACAACACAATTGACTACTTGAAATTTTCCAATGTCTCTAACCCTTTTAGTAGGTCAAAACACACTTCCCTTTCTTGAGTAGCCAGCTATGATTAATACAGTGAAACTGCAGGGATAATTGAATGAGAACCAGCACCTGAAGGTGCCCTGAATCCCTGATGTCATAGTCCTTAGATTTTGAAATCTGGATTTTTTTTCAATAAAACCCCATCATTAACTTTTATAACGTCTGATTCGTGTCAAGTACCATGTTTGGGTCTCACATTAGTGCACATGGTGCAGGTGGCTAGTGTTAATAACCTGTAATGCCAAAAAATTTAGACAGGTTATTACTCATCAACCCATCTATGAATCAAACATCCCAGAGAACTCCACACCAATCTATAACATTTTCGCGTTGTCAAAAAGTGCCATACTAACCTACCTACATTGCCAATGTCAAAAAGTGCCATATTTGAAAATAGATGGACACTAAATGCCAGAGAAAACTAAACAAAGTAAGGTGAAATTTATGAACAAAGTACACACACATACACCTTTGCAGATCAAATAATTGGGGGAAGGAAACCACTACTTTAACAACAATGGACAGCTTAAGTTACAATCAAGGAAAAAACTTGATTATATTTAAAGATAAGTTGAATCAAAAATCAGAATGAATTGAGAACATACGGCAATCAATTTCCGCACAAGATTAATGAGATCATCCAAATGATCCCAAAGCAACAGTTTTATTTCCATGCTGCTTAAGACTTCCGAAGGTTTCCTGATCTCTTTCACTTTCTTTTCACTGGCAGCGGCAGGTACCAAAGAAATTGGCAGGTTCTTCTTATTAGGCTTAGATGATTTAAGCCTATTATCAGAGATGTCTGAATCCTTTCTTGTTAATGCTAATGTAAGAGATAAAATGAAGTCAGCGGCAGCAACTGAAAGGCGAGTTGGCAACTCAAATCCCCCCTGTACAATGCTACAAAAAAAGAATCCTCATCATTAGGTAAAACAAACATAAACATAGAATGAAGTGATCACATAATCACTGCACCGATACATTTTCTTTTGACAAGTTGCTGAACCAATACATTTACATGGCACATATCATTTTCTTAAAGATATCAAGTAAAAATCATAATCTAAACTCCAATAAAGTCAACAAAAACAAATGTGAACTTGACCTATTATTTAAATTGCAAGTTGCAACGATTAATAAGCCCTGGAGAACTAACGAATAGACTGACAAACATTCTATAGCAGGAAAAAGAATTTTAAAAAAAATTATAGAACCAGATCCTACGGTCAGTCTGTCGTATTATGCCATCTTGGGCCTATCCTCAATTTTTGTTTACATAATGTTCTTCTGGGTCAAAAGTATTACTGTGTTCCTGCCAGAACCAAGAAGTTAAAGAATCTTATGTCGGTGCCAGATAGTCTTTGAATGATGCCTCAGGTGATTGCCCAAAAATGCCATTGCACAATTGCTCTAATACCACGGCAGGTCCATGTTCCAGGTTAATTAATCTTTCACGCCCCTGGTCCCACCAACAAAAGCCCCCCCCCCCCCCCCCCAAAAAAAAAAAAGATACCACCTCGTGCAGTAATATGTCCCAATCTTTACAAAAAAGAAAAGGGAATCAATTTTAAAACCCAAATCCAACTAATGATAGTATGGACCAACGAGCTTCATGCCCCACTCCATGAAGTTATTAGGAATCCAAACCATCTAACTTGCCTAAAGACGAACTATTTGGAATCCAAGGAATACCACATGACCTACTGTCCTAGGGCAGTAAGACAACAGCCTACAAGTGCAGTTGCCTTATATCATATTCTACTATTATTCCCATCATCTCTCAAACTGAATGCCTAACCCTGTCCATTACCCTTCTTCTTACCCCCAACCCACAATTTTTTTGAAAGTTAAAAGGGGAAAAGAGGAAAAGTGAAATGGGAGAACTAACAAGTGCGAATAAAATACCACGAAATAACGGCTGGTACTTTTCCCAGGCTGCACCTGAAGACAAGGCGGTCCAAGCACACCCCAAGTCTCTCACCTTCCTCACTTTAAAGAAATGAACCTACACTTTGAAGGGTGTCCAACTACATGCATTTTCAAAAATAAAAATAATAAACAAGACGAGCATTATAACCAATTCATATTTATGTGCATAGAGGGAATTTTCTAAGCGATATATGCTTCTTTGTATACCCATTTGATATTGGATGAATGATGATGATGATCGTAATAAAACTAGCAAGGAGACTTTTTTATTTCCCTCGTTTACTATGGACGCATTTGACGTTTTTTAGGATTTGACAAAATTCATCTTTTCTAGGGTACATCGGCCAAAAGGAGTTAAATATTTGATTTCCTATGGTTGATGTTAATCCTTTTCTCTTAGTTAACATTTGTCCTGCCGATATTAAATTATTTTGCATAATTTATGTACTCTTCACTATCTTTTAGCACTTGCAAATTTATACTTAAATTTAAAAATAAAATAAAAAAAAGATTGTTGCAGGGCAATTTCCTTAATCACATTCAACCTACTCAAGTGTTATCTAATTGTTTCTTCTAGTATTTCCAGTGGTCTTTTCGGAGTCATGTTCCACCTCAACCTGATACAGATAGAAGATGAGCTTACGAACCCATGTGGTGATGATCAAAGTATATTAGGAGGCATATTGATCCAAATAACCTTTCTGCATCTACGTGGTAAAGTTTTTATGCACTGACATATGTATAGCACTGATCCATTGATTTGAAAGAAGTGGTCCAATTCATCCTAACAAATTATTGAATAGCAAGGCCGCAAGGCCAACCTGCACATTTTCTGACTTCAACTTACAGTACCAAAGACTAACTTTAATGTGGCCACACCACCAGATCCCAAATCCCAATTTCACACTCACCACCATGATAACCACTCAAAAAATAATAACCATCATGATCGAACCTACGAGAATAGCTGAACATGGAAGGGACAAGGATAGCTCGAGTTACAGGGATCAGGATATTTTTGTACCAATGTCTCCACCAACCCAAGAAAAGGAGACCTCTTACTGCACATGCCAGATATACGCAAGGTATGTAGCTCCGCCTCCAAGAGGAAAGTAGATCTACTCTTAGCTTTGTGAGTTTTTGCGTTACGGAAATGGGGTATGAATTTCAGTTGAGTTTGTACAAAACTAATTGGTCATCACCAAGGCACATAGAGAACACAGAAAGTCAGACTTCCATTATGAACTGTAAAATATGAAGTACAGCCACAGTATACGAAATCCATAGCTAGAAAATGGCATGCATAGTGAAAGATGAATGAGAAATGAAACATGAAATAGGTGATGGAGTAAAATTGGCAGAAATCCTTAAGGTTGCAGCTTAAAAGCATAGTACCTAAATGTGATCAAATATGTACCTTCCATTGCATAAAATGGATAAGAGATGTTTAATACACGAACAAAGAATCTTCAGCAGCTCATTATATTTCTCCTTTATTCCTGATAAGAAAAGTGAACCAGCAATCAATATCCCTTCAGTAATATTTGATGCTTAGGAACAAAGAATCTCAGCCAGAAGGTTTTACGAAGAGAGGGAACACAAAAGCTCACCAAAATAGACCAAGAAACAGGAACATGATGATCTGTGTGAAGAAAACAATATTTGATTTTTGTTTTCCTATGACACAGCTTTTAATATGACTTTGTAGTTTCACCATTTATTAACGCAGTCATGCAATTTCGTTAAGATAAATTTGGTCCGAAATCAATTCAAGTTGATAATGAAGAATCACTAATGGCATATATCGCCACAACCCACAAAGAAGTGAAAATGAAAGAATTAGTTTTCCTCTTGTCAGAAAATTAAGAAGCAAGAAAAACCTAAGAAGCCCAATAAAATATTGTTTATGTGAAAGCAAAAACAGTAAAAATCAGTTAAAAACAATTTCTTAATTTTGGAGTAAAAACATGTTTAACTTGAAGGGGGATGCAAGTCCAATAAAAAAATCATACATCCAATCATATTGTCCATCAACTTCACATTCATGTCTCTCTTGACAAAACCGGTGCTATGGTCGCCATTATTTGTGTGACATGAAGTGTTTTAAAAGGCAAGGGTGTAAGATGAGACGATTTAGTCTCCATAAGGCAAGGCGTAAACCCCAAGGCGTGGGGCGTTAGCCTTGCAAATTTTTAGAAATGTTAATATATATGTGTGTGTGTATAAAATAGGGGGAAAATACAACAATATTGTTTACTACATTAGTATTTGTTGCTTAAATATTAGCTAAAACGAATAAAATTATATAGTTCAATTAATGAACCCATAAAAAATGTCACCAAAAATATGAAAAATGTCAATAATAAACTAAGTAACTTTCTTCCAAAGCCTAAACTCAATGGCCAAAAGTGCAAAAGTGATCCTTTTAAGCCTCAACATTCCAAACCAAAAATATGTATGTCGTAAATCGTTAGTGCCTTTCTCAAGAGGTGTGAGAAATATTTAGGTCGTTTTTATTAAAACATTAAACATATAGATTCCATTTTATGCACTACCGTAAAGCATCTAGGGCGCAAAAGAGCAGTATTGAAGAGGGAAAACGAGCCAAAACTCCAAGAGAAAATAAAATAGAGGAAGCAAGACAGCTAATTAGTAGTTAGGATTGTTTGACAAGAGACAGTACCAAGAATTTCTTTATTTAATGTTTCATAATCAATTAAATACTATGAAAAAGGATGTCGCATCTTGCACCAAACCTCAAATAAATAGAACACCCACGTTTTCAAGAAACAATGTTTAAATGTTATTCGGACAAATCAAGCACATCAGCAAAAGCAATAATAAAGTAGACTTATAAAAAAATACAAAGAAGAGTCTGCCACATTACCATTGGTTATAATATCATTCAGGGTCATATCATATTCTACAAGCCCACGTGCAAGAGTACACCATCCTAAGGATATATAACGATCATTCTTTCTCAATATAATGCCAGCAAAATTTGCTGCAAGCACTTGGAAAATCAGCTCATCTTGAAAGAGCCAATTAAGAAGCAAAATTGCTTGGTTTCCATGCCTCAAGTCCTTGCATTTTAATGACTGACCAAAAGAGGATGCAGTCACGTAAGTGAAAATATAAAACAGTTATTGGCATCCAAATACAAGTATATTTTCAATAACCTACAAAGAAAACTAAAAAGCAAGAATGAAAACAGGACCACGTGTGAAAGGATGCAACTCCCAAACAGAAATAATATTAATATTAATAATAATAAAAGGAAAAAAAAAAAGGCACATAGATCGAGTTTCCTTCGGTAATTCTTGTGTGGCTATTCTTGTATAAGCACCTTCATCTTCAACTGCTTCTGGACAAGCAACTTTGTCAAATTTCTGTTTAAGTAATGACAGAATTTGCTTATCAAAAGAAAAAAAGTAATGACAGAATTCATGCATTTTCCTAGTATTAATCCTTAATTCCCATCCAGTAACAAATATCCCTCCCCCCAACACCCCCCCCCAAACAACAAATGACAAAGAATAAGGAGAGACTGACCAAAAGCATACAAAGCTCTTCATCCAGGTGGACAAGAGCAACTATCACATTATCCCTCCAAATACAGCTGCTTATCTTTTTATATATAAGAGAATATTATTTCTGTCACAAGCTCCAGCCTCATGAGAACATATAGAAATCAACACAAAATTTTGTAAGTTCATCAAATGGGCATTTATGCAAGCGACTTCAATATTTTCCGTCCAAACCAGTATATTGGCACACTAAATACATGTGGATGGCTCTCACAAAATTAATTTTAACCAATGACATGAAATATATGCCTTGTATCACAGCTCAATGCAACATAGCCAATAAAAGAACAACAAAGGGGTACATGAAATAGAATAGAATTGATGTAGACAAAAACTCCGATTCTGAGAAATGAACACTTGCAACAACCGAAAAGCTCCACTGTGGTGTCGACAAAGATCCTCCGGCATGAGAATAAGTTAATATGTTCTGAAAGTATTAAAGTGCAAGTAAAAAACTTAATAAAATCTTAGTTTTGTATTTATACCTATCCCCGTAAATCATCTTCCTGTTCCTTGTATTTTGGACAGCGCGGCTAGGGACAGTTGCATTAGCCCACGTAGTGGAACTGTTCTAATTGGTTCATACTCGCTATAGTGGGCAAAGTACAAGGCACTTATTGGGCTCCTATTTCTCGAAACAGCCGATACACTGCCCACTATAGTCAATATAAACCAGTTAGAACAGTTTCACTATGTGGGCTAATGCAACTGCCCCTAGCCACATTGCCCATAAGACAGGAAGACCAAACACCGGAATAGGTATAAATACACTTTGATTAAGTTTTTTACATACTTTCAGAACATACTACCTTATTCTCCCAGCGCCACACCAATGTCACCTTAAGCTTTTCGGGTGTTGGATGGAGTTTCTACTTACATCAAGAATAAACTAATTAAACATGACATGGAAAAATGAAAGAGAGGGAAGGGAGTTGAACTTATCAAAAGTTCCTTACGTGCTCAAGCATAGGCACAAGAATTTGGTCCAGGTGCTCCTCTTTCTCCGCTGCATCTCTCACATAGTTGTGCAGAAACCATAAAGATTGCTCCAAGGACACTGCAAAAGTAAAAAATATCAGAATAACAAATTAAATTAACTAGGTAGATACAGTTCTGTTTCATAACGAACCACCAATTGGTGCGATTTTGGGAGGTGAATCGAGACGAGATACTGCGTCCTGGAGCTTCTTCGGTCGAGCACTGAGCAAATTGCTCATAACTCGACCCACCGTCGCTGACAACATCGAATTCGACTCTAATGACGACGGCGATGAATTCATTACCACTGAAAGATGTTCATCTTCTTCCTCCATTGTCAGGCGCACACAAAGAGCTCGATTTGAATTCCCGCGATTAACACAAATTCTATGCAAAAGAAGGCGGTGTTCTAGGTTCCAGCAGCGACGGAAGAATGATCGGAAGTGTTCGAAGCTAGAGGCTTCCCCAGTATTCTATTGGTCACCGGAGCATTTCTCCGCCGGTTAGATAGCTTTGTGATACAGGGTCGTTTTAAATTTTGCCGGGCCTAAATTAAGCTTTGGGTTGATCTTTCTAAGTTATGGGCCAGAATGATGAAGGCCGTCCAGCCCATCTTTGTCGCTGATTTTGTTCTTTTTTCGGAGGCTCCCAAAACCCAAAAAGAAACCCCTCTAAGAAACAACCGCAGCCAATTGAATGAGATAAGAATTCTATTTTTGTTATATAATATCTTGAGAATAGAATCATATTTATTAATAACTGGCAGGTTTAGACAAAATAAAAAAAAAAAAAAAAATCATGTTAGGTTTGTTTATAATATTACGACACAATTGATTACTATTTAAATGTTAAATTAATAGAAATTGTATTTTCTTCCTCAGGACGTTTACATTTGATACTCTTAGTAAAATTTATCGAATACCTAAGTTTTTTGTAGCAAGACCTGTTTCGAAAAAACATTACAAAAATTAGAAGTCATAAAATATGAATAAACAAATAAAAAAAATTATGGAATGGAAAAATTAGTTTCTGACCTTGGAGCAAAAAAATCACAAAAATATCAACATATTGTGTGTTTTTCAAGTTTTATAAAATTATTATAAGTTAGTAAACTGTATGGACAATTTTTTTAAAAAAGAAAAAATTGAATGGTATACGAACTTAAAATTTTGATCACTGTATTCTACGCCGGTATAATAATTTTTTGATGAATCCAAAATTATTATACTACTTTCAAATAACTGCAACTTTCATATAAAAAGTTATAATAATTTTTGTGACGTACAATGACTTTTAACTTTTAAGAGAATTATTGGGTTTTTTAAAAATCACTGCAAAAAGTGAATTAGATAAATAGTAAATCGTAAAATTCAAATTAAAAAAAAAATCATTATTAATTTATGAAATGCTCATTAGAAACCCATTTTTTTAAAAAAATTATGAGAAAAAAATACATTCATTTAAAATAAGATTAATGTTAAAATAGATTATTGGAGAAAAAATTGTGTTTGAGGGACCATCATTTTTTTGCCACATAATTAATCCATTTTTTGAATAAAAAATGATTTAACTATTATTTTTAAAAATCCAATATTATGAATATTATTTTTTTTTTTTTGTAAAAAATAAATGAAAGTTCGAATTGACAATAATAACGAAATAAAAATAAATGAATAGAATTGTTGATTAAAAAATATTTTTATTTGAATGAAAATTTATTTGAGTTTTTTTTTAAAAAAAATCCAATATGATGAATATAATTTTTTTATAAAAAAGATTGAAATTTTGAATTGATAATAAAAAATAAAAAAACTAATTATTAATTAAAAAAATATTTTATTATGCAAATATATATAGAGTTGGAATTGAAAGCAATATCAATGTTATTAATTTGAATTAAAAATAATTTTCTATTCATTTAATGTTATTGTTAATGGAAAAGAATATCTTGGTCATTGATTTAATAAGAGTAAGAAGATTGAAGAGATTAACCATATCTCATTCTAAAGGCTTGTCTTCCATTTTTAATATTATAATTATAATAAGATATATTTAATGAGAGCATAACAAAAATAAATTTTAATATTCAAAAATAAAAATAAAATTATTACCTAAAAATTTGTAAATTCCAATATTTAAAACTATCGATGTTCGTTACTTGTATTTATTTTCTGGAAAAAAAAAATTAAAAAAAGAAGCCCATAAGGGGCTTTTCGAAACTTGACATTTTTTTTAAATAATATATCTAAAATAATCTAATAGGTCTTTTCATGTTGTTTAATGGTTTCAACTATTTTAGTCAAAATTATAGAAATACTTTTTTGAGCAAAATGAAATTTAATAACTTTTATATGTAATTAATAAATAGAGAGATTTTTATGAAATGGTTGAAGAGAGAGAAAATAAGGAAGAAATAAGATGACATATAATTATTTATAGTAAAAATAATCTTCTACCAATACATGAGTAAGTTTCAGTGATATCCTGTCATTTGCAAAACCTACAACGATATCACGCATCATTTGAAAAATATTTTTGACACCCCTTTCGTTTGATGTTAAATATAAAATTACTTATTTATCCATGTTACTATATTATTAAAAAAAATTAATTAAAACCACCTAATAAAAAAATTACTCTCCTAAACCTCTCAAAAGAATCACACTTTTGGATAACTTCAATTTTTGTATTTAAATTTTGTTTTTATATAATTTATTTTACTAATTTTTTTTATTACTTTTAAGATCAAATATTGGTTGTTATACCTTTTTTTAGTATTTAAATAGTACATGGTGTGGATTTTTTAAATTTAAATGTATTCTAAAGATTAAATACTATTGATTTATGTTATACATTTTTCACTTTTGTGAAATTTGATTTGAGTTTAATAGAAAACCTTCATGTTTTAAGGTTTTGTTATTAATTAATGGTAAGAATATAATTGATTAAGATGATCGAGTAAGGAAATTCAAATGCAGAAAACTTAATTAAGAAATCAACATATATTCGTTAATTATTAAAAAAAAAAAATCTCTGGCTTGTGTGCATATAAATCTTCATTGAGAAAGAAAATAATATAGTGATTTGGCGGAAACTGAATTTAGTGGTTCTCTTCTAGGTGTTCCTCTTCTCTCATCTCCTCTCTATTTAAGGCATTCCTCATCGCTCTGGACAAAGAATCTGCAATTTTTTTTTTAATCAATATCAGATATTAGACACATATCTGATGAACATTGTTTGGGTTTGGATGGGCGACAACAATAGAGGATGGAAAGATGATGTGCTGCAATTTTGGAGTCAAAACAATCAACACTATAATATTTATGAGAATAATTAGAAAAACACGATTCAAACATATAAAAATAGAAAACAATCTATTCAAACTAATATTTTTTGTTCAAATATTTCATCGAACACATACGGAGCCTTGGTTATAGGAAAAACATAGACTAAATTAATGGATTCAAGCATTGAAAAATTAGAAACACAACATTCAAGTATTGAAAAAAAAACACACATTTAAATTAATATTTTTCATTTAAATATTTCTCTGAAAGCGTATGAAACATTTGTTGATTGGAAACACACAGACTAAATTAATATATCAAAATCAAGAATCAATCATTTTGCTTCAATTATTATTAAAACCAATTTAGTAGCTTAGAAAAAACTAAATTAATTTTACAATATGTAAGAAGACATGATGAAAATCTAATTTGGCCCAATTGTGCAGCAGTGATTAAATAAAGAACTCTCTTTCAAAAACAACAAAAAATAATGTCAATGAGCAATTGACTACAAATTTAATCGGTATATCAATGTCACAAAGGTATGTTTCATTTTAAAGCAATTGTTCAAAACCGATGAAATATTAATCGCATGAGGAAGTGAAAGGCCATCAAAAATAGCAATTAGGAAATAAGTGAACCATTAATATAAAAATTATGACCATTAAGTATAGGTGAGGAAATAGGCAAGTGAAGGGCCATCAAAGATAACAATTGAGTAATAAGTGAACCATTAATTTAGAAAATGTGACCATTAATGGGAGAATTAGCAATGATCCTAGCCATCCATTTTATTAGAAGAATATGAGTGAAGAGATGAGTAATACTTGGCTCTCCTTCATTCCAATCTAATGTCTTCCACTTTTAGGTTTTATTATTAGATAATTATTCTTCAGATAAAAAATATAATAATTATTCTTAAAATATTTTTATAATTTTTTAGAACAAAAATAAAATAAATGTATTTGGTTGCAATTAAGCTTGAATCGTTTAAATAAATATATATATATATATATATGAGAGAGAGGGAGGAGATAAGAAAAGACGATGAAGATGTGGGTGGTGTTTGTGAATCAGCATGGTGGTGGACGGTGTGGCGGGTGGCCAACGTGGTCTGTTGTAATAAAGACCAATCCATATAGTACGTTTAGAAAATGATCCTCGACGGTTGACATTCAAACTAAGATGGAGGAGGATGCCCCTACATGTTCTGCAATTTTGTTTGAAATGGAAATGTTCTTTGCCAGACGATTCATTCCTTTCCCTTTTATGTTGAAGTTGAGACATCGGAGAGAGGACTAGCTGGGAATTGAAAGAAATCGGCATATAAGAAATTGCAGAGATAGTTTGGCAAAAAAAGGGTTTATTCGGTTTAATAAAAATCGTTTAAGCTTGTGAGCATTCATATACTCTATAAGTTTGTTGCGAAACACCTAACTGAACATTTTTGGGGGTTATGTTTTAATTAATTACTAGTTTTATATGCGGGTCTAGAAAAAATTATATTAGTATATATTTTTTATTTGAATATTATACGTACAATAATGTATCATTTAATTTATATTTAATTTATCGTATGAAAGTATGGAGAAAAAAAAGTTAATGCTGAAAAATAAAAATAAAATTGTAAGCTAAAAAACAAATAATGTCAACCTCTAAAATAATTATTGTTCATCACTCACATTTATTTTTAGAAAATAGTATATAATATGTAAATAATCTCCTAGAGGATTTTTAAAATTTTCTATTTTCTTTAAATAATAGTTTTAAAATAAGTTAATAGGTCTTTTTTTATATTATTTAAAAGTTTTATGTAACTAATTAATGAAAAAAAAAATTATTAAATGGTTGGAGAGGGAGATGGAGATGAAGAGATAAGGTTACATATAATTAGTTATAATGAAAACAATATTCAATCAAAATATGGATAATTTTCAATCAAGGTCCGTGTCATTGTCATTGAGAAAACTTACAATGATATCCCTTATCATTTGGAAAATATTTTTGACTCTCACTTCCTTGATAATATATTATTAAAAAAAATTAATTAAAACTATCTAATAAAAAATTACTTTTATAACCCTCTTAAAAGAATTACAATTTTGATTTTTAAATTCTGTTTATGTAAATATATTTATAATTTTTTTTTAATATTTTTTGGATCAAATGATGGTTACTATATTTTTTTTTACTATTTAAAAAGTACGTGCTGATTTTTTAGAATTTAAAATTATTATGAGAATTAAAAATTGTTGATTTATGTAATACATTTTCTATTCTAATTTTTTTTTCTTTTTACTTTTTTGGGATCAAACGATAGTTTTTTGTGTTTTTTGAGTACTTAAAGAGTACTTGCTGCTGAAATTTTTAAATTTAAAATTACTCTAAAAATTAATTATTTTTTATCTATGAAATTTAATTACACTTCATATAGAAGTTGTTTAATTTAGTTTTTTTTTTTTTTTTTAATTATTTGGTGAAGTTTTAATATGAGATTTTATTTACTAATACTTTCACTGGGTTAAAAAACATTAGACTTGTGAATTTTCTATTTGTAATTATAATTATTTTTTTAAATTAAAATAATTATATATATATATATATTTTTTTTTATTATTATTATTATTTTGTGAAGTTTCCAAAATGTTTGAAAGATTTTTACTGGTGAAAAAAGGAAAAGAAAAGAAAATATAAGAATTTAGGAAGAGGTGGTAATAATTAATGAAAAAAAATTAAAAAAAAAATGAAATTCACCAAAAAACTTGAAGGACTCATTTTCCAACTTCATTAAAAGTTTTTCTCTCCTTCCACTTTTATATATTAGTATTAGATTTATGGATTCGACTTTAGGCTTGTGTTCGTCGTCTGTTGAGGCCATTCTTTATTTTTATTTTTTCATTGAGGAAATTATATAAGTAGGTGATGAATGATGCACGTTTAGATAGTTGAAAGACAAATACGTGAATATTCACAAATGCTTTGTATACATGAATGTTAAAGTGGTTTAATACGAGAAATTTTGATTTCAAAGTTGTTTCTTTACATGAATGTTCACATATGAGACTTACACATGAATGTTCACGTAGAAAGATATGTTCTCGAATTTTTATTTAGGTGTAAATTTACAACAAAAGAGTTTTTTCATAATATTTTTGAGAATTTTCACACTAGTATGAGATTTGTGTGTGTCAACATTATTCTTTTATATGAACATTCACATATTTAAATTATTCGTCATGTTCACAGATGAAGATTCAGAGGGGGTGAATCATCATTAAGTGGAGATTAATGTGTTTAACATTTGATATTTATTTTTGCAGTTTTGGTCTTTATGAATGTTCGCTCAATCAAGGTAAAATCACATTTTATACTTTTGAAATTGTTGCCCCTTCAATATTTAATTTTACATACTTCTCTTCAAAATTTGATTTTAAAACTTGCATGTCTCAATTACACAGTTCTATCCGTTTTGTTATTGAAATATAATATGGAGTATAATCGTACCCAAATATAATTTTCTCTCTTTTGTGCTATTATTATTCCTCATGAATATGTAAAACATGATTAAATCCATCCCAAAAGATTAAGCCAATTAGATATGATATGAGAAGAGAAAAAAGAAAACTTTTGTAAACAAAGGTGCAAAAAATAAATGAAAAATTACTATTATATCCCAATAAAAATATTTATTTTGATATTGATTCCTAGTATTATATTTTAATGATTTTGCACCAAGAATAATGTTTGAGAGTTTCCACGCGTACACTCTTTTTTTTGCTAAATGTACATCTTTTTTAAAAATATCAAAATTATTTTTTACCCTTTTTAACATAATTTATTTTTTAACCATAAATTTTTATAAATGTATGTTGTTGCAGAAAATAAGTAAAGAACGAGTTTACCAAAATTTCTTGGGATGAGTCGCGGACTAGGTCGCTCTCTTTAAGACGTTTCGCGGCTCTGCCCAAGAACGTGCAAGCAGTGTATCAGCCCCGTCGTCCCCAGGATAAAACAACCCAGAATTCTCCTCTGTCTAGGACGTTCTTTGCACTGTAGAAGTCCCGAATACCAAACACCCCCACACACTGTTCGCAAAACGAACAAACTGCTCGGAAACCAAAATCGGACTGACAAAACAGTACCGGAACAAATCGGAACAATTCCGAAGATCAAACCAAAAATTGTTTGGGAACAGAAACGAAAACAGAAGCAGAAACAGAAAAAAAAATCCGGAACAGAAACAGAAACAGCAGATCAGGAACAGAAACAGTAGATCAGGAACAGAAATGAAACCGGAACAGAAACAGTGTTCTGAATTTTTTTTTTTCTTTAAAAAATTGAGGAAACCAATCAGGTATTTATAGGAAAAAAAATTCAATCAAACCGTTTGATAAAAAATTTGAAACCGAAACTTAATAAAAGAAAGAAAAAAAACGTTAAAACGTTTGAAGTTTTTAAAAAAAAAACGTTAAAACGTTTTTTTTTTTATTCAAACGGTTTCAATTTTTTCTGACAGTTTTTTTTTTTTTTTTTTTTTTTAAATTAAACTGTTTTTTATTTTTATTAAAATTATTTAAATAATTTTTTTCTTTCTAAAAAGTAAATAAGTGCCACCTCATCACACGCTCGGCTCGGCTCGGCACGGCCGGACGGCGGCGGCGCGCGCGCGTGTGTGGTAAACCGATAGGGATGTAACTCCTCTCCCCTCCACAAAATGTGGGTACCCCTTGGGGCACACCCCAAGTGTCTCACATACCCCTAGATATCCACTTTAATTTTTCCTCTCCCAACCAATGTGGGACAAAAGGTTTTGAGGAAAAAACCATTTATACACATTTGGCACTTTCTATTCAAAAAATTAAATTAAAATTCATTTGTTTCAACAATCCCCCACTTGAATTTTTAAAAACAATTTTTTCATCGAGCAGTATAATTCAATATAAGATTGTGCATAAGAAAAGGTGTCTATCGACTTGAACCTTTACATAGTGAAGATGCTTTAGATTATACTAGAGTAACTCGTAGTTTTGAACTCTATCTCTAACAACATCACACACACAACCCTATCAGGGTGTAGTCCAAAAGCCCGTGCTTTACGGCCATGCACGTGTATCCCAGTATAGTGAATGCTCTAGAGAATTTTGCCCAAAATTCCATAGGAAGCGGCCACACTTCCACATTCACATAGGTGAATCTATCAAGAGTACTCTTGTAGCTAGGTACTCCACTCAAATATAGAGTATAGATCTCATTAAGAGTTAATAAAAACTCAACCTTCTATTGCTTCAAGATATCATGCTTCAAACAACACATTTATGAAATAGAACTCAATTTTATAGCATGATTTTTCTCATATCACTTCATGAGTTGTTATTACCCTTTGAACCTATTTCTTGGGATCTCCAGTCTATAGGTTGGGTTTCCCTCATAAGTGACTCGTCAATCTATGGGCTTGAGTCCCATTCCTTTCGAGGTTTTGTAAACCTTTTCTCGAGCTAATCCTTTCGTCAAAGGATCGGCTAAGTTATCATCAGACCGTACATGATCCACTCTCACAGCCCCTGTAGAGATATACTCTCTAATGGTGCTGTGTTTGCGACGTATTTGTCGCTTTTTTCCGTTATAATAACGGTTCTGAATCTTTGCAATAGCCGCGGTACTATCACAATGGATCAAGACAGCTGGAATCGGTCTCTCCCATAAAGGGGTATCAGAAAGCAGGCTCCTTAACCACCCTGCTTCCTCGCTAGCCGAAGCTAGTGCAATCATCTCAGACTCCATGGTAGATTGAGCCAAAATAGTCTGTTTCTTAGACTTCCAAGAAACAGCTCCACCAGCTATACTAAATATATAGCCGCTAGTTGCCTTGGAGTCATCTGAAAGGGTATTCCAATCAGCATCGCTATATCCTTCCAGAACAGCGGGAAACTTCTGATAATGTAATCCAAGGTTCATAGTTCTCTTTAGATATCTCATAATCCTCTCAATAGCATGCCAATGCTCAATACTAGGTCTACTTGTAAACCTGCATAGTAATCCCACAGCATACGCTATGTCGGGCCTAGTGCAGTCAGTGGCATATCGGAGACTGCCAATGATGCTCGCATACTCAGTTTGTCTAACACCGTCACCGGTGTTCTTGAACAACTTCACACTAGGGTCATAAGGAGTACATGCTGGTTTACAATCAAAATAATTGTATTTCTTTAGAATCTTCTCTATATAATGAGATTGATCCAAAGAAATTCCATGTTTAGACCTAGTTATTTTAATACCAAAGATTACGCTTGCTTCACCAAGATCTTTCATATCGAAATTAGCACATAGCATGGATTTTACATTATTCACAACATGAATATTGGAACCAAAAATTAGCAAGTCATCCACATAAATACATATAATGGTGCAAACATTATTTTCAGGTTTATAGTAAATGCATTTGTCACTTTCATTTACTTTAAAACCATGTGAAATGACTAGATTATCAAATTTCTCATGCCATTGCTTAGGTGCTTGTTTCAAACCATAAAGAGATTTATCTAATTTGCATACTTTGTTTTCTAGACCAGGAATAATAAATCCTTCAGGTTGGTCCATATAAATCTCTTCTTCTAATTCACCATTTAAAAAAGCAGTTTTAACATCCATTTGATGCACTATAAGATCATGAATTGCAGCAAGAGATAAAAGTACACGAATAGATGTAATTCTAGAGACAGGTGAGAAAGTATCAAAGAAATCTACATTATCTCTTTGTCTAAACCCTTTGGCTACAAGACGAGCCTTGTATTTATCAATGGTTCCATCCGGATTCAATTTCTTTTTAAGAATCCATTTACATCCTATTGTTTTACAACCAGGAGGTAAATCTACCAAATGCCAAGTTCTATTTGACTCGAGAGAGTCTAACTCATCATCTATAGCCTCTTGCCATAAACTGGCATCTATAGAGGATAATGCATCTTGGAGGGTAAGTGGATCCTCCTCTAAGGTATATGCATAGAAATCCGAACCAAAGTCTTTAGCTATACGAGGTCGTTTACTCCTTCTAGGTTCAATATCTAATTCCTTATTAGATTCATTAATCCTAATGATAGGTTCATTACTAGAAGTCGAGCCCCCACTATTCTTCAATTTGAAAGGAAATTTATCTTCATAAAAATCAGCATCATTTGATTCAATGATAACTTTATCTTTCAAATCATAAAATCTATATGCTTTGCTATTTACCGCATAACCAATAAAAACACATTCATAAGCTCTACTGGCAAGTTTTCTTCTTTTGGGGTCAGGGATTCGAACATATGCCAAACAACCCCAAGTTTTAAAATAAGACAAATTTGGTTTCTTATTTTTGAAAACTTCATAAGGTGAAATTTTACTTTTCGATTTGGGAACTCTATTAAGTACGTAGCAAACCGTTAATAAAATTTCACCCCACCAGTGAGAAGCTGCACCGGAGTTAAGTAAAATAGCAACTACTGATTCAGCAAAAGTTCTATTTTTCCTTTCAGCCTTACCATTCATTTCAGGAGAATACGGTGCAGTTTTTTCATGAATAATCCCATGAGATTTATAAAAATCAATAAAAATATCGGAATCATATTCTGTTCCTCTATCACTACGTAATCTCTTAATTTTCTTATTGCATTGATTTTCAATCTCAGTTACAAAATTCTTAAACATTTCAAAAGCTTCACTTTTATTTTTCATGAGATAAACATAAGTAAAATTAGAACAATCATCAATGAATGTAATAAAATACCGTTTACCATTCCTAGTCAAGACTCCATCAAATTCACAAATATCTGAATGTATTAAGTCAAGAGATTCAGATTCTCTAATTACTGATTTATGAGGGGTTTTAGTAATTTTAGCTTGACTACAAAATTCACATTTTTCAAAATCATTCAAAGATAATTTAGGAATTAGTTCTAAGTTACTTAAGTTTTTAATAATGCGTTTGTTAACATGACAAAGTCTAGCATGCCAAATATTAAAAGAACACAACATGTAAGCAGAAGAAGAAATTTTATTAATTTCAACATTTAGTTTGAACATTCCATCAGTTGCATATCCTTTCCCAACAAAAATATTATTTTTGGTTAGGGTGTACAAATCAGCCCCAATAGTTTGAGTGAACCCCGCCTTGTTTAGAAGATAGCCCGAAACCAAATTCTTTCTCATCTCTGGAGTATGCAGAACATCTTTAAGGATGACTGTCTTTCCAGAGGTAAACTTTAATTCCACTTCACCAGAACCGGCAACAATAGTGGAGTGGGAATCACCCAGCAACATTTTCTTGTCTTCACTTTCAGAATAAGATTTGAACATGGTTCGATCATAGCAGACATGGCGTGAAGCACCAGTGTCTACCCACCACCCTTCGGATCCACCAACTATATTGATTTCAGAAATCATAGCTATAAGTTGGTCCTCGGTAAGATTCGCCTGTGGAACAGGACGACGTCTTTGCCGGCAGTTCCGAGCCAAATGGCCCGCCTTCCCACAGTTATAGCAAGTAAACTGTTCAGAATTATTTCTTGAAGGGAGTTTGTTTCTATTCTGATTTTGATGCACATTTCTGTTCTGGTTATTGTGGTTGCGATTCTGATTTTGATTTTTCATATTTTTCCCTTTAGGTTTCAGAATTGCGTAAGATGATTTCTTGTGAGCGTTGTTAGAAACAACAAGCACTTCATCTTTCTGATCTTGTTTTCGGGCCTCCTCCTCAATCCGAAGACGAGTGATCAAACTTTCTAAAGAAAACTCTTTAGTTTTATGCCTTAGAGTATTCTTAAAATCTTTCCAAGAGGGGGGTAATTTGTCAATTAAAACAGCAACTTGAAATTGTTCATCAAGGGACATACCTTCAGCAATTATTTCATGAGCGATTTTCTGAAGTTCATGAGACTGAACCTCTACTGATTTGTCGTCGGTCATTTGGTATTTTAGATACCGACTAACAGCATATTTTTTACTTCCAGCCTCCTCAGTGTCGTATTTCTTCGAAAGAGCATCCCAAACTTCCTTCGCAGTTTTGTTAGTGCAGTAATAATCATACAGATCATCAGACATACCATTAAGAATAAAATTCTTACAACGGAAATCATTTTCCTCCCAAGACTTAACTTCTTGAATCTGAGCGTCTGTAGGAACTTGAGATAATTGTGGTTTTTCGGTCGTACAGACATATGCTACTTTTTCGATAGTAAGAAAAAATAACATTTTCTGTCTCCACCTTTTAAAATGAAACCCTTCGAAACGAAAGGGTTTGTTGAGATCAACAGTTACTTGTTTAAAATCGTAAACAGTAGACATCTTTGCAGATATTGAACGTCTTAAAATTGTTGTTGCAGAAAATAAGTAAAGAACGAGTTTACCAAAATTTCTTGGGATGAGTCGCGGACTAGGTCGCTCTCTTTAAGACGTTTCGCGGCTCTGCCCAAGAACGTGCAAGCAGTGTATCAGCCCCGTCGTCCCCAGGATAAAACAGCCCAGAATTCTCCTCTGTCTAGGACGTTCTTTGCACTGTAGAAGTCCCGAATACCAAACACCCCCACACACTGTTCGCAAAACGAACAAACTGCTCGGAAACCAAAATCGGACTGACAAAACAGTACCGGAACAAATCGGAACAATTCCGAAGATCAAACCAAAAATTGTTTGGGAACAGAAACGAAAACAGAAGCAGAAACAGAAAAAAAATCCGGAACAGAAACAGAAACAGCAGATCAGGAACAGAAACAGTAGATCAGGAACAGAAATGAAACCGGAACAGAAACAGTGTTCTGAATTTTTTTTTTCTCTAAAAAATTGAGGAAACCAATCAGGTATTTATAGGAAAAAAAATTCAATCAAACCGTTTGATAAAAAATTTGAAACCGAAACTTAATAAAAGAAAGAAAAAAAAACGTTAAAACGTTTGAAGTTTTTAAAAAAAAAACGTTAAAACGTTTTTTTTTTTATTCAAACGGTTTCAATTTTTTCTGACAGTTTTTTTTTTTTTTTTTATTTTTAAATTAAACTGTTTTTTATTTTTATTAAAATTATTTAAATAATTTTTTTCTTTCTAAAAAGTAAATAAGTGCCACCTCATCACACGCTCGGCTCGGCTCGGCACGGCCGGACGGCGGCGGCGCGCGCGCGTGTGTGGTAAACCGATAGGGATGTAACTCCTCTCCCCTCCACAAAATGTGGGTACCCCTTGGGGCACACCCCAAGTGTCTCACATACCCCTAGATATCCACTTTAAGTTTTCCTCTCCCAACCAATGTGGGACAAAAGGTTTTGAGGAAAAAACCATTTATACACATTTGGCACTTTCTATTCAAAAAATTAAATTAAAATTCATTTGTTTCAACAATCCCCCACTTGAATTTTTAAAAATAATTTTTTCATCGAGCAGTATAATTCAATATAAGATTGTGCATAAGAAAAGGTGTCTATCGACTTGAACCTTTACATAGTGAAGATGCTTTAGATTATACTAGAGTAACTCGTAGTTTTGAACTCTATCTCTAACAACATCACACACACAACCCTATCAGGGTGTAGTCCAAAAGCCCGTGCTTTACGGCCATGCACGTGTATCCCAGTATAGTGAATGCTCTAGAGAATTTTGCCCAAAATTCCATAGGAAGCGGCCACACTTCCACATTCACATAGGTGAATCTATCAAGAGTACTCTTGTAGCTAGGTACTCCACTCAAATATAGAGTATAGATCTCATTAAGAGTTAATAAAAACTCAACCTTCTATTGCTTCAAGATATCATGCTTCAAACAACACATTTATGAAATAGAACTCAATTTTATAGCATGATTTTTCTCATATCACTTCATGAGTTGTTATTACCCTTTGAACCTATTTCTTGGGATCTCCAGTCTATAGGTTGGGTTTCCCTCATAAGTGACTCGTCAATCTATGGGCTTGAGTCCCATTCCTTTCGAGGTTTTGTAAACCTTTTCTCGAGCTAATCCTTTCGTCAAAGGATCGGCTAAGTTATCATCAGACCGTACATGATCCACTCTCACAGCCCCTGTAGAGATATACTCTCTAATGGTGCTGTGTTTGCGACGTATTTGTCGCTTTTTTCCGTTATAATAACGGTTCTGAATCTTTGCAATAGCCGCGGTACTATCACAATGGATCAAGACAGCTGGAATCGGTCTCTCCCATAAAGGGGTATCAGAAAGCAGGCTCCTTAACCACCCTGCTTCCTCGCTAGCCGAAGCTAGTGCAATCATCTCAGACTCCATGGTAGATTGAGCCAAAATAGTCTGTTTCTTAGACTTCCAAGAAACAGCTCCACCAGCTATACTAAATATATAGCCGCTAGTTGCCTTGGAGTCATCTGAAAGGGTATTCCAATCAGCATCGCTATATCCTTCCAGAACAGCGGGAAACTTCTGATAATGTAATCCAAGGTTCATAGTTCTCTTTAGATATCTCATAATCCTCTCAATAGCATGCCAATGCTCAATACTAGGTCTACTTGTAAACCTGCATAGTAATCCCACAGCATACGCTATGTCGGGCCTAGTGCAGTCAGTGGCATATCGGAGACTGCCAATGATGCTCGCATACTCAGTTTGTCTAACACCGTCACCGGTGTTCTTGAACAACTTCACACTAGGGTCATAAGGAGTACATGCTGGTTTACAATCAAAATAATTGTATTTCTTTATAATCTTCTCTATATAATGAGATTGATCCAAAGAAATTCCATGTTTAGACCTAGTTATTTTAATACCAAGGATTACGCTTGCTTCACCAAGATCTTTCATATCGAAATTAGCACATAGCATGGATTTTACATTATTCACAACATGAATATTGGAACCAAAAATTAGCAAGTCATCCACATAAATACATATAATGGTGCAAACATTATTTTCAGGTTTATAGTAAATGCATTTGTCACTTTCATTTACTTTAAAACCATGTGAAATGACTAGATTATCAAATTTCTCATGCCATTGCTTAGGTGCTTGTTTCAAACCATAAAGAGATTTATCTAATTTGCATACTTTGTTTTCTAGACCAGGAATAATAAATCCTTCAGGTTGGTCCATATAAATCTCTTCTTCTAATTCACCATTTAAAAAAGCAGTTTTAACATCCATTTGATGCACTATAAGATCATGAATTGCAGCAAGAGATAAAAGTACACGAATAGATGTAATTCTAGAGACAGGTGAGAAAGTATCAAAGAAATCTACATTATCTCTTTGTCTAAACCCTTTGGCTACAAGACGAGCCTTGTATTTATCAATGGTTCCATCCGGATTCAATTTCTTTTTAAGAATCCATTTACATCCTATTGTTTTACAACCAGGAGGTAAATCTACCAAATGCCAAGTTCTATTTGACTCGAGAGAGTCTAACTCATCATCTATAGCCTCTTGCCATAAACTGGCATCTATAGAGGATAATGCATCTTGGAGGGTAAGTGGATCCTCCTCTAAGGTATATGCATAGAAATCCGAACCAAAGTCTTTAGCTATACGAGGTCGTTTACTCCTTCTAGGTTCAATATCTAATTCCTTATTAGATTCATTAATCCTAATGATAGGTTCATTACTAGAAGTCGAGCCCCCACTATTCTTCAATTTGAAAGGAAATTTATCTTCATAAAAATCAGCATCATTTGATTCAATGATAACTTTATCTTTCAAATCATAAAATCTATATGCTTTGCTATTTACCGCATAACCAATAAAAACACATTCATAAGCTCTACTGGCAAGTTTTCTTCTTTTGGGGTCAGGGATTCGAACATATGCCAAACAACCCCAAGTTTTAAAATAAGACAAATTTGGTTTCTTATTTTTGAAAACTTCATAAGGTGAAATTTTACTTTTCGATTTGGGAACTCTATTAAGTACGTAGCAAACCGTTAATAAAATTTCACCCCACCAGTGAGAAGCTGCACCGGAGTTAAGTAAAATAGCAACTACTGATTCAACAAAAGTTCTATTTTTCCTTTCAGCCTTACCATTCATTTCAGGAGAATACGGTGCAGTTTTTTCATGAATAATCCCATGAGATTTATAAAAATCAATAAAAATATCGGAATCATATTCTGTTCCTCTATCACTACGTAATCTCTTAATTTTCTTATTGCATTGATTTTCAATCTCAGTTACAAAATTCTTAAACATTTCAAAAGCTTCACTTTTATTTTTCATGAGATAAACATAAGTAAAATTAGAACAATCATCTATGAATGTAATAAAATACCGTTTACCATTCCTAGTCAAGACTCCATCAAATTCACAAATATCTGAATGTATTAAGTCAAGAGATTCAGATTCTCTAATTACTGATTTATGAGGGGTTTTAGTAATTTTAGCTTGACTACAAAATTCACATTTTTCAAAATCATTCAAAGATAATTTAGGAATTAGTTCTAAGTTACTTAAGTTTTTAATAATGCGTTTGTTAACATGACAAAGTCTAGCATGCCAAATATTAAAAGAACACAACATGTAAGCAGAAGAAGAAATTTTATTAATTTCAACATTTAGTTTGAACATTCCATCAGTTGCATATCCTTTCCCAACAAAAATATTATTTTTGGTTAGGGTGTACAAATCAGCCCCAATAGTTTGAGTGAACCCCGCCTTGTTTAGAAGATAGCCCGAAACCAAATTCTTTCTCATCTCTGGAGTATGCAGAACATCTTTAAGGATGACTGTCTTTCCAGAGGTAAACTTTAATTCCACTTCACCAGAACCGGCAACAATAGTGGAGTGGGAATCACCCAGCAACATTTTCTTGTCTTCACTTTCAGAATAAGATTTGAACATGGTTCGATCATAGCAGACATGGCGTGAAGCACCAGTGTCTACCCACCACCCTTCGGATCCACCAACTATATTGATTTCAGAAATCATAGCTATAAGTTGGTCCTCGGTAAGATTCGCCTGTGGAACAGGACGACGTCTTTGCCGGCAGTTCCGAGCCAAATGGCCCGCCTTCCCACAGTTATAGCAAGTAAACTGTTCAGAATTATTTCTTGAAGGGAGTTTGTTTCTATTCTGATTTTGATGCACATTTCTGTTCTGGTTATTGTGGTTGCGATTCTGATTTTGATTTTTCATATTTTTCCCTTTAGGTTTCAGAATTGCGTAAGATGATTTCTTGTGAGCGTTGTTAGAAACAACAAGCACTTCATCTTTCTGATCTTGTTTTCGGGCCTCCTCCTCAATCCGAAGACGAGTGATCAAACTTTCTAAAGAAAACTCTTTAGTTTTATGCCTTAGAGTATTCTTAAAATCTTTCCAAGAGGGGGGTAATTTGTCAATTAAAACAGCAACTTGAAATTGTTCATCAAGGGACATACCTTCAGCAATTATTTCATGAGCGATTTTCTGAAGTTCATGAGACTGAACCTCTACTGATTTGTCGTCGGTCATTTGGTATTTTAGATACCGACTAACAGCATATTTTTTACTTCCAGCCTCCTCAGTGTCGTATTTCTTCGAAAGAGCATCCCAAACTTCCTTCGCAGTTTTGTTAGTGCAGTAATAATCATACAGATCATCAGACATACCATTAAGAATAAAATTCTTACAACGGAAATCATTTTCCTCCCAAGACTTAACTTCTTGAATCTGAGCGTCTGTAGGAACTTGAGATAATTGTGGTTTTTCGGTCGTACAGACATATGCTACTTTTTCGATAGTAAGAAAAAATAACATTTTCTGTCTCCACCTTTTAAAATGAAACCCTTCGAAACGAAAGGGTTTGTTGAGATCAACAGTTACTTGTTTAAAATCGTAAACAGTAGACATCTTTGCAGATATTGAACGTCTTAAAATTGTTGTTGCAGAAAATAAGTAAAGAACGAGTTTACCAAAATTTCTTGGGATGAGTCGCGGACTAGGTCGCTCTCTTTAAGACGTTTCGCGGCTCTGCCCAAGAACGTGCAAGCAGTGTATCAGCCCCGTCGTCCCCAGGATAAAACAGCCCAGAATTCTCCTCTGTCTAGGACGTTCTTTGCACTGTAGAAGTCCCGAATACCAAACACCCCCACACACTGTTCGCAAAACGAACAAACTGCTCGGAAACCAAAATCGGACTGACAAAACAGTACCGGAACAAATCGGAACAATTCCGAAGATCAAACCAAAAATTGTTTGGGAACAGAAACGAAAACAGAAGCAGAAACAGAAAAAAAATCCGGAACAGAAACAGAAACAGCAGATCAGGAACAGAAACAGTAGATCAGGAACAGAAATGAAACCGGAACAGAAACAGTGTTCTGAATTTTTTTTTTTCTCTAAAAAATTGAGGAAACCAATCAGGTATTTATAGGAAAAAAAATTCAATCAAACCGTTTGATAAAAAATTTGAAACCGAAACTTAATAAAAGAAAGAAAAAAAACGTTAAAACGTTTGAAGTTTTTAAAAAAAAAACGTTAAAACGTTTTTTTTTTTATTCAAACGGTTTCAATTTTTTCTGACAGTTTTTTTTTTTTTTTTTTTTTTAAATTAAACTGTTTTTTATTTTTATTAAAATTATTTAAATAATTTTTTTCTTTCTAAAAAGTAAATAAGTGCCACCTCATCACACGCTCGGCTCGGCTCGGCACGGCCGGACGGCGGCGGCGCGCGCGCGTGTGTGGTAAACCGATAGGGATGTAACTCCTCTCCCCTCCACAAAATGTGGGTACCCCTTGGGGCACACCCCAAGTGTCTCACATACCCCTAGATATCCACTTTAATTTTTCCTCTCCCAACCAATGTGGGACAAAAGATTTTGAGGAAAAAACCATTTATACACATTTGGCACTTTCTATTCAAAAAATTAAATTAAAATTCATTTGTTTCAACAATGTATACTAACCTCCCATCTCCCCTGTTCCCCCAATCCCCTTTCTCGTCGTTCCCCCACGCCTTTTCCCACCATTCTCCCACCCACCTCCTCTCCTTCTCCTTCTTTTTTTTTTCCCTCACATATATATGCATGTTTTTAGAGAGTGATAGAGACGGTGAGAAGAAAGAGAAGGAGGAGAGGTAGGGGAACAACGAGGCAGAAGGAGTGGGGGGGGACGACGAGGCTTGGGGGGAGTGAGGGAGAGACAGAGTGGAGAGGGAGAAAAGTGTAAAAAAATTCAAAATAAATGTGTTAAAAATTTAAAGGGTAAGATAGTAATTTAATTAAATATTATTTTTTTATTTTTTTAGAGGGAACGTTTATATGGCAAAAAAGAGTTTATATATATAAACTCCATTATGTTTAGTTTTAGTCCTACCAGAAAATTCATAGGATTGTGCTAATTTATTTGTCCTTAATTCTTAGTAAAATGATATTTTTAGTAAAGGACTCTGATAAAGAAATCTAACTACCACGTAACATCATAAATTGTGATAGTCAAATAAACCCACACCAAAATATCCCAATCCTATAATCGTTGAGTGCAAATTTGAAAATTCATGAAATGTAACTGTCGGCTAAAAATTAGTGTTGATAGGATATTTTTGGGTTTCACCGACGCAACACCTGGGTCCCGACCCCTGTCCATTATCGCCAATAGTTTTTTCATAGACCTAACAAAAGACCCGCAGGCCTCTCCAAATAGACAAAAAAGCCCAAGTTCATTACTGTGCAATTTTACTATGCAAGTTCCATTTCTATAAATACTAGAATAAATCAACGCCATAAGGTGATGTGAATTTTACTATTTACATACTTGACACGAACCTTAATATTTATTTCTTTAAGTTAAGTATATTGTATTCTTCTCCCTCTGAGATTTTACTCTCACGCCGGATGAACTTTTCTTAAACCCCCGGCCAAGTTACGTGTGCAAATATAGGTTACTGAGGAGGACTTTGGATTTCAGTATGTCAACCCTTTAGGTTAGGTTGACAATTTCAACTCACTTGAGGACTTTTCAACCCCGTATCCGATTCAACAACTCCAATTCCAATAGGAGGACTCGCCTATCGTCCGACTGGACCATACTTGAGGTGTGTACCAGTTTTACGCATCAACCAAGTGTCAATCAAGGAAATCGCTCTATTACAGTGTATTACATTTCGCAGACATAATTTCTGAATACAATGCTAAAAATTAGATGGAGAACTAAAAAATTGTAAGTGACAGTCTAAAATATAACTAAATGTTGAAAAGTGTGGACTAAATTAGTTAATAAAATCGTATCTAATATCTCCCAATATATCATTAAAATTTGCCTTACCTTAATTGTACAACTTTAATATAAGTTAAAAAAAAAAAAAATGACAGTTGGTAGGAACACCCAATTTCACACTTACAATTAGGGCTTTTGCAATTCGGGGACTAAAATGTCCTTAAAGATTACCATAACCAACCCACTTTTGTTGATTTACAAATATAAACATGAATTTATTCTACAAAAAATTAGGAATTATGAATTTTAACGAACAATGTTTAAAAATAAACAAATATAATCAAACTAAAGATTAGTATTTTTGAATTATTGTAGCATTTTTAATGTAGAAACGTGTTCTTCATAATAATAGTGTTGTAAAATAACATCAATTTCTATATTTTTCAGATAAGAAATGATCATGTTGAATTCAACACAAAATTAAACGAACCTTGAATTTAATATGGAAAAATAAATATAGGATCATGGTTATATCATTATAATTCAAGTGTGCGACATTACCAGATTACATGTTTAATTCAACACACAAAATAACACCCAAGAATTAGGTAAGAAATAAATAACATTATATATGACCTTTGAAATTTTACGAAACTTCCATATTTTTCATCAAAAACACAAATATAAAATGTTTTTTGTTTATTTTCTCTATGAAATAATTAAAAAATAGCATTCGTCAAGTCAAGTACTTCAAAACGATATACAAATGTCCATTTTTAAAAGTATAGTTATAGAGTAGAGTTGAATTCAACAACGAAATGCAAATTAAATTCAACAGCATGCCATCGTTCATAATGTAATTATAGCAAAATGAATTAATAATTCAACAACATGTCATCGTTTATAATTATACTCTTGATAATATAAATTTTAATTTATTTTTATAATATATGAGAATAAAATATTAAATACCCCTCCTTTCATTTTCTTTTCATAACCAAATAATATTAAGAAAAATATTTTTTCTTTCACAATGAATTAAAATATATTTGCATATTTTTTAGATAAAAAATGCTTTTGTTTTGAATTCAACACATAATTAAACGAATCTTGAATTCAATAGCGAAAAATAAATATAGGATCATGATTATATCTTTACAATTAGGTGAAGAGCACGTGCGAGGCACGTGCTCTATTACCTGTTTTGTTTGACATATTTACAACTTTTGGCACTATTTAATGAATAAAAAACAATGAAGAAATATGATATAAGAAAATTACTTATTATTTTAAATGTTGAAACTTGTTTAAAATAATTAATAGAAGACACTTTGTGTAAAGAGATATCATGGTTATAGTTGCCTTAAAAATTTGAAATTAAGCTAAATACAAGTATTATGTTATGTATCAAACGGTGATAAAAAAAAAAATAAGTAGTTTAACTGAAATTACAATGTCTACTAATAATAAACATGTGCAAGATATGATCAAAAGACTAAGCATACTTCCATAAACAAGGCATGCGAGTACGAAATTGTTCACGATACATGCCCTTGCATATATACAAGGCAAGAATGTATTCAAAACATGATATTGATGTAAGGATTGCAGTTTCATTCATTCACCCCCTCCACAAAAAATCAAAAGACGAGAAGTCCAAAATATTAGATTGAAGAATCAAGCATCATCAACGAATGCTTCTTCTCCAAACAAGTTGACATTCGAACTGGTTGTGGTGGAAGCAGAGATGACATCGATATTTGCAGGTGGCATTATTAAACCCTGATTGCTTGTTTCTCCAACGGAAGCTTTAGGTGCATTTTTTTCCATACACTGTGTTGGTTGTTCATGGGCAAGAGATATAGAGGATAAATTATAAAGGCGTTTCAGTTCTCCACGAACTTGGTATCGGTATGGGTGAACACATACCAAGTGGTCAATTTCTGTTGAAGTCTTTATAATGCGACAAAGGTCGGTTGGATTTTCCTACCAAAACAAAAAGAACAACAAAGTTTGTAAATGGCAGCAAAATTTTGAATTTAGTTTTTCTCCGTTGCTAAACATAAAAGAAATAAAACATGTTTATTTTTTTTGCATAAAAAAAGAATTATATGTATTTATTTATTTGTTCTATTTTTTTGTTTTTGTTGTGAAGTTCGAAAGAATAAAACTAAGTGCGCTCACCAATTCTATGTAACTAACTTGAAACGGAATTTTTTTTTTTTTTTTTTAATTTTCGTTGCTGAAATTTGTTTAGAAGGCCTTGGACACATGACTCAATTGTTTTCATGACTCCACTATGTTTTTTGTTGTATAACTTTGTGTTTGGAGACCAAGTTGAGTTTATAAAGGCATTAGCGGTAGATGGTGAAAATGCATGTTGAATCACCATTATCTAAGTTTTGTGCATTTCTAAGTGTTATGTTTCTAGGTTATTATGCGACTCAAGCAGAATTAGAAAGTTGTAAGAAAACCGATGGTCCAAAACAATATTTGATAGACATAAAAAATTTCAAAGTCGTTAAGAGAAAAATTCACAGGAATGATATACAGATTATCAATTTAAAATTAAACTAAGCATAATTAGATCAATTATAAGCCAAGTAAAAACACAAAGATAATTTAAATTTTTAGTAAAGAGTAATTTCTTATAAAAAAAAATAGACTAAGAAAATATCTAACCTTTGTAATATTTTCCATGAGTTCTTTAGCGGTGCAACCAAGGAAGCTCTCAGCATTAGGTCCAAATAAAGAACCAATTATGGTTCTGCTTTCATCGCGAACTTCAACATCAATACGGCACCTACATTTTAATGTTCAACATTTGACGATCATAAGTAAATATAGGTGGAATTTGTTCATTGTTTGTCGTCTTACTTTGATTTTATTATCCAAAATATAGAATCAAAAATGAAAGTTAGAAATAATCGTGGGAGTTTGACATAGATATGTTATAAAGTTTCTGGTTTCTTTGTTTTCGTTTATTTATAATAGAAACAAAATGTTTCATTTGTTTTATTGTTTTTTGTTACCAAATTGACATTTATGTTACCACATAATTTTTTCTAGGGAACAAAATTACGAAAAGTGACAAAGTTGGTCTTTTTTTTGTACCTATTTTTCGGTACGAAACAATAACCTTAAACAAAAAATGTAACCAAATGTAGGCTAGACAAAAGTAGCTTTAATGACAAAATTCTTTTCGATATTATCTGGGGCTACCATGTGTGTTCTCTTTTTGACAATAGAAACAGGTAAATACTTGATCATACAGGGCAATAGTTGCTCGGTGACAATGGCTACATCCCATGTACCACAAGGACTTCTCCAGGTTAACAAGAAACAATCGACACTTAACCCAAACAGAGTGCTGCGAAAAAAAATTATGTTTAGGAAAAATGTCAAATTAATGAGATACATATGGAATACAAATTTTGAGATACACAATTATAAGAGAGAGACATTATCAGGAATTCCAAGTAAAGTTGCAAGTGGAACTATACGACGCTCGCGAGGTTCATCTTGGAAGTTGTTGGCTTTTGGATCGGTTGCAAGTGCAATATGACACTTTATTGAAGAGATATTCTGGTTCATCCTTGGAAAAAAGATAAAATAAATTTAAGTGTTAATTAATGGATAAAAAAATTTAACATTGTAAATCAAGTATATAGAATGATAAGGAGACATGTAAATAAAGTTTGAAAAGTGAACACTACTAAAATGTTAAATTTAACTAAAAGATAATAATAGTATGATGGATGAAATAATATACCATGTGCGCAACTGATCAGCTTCCAGAATGTTTGGATTAATGATAAAAGCGCTTGAAGATCGTGTAGATAATGAAGTACCTTAAACACACATCAAGATATAAGTAACAAATGGTTGGCAAAATCAATCACTCTATTAGGGGTGGAAGGCAAACCATGATAGGTAGAGGTACGAAGGCGCATAGCAATAATTATAGGTTTCGTCTCAATCATCCGCTTGATGGCCATCCCCTCATTTTCAGTGAATTAGTTCCACATTGTCAGAATTAGAGGCTTGTTCCTATAATTCAAAGTAAAAACAATTCACTATAACCTTCGAAAATAAGTATAGTTAATAAAAACTATGAATTAAAAAAAACTATGGATCTTACGATTCAGTGATGAGAAGGAACTCTTGCACCCTAGAAGGGCCATTTCTGGTGGGTTGAGTTTTGGCTGGAAAAGCATGCAAGACAAGAGCAATGATATCTGTACAATAAACAAAAATATAGTTACATAAAAACTAAATGAATTTTTTTTTTACAACACTCATAGTAACATAAATAAATAAGGTGTGTATTTTTTTTTACAAAAAAAGATGGATAAAATGCACATACCAACTTCCTTATCCTCGTTCTTGCACTCTAAAATTTCAGCAAATGAAGTGAAATGGAACGGAGGACTTATAATGGGTAGAATACTTTTAGGAACATGTTCAATGATTGTCCGAGAGTTGATTATCTACTGAAAATCATGTGCGACAAGACGGTGTTCGGAGGAAACAAATTGTATAATGGCATTTGAGATATTGTATGTTTCAAGTTCAGCAAGAGTGTTTTGAAGTAGCTTGATGTCATTTCCAAAGATAGTTGCCTGAACTCGTGTTCCCTAACAAGAAGGTTTAAGACGAAAGGAAAAACGATGTAAGTTAATAATCTTGATGTGAAAAGACATAATGAAAGCTATGTTTGTGAGATTTGCAAAATCAGTCTTAATTCTATTGCCAAAAAAATAAAAGAAAAGAAAAAGGCATTCATTTGAAGAGGTTTAATCATCGCTTGCTCCCATACCTTTAACATATAACATTCACTCAATTTCGAAAGTGATTGTTAAGACAAGACCACTTGGCATGTAAGGGAAACCCAACCAACTATACTGCAGTTTCTGCCAAAGTAGAGGCCAATCAACTACAAAGAAAAATCTAACCCAAAATGATCAACCAACAGCACAAACATCCAAACAACCACCTCCCTTCTTATGTTGTGGAAGCCAACGTGTCACTGAATACAATGAACCCAATGACCTCTTCAAATGATTAGAAAGGAAAAAACAAAAATCTCCACTACGACCCCCAACTAATCATGCCACCAATCCGAAAAGGCAGCTCACCACCACTCCCTTTCTTCCATTTAACAATTTTACTATATAGATTTTAATAGTTACGTAGAGAGTGACAAAACCTACAAAGAGATCATGTAAGGGAACGCGGACATAAGTTTTCTGGACCATAGTTTGTTTGTAAGAAGTAAAAAAATGGGAAAAAGCCAAAGAGGTATTCATAAATGTACTTGACTTAATTTTTTGTGTTTTTGCTATTTTTTTAAATATAAGTTACGTTTCTTAAAGCAATTCACATTATTTACTTATGAATTTATGCATTTTACCTTCATCTTATAATTGCTCCTCGCAAGGCATTTGTTTTAAAAAATAAGTTACTTCAATTCCTAGCAATTTATATTAGTAATCATTCTTTAGTTTAGGGTTTATATTAACATAAAACCAATGCAAATGAATGGAAACAAGGGTAAGCGCCTAAATGATTATATTATGAACTACAATATTTAAATTGTTAGAGTACATCTTTAGCAAAATTTTAATAATTAAACTTTTTCACATGATTAAATATCCAACAATAAGTTGAAGTCATAGTATCCAAACCTCTACGTCAGCAAGTATTATCCTTTGGTATTTTTTGGGGCCAGAAATCGGTTGTCTTGGATACGTTTTTTCAGCAACGACAACTTTCACAGTCCAAGGCTGCCTAGTTTGTGGTGTAATTTCTTTTATTCTCTAAGCATTTTTTAACTTGTTAAGTGAGAAGAAAAATGAAGGAGAGGTAAAAATAAACATGAGAAATAAAAATCGATAATGAGAAGAAGTATGTGTGTAATATACACACAATATATATATATATATATATATATATATATATATATATATATATATATATAATAGAAAAAAAGAAAGTAGCAAAATAAAAAACACGACTAAACAACCAAAAATATTTACTTTGCGACTTCGAAAGATATTTTTCTGAACCAATTGTAATAGAATCTTGAATGTAATAGAGGGCGTCTTAAATAAAGAAATTGAAAAAGATAGGAAATGTCTAAAGTTTTTTTGGTATTTTTGGAAATTACAAGAAACTCTCGAATTTAATGAACACTAAGATATTTACCCTACCCTGTCAAGCATACAATAGTTTTTTTACTCTCGCATTTAGGCTTTATTTCGATAAATTACTGTAGGCTGCCATACAAATCACATCATTTCAAATGAACATATTACATAGCTTACAAATCATAATTTCACTTTTCAATGGTTAAATCTCAAATAAACTTTTCAAAATTAACCAATTTTTTTTTTTTTTAAAGTTTACGAAACAAGCATAGAGTAATTTTCCACATAGAAATATATTTTAAAGTAGTCAAGACTCGCCAATTATCATTCAATCCAAACATTAAGCATGTGATTTCCTCAATTAAAATTTGCTTTTTCAATACCTCATCGTGATTGACTAATGACTTAATTAATGGAACCTCTAAGAGATATTCATACTTCGTTGAAATTCATGTCCAGAGAGTAGATTTTAAAAACAAGTTATTAATGAAAACAAACATGAAGGGCAAGGGTCTGTGGTGCACCAAACTACCTTAGACTTGAACTATGTATACCATCATCTTCAATCTAAACCTAATCTTCCAACCCCAAACAGACCTTTAAAAAACCCTTTATTCATGAGCTTGTCCTATAAAAAGAAGATCCTACACTTGTACTTTCTTAAAACCCCAAAAAAAAGGTATAAGAAAGAGCTTACAAAGCAAAAAGAACAAGATTTTGTTGTATGCTGCTCTCTCTTTTCCTCTTTTGGTTCTGACATTTCTTCACTAAGTTGCTAAATCTAAAGGATTGGTGGTCATAGGTTCAAGCAACACCAGTGTCACGGTGAATGGGCAATACCATGGGCCGACGCTCAAAGTGAACAAGGGCAATACCCTCGTCATTAACGTAGTTAATAAAGTTCAAAATAACATCACAACTCATTGGTAATTTTTGCATGCATGCATGCCCGTCAAACGTCCATAAATTGCATTACTTACCCCCTATAAACTAACAAAATCCGAAAGGGTTAGACCTCTTTTGAATTTTGCATAGTTAAATTAAATTTGCGAATGTCAACAAGAGAATTAAAATGCAATCGTTAAAGTGATGATATATATATATATATATATATATATATATATATATATATAATTAAATTGAACCTATGCATGCGAACAATAGAATAATGATTGTAATTACATTTGGTTGCAATTGTGTTAAATAAAAGTGTTCCATAAAAAATGCAGGTTAAAAATGAAGGTAAAGAAAACAACATTACAAGTAATTCTAGTTGATGAAACAATATGCATATAAAAAATGCTATTATAGGCTTCAATATGTAGACAACATAAAAGATATGAAAAATAAAATATCTAAGACTAAGAAAAATAATGACAAAGCTTATTGAACTAGTCATTTCATTAATACAAATCGAGAAAATAAAATTGCATTTTGACTTTGAATTATGACCATTTATGGATGGGGTTCAAGTTACCTAAGCGCATGATTTATCATCATGTATGCATGCAAGATAATGAATCATTAGTATGCTAGTTAAAAAAAGAATTAAATAAGTAAAACATCAGATGTAAATTTTGTTGTGATTTCACATGTTATGGCATTATACCGTTAAGCTTGTGATACAAGTTGCAAGATTTCTTGGTACACCACGTTCCTTGTACAAGCAGTGTTAATTTCAGGAAATGTATTTGAGTCGATGAGAATTTTGACACTTCTGGAAGTTTGAGCCCTGGATAAAGCGACATACAATTGACTATGAGAGAAAACGGGTTGTGGTAAATAAATGCCAACGAAGTCCAATGTTTAACCTTGTGCTTTGTTAATAGTCATTGCAAAACTTAGGCGAATAGGAAATTGTGTCCTCTTAAATGGATACACTCCGCTTTCGTTTTCCGGAGGTAGTAGTGGAATTCTTGGAAGAAAAACTCGGTCACCTTTATGTATTCCGACAGCTATTTCAGCATCTATCATATTCGGGTAGAATTTTTTACATACCAAACGGGTGCCGTTACACATTCCTTTGGATGGATCTATGTTACGTAGGAGAATAACATGACAATTTGGTTTAAGGCGTAATATATGCTGTGGGAATCCAGTAGGGTTTAGTGTATTGATAAAATCATCTTGGAATCTATGATTTGAAATGTCTAAAGGTTCATCAAAACTAATATACTCTTTCGAAATTCCTGAAAATTGATCTATAAGGAAAGAATTAATGTCGTCAACCATGTCATTTTTTGGGGCTAAAATTGCACGATTAATGAAGGCATCAACATTGTTAACATAGTCAGATAAAATTGGAAATGTGGCATCAATAAGTGCATTTAAAGGGCTACGAATATTATCATTCAACGACATCGAAGAAGGAATTTTTATATTATCATCGATAATAGTCTTCTCTTTTCCATCACTGACTCGCAATAAAAAATTAGAAAACTCTTGGTCTAATCTTGCACGCATATTTTGAGTTAATTTTATTTTTTCAAGTGTATTCCACAAATGTGATTTAACTAAACTCGAATCAATGGTTTGCTCGATAATTGAACGAGGCAGTACAGGCAGAACTTGTCTAAAATCACCACCAAATACGACGACTTTTCCACCAAATAGAATATCTGAGGTACAAACATCACGTAACATACGCTTGAATGCCTCTATTGCTTGTCTTTTTACCATTGGTGCTTCGTCCCATATGATAAGTTTGGCTTGTTGGATCAAATTTGCCAATGCGCTTTGTTTGCTAACATGGCATGCAGTGTCGTCATCCACATTAAGTGGAATTTTAAATCTTGAATGTGCAGTATGACCACCTGGTAATATAGATGCAGCTACTCCTGAACTTGCAGTAGCGAGAGTAATGTAACCCTTGGATCTTATGAAAGCAAGCAATGCACGGTACAAAAATATTTTCCCAGTGCCCCCTGGCCCATCAACGAAGAAAACGCATGCTTTGTTAGAAAGGGCATAATGAACAATTGAATTAAAGCGGCTTCTTGTTCACTATTGAGTTCATCAACACATTGAAGGTCGAATTGTAAAACTTCAATACTCATTTCCTCATCAATTTCTTTAGAGCCCCTTCGTACATCTTCATTAGTAACATTTTCTTCAATAATAAGGTAATCACTGATATTCTTGCCCATTGATTCGAGTTGCGACCCTATTATTTGAAGTGCTTTTTTGCGGCTAGCATAAGCGCTCATTCCAGGAAGGCGCAAATAGTCTTCACATAAATGTTCTTCAAATTCAAGCCAAATAGCACGTGTATTTATAGGGTTACAATAGATAAGGATGGTAGCAAAAAGGCGCCTCAATGCAGCAGGCATTTGATATAACGATGACTCTCGTAAGCATAATTGTAGGCCATTATCAGCATGCAACAAACCACGTAGCAAACAAGCTTCCCTAAACGAATTTGCTCGAATTCCATCAACAATTTTCAATGCTTCAAAAGAAGTTGGACCCTTTACATGGTTTAATAATAAGCGTAAATAATATCTGTCTCCTTCAGTAGGGTTGACTGTAACGATACGACCAATGGAGAAACCTTGCTTCCGTGGGGTCCATATTTTGTCCTTTTTATTCCAAACATAATGCTCAGGAAATTCACGATATAAGTAATTTTGTGCATTAGCATCAATTGCATTCATGTGAAAGAATTCAGTGAGCATTGTCTTTATCAAAGGAGCAAAGCTAACAAGATTTAACAAATTAGTTGAGGGAGGAAATACCAATTGTTGTTGGTCCTCTAGGTGAAGCTGTAAATTTATAACAGCAGGAAAGATTTCGTTCATCAGAAATTTGTAAATTCTCCACATAAACTCAGGAGGTGATACCCATCTGGCAGATTGGTACAAATCAATCTCATCAAGGATTGTGTCAGCAGTTGCTACTACTTGAAATGCTATTCAATCATGACCCTTGTAAATATATTTGTACAATTACTTGATCGCTTTTATCGTAGAGCAAATTTCTATATTAATATGGCAATCATATTTAGCAAGCAAATAAGGATTATAAGGGAGGACCCAACGATTATCAAGGATGTGTTTGCGCACTTTTATTGTCCTTCCATTTTTTCGACGCCTATAAATTGGAAATGAGTCTTTAGTCTGGTTAGTAATATCATTAAAGACTTTAGGATAATGATTTTTACAAGTTTCATCTTTTTTCATGCAAACATTTTTAGGATTAAGTGTACCACATGGTCCGTGCATCATATGTTTCCACACAGCATGATATAAATAGGGATTAATATCTTTATCTGGTATTTCAGCACAAACGTACTTGTGAAATATTTCTGGATTTTTAATCTTTGCTTCTCCTTTCATGATGAGAAAAAAATGTACGTGAGGCAGGCCACGTTTCTGAAATTCGATGACGTAGACATAGCCGACGACGGGGCCAAAAATTTGCTTCTTAAACAAATCCTTTTTCAGTTCTTCAACTTTAGCTCTAAACACTCTTGCAAGTAAATCTGGACGATTTTGGGCTTCTTCCCCATAAAGGAGATGTTGTTTAATTTCAGACCAAGATGGATTGCACGTCATGGTTAAAAAGAGGTCTGGTTTTCCGTAGCGTTGTACTAAAGACATAGCATCAGCATAGCGTCTTCGCATATCTCTGGGGCCACCTATGAACGACGACGGTAGAATAATACGTTTCCCAACATTGGCACCGCGTGTTTCGCCACTTAGTATACTATCAACTATTCCTTGGTACAATTCTGCTTTAATATGTTTTTGGTTAAGACGAAAAAAGTCCAATCGAGAAGTTTCAAGTTTAATATACATGTCGACTGCATATTGTTGGAACAAACGGCCCGAGTGTAGAATAAGGGAGTTTTCAAATGGCCTTATTTGCATTTTGTAATAGTAATATTCGCAGCATGAAATACAACCGCGTTTTTTTCGCCCACTTTGAAGGACTAAAATAATTACAAATTGGTTAGAGACAAAACGAAGGCAAAAAAAAAAAAATATGTACCGAAGGTATACATAATAAGAGATATAGGCGAATCTTGAGTTTCTTTTTCAATTAATTCGGATGCTGAGGAAACCAATTTTGGATCAATTGGAGATGTTGTTGACATAGCAATATACCTAGATTTATCAATGATATTCTTCTTGATTCCTGCATGCCAACCGCTCTCTCCTAAAGGAAATAAAATGGGGTATTGCAAAGGATCATAGCACCCAAAGTAGTATTGTACTCTATGGCTATAGCCCGGTTTACTATATACAATGATGTCGCGATCCCCACAATTAGTAGCCTCATCACTTTCCACCCATATTGCTGTAACTTGTGATGTAGAAGGAGCATTGTATACACGTTGATCCAAGCTGGGGTTAGCACGTATTACAATTTCATGGTCAATAAGGTTTGGTAAATACCTTAAGGTCCTAAAGAAGATCGTGTAAGGATTTTTACTTAAGGCTGACATTAAGATATTCAAGATATCAAAATTTAGACGATCAGATAATTGCATTCTATTTTGGATTTCATGGTCTGTATCGTAGATGTATAATTGCAAATAAGTTGGGTTTCCATCAGCAGAAAATAATGAATTGATGTGATGGTAGACCTAACCTTGTGCTTTGAAAGTGTAAATACCATTGCTTCTCTTGCAAAGGTCCTTATCGTACTTTACACCGAATGACGTGAAGGCAAATGTGTTGTTGTAGGTGCGAATATATGTGTGAAATTCATTGGATTGGATAGAGTTCGAAGTTAGCAATTCCCACATGAAAGGGGGCGCATTGTTTGAGGTAAGAGCAATTTCCCCATTCGAACAACAAAATGTGATCGGCTCATACTGGAATCGGACAGCGTTGCAAAAAGAGCATGCCGAAATAGGTTGCAATTGAGAAGGCTCTGAAGGTACAACTTCAAATAGCGGAACAGTCTGACTGTATTTTCTTTTACCTTGAAATAACATAATTAAGATAATTCAATTTGTTGGATATCAATAATACAATAGAAGGTTATGAGGTATGGGTGGGTATTAAGGATGCTCAATAGTTTTGCAACTAATTACCTTTATCCTGTGGAGAGGCTTGTACAGTAAAAGGGGGCCGAATTTGAATATGGTCTCTAAAGAGTTGGAACAAAAACGAGAAAGGGGGAAAAAAAAACATGATAGAGGTGAGGTCAGGGAGAAAATAGTATTTTTCAAATGCATATTTTTTGTAATTAATGATGCATTTGTCATCTTTCTGAGAATACTATATAAAATAGCAATAGATAATAGGGAGAAGAAAAATGGCTCTAACATTTGTTCTCTTGGGAGATGAGTCGTCTGTTGTGTGCTTGTTGTACACAATGATGCAACTACACCCGACGCATGTTCATACATCAGTGAATTGTTTTGGGAATTTGGATGGACTGGTACAACGAATGAAGGTGACCCATATTCATTCAAACTGGCGTTTCTACTTCGTTTTCGACGAACAGGATTAGCATTCACTGTTTCATCTATTTCCAAGGAAATATGTAATGAATTTTTTTGTAGCAAGTTGTGTTAGGTGTTAAGAAAACAGTGACAATACCTATTTTATAACACATCATCCGAGCTTTGTCATAAGACATTTGGCGTGCTCTTTTCATCTTTATAAGGTTGTAGGCAAATGTGTTTGGATTTACAACATGCTAGGCAAAAGAAGAAGCTGGTAGGAAAATTGTGACATATAGAATGTTAGTATAGGTATTCTAATGATCAATTCCTGCTTATTACAAAGAATAATTTATAATTTGAAAAGAAAATTAAGAGAAAGCAAAAACTTTGTGCATTTTAGTATTTCCTAGTCATAACACAAAGCACTCATTATCATTACGTGGGAGAGAAAATGACATAAATTGAAGATGTTAAGTAACAGAATGGACAAGAAGGTCACATATATTATAACAATTGAAGTAACTGTCGGGAAAATGAGCATTAAATTAAAGATAAAAAAATTAAAGTATGTATGCATGCATTGTTATGGAAATCACATAACTCCAATGTAGTTATGTCAAACATAAAATAAATTTGTTTGCATAATTACCTATTCTAAGATATTTGACTGTTAATATCCATTTTTCTTAGCGCAATATCTTTATAAATGACTGGTAAAAAAATATGTTTCTAATTGTTTGAAGTGGTTAAGCAAGAAAACATAACATTGAAGTTGGTTATAATTCATTTGTCTATGTAATTGACATTATTCACTACCAATTTGCATATGTAAAAATTACCTATTTGTCCTCCAAATATTTGAAAAGTAAGTATCTAAGTTTTCACTTTTTTTCCCTTTATATCTATCCCTAAATGAAGCAATTTTATTGTTAATGACTACCATGAAAATCAATTTTTTCAATATTCATCTGTATAAATAAAATTTGAAATTTCGTCCATATAAATAAAATTTCAAATTTATCTTTTTATCTTTATAGTTCATATAAGGTAATTCTTGTTACAATTCATTTCTTAAGTGAAATTATGAAGTTGTGCAAAAGTTTCAAAATCAAAGACCAAAACCCTTTTTTTGTTATTATTATTTTAAAAGGAAAAATCAATGCATCTGTCTATCGCAATCTTATTACACCGGTAATCTTTTAAAAAATAATATTTTATCTACTATTCTACATCAACGTTTGCTTTACTATTCATTTCCACACGCAAAATTACATATTTGTCTTAAAAAATTGTGAGAATTAAAACTCAACTTTTTACCTATTTTATGTATATTTATTATATACATGTGAATGTTTTTTGGTTTACTGTTCATATGCACAAGTAAAATTATAAATTAATTCATAATAAATTTGAAACCAATTTTTTTTAAAAGAGAAGGCATTTAATATTTTTGTATATTTTATAGCAATAATATACATGTAAACTGTAAGACCCCGATTTTTATATACGAACAATTTTAGTCGCATTTTATAATATTTCAAAAATATCGGGATGAATTGCGATATTAATTGTGTGATTTAAAATTTTAGGGGTCGAATTGTAATTTTTACAACATTCACAATTTTTATTGGGTTCAACTAATATCCTAACCTAACTGGAAGGGAGGTAAGTGTAATATATATATATTACATATTTTATATATAGAGAGAGAGGGAGACGGTAGAATTGGAGGGTGGATAAACGGCCACTTGGCCGGCTCCTTTTTGACCTATATATATATACACACAGACATACGCTAGCACAAGGACGACAGAGAGAAGGATCGGGAAAAATCCAGATAAAAAGAGAGAGGATTGGAGGTACTGTTCATCATCAGTTTTCTAACGGCGTGTGTGTGCTCTGTTCGGCCGGCGATCATGTGGGTTTGTGATCGGGGGTGTGTGTGTGAGTTTTCTGGGTATGTATGTGTGCTCAGATTGTTGAGAAAGAGTGGCGTGGGTTATCGTCGGTCTATTCGGTGTCGGTGATCGATGATCGTTGCGGTCGTTTCGGCGAGGCAGTGGGTGTGTGTTTTGTTCGGAGTGTGTGCGTTTGTCGTTTGTGTGTGTGATTTGTGGTGCGCAGGTGATCGGATTACAGGTGTACGTGCTTGTTCGCCGTTGTGGTTGAAGGGGAGGTGGTGATCGGAGTTGCCGGCGGTAAGTTAGAGAGAGAGAGTAGTGGGTGTGGGTGTGGGTGTGTTTTGCGTCTGTTGAGTGTGTAGGTGTGTCGATCAGTTGTCCAGTGGTCAGTGTTTTGTGTGGTGTGTGTGTGTTTTCGGAGCGGTGACGGAAGGTGGTGGTTCGGTCGGTTCGGTGGTAGTGGCGTGAGGTTGGTCTGGCAGTGGAGGAGGTGATCGTGAGTGTGTTTGGCGTCGTCAAAGGTGTGGGTAGCTACGGGTGTATGTGTTTGGACGTTCAAATGGTGGCAAGAGAGATCGCCGGAGTTGGGAGAAGAGAGAGAGAGACATCGGCGGCAGAACCAGCTGCGCAAACGGAAGCAGAAAAAGGAAGAAGAAAGAAGAAAAGGAAAAAAAAAAAAGAGAAATTACACGAACTACCCCAATAAAACTTAAAACTCATCTCGCGGACCGGTGGAAAATCCGGGAAAGGTAGAATTCTTGACTCTTTTCATATATGCATTTAATTGTCGTATTTTGTGGAATTTTACCTGTTGAAATTATCTAAAATATGTAGGACGATGCGGAATTTACGTGACGAGCATGTTTACGTGGTTTTTGGTGTTAAATTGGGATCATGCGGAATTTATGTGATGGGCATGCTTACGTGATTTGTGTTATATAAATTAAATGCACATATTAGAGGGGTTGGAGTTCTACTGAGCGTTGGCTCACAACCCCATAGTGTTTGGATTGCAGGATCAGCTGGGAGAAATGCGAGAGAAGAGATAAATATTCTATTTGAATTTCGTGTTGTAAATAATTTGTAATGAAATTATTTATTGTTATAATTGGAGGAAACGGTAATTATAAATACTGTAGTGATTGTAAAATATTTATTTCCAATTTGAATATATTAATATATATATTGTTAATATAATTGGTTTGATTTTTATATTGGAAAATTGGGACTTCAATTATAACCGGCAATCAGATGTTTAAATTATGAATTAGAAAGTACTAGTTCCTACTGGATTTTAAATGAGAAATATTCTTCTAATTTGAACTATTAATTAACCGTCATTGGCATAATCAAAAATATATTGAATTTTATAGATATTAAAAATTGGTGTCGGTTATTCGAAATCTGTAAATATTGGAATTTATTAAATATCCGGTTTTTGGTTATTAAATTATTAAATTAGAAGTTTTGGCGCCGTTTTGCGAAAGTGAAAGTTAATTATTATAGAACAAATTGGGTCGCCATGTTTTGAACAAATCCGCGGATTAACTCGAAATGCAACATTGGATTAATTGATGATATTTAAATGGTGATTATTATATGAAATGCATTCCCGTCAATAAAAATTGGCTAGTAGAATTATCGCTATGATTTATATAAAAACTTACCGAATTTTGTAGAGTCAAAGAAGTTGACTAGTCGGATAGTTGCTTTTAGACTTAGGATTTCTCTATAGGAGAAACCTTAGTCCCGTCCCTGGGAAACCGGGACGGGGCGTAACATAAACGTAGACATTTTATTTGTATAATAATTTTATACACGAAGTACATTTATAAATGGCACTTAAGAATATTAAAAAAATGGTCACCCTTTTTTTTTTTGTATTGCACACTTAAAAGAACTATTTTTTGGTTCAAAAAATTCTCAAATTGTTTGATAGAAATATAAAATACAAACATAAGTAAAATAAACATGTAACGACAGACATAAATACCGATATGTAATTTAAAATTATTTAAAGTAGTTTTGAGAGACAGTTTTAAAATAACAGATGATATTTTTTGCTCTATTTAGAACAAATTTTATATTAATTGATACTTTAAATAGTTACAGATTTTATTTTTGTACTTACATAGTAGTTATAGTTTTTTTTTCTACTTTCATACATTTGTTGGCATTATCATGGTCATTTTTTTAATTTTTAATTTTTATTATAACATATAAAAAATATCAATAGTGTGACTTAACTGGAAATAAAATTAATTTGATTTTACTACAATTATATGGCTTATTTAGCTAACTACTATTCTAAATGGCACTTAAGAATTTTAAAAAAATAAGTAAAATATATATGCAACGACAGACATAAATACCGATATTTAATTTAAAATTATTTAAAGTAGTTTTAAGAGACAATTTGAAAATAATAGATGATATTTTTCACTCTATTTAGAACAAATTTTATATTAATTGATACTTTTAATAGTTACAGATTTTATTTTTACACTTACATAGTAGTTATAAATTTTTTTTCTACTTTCATACATTTATTGGGATTATCATCGTCAATTCTTTTTTTTATTATAACATACAAAAACTATCAATAGTGTGACTTAACTTGAATTAAAATTAATTTGACTTTACTACAATTATATGGCTTATTTAGCTTACTACTATTTTAAATGGCACTTCAGAATTTTAAAAAAATAGTCACCCATTTTTGTATTGCATAATTATAATACAAATATAAAATACTCACCCATTTTAAAAGAGTTTTAATACAAATATAAGATATAAAAATAACTAAAACAAATATGTAACTGCAGACAAAAACACTGATATTTATTTTAAAATAATTTTAAGTAGTTTTAAGACATAGTTTGAAAATAGTAGATGATAATTTGTTACTCCATTTAGTACAAAATTTATATTAATTGATACTTTTAATAGTTATAGATTTTATTTGTGTACTTGCATACATTTGGTGGGATTATCATCAATAATCATTTATCTTTTTAATTACAACAAATGAAAATTATCGATAGCGTTACTTAACTGGGGTTGAAATTAATTTGGCACTACTACTATTATATGGCTTATTTCGTCATCTGCATTATGAAATTTTTAAACGTGTCATTTACTAAAAATTACAATCTCAACACTTCATGTAATGAAAAGAGAAGGCTATAGTTAGCTAAAAAATTGAAATTAACTGAATACAAACATTGTACCTTAGATTAAATGATGATAAGGAAAAAAAACATAAATATAGTTCAAATTGAATTTATATGTCTAGTACTTAGGGATATAAATATTACTTGAAGAGCCGATCCGTCAAGCCCTACCCACCCGACCCAATGGCGGGCTAGTCAGTTATGAGTAGTTTTTTTCCTTGATTTTGAACCCGACCCGTCCAAATGTAGAAACGCTTCGGCTCGGCTGACCATCTACCCATACCCAATGCACCCGAACCGTAAACTCTAATAATATATATTTACCAAATAGTCCCCTAAAACATGGCATATTATGAAAAGACTTCAATGTACTCGAATCACTGGCTTCGAGGTTTCGTGCGTACTCATAAGGCTTCTCGCTATAAAAGATTGATATGGTTAATTTTTTTGAGGCTGTTGTGGCAATTTAGAACGCTCAAAGAAGAGTTTCAAATGAGAATAGTTTTGGAGTATAATTGATTATAAGTTAGAGCTATTTACTTGTGATTATGTAAGTTTCACCGGAAATGCTTAAGCGCAAAGGTGTAATCAAGAAGCATGAAATGGTCGGAATTATTATTCAATGTTTGTGTTCTTTAGCAGGTCCGCATTTAGAAATTAGAAGTCATAAGTGAAATTAATATTGTGTCTCTTAATGTTAAATACTTTTTAGAATACTCTTAATTCTTTTTGTTTTGTTTTCTTTTTTTTTTAAAAAAGAAAAAGAAAAAAAAGAGCTCGAAAGAAGATAATTATTGAGCCAAAGATGAGATTTTTTATTTGACATAATATTAATAAAAACATATTTGGAAATTAAAAAAAAAATATTGGTATCAAATTGAAGGGCCTCCTATATGTTGTTTATTGAGATCAATATAATCAGCCATGTTTAGCAAATATATGCTTTTATTTTAGATTTAATTAATGGACTATATGTCCATGTGGCTAATTATGCGAAGAAAATTCAGGTCTTATATTTGATGTGGAGATTCAAATTTCAGATTATTGTGTTTCAAGCTTCAATTTATATGTTAATAGTTTTCTTTAATAGTGTGCAATTTTGATCCCAAAATATTTTGTCAAAGAAATTATTTTTGATATTGCTTCCTTTACAACTATAAAGCAAATTAAATGGCTAGGTTTAATCATAAGGCAATCTAGGTTGACATATAATTTTATTTTTTATTTTTTTATGACATATAAAAAATATCAATAGTGTTATTGGAAGTGAAATTAATTTGACTGTATTACTATAATATGGCTTCTTTGGCTTACTACTATTATAAATGGCACTTAAGAATTTTAAAAAAATAGTCACCCATTTTTGTATTGCATACTTAAAAGTACACATATTTGGTATAAAAAAAATCAAATTGTTTAATACAAATATAAAATATAAAAATAACTAAAACAAATATGTAACCGCAAACAAAAAGACCAATATTTATTTTAAAATTACTTTAAGTAGTTTTAAGACACAAATTGAAAATAATAGATTATAATTTATTACTCCATTTAGAACAAAATTTCTATAAATTTTGATACTTTTAATAGTTGTAGATATTTTTTGTGTACTTACATAGTAGCTATGGATTTTATTTTTATATTTTCATATATTTGGTGGGATTATCATCATCAAACATTTATCTTTTTTATTACAACAAATGAAATTATCAATGGTGTTATTTAACTTGGATTGAAATTAATTTGGCTTTGCTACGATTATATGGCTTATTTGGTCATTTTCATTATGAAATTTTTGAATGTGTCCTTAACTGAAATTCACAATGTCAACGCTTAACGTAATGAAATGAGAAGGTTATAGTTAGCTAAAAAATTGAAATTAACTTGAATACAAACATTATGTTCTCCACACACATATATATATAATTAAGTGGGAAAATTACCTGGAATATTGCGAAGCGGGTGTAAGAAGCAGAACTGAAATTCACATATACTCCTAAATCAAAATTAGAGAAAAATAGAGTTGTTGGCAAGGGTAGATAAATTAAAGGAATTGAAGAGGAAGAAACTCAGTAGGCAAAATTTAAAGAAATTCAACCGTGTCTCAAATTCCATCTGACCAAACAAAGAATATCAACTCACTGAACACTAAAATTAAAGAGATTCAACATATTTTGGATAAAACTGAACACCTAAAAGACCAAAAGGTCCATATACATGCACAACATTCACACATACACACACAAATATATAATTAAGTAGGTGAGCAATGAATTGACGCCATTCCTAGAAAAGCAATCCAATGAACAAAAAAGTTATTCACAATCAAAGTTAACGAAATAGACATGAACTAATACAAAAAGATGGTGCTAGAGAGCTATGCATCAACAATGAAGACGCAGGTAAATTCTACATCACTATTTGTCTAAATGTCACATTCTCAATAATAAATCCCCCATATTTAGTTGGTTAAAACACTGGAATAGAGTAATGTGAGGTGCTCGGAAAAGACTAAAAGATGATACGGGTAAAAGAAATCATGTTCGCATCTCCAACAATTACTCAAGGCCTCTAAAAGCCATATATATTCAAGGCATTTTCCTATCAACTCGTTATATTCGGCGAATGGTCAATTCATAAAATTATAAGATTCCGTACTCATCCTAGAGGGGGTCGAATAGGCTAGGCTAGACCAACAAAAATAAAATGAAATAAACAATATATTATAAAATGCAATCAAAACTAACAACCGACTTTAGTTATACCAAATTGTGTTCAATAAGCAATGAAAGCCCTCAACCACATAACGATCTACATAACATATCAGGAAGGTCTTTCCCTCCCGCTCCAAAAAAGTGCTCGGGTCTCAGTAGAACAAGTGCTCAAAATACCTTTTTATTTGAACAGTTAAGATTTTTCCTCCTTTAATTCCAATATTGCATGGTAAACCCAACTCAAGAAAAGAATCTTTATCACCCAAAACAATGACACCAACTTAATTTAATCTAAAATAAATCAAAAGTACTTTCTCACTTAAAACCGTTACTTATACTCAATGTCCCATAGAACTCAGAAAGTGTTGTTTACATTCATTAGTTACTAATCATCATCATATTTCCCAAATCTCTAGTTATATAATTGTTAAATCAACTCTTTAATGGATAAAAATATATATTTTAATTTATAATACATTAAATCATATAAAAGAAATGTAGACATTATGATGCATGCACTTGTTGGTAAAGCAATAAATCAAAATATTATGCACAGAGTAGGGAAGCAGCAACATAGGTGACACAATTAGGACCATTGTTACTCAAGGGTGCACTAAAGCATATGGATCTCCCAAGGGCTAAGCATGAAGCGTAAAACAGAATTCAGACTTCAACACATGGGGCATATAAAATTAAGTTCTTATGAATATATAAGAGTCTATTTACACAATTCTTTGACGTGTTAGTTCATTAACTATCAATAATTCATGGACCAAACTAACAATTTCAATTAAGTGACAAAAAAAATGAACAAAGTATTGAATGAAACAAATTATGCAAACAAAGAATTCTAATTTCACAAAGCATCCCAGAAATTCAAATGAAACAACACACAAAATCTCTAATTAAAATATAAACGTAAGTAAAACAAATATGTACCGACAGACATAAATATCGATATTTAATTTAAAATTATTTAAAGTAGTTTTAAGAGACAGTTTTAAAATAATAGATAATATTTTTCACTCTATTTAGAACAAACTTTATATTAATTGATACTTTTAATAGGTATAGATTTTATTTTTGTACTTACATAGTAGGTATAGCTTCTTCTTTTTTTACTTTCATACATTTGGGGGGATTATTGTCACCAAATTCTGTAAGGTTGCCTGAATTCGGTCCAAAATTATGGAACCAAACGGAAATAGAAATAGCATTTCTATAGTGTATCCGTTTAGAAATCATTGTTTCTATTCCCAAAAATGTTGGAACGGAGAGGGTAATTTGGGAGTAATTCTTTTCGGTTCCCCAATATTTAATCTAAAAATGTGGGTGCAAGACCAAAAACTGAGAACAGAAACTCTAAACAAATGGATTTTTTATTTTTATTTTTTCTAATCCCAATTTAGTTTTTTCTTAACAGAGAGGGAAAAAAAAATAATCGAAACACTAATCAAAAGGCTTTTAATTAGTGTTTTTGTTTTTATTTCAAGAAACTTGAAACACAAACAAAAACCAGAAACGAAGAATCTGTTTCTGTTCTGATCCCAGAAATTTGTTCTAAAACTCTGGGAACATCATAGTTTTTGTTTGTTTGTTTTTTTTGTTTTCATTTTTGCCTTTTTTTGTTCCCAAATCTCTGGAAACAACAACACCATTCACACACAGAGACCAGGGGGGAAAAAAAAAAAAAACAGAAACAAAAACACTTGTCGAACGGCAGTTCAAATATTTGTTTTAGTTGTTTCTAGTGGCTAATTATGCCCATCTATTAACTATTCTTGCATTCATTTACCATAATGATTTGGAGAGAATGTCATCCAAAATGCCTGACTGTCATCAAGGAGGAAGCTACAAAAACGTAATGAGTCCTCCATTGTTGCTTTCTATGGCTATCAATTTATATTACTTCTACTTGATACCCAAAAATATAAAAAATAAAATAAAATAAAAAGAACATTACGCGAGACGATTATAGCGTTAATTCTAAAAATCAGACAAAAGTTCAAACAAATACATTATACCACCATATAAGCTAATTCTAGGTCTAACTATCTGCACAAAAACAAATTATATGCATTTATCTATATAATGAAGTGAGATGAGAGAAGAACTTGGCAGCTATGTCGGTCGAACGTGGGAGGCGAAATTGAAGTTCATATGTTCTAAATCGAAAATAGAAACAATTAGAGGCCAATTGGCAAATGCAAGAGAAGTAGGAGAAATTGAAGGGGAAAAAGATTAGATTGATTTATTGAACAAAAATAGAAATTTAGAAGAAATTAGGGCTCTTACCGAACAGAAAAAGTGGTGTAGCATGAAGGAGAATGTGAGATTTGGACCTGCCAACTTCATATATAGAACAAGAGACGACGCATGGATGTGATCTTCGGCAGTACGCGGTATGGCGATGTACTTCACTTCTGCAGAGGCCATGATAACTGAGATGGAAATGATAGGTTTAGGTGATGATTTTGTGAAGATAAATCAGAATAGATAGGATTAGGTAAGTGATCTTGTGTCTTAAGAGAGAAATGCGTATAGAAGAAGGGTTTTGGTTTTCTGTACAAAATACCTGCTCACGGTTGTTGCAACGGCGAGATCGAACTGGAAGATCAAATATATGGAGGAAGAACATAACCATCCAAGTCCATGCCTGACTGTCCGCTCCAATCGGCCAGAGACGTGAGCCTCCATTGGGAATACCCAAAGCAGTTCAATTTTGATTTTTTTTTTTTTTCCTTCTGTTTACTGTTTTTGCACAGATGAAGAAGTGTCTATTTGTGTAGTCCATGCATTACTGTGTAGGCCATGCTTTACTGTGTAGTCCACTCCGTCAGAGAAGTGTCAATGGGTTTCTTTTCCTTTTTTTATTGCTTATGTATAGTGAAATGCTTGTGGATAAAGGAGAGGTTGAGTGGCTTTGTGGATAATATATATGTCAGCTAATTCCGTCAGAAAAGTGTCAATGATTTTTTTTTTTCCTTTTTTTATTGCTTTTGTATAGTAGAAGTGTGCTTGTGGATAAAGGAGAGCTTGAGTGGCTTTGTGGAAAATATACATGTGAGCTAAGGATATTTTTATAAAACTACGTTGCAAAAAGAATAGTGATTCAAACTCTCATTTATATAAGAGTAAAGGATTAAGGAGTGCAACATACTAGATTACATGTTGAACTCAATACACAAAATAACACCCAAAAGTCAAATAAGAAATGAATAAGGTGATAAATGACGTTTGAAATTTTGAGTAAAATTTAATATCTCATAACAACTTTCATGTTTTTCATCGAAAAACAAATATAAAATATTTTTTGTTGATCTTCTCTATGAAATAATTACAAAATAATAATTGTTGAATCAAGTGCTTTGAAACGATATTCAAAAGTCTACTGTTGAAAGTATAGTACGATATTCAAAAGTCTACTGTTGAAAGTATAGTTATAGATAGTGTTGAATTCAGCAACAAAGTAAATGTTGAATTCAACAAAGTATTTAGATTCATTTTATCTTTTCATTTTTATTGAAGTTATGTTTTATAATCTACACGAGATTGATATCTTCTAAATTTAGAATATAAAATAAATACAAAATTCTCACAGAAAAATTCAAGGCTAAAGTCACGTTAGGCGGAGGAGAGACTCAAGCCTCACCCCATCCGCTCAATTTTTTAATTTTTTTTTTTATTTTTATCCTTATATTTATAAAAAAAAAAAAATTAATTAAAACCCTTAAATCCCCTTGATTAATATAAATATCTAATAAACATCTAAAAAAAATTAACTCCCAAATCAATTTTCTAGATCTGCTGCTAAGTGTATTTATCTATGAAAATTTCAAAATTGGAACTAGAACTCATGTTGAAATCAAATTAGTGGATATTAAAGAGAATTAAAGACTATTATTAGGGTTGGGGACCAAGTCTCCCAAGAATATATATACCTCTAGGTGCGTTTGTTTGGTTGGAAAAATGATGGTGAAAGAAAAAAAAATTGTTTAACATGAATAGTAAATGGAAAGAAAAATACACAATTTTCAAAATAATTTTTTTTTACACAAATTTGGAAGAAAAATGAAAGAAAATGAGAAAAGTTTTTTCAAGAAGAAAGTAATATTACAATTATATCCTTGATAATAGAATTTTTAATTTATTTTTATAATATATGAGAATAAAATAATAAATATTCCTCCTTTCATTTTCCATTTATAACCAAACAATATTAGAAAAAATAATCACTCTTTCGGATAAAAATATTATTCTCTCATTTTTATTTTTTTCATTTTTTTCTCCATGTTTCCAACCGAACGTACCCTCACAAATAATATCATGTACATAGACTTAAAGGGTGCAAAGTGCAATTTAAGCAAAAGGAAAAGGTAGAGGGGCAAAAATGGGGTAGGGGGTGCCCACCATGAAAGAAAATAGACAAATTGCAAGTTGCAATCCACGGACCACCACCCCAAAATTCAAAAAAAAAAAGGACACCATCAACCAACCTGTTTCAAATTGTCACAAGTGGTTGAGTAGGGGCCACATCCCATGAACCCTCCTCCTAAACCCCACAAATCCTCAGACTTGCCTGCAATCTGCAGAAATTCAATCACATCATGTGGAAGAACAGTAGACCGCAAAAGTGCCCCAACCAATGACCAACCATGAGCTGACAAACAGAAAAAGCAGCAGTTACTTGCAGTCCCTTGAGGGTCCCCACCACTCACAACCAGCCACCGACCCTCATCCAATTTTTCGGACGTTAATCCAATGATACAATGAAACACAGTTACGTGAAGTTTTATATCAGCATTGAGTTAGAGATACGGACTTCCTATAGACCACCCAAAATCTGACAAAAAAACCATTGTACCTGTCAGAACCAACGGGCCTCATTCACTCTCAAAAGCCATCTTATAAGACAACACAAACAATGTGAAAATACTCAATGCGACAACAACATTGATCTTCTTTGTAATGTGTCAAGCACACTAATCCAACGATCAAGGTGAAATGTAATCATGTGCCCTGTCCAACAGAGTGCTTATCAACCCTGGAAGATTTAGGTTGAGCACAATAAAAATCATGTAGAAGATTAAACTCCCTACCAACCAAACCAAAAAAACTAATTGATTCAATACATTGTCAACCAGAAGTAAATAATTAACATGTGCCTAAACCAATAATCATAACTCAAGAGGTATTAGTCCGATTAGTAGGGGTGGTCATAGGTTCGGAGGCCCGTCCAGCCCGACTCTATTTTTTAGGGTTTGGGCTTGGTTTTAAGCCCATGGACAGCCCAGGTTGTGGTTTTAAGGACCGATCAATTTTAGGGTCGGGTTTGGGTAAGATCAAAATGTTTTAGGCCCGGCTCGAAGACTTTAATTAATACACACACATATTCAACAACAGGAATATAAGTGAAGAAATTCATAATGATAAATCTATACTTTAATCTTGTTATAAAAAAAAAGAAAAATTGTGAGGACGTTTTGGTACCAACTAAGGACTTTAATTAAGAAAAAGAAAAATTATATAAGAGAAGAAATTCATCTATGCTTTAATTTTGTTATATATGAATATTGGTTTGGCTCTAAAATGTAGTTTGAACTGTCATTTTAGTATTTATTGTTGGAATGTTAGTTTAGCCCTAAACTCTAATTTTATTATTTATTATTGGTTTGGTGTTGTAATTTTAGTATTTACTTTTTAAATTAAAAATAAATAAATTATAGGATCAGGTATGAGCTTAATTTTTTTTTTGTAAGACCAGACTTAAGCATGAAAGTAAGGTCCGACCATAAGGTCAGGTTAGGCTAGGACCTAACATTTTTTTGTAATACCCTAGTCAAAGCCTGCCCCGACCCATGACCACCGCTATTGGTTCGCAAGGGAAAATATCTCATTTTCTTATCAACAGGGGTACAACTCTCATGGAGAACACTTCCAAAATTAAATCTTGAATTTAATCCTAAATTCACTAGACCAATGTGGTAGAGTACGCCCTTAAGATCATTCAATGAAGTGATTAGTTAAAGTGAGCGTAAGCTAACCCTGACAAACCTTACCATGAAAAAAATAAAATAAAAAATAAGGTTACAAGTTTAAGAACACCTAGCCAATAGCAACCCGGGGGAGGGGCACAAAAGAACCTTCCAAGAGCAAATAATAGGGATATGGAACAGCCAAATGGTTGAGCTTCTAACAGATCAATAACTCAAAAATAATGCATTGAACTTGATTTCTAGAAACAGTTATTGGCCGCAAATCGTAAAATCAACTCTCGTTTTCTCGTGTGATGTGAGAAGAGCAATTAGTCGGAAAGCTACTTCTTCAAACCGGCTCAGATTCTCAAACAAAGAATGTTGAAAAATTAAAACCATGACGGATTAAAATATTTTTATCTCTGAACTATTTTTCTAAAAAATGAAAAAACAATTTGAGAAATTAAATATGAATGAGGTGTTGAAGACGTTAGCTCGGCTCATCAATTCTATTGAAGTCATCACCCATGGAAGGGTGTGCCGCGTGTATTTCTAGACCTCTTGTCCGTCCAGGCGCTCCTCCTTTAACAGAAGATAAATCTAGCACATACCTGCATGGACAGTAGCAGACACGAATTTGAATACGAGAAGGGCGAAAATAATTATAAAATTCGAATTTTTAGGTTGGAAAAATGTGTATATATTGTAAAATTTTTACGTAAATTATACCAAATTTAATAAGATGGGTTTTTTGCCAAAATTCGATTTTGCGTTGTTTGTGTACTGCTAGGTATCTAAAACTGTCAAGTACTCACGAGTTCTTTGATGCATCTTCTGGTTCTTCAGTGCCGCAGTTTATGAGGATCTTCTGACCAAATTTTGATGCTGAATGGTCCATGGACAATCCATTCAATTCCATTGCTGCACCATACATTCAAGAAAACTATCTCGGATCCACTTTCAAACACTTGAATATAATATATATATATATCAATTATTACATGAGGACAACTTACATGAATTTTGTGTAGCAGAAATGCTTTCATCAAGGCCCAGGAGCACCTAAAATCCAGAGACGTTAAGCAGGATCAGCCAGCATAAAAAGGTCTACTGAACTTAAGGTAACATTTCGTTTCATGGAATTGGAACCTCAGAATTGAAATTTAAAAAAAAAAAAAAAACATGTAATTTAAAAGTTACATGCATTTTTTTCCAGTTCCGTGCTACCAAACACTACCCAAGCGGGTTTTTTCCCCTCTTTTCCGTTTAACAAATAGGATTGATATAAGTACCTTGAGATTCTTGTAACATTTCTCTAGGTCGTCGTTAACCAATATATGATCAAAGAGGCCTGGGGAGTTCCTTTGATCAAGCTCTGCTTTAGCATTTCTTAGTCGCTTCTGAATTTGTTCTTCTGACTCTGTTCCCCTGTGTACCAAAATTAATGAATTTAAGAACCGAAAAAAACAAACAAACACAGAGCAATAGCTCTTAACAACAGTTTTAGCTCACCTAGCACGAAGGCGCTTCTCAAGCTCCTCAAACGAAGGAGGGCAGATAAAGATGAAAATGGCTTCAAGAGAACTAGCCCTCACGGACCTTGCCCCTTGAACATCAATGTCAAGGATGCATCTCTACATACATTAAACGCTAATCGTTTCAAATATGAACAATAAAAATCATTCCAAATAAGTAGAACAACACTCAATCCACGAGAAAAAATACACACTTGTAATCATTTCAACAAAAAATCCTAAAGCATGATGAGGGCCAACACATTTTTCTAGGGATTCTTATTATATACAATGTTCCTTTATATTTTTATCTTGATTTAGAGCAACTTATTTTGTAGTCCTTGCTAATTTATTCTTTAGCTCTCCGACAATTTAGTTCACATACCAAGTACATATTCAAGATCCTGTTAATATCAACAAGGATTCAATCTAGTTGATACTAACCAAAAGAATAAAAACTTATTCGAACAACTAAAATATATAAAAAAAAAAGAGGAGAAAACTGGTAAGTGAATCATTATGAGGATAATATAATACTATTCCTTTTTCTTTTTTTAATACGACAGCCAATTCAATTCCTGAATCATTTCATTCCAAGAAACTTAACCTAGTTTCATCTATCAAAGGAAATTTCAACACAAAGCTGGAGATGAAAGTAGAAACACTCAAGGATGTATGCTATACGCCATAAGATAATTTAGAAACAAAAAATATATATTGTCAAAAAATAAAGCACAATGTATGTATACCTTTCCAGCATCTGCTACCACCTCAACAGCTTCAATGCTGGTTCCATAAATATTTCCGTGGACAGAAGCAAACTCAAGGAACTTCCCATCCTTTATCTCTTTCTCCATAAGAGTCCGCTCAGTGAAATGGTAGTGGACCCCGTTCTCCTCCTTCTCCCTTGGTGCACGTGTTGTGTGACTCACGGAGAATCCAAACATGGTTGGGAACTCCTTCATTAATTTGGATATTAAAGTGCCTTTCCCCACTCCTGAAGGACCACTTATAACAATGGGCTTCCCGGCATAACCTATAACACCCTTGCTCCAAGCAACCACCTCAGTTTGAAAATTTGTCACTTGTTCTCTAACAAATGAAGTGTCAACCTACCCAAGATAGAAGAGTTCTCCAGTTAAGGGAAAGAATGCAAAGTCCACTTAAGATCTATGCCATAAATCAGAAGAGAAATATGAATCTATTAGGGCTGTAAAGTATGAACCTCAAGGAACCAAGCACAGTCATCAGAGGAAGAATCCCCATTAACCACCAATATTCGATCTTCATTCAAGAGTGCAGCTGAATGGCTCCTGATCTGCTTCGTCTTTGTTCCCAAGACAATCGGATTTATCCTGCAGGGTTTAATCAGATACGGGTTATCACGATTAGAAACCAAAGGCTTTGCATCAAATCTCCAAGGTAGTGTTGGTTTCATGGAATTACAACCTCAAAATTGGAAATGATCGCATGTAAATTTTTAGATTTTTACATGCGTAGATTTTTGTAATTTCAATCCCAAGGGTTGAATTCCATTAACCCAAACACAACCTAACTAGACTTAAAACCCACCATTGCCCTGTAGATTTGTTGAAAATCCGAACTCCAACGGTCGATGCTGATTTATCTCCAGCCTCAGCCTCACCAATCACATACTGATCAAGGAGATAGACAAAAAATTCAGCATTAGAATATGTGCTCATATACTATATAGCAAAAGAGTAAATTTATTTGTTAGATTAAAAAAGTGCATACTATTTTATTTCCCACTATAGTAGCTGTTTGGTGGCCTTTAGATTTCAAATTGAATTCAACCAGAAAATCCCCAGGCAGATCTTCCACAAAGAAAGGTGGAGCTTCCCCCTAGTCAACACAACCCAAATAACATCAGATCACAACAAATACCCCACTTTCATTTAATATAATTCCAATTGAGCAATCAAAACTACAATATGAACTCACCATGGAGACAAGTAATCCTCCAATTTAAGAATCAACCTGACCAATCCATGTAATAATGAAGAAATCAGAACAAAAAAAAAAAAAAAACAGTTTCTGGATCTTTCACAATGCATTAAGTATACACATGAATGGATCAAACGGCAGGGAGGATAAACTGAAACGTTCAAATGCCATCACTTTGCAATCAATTTTTCCTTACCAAAATACTTCAAAACCTATCCAATAACTCAATAAATAATAACCAATCCTTTGAAACAAGAACAGGAAAAATAAATTCAAAAACCCAAAACTCCTTGTGCAACCTATTTATACCCAAGGCTCAGAAAATCAAAGAGAGACGATAAATCAAACAGAAACTTGCCTCAATCTTAAGCTTAAATGGAGAAATCAAAATACTGATTCGAGGCGCAGAAATAGAATAAGAATACCAGAAGAACAGTAATATTCGCTTAGAAAATAAGCCTTCCCCCCGACCCTTTTTCCCTCTCTTTATGCTGACGAGTATTGCGAAGAAAGGGTCAGACGAAATCCAACTTTGCGTGATTTATTCAACTTCAACCTCAGATCCTTGCGATTTCAAAGGTAAACGGGTAGAATTGATTATGGAAATTGCAGAAAATGTTAAGAGAAGCTTCCCCATATTTGTAGAGAGAGAGAGAGAGAGGGAGAAGGAGGGAGGAAGCGAGCCGGGACAAAGCGGTGGCTCTTTTTTCGGTCGAATTCAGTTTCAACTTTCTGTCTTTCACGGAACCACGAAATCCGGCGTCTATTTTAACACGGGAATATTACACTTTTCACCCAGTAACTTACACATTATATCCATATCGATCTCTCAAGTTTGATTTGTTACATTTTTTTTTTCTGTTACATATGTTGGGGGAGGGAGGGGGTTGAACTCTAGAAATTTCACAAAAAATGTGAGCTACATATATGATGGGCTACAAACCTTGGGAATATATGATGCGCTACAAAGAAAAATATTCCAATGCTTTGATTTAATTTTTTTTTTTTTTACATATATTGGAAGATGTGGTTGAACTCTAGAGTTTCCACAAAAGAGATTAGATATATATTCACTAGATTACAAGTCTTGAGATAATACTTGAAGTTAAATTAGAGATGATTTTCCTAATTGGAAGTTTAATATTTCCATGACGTCTAATAGATGGAAGTAAAATTAAATTACTTATTTAGTTTGTGAATTTTTATTAATTTAGTGTCATTAAGTCATCCCACCAGCTATCCCTTAAAAAAAAAGTTGTAATTTATTATATAGACTAGTGTACAACCCGTGTTTGAAGACATGGACGAAAAAATATAAGCTTAATTTTAAAATATTATCTGTCAGTTTAGGCAATAAATCAAAAAGATTAACAGATTCAACAACAAAAATATCTTTACAGGATATAAGTCCATTATAAAAAATAACAAATATCAAAACTAATAATCAACAATTTAATTATTAGCACATGATTTTGAAAAATTAGAAGAAATTGACAAAGTTCTCTCCACTTATACAATATTCATAATTTCTCAATAGACACCAACAATAATACCAAGAATATTGATTCAAAATTTTAATTTTTTCTTTGACATAATTTTATTTATTTATACAATATTCTCAAATTCTCAAATATTATTTTCAAAGACAATAAAGTGAAGGAACAAAGATAATGAATTAATATCAATAACTTAGTTATCATATAATAATATCCCCATCAGTGTGTACCTTTTTTACCTAATTCCTACTACAATTAACAAAGATATTGAAATATTAATGATAAAGTTCTTATGACCAAATAATAAAATAAATTACTAATTGAATTATCGTATCAATACTTTAGTTGAGATATTTATAATAGAACTTCTAGGTAAATAATATTCGTTGTAAATAGGAACTCGTCTTCAAAGAGAAGTATACTTAATCGATCAAATGATGTGCATCTTGATAAAATAATATATAATTGGCCATAACTAAAAACTGATAAAATCAATCAACTTCAACAAACTTTACAGATTGTCTCTGTGATATAATTATTGTCATCATATGCTAAATAAATCGGTAATTAACGCCATAGAGCATCTGGCTGATTGTGAGTGAGACGGCGGATGATGTAGGGTTACTTCCAGTGAGGAAGTTGTATGTTATAGAAAGTCGTAGAGACTAATTATAGCTGTTGCGAGATTTTTATAATTCACATCTCATCTCATCCCAATTTATTGGAAGTAAAAACAAAAACACTAACCAAATGCCACCAAAGTTGTTATGATAATGGTCAATGTGTATTTGTTATTTACTTCCCCTATCATTTTGTTATTAACCAGAAATCTCTCTGTCATCTACTAAATACCAGTCAACTTCTTATTATTTTTTTGTCAAAGACCAAATAGTTCTTTTACAGGTAAAAAAAATTAGTAAATTTTTTTATTATAAGGACAACTTTAACTTAACCATTTAAAAATAATAAAACAATTAAAAATTAAAATACATAAATATCATTTTATTTATTTATTCTTCCTTTACCTTTTTACACTAACATCCCTATTTAAAAAAAGAGTTAATTACACTTTACCTCCAGTGGTTTGGCCTATTTACACTTTACTCCCATGTGGTTCAAACGTCACCACTTACCTCCTCTGTGGTCTTGGGCCTAAGTGCAAATCTAACACTTTCTGTCAAAATTGACAGATGTGCGCCTCACGCGTCAGCAACGAAGATGGGTATATTTTTTTTGTGTTTTTTTTTCCTCCAAAATATATTTTCCTTGTTTCCATTTTACCCTCCATATTTTTCTATATAACTCCAACACTTTTCACTCATTTTTTGCACCAAACCAACACTTCTCACTTATTTTTTTTAATCCACAATTCATATTTTTATTTTTCATGTCTTCTTCAAGTGTTTATGGTGGTGATTTTGAAAAAAAAAAATGCAAATGTGGCCGAATAGCCTACTTGAAAGTCATTCAAAGTGAGAGACCTTCAAAGAAAAAATGGTACTACGAATGTAGTAACAAAAGATGCAACTCATTTTTGGGTTGCTATGAAGATGAAGTTCCGTTCAAAGGAAAAGAGGAAATTAACGAAGTTAGGGATAGAGATTTTTTTTTTCTCAAAAAACGATTGGAAAAATTAGAAGTGAAGATTCAAATCATTGAAGTAAATCATGTCATTTTTCAAAAAAATGTATTTTTTGTGTTTATTCTTGCAATTTTAGCTATGTTCATGGTAATGAAATGAATGTATGAATGTGTAATATTTGAAATAATGAAATTCGAATGATCCATCTTTTGTTTGTTAACCCATCATCCATAAAGTTCAAAATAATGATTATCTGATACATATCAAATTGCATAATGTCACTACAATACACCAATTTAATATATCAAAATACATCTATAAGTACATTTAAACCATAAAAAAAACCATAATGTACCATGTAGTTACATAATTTGCCATCAAAATACTTCAAAATAGCTATCCAAACATTGTCCAAACAGAGTACAAAAAACCTGTGCAAAATCCCAACCGTCCAAAAAAAAAAAAAACACTACAAACTTGCAACATTAACACCAAGCCAAAATCCAACCCTTTCTACCTGTCTACGCAATCCAAACGCTATCCAAAAAAATAGTCCACACAGTCCAAACGCAGTCCAAAAAATGTTGTCCGAAAAGGTTGTCCAAAAAACGTTGTCCAAAATTCTAGTTGTCCAAACCTACAACAGTAAAACTCAACACAATAATGGAAACAATACACCAATTCTACAAAAAACATTGTCTATACACTGTCCAATTCTAGATTTTTTTTTTTTTTTTTTTTTTTGTGCTCAAAAAGTGTGTTTTCTGTCTAAACACAGTAATTTGTGCTCAAAATGTGTGTTTTCTGTCCAAACACAATAATGGCTAAAAAAATTTGTCTAAAAGTATGTTTTACGATCATGTCCAAAAAAAGTAATTTGTTGCACCAGAAACTTACCCGGTGAATTGGTTGCTTTCTCTTTTTCTTCCTCCCTTGTGCTGCATCTTCTCCTCCGCTTCCTGTCCCCAATGTTGAAGTAAAATTGGTTCGGCTTGCAACCCAAGCTCTCAAATTTGCTCTTGTTAGTGGGATCTTGACATTAAACAAATACAATTGTGATATGGGGCACAAGGGGATCTACTAAACAAATCCAATTGAAAAATAGGGACCATTTCATATCAAATTCAGTAATCAATGATTAGGAATCAAAAACAAAAAATATTTGCATGCAATTCATGTTTGCCAAACCCACATTACACATGCACAGTTCAGTTCAATCAAACAAGATCAAATTCTAAGTATAAAAATCTTAAATTTCACTATCAAAAACATTCAGAAGATCAGCCCTAGTTTATACTGATTTTTGTCAAACAAGTTCAGTTCAGAAACTTTTGAAAGTTGTTCCAGTTCAGAAGATGAAACGCGAAACATGAAACCCCTAAAATTCGAAAGTCATTCCAGTTCGAAACATGAAAACCCCCATTTTCGAAACGTCAAAACTCAGTTAACATGAAGGAAATACAAATTTTTTACCTTCAATAGTGAAACCCTAGCTGCAAATCGTAGATTTCTTCCAACACTCTTCAATAATCAAACATATATTACACGATTCTTCCAAAACCCTGTTATCGTTCTCGGATATGGCGTGAACTGCAAAAGAAATTGAAGAATATGAGATCGAAATGAAAAAAATGAACGTGAAATATGGGAAATGAACGGGAAAAATGAGCAAAATTGAATAATCGGAGAACGATCTAGGGTTATCGTTCTCAGATTTGGAAGTATTGTGAGATGAACTACCTGTGGTTCTCAGATATGCGTGAACGATGGTTTGCGAGTGATCAACGTCTCAAAGATAGAAGGATTTTGTGATCATCTGGTGGAACGACGGTGAGAAAGTCAGGAATGTCGGTGCAGAAGTGAGGAACGATGGTGAGGAAGTAAGGAGACGGTGCAGAGGCTGAGAGCTTCGGATGAGAAGTGGGTAGGGTTCTGATGAGGAAGAAACGTCTAAGTGTTAAGATATAAAGAAGGGTAAAATCGACATTCCACGATTTCCGTTAACGGAGTAAGGGTTGCATTTAGGTCCACAAACCACAGGGGGGATAAGTGGCGACATTTGAACCACATGAGGATAAAGTGTAAATGGGCCAAACCACAGGGAGGTAAAGTGTAATTAACCCTTAAAAATAAATAAATTTAAACCCCTTTCTTTTAAAAAAAATGTTCTCAATACTGTCCTCCTCCTTCTTCTTCTTCCCTTTTTCTCTCCCTCTCTTCACCCCCCCCCCCCCTTGGGGTTGGATTTGTGATCCAACGCATAAAGTCGATGCCGATTTGTGTGCCGAACCACAGATCCAAATTGGAATTGGATTTTTTCCGCCCAAATTAGTGTCACCGGTGGTGGCTTTCACTTTGAAAATCCTTTCTTCCATCATCAATAACGAAATGTCAAAGGTTCCGCCGCCAGTGTCAAAGACGAGGACGTTTTGCTCGCATTTCAGAGAAGCTTTTTTGTCTAACCCGTAAGCTATGGTGGTGGTTGTTTGCTCGTTGATGATCCTTATCACATTGAGTCCGGAAAAGGTAAGTAGAACCTTGCTCACCTGCTCTTTGCTTAGCAGTCTCTTGTCCGTAACTTGAATCAGTATTCTGTTGCACAAATCCAACACCGATCTGTGCGCCGAAGCACATAAAGAGAGAGAGAAAGAGAGAGAAAGAGGAAAGAAGAAGAAGATCAATGGAGACACTCTTGTGAAAAATAAGAAGATGAAGAACCAGAGGGATGATGACAATGGCGGTGGGTGAGGTGGAGGTAAAGGGTTAATGTAATTGTTAAAAAAATTAGGGGTATTTTTTTTTTTTTCTTAAATAGGGATATTAATAATTTAAAAGAAAAAAAAAAGAATCAGAAATATAATCGTATTAAATAAGCAAAGGGAATTTATATATACAAAAAAAAAAAAAAAAAAAAAAAAATTGGTCAAAGATGGTGATTGATATAATATTTAGTAAATGTAAGGGGAAATTTGTGGTTAATAGAAAAAAGACAAATGTGAAATACCCAATAGTCAAGTCAACTATCAAAGACTTAAATCTTGCCGGTAAAGTAGACTGAGAAATTACACATAAGTCTCTTATTTGTTCAATATTTTTGCACACAGGTTTCATATCTTTTTAAAAAATTTGCATGAGGCATGGCTATCCCTGTATATTTACAGTTTCACCCATGATAATAAGGTGCATTGCACCGGACTAATTTCTGTTCAAAGTAATGATAAATTTTGAGGAAAAGAGAATTTAAAATTGATCATATAATTCTAGGAATTATTTAAATTTAGAGTACAATATATAAAAATAGGATATTTTTTCTCTTTTGTTTCTCCGAAAAGTGCACTTTTGGTCCTTTAAGTTAGTGGTCGGTCTTTAAATGGACCTTAATGTTTCACAAATGTCACATTTAGTCTCTCAAAATTTCACAAATGACACATTTTAGCCGAAGTGATAACTTAAAAAATCAAATGTGTCATCCGTGAAACGACAAGATCCGTTTAAGCACCGACCCAGTTTTGTTTCCACATCCAGAATTTTGGAATTGATATACTGAAACACTTTTGGTAAACACATTTCTATTCGCATCCCATCCCAAAATTTTGGGGATGATTTCTGAATTTCTTAAGAATTTGAAAAACAAAAAATTGTTGATTCTTGTCACTCTATTTTTTTAGGAAAGTTTGTTGAGAGCTCCCAAATAAATAAAAAAAAAAAAAAACTTTCTAAGGACGGGTCAATTAAATTCATGCCAAAAGTACATAAATAATTTCATTTCAAAAGTGTATATATATATATTTAAAATACCATAAATACTGTCACATATGTTCCATTGAATTTTTATTTTTTTATAACATTTCACTAATAATTATAAAAAATATACAAACATTAAATTTTTAAAAATTAAAATTGTTTAATAGAAAATCATATTTATAAACAAATTAATTATCAAAATTAATTATAATACAAAATAATCAATTAAAGAAAATAATTTGAGAATAATACTCACTATCAAATATGGTTATGTTTTTGGAAGAAAACATAATTCGCATTTCATCTCTTTTTATCTGAATTTATTGAGAGTGTATAAGTAAAAACACCGCCCCAATGCCAAGGGAACAAAAAAACACTTTTCCCTTGTTTCTTGTGGAAGGTTTAGAGTTTAATTTCCTTCTCCAACATATGTACAAATTTTTTTTTTTGATTAATTTCACTCAATTTTCTTTTTTTTGCCATTTTTATCTCTATTTTGGTAAAATTGTATGTTCAAAATTACTATTGAAAGCAATGGTGGAGCTATACAAGACCTAAGAGATATTCAAGTTTCCCCCTTGATTTTTTATTTTTTTTTATTTTTAGCCTTATATTTTTAGGGGATAAAAATTAAAACTTTTAAAATTTTACACAAGCCCCCCATTATTTTGATATCTATCAAACATCTAAAGTAACTTTTTTAACCCCTCAATCAATTTTCTGGATCTGTCGCTGATTGAAAGACCCAAAAATAATAGGGAACAGTTTGGAAAATATAATATGAGAGTGAAATTATCCATAAACCCCTCGAATAATGTTCAATTATTGAGTTTGTGACCATATATTATCCATTTCAATTTACCAAAGTTTAACGGAGAGAATTGAATGCTACCAATTAATAATTTCAGGGATTAAATTTAAACAATTGAAATATTAGTAACCTATTAGCAACTATTCAAAAGTGTAGGGGACTCTATCATGATTTGTTTTTTCCCTTTTTAAGCCTTAAAATTTGATGAGATTCTCCTAATAAAGGTATAATGTTTAATTCTTCATTATCCTAAATATGGTAAAAACCATCAAAAGTAAGAAAAATTAAAAAAGATAGTGGATGAAAAATCCTAAAAATTACATCAAGTTAATAAAAAAGTTCAAATACAATAAATATTTTATTGTTTGTTTCATTTATTAGAGTTAATGCAATCTAATGTTTCAATTAGGATTTCACGTTGTCAATTGTCCCGCACCGCCGCTGCCCACCAAACTCCAAGGGCTGGATTTCGGCCACCGCCGGTTGCTGAACTTGCATTTATTGATTTGCTTTAGTTACACTACTAATTTTTAGTAATATATTTTTATTATATTTTTAGTTACATTCAACTTATTTTTCGAGGGTTAATGGCAGAAAAATCAAATGAATGCAACTAAAAAATATAACTAAAAAAAAATATTAAATTGTGATTAAAAAGTACACTGTAACTAAAAAATACATTGAAAAAATAGTTATATGTAACTAAAAAATAGTTACATGTCACGAACAAAATTTTCAGTGGGCCAACAACCAAATTTCGCGACTAAAAGCCTAAGGTCTGATAGTAGGCAACTAGGGAGGGTGCTGCCGGTTGCTGGAGATGCAAACTTTAATTGAAAATATTTGGTTAGAGATATAAGAGAGTAATAACTATGACGACTCGTTTGGTTGGACGGAATAGAATGAGGGTGGAATGGAATGGAAGAAGTAATGGAATGAGAGAAGGAATGAAATGGAATTGTCAATGGAATCGCTATTTCATTATCTTATTTGGTTGGTATGGAATGAGGAAATGAATGGAATAGTGAAATATAGTAAAATTTTCATTATGCCCTTATAAAATTATTATTCCATTCTTTTATTTGGTTTATATTAAATGAGTGAAGCAATAGAATGAAATATAATAAAATTCTTATTATGCCCTTATTACAAAATTTTATTATATTTCACTATTACATTCATTCCTTCATTTTATTATATTTCACTATTCCATTCAATTTTAAGTTTCTGTTATCTAATTTCTGTTTTTGTTCTTAATTTTCAGTTTTTATTCTCTAATTTCTGTTTCTGTTCGCAATTTTCAATTTTCGTTCTCAATTTTTCATTTTCTAATTTTCTGTTTTTGTTCTCAATTTTCAATTTATGTTTTCAATTTTTTGTTTCTATTCTTAATTTTCAGTTTTTGTTCTCAATTTTCAGTTTTCGTTCTCAAATTTCTGTTATCTAAATTTCTATTTTTGTTCTCAATTTTTAGTTTATGTTCTCAATTTTCTGTTATCAATTTTCTATTTTTGTTCTTATTTTTCATTTTTTGTTCTCAATTTTCAATTTCTGTTCTTAATTTTTTGTTCTCAATTTCTGTTTCTATTCCCAATTTTTTGTTTTCTAATTTCTATCTATGTTCTCTAATTTTTGTTTCTATTCTTAATTTTTAATTTTTGTTCTCAATTTTTAAAGGCTTAAATACAAGAGCTGTTATGTAATTTAGAATGTTGATTATATTGGGTTGGAATCCCATTCTACCCTATCTCAAATGAAATCCAATTCCACCCTATTTCATTCCAGAGAACCAAATAATGGAATAGGAATCGAAGACAGAATGCGATTTCATTCCGCTCCCGATTCCATCTAACCAAACATGCCGTGAGGGTAAACACACAAGGTAAAACATAACGAAGAGATTACACTCAACTTATAACTAAAATAAAATAAATTCTGGATTAATCGGTAGAATTCGAATTATTGGCTAATTGTCCCAAAATAAAAATAGATAATAGTCTATTCTTTTTCCAATGAATTAGAGCTATTTAACATTGAATTAAATCTATTTAATGAATTATATTTTATATGGACAATTCAAATTATGTCCGTTACTAAAGTTGATTGGACAGTTTTCCTTAAAATTCGGTTGATTTGCTTTAATAAAGCGTGCCTTTTTGACTTTTTTTAGATTTTTGCACTTTGCACCCTTAAAATTTTAGAGAAATATCACTTTTCAATATCTATCTTTTTAATTTAAACACATTAAACTTTAAAATATCAAAATTATGTCAAGTCAGTTTTTCTGTTATTTTTTATGACGAAAATCAGCTATACTTTAAACATAAAATCACCCACATATGTAAATTCCATTATAAAAATGACAAAAAGATAGATTTGACATTATTTGGATATTTCTGGACTTAATATGTTTAAATTGAAAAGATATGGACTACAATAGTATTTCTCTGAAACTTTGGGGGTGCAACTGCTTTGTTCCAATCATACAATGAGATAAAGAATCGATACGATAAAACCGTCGTATGGCCACTTGCCCATTATATGTGGGCCATGGACCATGATGGAGCAACTTGCAATTTCTTATTGAGCTGGGCTTGCACTATCATCAATTTTAATTTCTACCAACATAATGTATGATAAATTAACATCTGAGTTGAAATAGTTGAAAAATCTTTGCATGCTTAGGCCATGTTTGGTTAGTGTTCTCAATTAAATCCAACTTAATCCAATAAAAAAATTCTGAATTTAATTTTTGGGAATGCGTTTGACAAATACAAAACTCAACCTAACCCAACCCAAAAAATAGAAATTAATTCTCAAAATGTTAAAGAAATGAGAAACAATTTTTTTTTTTTTTTTTTTTGTGCCCAAAAAACTCAACCCAACCCTCTCAACTCCGGCCACCGTCCGATGACCACCTGCTGCCGCGGTCACCGTCCGCCGGCCGCCGTTGTCCAGCAATGGTTGCCGGCAACTTCCGCGACCGTTGCCGCCACATCCGGCGACCATCGCCGGCCACCATCCGTCGCCGTCCTGTCTCCGCCACATCCGGCGACCGTCGCCGTCCTGTCACCGCCGCTGGCCACCGTCCATCGCCGTCTTGCCACCGTCCGCCCACCATCGCCGTCGCCGGCATCCCGTCGTCTGACAACCGTCTGGCACCACGGCTGCCGCCACTGTCCAGCCACCGTCCGCCGTTGTCGTCCGGCCACCGTCCGCTGCAACCAAATACAAAAACAAAATCTCAAAAAAAATAAATTAGTTTTAGGATAAAATCGTTACCAAACACGATTCTGTTCCCAAAATTCTCAACCCAACCCAATCCGATCCAACCCAACCCAACCCATCCCAGTTGCGTTCAGAAAAGTGGGAACACTAACCAAACGCTACCTAAGGGATTCAAGTCTGCAAAAAAAAACTTGTTAAGGGGAGTAGCCATACACCCCGAACGAGATTAGTTTCACCCTGTGTGAATGTGGAGACACTCGTGGATATACAAATAATAATAATAATAAAAAAAAAATATCAATTTCTCTTTGAGAGAGTGAGCAACTTAGGTGGCGTTTGGTTAGTGTTCCCACTTTTCTCAACCCAACTGGGATGAGTTGGGTTAAGAATTATATTTCTTTCTAGGAACAGAATTACGTTTGGTAACGACATAATTTTGTTTTGTGCTGGGAACATAATTGCGTTTGGTAACTACATTATTCTGAAATTGTTTTCTCATCTAAACAAAAATCATCAAAACAAAAAAATCATCCAAAAAAAATTCAGTAATGAAATCGATTTTGTGATCGATTTTAATAATGAAATCAAAATTCAATAACGAAATCAAAATCGGACCCCAAACCAAATTCAAAAACCAAACTCTAAATCGATTCGAGCAAAATTGAAATCCAAATTGAACCCTAAACCACTAACAATCGAAATCGAAACCCCAAACCAAATTCAAGAACAAAATTGAAATCGAAACCCCAAACCACTAACAATCGAAATCGAAATCGAAATCCCAAACTAAATCGAAAATCAAAATCGATTTTATTAACGATTGCACAAATGATTTCGATTTTAAGAATCAAACCCTAAATCGATTTCAGTAATAAATTCGAAATTGATTTCATGTTCGAAATCCTAAATCTATTTCAAGAAACAAACCCTAAATCCATTTCAGTAACAAATCGTAATCGATTTCGTGTTAGAAACCTGAAATCGATTTCGTTTTGCTTCTTTTGCGTCGAAATCGATGGCAATGGCGACGGGAGGAATTGAAACCCAGAACAACGACGATGGCGATGGGAGGAATCGAAACCTAGAACAACGACGATGGCGACGGCGACGGCGAGACGACGAAGACAAGAAGGCGATGTTGATGGCGAGGTGTTGACGTCCAAACAACGACGATGGCGAGATGATGACAGCCAGTTAACGGCGACGGCTTGGGCTTCAACGACGAACAACGTGTCCTTCAACGGCGAACAACGTTCTCCAGAGCTTCGAAGAACAGACATGGTTTTGGAGGAAAAAAGAAAAACAAATTATATGCAATTGAGCTTGTGGAAAGTCGAACGAGGTATCATTAACATTTCTAAAAATTCCTAGCGTATCCTAAAAGTGGGTTGAGTTTTTTGGACAAAAGAAAAAAAACAAGTTTTTTTTTTTTTTAGCTTTTCAAGAATCAATTTTCATTTTTTCGGTTGGGTTGGGTTGGGTTTTGTGTTTGCCAAACGCGTTTCCAAAAATTAATCTCAAAATTTTTGAGTTGGGTGGGGTTGGAAACACTAACCAAACGGGGCCTGAGATTGATGGCATTTCCATAGTTTCTCTTATAATTTTGTTTATTGTTTTGCGATGGCAATTTTGTTATTTCTCTGCAGATTTATCCTCTATGGTAATTTTAATTACTTTATGGCAATTTCATAATTCATGCTAACTTTTGTCCTTTTCGGTCATTTATCAGTCCTCATTAATAGTACAGACCATACCCTAATCCTAATGTTCTCCATTTTGTCCTTTCCGTCCCAATTTTTATTTATTTTTATTTAAAACTGCAAATAGACTCCTATTCTTCACCTTAATTTTTAAATAAAATATTATAAATTTTACCTTTAAAATTTGATTTTACTTGCATTACACTTCTAACAAAAAAAATATATTGAATAACATAGAACAAGCAAAAATAACCACAATTAAAATCAAAATAAAATACACTAAAAAAAAATCAAAAGCAAAATAAAAAAAATACCAACTACAAATTGAAAATAAAGAACGAATATATAACACAACAAAAATGAAAATCAAAATATAGTACATAAAAAAATTAAAGACACTAAAAAGATGAACTATTTCAAGCGCAAGAAAAAGAGTTAAACAACGAATTTAATTTTTTTTTTCACTCTATTCTTTTAGTTCTTCAGGTTCTAATTTATAAATAAAGTGTATACTTACAAATGATAATGGTTATCAGAATTCGAAACACTATTAATATATTAAAAGAAAAATTAAAATTGAGATAATATTAAAAGTTTAAAACTATTAAAAATGAATTGTGAGCTTCAAATTTATGTCTATTTTTTTTTTATTTGATACATTTATATAATATTTTATGTATGATAAAAAAATAAATTAATTAATATAAAATTTTTAATAGGCACGAGCACTTGTCTATCCCTTGTATTTTCTAAAGGAAAACTAGTATACTTGTGGTTTATTCTTTTAATTTTTTTTTTAAATTTTTAAGACAAATTATATTTTTCGTCCTCCAATTTGCCACGTTTTTTTTATGTGACCCTCTAGTTTATTTATTTTTTAATTTGATCCTCATTTTTGTTGTCAATTTTTTATATAACCTTTCTGTCAAACAGTGGCGCTAACTTGGACATATTTTAGCACGTGAGATGCACATGTTATACTTTAGAAATAAAAATATATTTTTTTTCTTTTCTTTTACTTTTTTTTATTCTTCTTTTCGTCGTGGTTGTTTTCCAGTTTTTTTTCCACTGCCACGTCCAACCACCACCACCTCTATCTCCAACCAATGCCAACGCCCATATGTGGTTTTAGAGAGAGAGGGAGGGATATTGCGGCATCACCATTCATTCAAAAGGTTTATTTTGCAACCATTTTTGACTTTCAATTTGATACCCTTAGAATATCTTTCGATTTTTAAACATCTTTCTATATGAATGAGCTATATGGTTTCAGGATCCAATTATTAGAACTTTTATCCAGATTATATCACGACTTAATAACTTCTGTGCATAGGTTTTGCATGTCGCTTGCAATATTCCATGCAATTTTGGCCAAGAAGGCCCGGCATTCTTGATCCCAAGCCCTCTCAAGTCCTTTGTTTTGCCAATTGTCTCCCAATTTAACAAGTGGTATTTTATTTCTCTTTGAGTTCCACATAATTTGTCTATTTATTTTATCAAGTTCATCACAAAATTTTATAAGGAAAGCAATAACCTGCATCTCACATAATTCGGAATAAGATCATCTGCAAATAATAGGTGTGTCATTATGAGACTCTTTTTACCCACACTTAACCCTTTCCATTTGCGTTTTTCAGTCCTATCATTGATTAAGTGGGATAGATGCACTATACATAGAATAAACAAGTAAGGAGAAAGGGAATCTGCTTGTCTGAGAGACCTCTTGAGGGTTTGAATTCCTCCGAAGGTTCTCCATTCCACAAAATGACTAGGGATAAAAGTTTAACAAACTCATAATAAGGTTGATCCAACTATTAGGGAGGTTAAAGATCCTAAGTGCTTCTTTCAGAAATTCCCATCTCACCCTATCGTATGACTTTTCAAGATCGCGTTTCAAGATTAGCTGCATTTTTACCCCTACTTTTCCTTGGGGACTGTATTATTTACATGGTAATTATGATGTTATTTGTTGTCATTCTACCATGAATAAAACTACTTTGATTCAGACCCACTAGCTTATCAAGAAGGGGGCCTAAATGTGGCAGCTAGAATTTTAGTCACCAATGTATATAATCTTTTAGGTGGTTAGTGGTTAGTGTTTATGTTTTTGTATTTTTACTTCCAATAAACTGGGATGAGATGAGATGATAATTCTGTTTCCGTTTTGGAGTATTCCAGAAATAGTAATATGTTTATTAATGACCATTGTCCAGAAATTATTTCGTTTAATTTATGAGAACAAAAATAAAAAACATGTTTGATTGTAGCATTTGATTTTTTCCCCTTTAAATGTATGGTAACCGACAGATGGTGGTGGCCAGTGGGTGATGGCAGTGGGCAGTGGCTCAGATCTTTAGTATTCTCTTATTGAGGCTCTTCCTTCGGATCTAGAATAATTGGAAAGTACTTGTACTTGCATAAAATGTATGGTGGCTAGTGGTGGTGGTAGTGGCTGACGGAGTAGTGATGGTCAATGGGATGGTAGTGAGAATACTGTAGACACGGCATTTTGACTGTTCTGCAAAAATATTTTATACTTTATTCTTTCTTTTATCATTTATTTTGTCTTATTTTAAAAAAATAGAAAAATGGAAAAAGAATAAAATAAAGGAAATTTAAAAAAAAAAAGGGAAAAAGGAATTTTTTTTTTAAAAAGAAAAAATATAGAAAATAAAAAAAATATAAAACTAAAAAAAATTAGAGAGAAAGAAAATAGAAAAGAAAAAGGTTTCCTTGTTGAAATATGATTATGTTTCATTTTTCCTTTCCATTTAGGTTTTATTTCCTTTTCCTTGCTAAATTGGGACTAGGGTTTTCTAGGATTTCTAGGATTTTTTACGCCCTATCCTTATTATAAATAGGACCCTCATCCTCATAATTTAAACACACAAAAAATTAGAGAGAAACCCATCGGGGGACATTCAAAAATTGAGATGAGCCACCCCCTTTAGAGGAGTGATTCTCAAAACCCTTTCGGGAAGTCGTCTGCGAGAGAGAAAAAACCCAAGCGTCAGGATTTTTGGTTTAGAACATGTATGTTTTTTAATTTTTTTCTTTTAGTTTATTTTATTCTCTTCGCAATTTAAATTCCTACAAACTTTATTTTTTATTGTCCAATGACTCGATGAAAAACCCCAGGATGAGGTTCACCATTCTCAAACTGAACTTTTGAGCGTTTAGACGAGAACACCCGTATCTCGCTGTTTTTTTTTTTCCTGCATTTTTTTATTTTATAATAATAAAAAGGAAAAAGCTAAAAAAATAAGTTGTCCGATGATCCGATGAAAACACTTGGGTGGGTTTCTCGTGCTTAAACCTAACCCCAAACGTTAGGTGAATGATGTTTTATTATTTATTTTGCTGCATTTTTTTATTTTGTATTTTTCTACATTTTTTTTTTAATTTTAATTTTAATTTTATTCTTCTTATCAAAACCCTAAAAAATAAAAAAATAATGAAAAAAATAATAAAAATAATAAAATCTTTTATTGGTAGAAATTAATCCTTACGAACCTTAAGTTGAATCCGACGATTTGATAAATCGTGGGAGAGTTTTCCATAGCCTCGTTTCTATTCTCTGACTCGAGTGAAATTTAGAAACGAATGGTTTTAAGAAATCTCTTCACTTGGTAAATTTTTCGTGGGATTTCGTTTAAGTTTCGGAAAGATTAATTTCAACTAAATTATTTCCGCGAACCTCCCTCGATCCGCATATCTATAGAATTTGAGGGAATTTCAAATCGGGACTTCTTTAAATTAATTGGGCAAACTTAAAATAAATATTTTTTCATCCATCTAACATATTTACTTCTTGCATTATTTAGATGGTATGTTTAGTACACTTTCACCACTCAATCCTTTTTTTTCTACATATAGTTTTTTTAATTTTATAAATTCATGCTACTTTTTTATATCCAGTCACGACATGTGTACTTCTTACGCTTTTTTATTTTTATTTTTTATATATATATAATTAAATTATTGTCACATATAATCAGGTTAATTCACGTAGTATTCACATCAGCTTGCATTGACATATTTAAATTAAACCATTTAGTTTTTTTTTTGTCACTTTTGCATATAAAATAGATTCATATAATTTTAGTTTTTGCATTCATATTTTCATATTTATTCACTTATTTAAGTTTGCCCATTTAAAATAAAGAAATATTTAGGAAACATATATAAATACCCCCAGGGACCATCTTTATCGAATCCTTAATATTCGATAAGAGATTATATTGGGGGAACATTCCAAAAAATCAAAAACTTGTTCCACCTTATTTGTGAAAATACCAAAAAGATTTTATAAGAAGGAAATAATTTCAAAATAAAATAAAACACTCGGACTAAACTAATTAAACTTAATTGGACATAGGTACCGTTTTCGAACGGGCGTCTTGGGGTGCCTAACACCTTCCCTGAGCGTAACCGGCCTCCGAGCCTTTAAATGAATATTTGGTTTGATCGTGTTTTTTTGGAGTCAATTTTTTACTTAGGCCTTTTAATTTTTTTTTCTAAAAACTCGGAGACCTAGCACACCATTTAAACCCAATGCTAGGTGGCGACTCCTTATTTTTAAAACGGGCTAAGTATATTTTTTTGAGAAAATCGGCGCTTAAAAAAAAAAACCCTCTCCTTAAATTATTTATTATTTAATATTCTTTTCTTTTCCGGAAAATCGGGACATGTCAAATACTTTTGTGAGAGTGAATAGAAATTAATATTTTTTTTCTCAAATTCTTAAGAAATTCAAGAAATAGTCCTAGATAATTTTTAAAATTTGAAAATAGAAACGTGTTTACCAAACACATTTTCGTACATTAATCCTAATTTTTTTTTGGAGAACTAAGGAATAGAACTATTCCAAAGTTAATTTTGAGGACGGTTATAACCGTTGAAATTGATGGGAAAGATAAACAAGATAAAAAATGAAACAAAGGATAATAAAAAAATATTATATATTGAGAAAAAATTTAATGGACTACATTGTATTACACTCACATTACAATCATGATCAAAATACACACATATATATATACACAATACAAGAAGTTGATGGGCAATAAATGTGAATGGTTGATGGTTGATCATTAATTACAGTGGTTGAGCATGATTCTTGAAAAGTAATCTAAGTTGGTCTAGTCAGAGTGCACGGGTAAATTTCTTACTAAGGTGAGGTGTTGAGTCCATAATTTAGGGGCTGGGGTCCTTAAGCGCTCCACAATCAACGATCAACTCTTTACAAAATTTGAGCTGAAATCCAGGGTTGGTACTTACACAAAGACCCACCAGAATTATGCCTGGTGAAATTCCTTCGGCATGAGAATAAGAGCTCGAGGGAAAAGGTTTTAGTATGCTTCAATTGAATAAATGAACATTACCTGGGGCATTGAATGCTTGGGTATTTATAGAAGATGAGCATAATTAGGGCTCTGAGTGTGGTTAATTAAGGTAACTCAATGCTTGATCAATGAGCAGACACGCGAGGTGATTAGGCCTTTGGTCCTTGTCCTTCGGCACATCCAAAAGAGCCCATAAATGACCTAAGTAATTTAGGAGGCCGAGCTTAGACCACGGGGGTGATAGAACCTTTCTTACTAAAGTAGGAGATCTCTGGTCGGATGCCAACATAGACGTCTTGGTGGAGAACCCTTCAGCTCTGATTGCTGCACGGGGATTATTGCTCTAAGCTTGGCCAAATCATGGGAGGTTTTGTGCTAGGACGAATGAGCACAGGTAGCTCGGGAGCTCGAGGTCAGTTGATTTGGCTGACTTAGTATTGACAAGCTCAGCCAAATCAGAAGAGTCTTCATGTTGAGGGGCTCCGAGCACAAGGAGGTCGGAGCTCGACCACTTCAAAAGGGTCTTCACGTTGAAGGATTCTAAGCACAAGGAGTTCAAAGCTCAGCCAATAATAGACTTCCGAGGAGATAAGCGATAGTTTGGACAAGATTATGAGGTCAGAGCTTGACCAGGTCATGAGGTCGGAGCTCGACCAAGTCACGAAGGCCAATGGGGATGGCACCTTGAAGTCGAAGCTCGACCAGGTCATGAAAGGCCCTATGAGGATGCCACTCTAAGGTTGGAGCTCAGTTAGGTCGTGAGATCGGAGCTCGGCTAGGTCATGAGGTTAGAGCTTGACCATGTCATGGAAGGCCACATGAGGATGCCACCATGAGCTTGAAGCTCGACCAGGTCATGGGCCACCCTGAGCTCGGAGCTCGGCAAGGTCATGAAAGGCTCTATGGGGATTCCACTCTGAGCGTGGAGCTCAGCCAAGTCATGGGTCACCCTGAGCTTGGCCAAACATAAGCTTGCAGGGAGAGTTGACAATAATTACCTAGACAGGTCCATATGAGCTCGGCGTCACCAAGTCAGAGCTCTGCAAGGAGGTCAATGAGTCCACTTGACCCTCCTTTATCCTTGGTCAGAGTTCTGCAAAACCCCCCACAGATGGGCTCACAACGTCACTCACAAGTGAGGTGGATTTTAAAGAGGGTCAACCTACCACGTGGTGCTCGCTGATTGAAGCTCGGTGGTTGGTAGATTTTTCTCACATCAAAGATGAGATAACTAATTAAATTGAAAATGTTTTGAAATCTCACCCATTTTATCGGCAAAATTTAAAAGTTATGATAACTTTACGCGTATGTTTAGTTGAGAAGATGAAAAAGAGAAAAAAAAAATGAGAGGATAATATTTTTATTGAAGAAAAATTATTTTTTCTAGTATTGTTTGGTTAAGGAAGAAAAATAAAAGAAAATAACATAATCCATTTTAATTTACAATTTTATCCTTATATATTATAAAAGTAAATTAAAGATTCTATTATCAAGACTATAATTATAATTTCACCTTCTTTTTTAAAAACTCTTCCTTATTCTCTTTCATTTTTCACCTAATTGGTACAGAAAAAAAAATTACTTTGAAAATTATGCTTTTTTTTTTTTTCTTCTTTTATTTTATTTTTTCTCCACACCAAACAATTTTATCTTTTTTATGTTTTTCATGCTATTTTTTTTATCCCTCTATTTTTCACCCAAACAAATTGACCCTAAGAATTAATGTGTAATTAACCTAAATTTTAACGAACTCTTTATCCTATTTGATAATTCAAGGTGTCAAATGGCAAATGTAAGTGCAACCATTTTATTATTATTATTATTATTATTTTTTTTTTTTGATTTTTTTTTTTATCACTTTTCAAGTTTATCTCCATTTTTTTAAAAATTATATTTTTAAAAATATATTATTTTCATGACAAGACGAGAGGAAGAGGAGATAGCCAACGAGGGTGCGTGGGTAGGTGGTACCAGCGGGAGGTTGAGGGCGGGTGGAAGATGAGAGGGAGAGGAGATAGCCGGCGATGGTGGTTTGCCGAAGAAGAGAAGAGGAAGAGAGGAATGAGTAAAAACAAAAAAAATCCAAGGATTATGTGTTAGTAAATTATAGGCTAAAATAATAATTTAATTAAATAATTTTTATGAGATATATATTTAATAAAAAAAGATGTGCATATAGAAACGTTTTTTTGAGTCATGATGAAGTCAAATTACCAAATTGTTCTCAATTATGTTTTATTATTTAATTTTAATTAAATTAAAAAATCTCTTACTAGCTAAATATTGCATGGTAAACAAAATAAATACTAACATTCACTCTCCTTCTTCATTCCCTTTTTTTGTTTTTTGCCTTATTTTTTTATTTTCTATTTTCTGTTTCCTTTATTTTCTATTTTTCCTATTCTTTTTTCTTTTTATTATCATTTTTTTTAATTTTTTTTTTCATATTTTTTTGTTTTCTATTTATAATTATTTTTGTCACAAATTTAGGTTCGAAAAATAAAAATTCAAACTCAAATAATAAAATAAAAAAAAAAAAAAAAATTAAAAAACAAAAACAAAAGAAAAAAATATAAAATAATAAAAAAAAACCAATAATAGAAACAAAAACTTGAAAGGAGAAAAATAGGAAAACAAAAATTCTTTAACAAAAAATAAAAAATAAAAATGAAAACCAAACAAAGAAAACAGAAAATCAAAAATAAAAATAAAAAAATAGAAAAACAATCACAAAAAATTGAAAATTAAAAGTGAAATGTTGAAAACAAAAAATTAGAAAAATATAAATTACAAACAAAATTAAAGAATATAATCAAAATTATGGAACAAAATGTTGATAGAGATTAGAGCAAAATTAAGGAAAATTCGCACTGATAGCTCATGTAGTTGAGACAACGGCCATTATAATAATCAAATACCATGAAGATCCCTTACCAAAGAAAAATAATAGTCAATTATTTATTTTTCTTTATCTTTCAACATTTTTTTCAAAATAAAATAAATTAATTACTATTTTACCCTTGCCTATAATAAGAATTTTCATTCCTTGTATTTTCTCATTTTTTTTCTTTTACCTTTTATTTCATTTCTTCCTTTGTGCCACCACCATCACCTATTGCCACCTCATTGCTGCCACCACCAACATCACCTCCTACCACCGTTATCGCCACCGCCACCATCGCCTTCAATCTCTCTCTCTCTCTCTCTCTATAATATAGACACACGCACACACACACATGTGTGTGTGTATATATATATTAGGTTAGAGAGAGAAACTGCTCAAATGGTGGATTTGACACGATCTCCTGAAGGAGTTGCAACACCATTGGGAAGAACGAGTTTTCAACAGCGACATCTTCACGTTTTCCTCTTTTTCTACAAAGAAACCAACCAACTCATTGGAGATAGATCCAAATGGTTTTTCAGTTCTGAGTTCAATTGTTAGCCTTGTGGCTTCGGCATTGGTCGAACTCGTCAGCTAAAAAACCAGAAGTAAGTTTTACTAGGCCCAGTCAACCGATTAAGGAATTGGAGGAAATAATTGAACACCAAAACTCAAATTATTTCAACATGAAAAATCACATGCAACAAAAAAAAATAAAAAATAAAAAATTAAGCAAAAATCATCGAAAACACACATAAATCTGCAAAATCTCTTCGCCATTGTATCAAAATAACCACCACCATTGCCATCTACCACCACTATAGTAGCAAAAATTCACCACCAACACTGTCACAACAAATATTCACCTTAATAAATATTCACCAAAAAACAAATGCAACAAGAAGCATAGAAAAAGAACAAAGATTTGCAGTAAATTTTTGCAATTTTTGGATAGAGCATTAAAAAATTAAGGAATTGATAGAGAAATTGAACACCAAAACACAAATTATTTCAACAAAAAAATCATGCAACAAAAAACTGCAACAAAATTATCGAAAAAGAACATATATCTACGACAAATACTGACAGATTTGTAGCAAATTCCAACAGGTCTGCAACATATTTCCGCAAATATGGATGTGAAGGCGCAGTGGTGGCAGTATACAGTCCGCAAGGTGGTGGTGGAGTCAGCACGGTAGCACCATTCTAAGTTGAGAGTGTGTGGTGATATAAAAGAGAGAGAGCGAGAGTGTGTGTGAGAGAGAGATATGACAATCGGCACAATGGTGATTAGTGGAGGTCGGCATGGTAGCGGTGACTTGAGCTGAGGGTGTGCAACAGAGAGAGAGAGAGAGAGAGAGAGAGAGATAAGTGGTTGGCTAGGTTTGTAAGGTAGAGTTTTTATTTATTTTTAATAAGGATAATTTTGGGATATCAATTTTAAGTAATGTTTTTTTTTTTTTTTTTTTTTTAAAATATATTTTTTGTAAGTAGTGTTTTGTCAAAATTTTAATTAGGTTTATGGCCCATGTGAATTTATTTCATAAAACGCGAGGGAAACCTCTAATTGTTCCTTTTAAAAAATAATAAAATAAAAATATAACCAACGAGAAATTGCACGTCATAAAAAATAATAAAAAAAATCAAATCTCTAAAAAGTTAGATTTAATCAAGGGAATGTTTCTCACACCTTTTGCATTCCGTTAGTAATATCTCAATTTTTTTAATAAATGATTCGCTACAAACAATTTGATCAATCAAAACTGTTTCACCCAAGAGGTGTGAGTCTGATTAGCAAGGGAATATGTCTTTCTTCCCTATCAATCAAGGTTTGACTCTCCTAGAGAGCAATCCAAGAATTAAATCTTGAATTTAATCCTGAATGTATTAGGCCGATGTGGGAGAATACTCTCTTAAGATCGTTCAATGAAGTGATTAGTCGAGATGCACATAAACTTGCTGGACACATCTCATTGCAAAAAACCAAAAAAATAAAATTAATACCGCTTCCCAAACTATAATAATAGATACTCATTTTGTCTTTCAACGAGATTCTATGCATAGTAAATCATGTACCCCTGAGTGTCATCAAGCACCCAGTTGGAATAGATACTTGTGTCGAAGAGATAAACTTACTATTAACCGTGGAGTCAAATGTTGTCCGCATGATTGGAATATACGGGATGGGTGGAATAGGAAAAACAACCATCGCCAAAGCCGTCTATAATCTAAATTTCCAAAACTACGAAGGTAGTTGCTTCCTCCCGAACGTTCGAGAAGCCTGGGAGAAACACAACGGTGATCTGAGTTGCTTTCAAGAATAAGTTCTCTCAGAGATTCTAAGGAGTAAGAGCCTTAGGTACAATGTTGACCAAGGAAAGGCTATGCTGCAAAAGGGTTCTCATCGTTCTTGATGATCTTGACCAGTTGGGGCAATTAAACTCTTTGGCCGGTGCCAATAACTGGTTTGGTCCAGGAAGTAGAATCATCATAACAACCCAAGAAGAGGGTTTGCTTAGTAAAGTTAAAGTCCACGACAAATATGAAGTCAAAGAACTCATGCATGATCAGTCTCTTCAACTCTTCAGCTGTCATGCCTTCGTAGAGACTGAGCCCACAGAAGACTATTTGGAGCTCACGAATAACATAGTCTGTTACACCAATGGGCTTCCGCTAGCACTAGAAGTTTTGGGTTCCTATTTCCATAGAAGAAGCATCCCGGAATGGAGGAGCGCCTTTGAGAAATTGAAACAAATCCCTCACAATCAAATCCAGAAGCAACTCAAGCTAAGTTACAATGGGCTAAACGATGACAAAGTAAAGGAAATTTTCCTCGATATTGCATGTTTTTTTGTTGGAATGGACAGGGACTACACCATAAATATATTGAATGCTTGTGGCCTCTTTCTAGAGATCGGAATCAGCACACTAACAAGCAGGTGCTTGCTTACAATTACTCAGCAGAATGAGGTGAGGATGCATGATTTGGTTTGAGACATGGGAAGAGAGATTGTTCGTGAAGAATCGCTCAAAGATGCTGGAAAGAGAGCAGACTGTGGTTTCATGAAGATGTATGCCATGTTCTTGAAAATAACAAGGTAAAAAAAGAAAAAAAAGAACTACATTAATACTTAGTTTTATCAAAATTCTCTATCTTAAACATTTTTTCATAATATAGGGAACAAAAGTAGTTGAAGGTTTAGACATTCCCATGCCTATTTCCAAGGAAATGAATTTGGATGGGAAAGCATTTGCAAGGATGCCAAACCTAAGGCTACTTCAAGCCAATCACATGCATCTCAACCGGAATTACAATCATATCTCGAACGAATTAAGGTGGCTATGCTGGAACTATTGTCCTACAAAATCTCCACCCTCGGAGTTTCATCTATAGAATGTCGCCGTTCTTGACTTGAAATTCAGTAGCTTCAAGCGGGTCTGGCAAGACAAAAAGGTACACGAATGGTACCTAAATATTACCACAGTACGCAAACTTAAGAACCCTAATTTTATTATTCTCTTTGTTTGTTTCAACAGTTCCTGAAAAATCTAAAGATACTAGTTCTTAGCCACTGTGAAAGCCTAACAGACACCCCCAACTTTGCTGGAGCACCAAAGTTGGAGACATTGTTGCTTCACGGCTGTGTAAGTCTGTTTGAAATCCACCCGTCAATCGGGCTTATGGAAAGCCTTCTCCACTTGAATTTGGAAGACTGCAAGAACCTCAAGGACATCCCCGACACCATTTGCAGGCTAAAATCCCTTCAACTTCTCAATCTCATGGGCTGCTCCAATCTACAGACGCTGCCTGAGAACCCAGGAGACATGGAAGCTTTAACGGAGATTCTCGCAAACGGAACCGGGATTAAAAAACTACCATTCTCTTTCGCTTTATTGAAGAACCTTACCAGATCATCGCTAAAAGGCTGCAACAAGAAATTGTCCCCCAGATTTTGCCTCCCATTCTTTTCCTCTTGGATATCTCCTAGAAGAAACATAGGTACGATTGAATATTAGTTTGTAATGTAAAGGAGTGCCTATCCCACTCTCTTAAGTGATAAAACTTTGTGGAGATTTATATAGCTTGACACTAACACTTTACAATCAGTTTTGATGGAAGGAAGGAAAGTGAGGATAATTGTCTTTCCTTTCTTGTGTTTGGATGAAGGGGAATAATTCACTTTCATTATGTAAAATGACTACTATACCTTTCATACATACACATGTAGGATCTTGTAGGAATCTAATGGGCCTAACGCTTTCTAAAAAGACATTTTGTGAGAGGAGAATTTCCCTAGGCTTCGTATATAGCTTAAGATCAGGTAACATAAGTGATGTGGGATTCAACACGTCCCCTCACGCGCAGGGTTGATTTTTTCAAACTACTGCGAACAAATATCAAGGGGCCCAACGTCAATGTGGGATTCAACGCATTTTCTCACGCGTAGGGTTAACTTTAACAAACCACTATGAATTGATATCGGGAGGCCCAACATGATGTGGGATTCAACACATCTAACATTAGACAAAAAGACTCGCTCTGATATCATGTAGAAGCCCAAAGAGTCTAACTCACTTTCATAGAGAAAGAATGTCCTAGGATCTATATATAGCTCAGGATCAGGTAACAAAAGTGATGTGGGATTCAATACGTGTCATACGTCCTCTCACGCGCATGATGGACTTTACCAAACCATTGCGAATGGATATTAAGGGACCCAATATTGATATTGGATTCAACACGTCTCCTCACGCATAGGATGGACTTTGATAATCCACTGCGAACAGATATTGACAGGCCCAAACTGATGTGAAATTCAACATGCCCAATATAAGACAAAAAGTCTGACTCTAATTTCATGTAGGAATCCAATGGTCCTAACTGACTTTTAAAAGATGTATTGTAAGAGGAGGATTGCTCTATGTTTTATATATAACTCAGGATCAGGTAACACAAGTGATGTGGGATTCAACAGATATTAATAAAATATAGTTTATAATAAAATAAATTAAATAAGGATAAAATAGTAAAATTAAAGAAAGATTGAGAGGAAAAAGTAAATCGTTTCCTTCCAAAAATTTTCTCCTAGCCTTCCCTTCCCCTCCCCTCCATCCAAACACACAAACTAGTTCTTCATCTTCCTTTCCCCATTTTTTGTTCGATCCATATAGACTGTTAAGGTGTGCTCCTTCCATAAAAAAATGTAAGCATGATACTTGAAACTCACACGAGTGTGCGGTGCTGGGGGGCGTTTAGATGGTGACACTTGGGCGAAATGCACGAGATTTATTTCAATTAATTTTTATTTAATTTGTTGGAAATTCATTATGATGGTTATTTTAATTGTGATCTTAGTCCGAGAGTTACAAGTCTTCAGATTAAAGGTTGCAATCTTCAAGAGTTGCAACTTTTTTAGGGTTGTGACTGTCATGAAAATATACCTGAAATTGTAGAAACCAAATAAGCATAACTCACTCTCAAAATATGTCTCTAGAAGAGGATTTCTTTATAATTATATATTGCTCAGGATAAGGTAATACAAGTGATGTGTGACTCGACATGTCTCCTTATGATTAAGGTGGACTTTGCCGCCGACATTTGATAAGAGTCCTTATGTGATGTGGGATTCAAGACGCCCCCACACATGTAGGGAACACTTTGCCAAACTACTATGAATGAATATAGGGGACAAAATCAAACAAGTAGCTTGACTCGAATACCATGTAAAAATCAAATGTGCATAATTTTGAGAGATGATCACTACCTTAGACTTACATATAGTTCAAGATGAGGTAACATAAGTAGGATTCAACAAAAATTGTAACTTCTTAGGGGGACAAAAAACACTTCGAATTCACGAATTACTTTTCTCTACAAAAGAACTCAAAAAATGATTGGATAATATCCAAAATTGCTATTGTTGGTGCATAAAACTGGTACGCACCTCGAGTACGGTCTACTCAGATGACAGGTGGGTCCTCTTGCTGAGGTAGAGTCGTCAGTTGAAAAGTCCTCGTGTGAGCTGTGCTGGGTCCTGGGATGACTGAACTGCTGTGTCTAGGGTCCTGTTTCTCAGGGAGTGTACCTACAGAAGGTTCAGACCGGGATTTATCCCAGTGAAGCCCCTCCGGCGTGGTAATTACTGCTTAGAGAGAAAATGTACAAAATATAGCAAGTAAACAAATGAACTTACGCGTAATGTAAGTGTATTCAAGCGTATCTCGGGCTTAGTCGAAACCCTGTGTTTAGCTAATAATTCGGGGCGTTTAGGAGATAATCGTTGGGCTTAGGCTTTTGGGACCATTTGGCAAAGCCCGCGGGCCTTTGTCAGGCATGCGACGGTGAGATGGTAGAGGAGAGCGGAGATCCGTGGAGTCCTGGAGACAAAACAAGGTGAAAAGAGAAACCGATCAAGGTGAACGGCTGAGTCCCTAAAACTAATCGCCGAGGGCATAATGCAGAGCTTAGAGCGGCACATTCCTATGGGGCTCTTCGCTTATCCCTGGGTGCAAATAAGATTCCAGAGAGGAGCCGTAGTCGACGTATGCTCCAGCGTGGCGTTGTGGATTCCGAAATACGTCCCTGTTATTGCGAGGGTTGACAAATGGTTGGGTCCCAAGTGTTGACTTAGAGGTGCCCAAAAATACCCTTATCAGTTGCCCTCCTAGCCCTGTGCGGCGAGGGAAGCCAGACGGTTAGGGATATCAATTGCTGGCTGGAATGGGTGTCTTGGGGACTTCAAAGCGTGAGAAACACCTCTGATCGACATTTTTTCAAGAGTTAGTTTTTTCTTGAGGAGCTTATTTGAGATAGGCTTCCATACGGTTGGGGTCCGGGTTCAGGTAGCACGGTAGGGCGGTTCTGAAATTCTTCGATTTTCAAGACGATAATTTTTCAAGAGTTGAACTTTTTTAGACGAGCTAATTTGAAATACGCTCCTATATGCCTGGGGTCTGGGCTTAGGTAGCACGACATGGCAGCCTTGAATTTTTCGATTTTTAGGGCGACACACATTCACCGTGAACAGGCCCTGAGCACAGACTGACCTTCACTGTGGAGAAAATTGAGTGCACGAGGAGTCAAGTCACCCCTGAGTATTCCGCAGGACAAGCTGGCCCCATTAGGGCCAGCCAGCAGGGGCTGCTGGCCCTTGGTGACGCCTTGGAGCGGGAAGTGGCCACTTGTCTCTAGGCAGGGGTCTAAACCTTCCTTCAGCTCATAATCTTCTCGAGCCTTGGGCTTGATTCGAACCTCCATTTCTTGGTTCCCTAGGCTTGTTTGCTCTTTCCTGTCCTCTCTTGGTTGCAGCACGGAGGTCAGCACTATGGAATCTAGTCCCACGATCTAGAGCTTGATCGAGTGTGAGAACAGGGTTAGGGCAGAGATCGTAGGATAATCTCTGATGTCGGAGCCCGCCAACAAAGGCATTGAGCGCAACAGTGCCAGGAAGGTCATCGTACAAATTTACTTCTCGGTTGAAACGCTCAACGTAATCACCCAAAAATTCAGTGGGCTCTTGCTGAAGAGTGAGAATATGAGCCATAATTCTTGGCCTCTGATCGCACCGCATTTATGAGATTTAATACCACTAAATTAAGTTTTGTTAATCTCTTAAGTAAATTAAAAAATAGTAATTGATTTATTTTCTTTGTTTTCGTAGATTTTTCGAAATAGAATAAAAACGCGTTAATTCGGAACAAAATGGACAAGAAACAGATAAGAATGAGAGAAGTCTGGACAGATCATGTCCAACAGAGGTGGGGTGCGTGTGCCTATTGGTCTCACATATGACCAGTTTGGTCGCTGTGTGACCAGATATGCTGGCCGCATATGCGGCCAAGGGCAGAGAGCACTGTGCTCTCTGCCCAAGGTGCACCCACCCTCATGTGCCCAAATTTCTTTTTTCCCTGACTGCGTGAGCCCAATATTCACAACCAGCTCACTATAAATAATGGAAGGATCAGTAAGCGAGATGGGATTGGTGATTCACATTTCAGAAGTCCTATTGGTTATTCACATTTCAGAGAAGTTCTTGAACAGAGTCATGGAAGATGTTAATTGTCAATAATGTTTTATTTTCTGTTGGATAGGACGGTTTAAGCCTCCTCCGCTTTATTTAATTTTTCTGTTGGATAGGAAGGCTAAGCCTCCTCTGCTTTATTTTATTTTTCTGTTGGATAGGAAGGCTAAGCCTCCTCCGCTTTATTTTCTTTTTCTGTTGGACAGGAAGGCCGAGCCTTCTTTGCTTTATATTTATTTTTCTATCGGGACAGGAAGGTTGAGCCTCCTCCACTATTTGCAATTACAACTGTTATTATTTGTTTTAATTAAAAAAAATATATAAAAAAATAAATAAATAGAAATTGTGTATGCTTGCTTGGGAACGAGATTTAAAGAAATGTATGGTTAGGAGAAGATTATCTTTAAGTAGAGTTGTAGGTGAAATCTTAATAACAATGGAAGAGCGAGTTGAGAATCCAGAAATACATGCAAATCCGCTAGCACCAGAGAAAACTTTTCTCGAATACTTTTCTTCTATCTCAGCCAACTCTCCGTCTTGCATAGTCTTACAACAAATAACTGCTTCCTACTTTGAGCTCAAACCATCCATAATCCAACTTTTGCCATCTTTTTATGGGTTAGAGAGAGAAGATCCATACATGCATGTTAAGGAATTTCTTGAGATATGCTCTACATTTCGATTCCAAAATTTTTCTGATGAATCTGTTTGACTTAGACTTTTTCCATTTTCTTTGAAAGATAAAGCAAAAGCCTAGTTGAATACTCTTCCTCCAAGAACAATTACTAGTTGGGACCAACTTGTTAACAAATTCCTGTCTAAATTTTTTCCAATGTCAAAAATTGACCACCTTAGAAGAGAAATCTCTGAATTTTACCAAAAAAAGGGTGAAGAATTTTATGAATGTTGGGAAAGATTTAATGATTTAACTTTAAAGTGTCCCTACCTTATGTGGGCAGGAAGCTTGGGAATCTCTTGAAACACTGTCTGTCAATTCTCAACAGTGAAACTGTCTAGATTCTAGAGTCAAACCCAATGCAGCAAAGAAAGGATGAATTTATGAGGTGAGAGATGATATTGATGTAAAAACTTGTCTAGCCAATTTGACTATGAAATTTGATGCATTAGTCTTGAGCCAAAGTATGAATTCTAAAATTGAAGTACGTGCCTTATGTCAAAACCCGTCCCACAGCGCTCAGTTATGTCCGTCATTGCTAACTTTCCAAGAAGCCTATTCTGAACAGGCCAATGCAATCCATTCGTATGGAAAATCATCTGATAGCCCATTTGCTCCACATATAATCCGAATTGGAGAAACCATCCAAATTTCTCATGGAGGTTGAATCAACCCGCAATGAACCAACCAGGGTCTCAAGTTAACACCCATAACCAAAACTTCTACTACCCCACTCCGTCATACCCTTCAAGAAAACCATCCTTAGAGGAAAATTACAACAATTCATGCAGTCAACCCAACAATCCATCTCTAAAATTGAAATGCAATTGGGTCAACTAGCAACTGATGTAGGAGAGAGAGAAAAAGAAAAGTTTCCAAGTCAACCCGTCCCAAATCCAAAAGGCCAATTTGAGGTAGGATCATCGAACCCTAATGAGGATGTTAAATCCATTACTACTCTTAGGTCGGGAAAAATTATCATCAAACCTGATCACCTGCCTGAACTTGAGAAAGTGAGTCCTAAGAGCCAACCTGAAAATTCTGAACCCAAAAACTTGATTGAAAATCAATCATTTCCTTACCCTCCAAAAGCTCCATTTCCACAAAGATTTCTTCCAAAAGAGAAAGGTACACAATATAGTGACATTTTAAAGGTGTTTAAGCAAGTTCGCATTAACATCCCCTTCCTTGATGCTATAAAGCAAGTACCTGCCTATTCAAAATTCTTGAAAGATCTTTGTACTGTGAAAAGAAAAACCAATGTTCCCAAAAAAGTATTCTTGACTGAACAAGTAAGCTCCATAATCCAGCACAAAACTTTTGCCAAATACAAAGATCCTGGTTGTCCAACCATATCTTGTGTAATTGGCGATCAAGAGATTAGTTGAGCGTTACTTGACTTGGGTGTGAGTGTGAATTTGTTTCCATATTCGGTTTATGAGCAACTCGGTCTAGGTGAGTTGAAACCCACATCTATGACACTTCAATTAGCTGATAGGTCTGTGAAAATTCCAAGAGGTGTTATAGAATATGTTTTAATCAAGGTTGATAAATTTTATTTTCCTGTGGATTTCGTTGTTCTTGATACCCAACCAGTTGAAAACTCGCATGCTCAAATCCCTATAATCCTGGGTAGACTATTTTTAGCAACTTCTAATGCAATCATCAATTGTCGTAATGGTGTCTTAAAGTTATCATTTGAAAATATGACTGTTGACCTGAACGTATTTAATGTTGCTAATAAATGTGTGGAACTGGATGATGTGTGTGAAGTAAATATGATTGAGTCAGTTATTATTGATTTTCTCCTGCAAATGAATGAAAACGACCATTTTGAAAAATATTCAACACAATTTGGTATGAGCATAGATGTTGAAAATTCTATTAGTGATGTAAATTCTTTGTCAGAACCTACATCATTAATGGATATTGATGAATGGAATGCCAAAATTGACCATGTTACACCCATTGAGTCCATCCATTCAAAGTCTGAGTCACCACCGTTGGACCTTAAGCCCTTACCCGATACCCTGAAATATACATTCTTAGGACCATCAGAAACCTTGCCTGTTATCATTGCATCTAATCTCGATAACGAACAGGAAGACAAATTAATCAATGTCCTCAAAGATCATAAGGAAGCCATAGGATGGACAATTGGAGACATTAAGGGTATTAGTCCATCAATGTGCATGCATAGAATTCATTTGGAAGATAATCCAAAACCAGTCGTGAGTTCCAAAGACGTTTAAATCCAAACCTGAAAGAAGTTGTTAGAACTGAAGTGATTAAACTTTTAGATATGGGTATCATTTACCTAATTTCTGATAGTGAGTGGGTCAGCCCTGTTCAGGTGGTTCCTAAGAAATCTGGGATAACAGTGGTAAAAATGATGAAAATGAATTAATTCCACCCGAGTGCAAACTGGGTGGCGTGTTTGCGTTGACTACAAAAAATTGAATGCTGTTACTAGAAAATATCACTTTCCACTTCCCTTCATTGATCAAATTCTTGAGAGATTGGCAAGTCATTCCTATTACTGTTTTCTTGATGGTTACTCTGGTTATATCCAAATTTCCATTGCCCCTGAAGATCAAGAAAAAACCAATTTCATCTGTTTATTTGGAACCTTCGCCTACTGACGTATGCCCTTTGGCTTATGTAATGCTCCTGGTACGTTTCAACGTTGCATGATGAGTATTTTCTCCGATATGGTAGAGCATTTTCTTGAAATTTTCATTGATGATTTTTCTGTGTTTGGGTCAAGTTTTGATGAGTGTTTGTACCATTTGAAATTAGTGTTGGTTAGATGCAAAAAGAAAAATCTTGTGTTGAATTGGGAAAAATGTCATTTCATGGATAAGAAGGGATTGTTCTAGGTCATGTTATTTCAAAAAATGGAATTGAGATTGATAAGGCAAAAGTTGACTTAATTTATAATATTCCACTTGCACAAACAGTGAAAAGAATTCGGTCATTCTTAGGTCATACTGGCTTTTATCGCAGGTTCATCAAAGATTTTAGTAAGGTTTCTCGACTTTTGTGTGGTTTGCTGGCAAAAGAAACCCCCTTTGTCTTTGATGATTCATGTTTTCAAGCATTTGAGAAACTAAAACATTTGCTGACCTCTGCTCCGATCATTCAACCTCTCGACTGGAATCTCCCTTTTGAAATTATGTGTGATGCATCTGATTATGCTATAGGTGTTGTTCTGAGTTAACGTGTTAATAAGTTACCACATGTGATCTATTACGCTAGTAAAACTCTCATTGATGCACAACTAAATTAGTCCACCATTGAAAAAGAATTGCTTGCTGTTGTGTTTGCTCTAGACAAGTTTCGATCCTACTTAATTGGTTCTAAAATCATTGTTTATTCTGATCATACTGCATTAAAATACCTTCTTTCTAAGAAGGATTCTAAAGATCATTTGATTAGGTGGATTTTGTTGTTACAAGAATTTGATTTAGAAATTCGTGATAAGAAAGGATCTGAAAATGTTGTTGCTAACCACTTGTCTAGGTTGAAAGTGGAGTCTGATAGTAAAAATTTGCCCATTAAAGAAACTTTTCTTGATGAACAACTCATGTCCGTATCCCAATTACCTTAGTTTGCTGATATAGTTAATTATCTTGTCACTGGTGATATGCCTAGTCATTGGAGTCGCCAAGATAAAACTAAATTTTTAACTGAGGTAAAGAATTTTTTTTGGGATGATCCTTATCTGTTCAAATATTTCCCTGATCAAATCATTAGGAGATGTATTCTTGAGATCGAACAAAAAAGTATTATTTTGTTTTGCCATGATCATGCATGTGGGGGTCATTTTTCCTAAAAAAAAACCGCTGCAAAAATCTTGCAGTGTGAATTTTATTGGCCCACTCTTTTCAAAGACACTTATGTGTACTGTCGCTCTTGTGATCGATGTCAAAGATTAGGCAGTATTTCTCGTAGGAATATGATACCCTTGAACCCAATTCTTATTGTTGTGTTATTTGATGTTTGGGGTATCGATTTCATGGGTCCATTTCCTAACTCTTTTGGTAATCTGTATATTCTTGTTGCTGTTGAATATGTGTCGAAATGGGTAGAAGCCATTGCTTGTACGGTGAATGATCATAAGGTTGTGGTGAAATTTTTAAAAGAAAATATTTTTTCCGGTGGTACACCACGTGCTATCACCAGTGATGGGGGAAAATATTTTTCTAACAGGCATTTTGAAAATTTGGTGAAGAAATATGGAATTACTCATAAAGTGTCTACTCCTTATCACCCTCAAACAAGTGGTCAAGTAGAAATTTCAAATAGGGAAATTAAGAACATTCTTGAAAAAATGGTTAACCCAACAAGAAAAAATTGGTCTTTAAAACTATCTACTGCATTGTGGGCTTATCGAACTGCTTTTAAAACCCCTATTGGAATGTCTCCTTACCGACTTGTTTACAGTAAAACATGTCACTTACCTGTTGAGTTAGAGCACATAGCATATTGGGCTATCAAACACCTGAATATTTCTCTAAACCAAGCAGGTATTCAGAGAAAACTCTAATTAAATGAGTTAGAGGAAATTAGGAATGATGCATACAATTGGGAAAAACAATATAAGGATCAAATGAAAAAATTTCATGACAAAAATATTTTGCGAAAATCTTTATTTCCATGTCAAAAGGTCATTCTATACAATTCTCGCCTGCTTCTATTCGTACTGTTTTTCCTCATGGAGCTATTGAAATTGAAAATCCAAAAGATGGTGGTGTTTTCAAAGTGAATGGCCAAAGGTTAAAACCATTTTTGGAATTAAAAACTCCTGAAGTGGAAGAAACAGTCCTTGAAGATCCTGTTTATCAAGATTAGTCATTCTCTTGATAGAAACGTTTGACTGAAGACATTAAACTTACCGCTAAGTGGGAGATAACCCACTATTATGGCAGACAAGAACAAGCATTCAGACCGTACAAATCAATTCCTCCAGGTAGTATCTTTCCTTACCAATTAATTTCGTAATTTTCTCATTGAGGACAATGCGAGATTTAGGTTTGGGGTGTGTGTGGGGGGGGGGGGGGGGGGGTAAATGATTGTACATTGGTAAATGATTGTACATACTTGTGTCCCCTAAGTTAATTTTTTTTTTTTTTTATACTTAATTTTATCAAATCATCTTATGATAGCATATATGTTGAATACAAACTTGAGTTTGCTAATAATTTTTGGAGCACAGCACTGAAAAAAAAAATATTATTTTTCGACACTTGCATAAATATTAACTTTCTTTTATTTTAAATTCAGTATATTAGCTAATTTTCTAAATTTTGGCTTGACAATAACCTATCCTTGGAGTAAAAAAAAAAAAAGAATTTTTTTTTTGTCTTAAATGATGAACTTCCATTAAGTAATCGGGACTCTTACCTCAGTAAGCTTTGAGTGTTCGCGTCAAAAGGGAGGAGCAAATTGTTAAGACAATAAATTACTCATTAATTTCAAAGCCTAAGTTATTCAAGTTTTTAAGTCCGAAGGGTGTTTTAACACCTAATGCTCTGAGCCAACTGGTTTGGTATCATTGGCCCAACGCTCGCTACATGGACATCTTAGAAAGCCCAATGATATTAGCATTACACATGCCATTTATTTAAGGAAAATTGTTTAAATGTGAAAAAAAAAAAAAAATGGAAAAAAAAAAGGAAATATACACAAATACATTTTTATTTCAGGGAAACGTTATTTGATTGTTTAAAATTTGTTGACTAGTTACTTGTATTAAATTCATTATAAAAGAGAATTGGGCATATATTGTGGGTTCAAAAGTAAATATTGTTAACAATCATGTGTTAAGAAATCAATAATTATTTCAGTAACTCTTGTATGATTTCAACTTAATATGTTAGCATTAGACAGGATTGATAAACATTTCGTAAAAAAAAAATAAAAAATTGGATGTTTGTGGGTAGCATAACTGCAAACCCTCACGAGACTATACTCGTCCACTAGGGGCAATCTAGGGGTTTAAAGGCTTGTTTCATATGTTAAATGTAATTGTGTTTCCTACGAAAGTGACTTTTCATTTAAATAGCATATTTAGTTTTGCTAGAGTACTAGCAAAATTTAGGTTTGGGGGTGTGATCGCACCGCATTTATGCGATTTAATACTGCTAAATTAAGTTTTGTTAATCTCTTAAGTAAATTAAAAAATAGTAATTGATTTATTTTATTTGTTTTCATAGATTTTTCGAAATGGAATAAAAACGCGTTAATTCGGAACAAAATGGACAAGAAACAGACGAGAACGAGAGAAGTCTGGACAGATCACATCCAACAGGGGTAGGGCGCTTGTGCCCACTGGTCGCACGTGCGACCAGTCTGGTCACATGTGCGACCAGTCTGGTCACATAGCGACCATATATGTTGGTCGCATATGCGGTCAGCTTTATAGCTGGCCGCATACGTGGCCAGGGGCAGAGAGCACTGCGCTCTCTGCCCAAGGTGCACAAGGTGCACCGAATTTCGGTGCACCCACTCCTATGTGCCAAAATTTCTTTTTTCCCTAACTGCATGAGCCCAATATTCACAACCAGCTCACTATAAATAATGGAAGGATCAGTAAGGGAGAGGGGATTGGTGATTCACATTTCAAAAGTCCTATTGGTTATTCACATTTCAGAGCAGTTCTGGAACAGAGTCTTAGAAGGTGTTAATTGTCAATAAGGTTTTATTTTCTTCTATTATGTATTTCTAAATTTCTTTGTACTAAGATGGAGGATGAAACCATGTGTAATTAATTAAATTTTATGTTGTGTTGATTCAGAACAATTGGCATTTAAATGTTTACGCTTTTTGCTTCAATTAAATAAATAATTTCATCTTTAATATCATGTATTATTGATTGTTATAAATTATTTAATACTTGGATTCATATTGTAAAATAAATAATGTTTTTTGATTATATGTTTTCCATTAATTTGTATACATATAATGCTTAAGAAATTATATTTTCAAAGCAAACAAAAAACTAACTTGTATAATTTCTAAAATCTTAATGGGATAGTGAAATTCATTTCTAAAACTATCACTAAAATTTTGGAGTCAACACAATAATAGAACTAATTAATTATACATCGGTGGATTCTGAAATCTTGGTATTTTTCCACCTTCGATCAAGCTAAATTAATTATTTCACTGTTTATTTAATTTTCTCTTTCTTAAATTACAAATCAAAAACAAAATTATCTTGAACTAGACTATAATTAAGTTAACTAGGGCGGGTTAAGTTTTTTCTATAAGCAATCCTCGTGGGATCGACCTCGCTTCCAATAATCTTTACTACTATTGATTCGTGCGCTTGTGAGTAATAAAATTGAAAAAAAAAACAAGTTTTTTTCTACAACAGCCTCCGCCGGGAACGACTGAAACTAGCCAGGAACAACTGCTCGAGTTCCCTGAAGGTAGAGATGGACGCTGGCCTCAAATTTTGGAACCACGATCTTGCAACACCTATAAGGGTGATGGGAAAGGCTCTGCACCGCAAAGCTACAGAAGCCACTTGCATGTCCATATAAGACTTGAACATAGACAGGTGGTCAATGGGATCTGAGGTCCCATCATACGGACTCATCTGGGGTTGGGTGAAGTGCCTCGACGCTACTTCTTCGAGAACCTCATCCACAAAAGGAGAATTCACATTCGAAATAACAACAAGTCTTACCCGGCTTCCTTGCACCTTCTAGAGACGGGCTTCCATGTTGGCCAGACGACATTCCACAGCCTCCCCTATTCAAGGCTCTCCCTGGATTCGACTATCCACAGCTTGGGCCGCAGGGTGATGGGAGAGAAGTGAGTAGGAGTCAACCTCACGCTTATAGCGACCTCTATGATCGGACCTGGTAGGCTGATGAAGAGTACAACCATTAGGGGACATCGACATATCCCTTGGCACAAATTCGCGTGGCAGAGGAGGTGAAGATCTCGGCATTACAGGGGAAACCCTCTCATGTCTTGCAAACTCAGGGTTGCGAGGCGGAGGGCGGCCCTCGGGCTCCTGCCTATTTGGAGTGTCCATGAAAACATTGCGGTCTTGAGGCGGCTCCTTAAGCGTTGTGGGATGGAGGGCTGGTCTACTCTGAACAGGGGGTGGCGGCAAGCACGCGAGGAAGAGTTGTATCATTGACTTGAACTCTTGCATTTGGCGTTAAAGGAAATCAACCTGAGATGCGTCCACAACTCATGAGGTCTGTCCCGTAGTCCCAGGTGGCAGAGTGGATGGTCCTGCGTGACCATAGGGGGGCAATTATCCTCGTTGGTGGGAGTTGGCGAGTATGTGCTTGGATTTTTCGATATGTCTTCTCGTTCTTCTGTTTTGTGTCTATCTAACTAGACCATGTGATCACTTAAGCTCAGTTGAGCAAAGAGCAGTAATCAGGAAAAGACTTTTTGCTCGGTTCCCACAGATGGCACCAAATTGTTGGTGTATAAAACTGGTACACACCTCGAGTACGGTTCAGTCAGATGACGGTGGGTCCTCTTGCTAAACAAATGAACTTGTGCGTGGTAAGCAGTGCTCAGAGAGAAAAGGTACAGAATATAGCAAGTAAACAAATGAACTTGTGCGTAATGTAAGTGTATTCAAGCGTACCTCGAGCTTACATAACCCTCTGATATATATATAAGTATTGGGGATGATTAGTCAGGCCTAAACATGATTGATTAGTCGAAACCCTGTGTTTAGCTGATAATTCAGGGCGTTTAGGAGATAATCGTTGGGCTTGGACTTTTGGGCCCATTTAGCGAAGCCCGCGGGTCTTTGTCAGGCCTGCGGCAGTGAGTTGGTAGAGGAGAGCGGAGATCCATAGAGTTCTGGAGAAGAAACAAGATGAAAATAGAAGTCAGTCGAGGTGAACGGCTGAGTCCCTGAAACTGATCGCTGAGGGCATGGCGTAGAGCTCAGAGCGGCACACCTTTGCGGGGCTCCTCGCTCATCCCTGGGTGCAAATGAGATTCCAAGGAGGAACCGTAATCGGCGTATGCTTCAGCGTGGCGTTGTGGATTCCGGAATGTCTCCTTGTCATTGTGAGGATTGACACGTGATTGAATCTCAAGTGCTGACTAAGAGGTGGCAAAAAATACCCTCATCAGCTATGTATCACTTTTAAGACTTGGTTGTATGCTAAAAAAAGAGTGTGGGAAAATATCACTTGCAATTACCTGCCTCCAAGCACTATTTGATTATACTTGTTATGCATATATCTGTAACAGGTACCGACAGATTCTTGCCGCCTTTGATCACGGGTTTGTGGTCGCTGAGATACTTGGGGCTTAACGGGTGCAATTTGTACGAAGGAGACATCCCCGAGGATCTGGGGAGTTTATTGTGACTGGAAGTGATGGACTTGACTCAAAACAAGTTCTGTATCCTGCCGTCGAGCATAAAAAAAATGTGGAAGCTTGATATTCTGTGGCTAAACGGTTGCAAGAATTTGTTGTCACTGCCTCAACTTTCTCCTAATCTTGCTAGATTACATACAGATGACAACACTTCACTTGAGAAACTAGTGATCGTGCCCAATTTGATGAAATTACCGCTCATGTACCTCACCAACTGCACTAGTTTGTCTGAGATTCAGGGCTTGGACAACCTGGACTCTGTCAAGAAGATTCACATGGAAAGCTGCAACAATCTTGCCTGTTCTTTGACATATACTTTCTTTGTGGTGGGTCTCTCTCTTTCTCTCCTCATCCTATCTTTTCCTCATCTATTACTTTATGGTAGGACATTGATATTTCAATGTAACAGGGTCAATCTAAATGTAACAGCTTTAACATCTATTTCCAAAGTGGAGAGATTCCGGATTGGTTCGAGTTCGAGTACCAGACATTAGGATCCTCAATATGTTTCCAGTCACCATTAGCTCTTGATTTCAAATTCATCAGAATGACTCTTTGGGTGGTTTACGCGGCCAAGGAAGAATGTTCTGACATTGAAGGCGGCACCACCGACGCTCCAGCGGCCACGATCCGGGACACCACTAAAGGTGTGGAGGGACATATTTGGGCATCGTCTTGGACACAGATCGCCCGCGAAAAGCACTCGTGGGTGAGTTATGTTCCGCGGAACTATTTTAGGTTTCCGCTTGAAGGCGGTGAAGAAATTGTGGAGGTTCATGTGGAGGTAACTTCTGTTTTGGAGGTGAGAAAGTGCGGAGTTAGTTCATTTGAATTACAAGCCGAATGATGATGATAACGATAACGCAGTGGTGGCGGTAGCGTCAACGAGCTCCGGCTTCAAGGACATATACCCTGATAACCTCTTGGGATGGCGACCGATTATACAAAACTATTGAGAAAGAGATTAAAAAAAATAGAAAAATCGAAAATAAATGAATTTTTAGGGATGATCATAATTTATTCCGTGGTTTAATCATTATTTACTGTAAGTCAATTTAAGTTGGCATCAATATATTTTATCTTGTGTTTTTGTTCTCTTATTTCTAGATAAATGTTCTCATTAGAATTTGCATCACCCGCCGCCGCCACCCGTTGCTGGACGTTTGGCCACCAATGGCTTGAGGTTTGGCAGTTGGTTGTTGGAAAATTTTAAGTTAAATGTATCTATTTTTTATTGTAATTTTCAGTTAAACTGATAGTGTAGTTTAGTTGAATTTTTTGTGCATGGTTTGGTTACCTTTTAGCTTGTTTTTTAATACATTTTAAGGATTTATATCAATGACATTGTCTTTTTGGCCTTGAACCAGATATCTTGCGTGTCATTTTTCAAATAACAGTAGTCCCCTTATTATTTTGGTCACTGACCACTTACCCCCTTTATAACATAAATACCCTTATGTTATTTTAAAAAAAAATTATATTTTTATTTTTATAAAAATTCATTAACACATTCTTATTTTTAAACTTAAATTTTTTACTTTTAACTTTTTAAATAATTATATTTACTTCTCACCCTACCATAACCGCCCACTGCCCACCACCACCGTCCATTATATTTTCATCTTTTATTTTTTATATTAATATCATCATTTAAAAAAATATTTTTTTTATCCTTTTATTAAAAAAAATAAAAAATAAAAAAATAAAAAAAAAAATTTCTTCCTCTCCGCTCTCTTTCTCCCCACCACCATCCTCTCACTCTTTCTGACGATGGCGGTGGTGGTGGGCGGTGACAGTTGAGGTGAGGTAAATATAATTATTTTAAAAATTAAGATTAAAAATTATAACTTTAAAAAAATGGGGTATTAATGAATTTTTATAAAAATAAAAATATAATGTTTTTAAAATAATAGAAGGACATTTATGTCATAAATGGGGTAAGTGGTCCGTGACGAAAATGACAAGAGTACTAACTGTCATTTGAAAAATGACAGACAAGATATCTGGTTCAAGGCCAAAAAACAATGTCATTGATATAAATCCTTAAAATGTATTAAAAAACAAGCTAAAAGGTAACCAAACAATGCACAAAAAATTAAACTAAACTACACTATCAATATGACTGAAAATTACAATAAAAAATAGATACATTTAACTTAAAATTTTCCAACAACCAATTGCTAAACCTCCAGCCATTGGTAGCCATAGGTCCAACAAAGGGTGGCGGCGGCAGGTGATGCAAATTCTAATGAGAACATTTATCTAGAAATAAGAGAACAAAAACACAAGATAAAACATATTAATGTCAACTTAAATTGACTCACAGTAAATTATGATTAAACCACGGAATAGATTATGATCATCCCTAAAATTAGCGTTCAGGCCCTCACTATTTAATGTTGGACACATTTGGTCCCTTATTATTCAAATTGAGTTCAATTTGACCTAAATTGCAATTATGATAATCAAAGCTCACATATAACTGTTAATTTAAGGACTTTTTTTTTGGGGGGGGGGGGTGTCAAAATAAAAATATTGTTTAGCGACTATTTTTATACCATTCAAAAACTTAGGGAATCATATTTTATTTTTTAGTTATTCGTCTTCATCCTCATCCTCCTCCCTCTCCTGCTCTCTCTCTCTCTCTAACGAAAAAAAAGGGGTTGAAACCCTAGATCCTGCAGTCTTTTCATCACTATCATCTGCGTCACCACCGTCGTCCCAGCATTCCTCTAGCCTCGCGCCATTCTCACTCCGTCTACCTTTGTTCAAGACAGTGGTGGTGGCAACACTCTCGTGAAGAAGAAGAAGATGAAGAACCAGAGCGATGGCGACAGTGGCGATGGGTGAGGTGGAGGTAGGGGGTTAATGTAATTGTTAAAAAAAATTAGGAGTACTTTTTTTTTTTTTTAAATAGGAATATTAGTATTTTTTTTTTAAAAAAAAATAATAAAAAATATAATTGTATTAAATAAGCAAAGGGAATTTATATGTTTTACACAAAAAAATGGTCAAAGGTGGTGACTAATATTTAGTAAATGTAAGGGGAAATTTGTGGTTAATAGGAAAAAGACAGGGGAGTTAAATGTCAAATACCCAATAGTCAAGTCAACTATCAAAGAAAATCTTGCCGGTAAAGTAGACGGAGAAATTACACATAAGTCCCGTATTTGTTCAATATTTTTGCACACAGGTTTCATATCTTTCTAAAAAATTTGCATGGGCCATGGCTATCCCTGTATAAGGTGCATTGCACCAGACTAATTTATGTGCAAAGTAATGATAAATTTTGAGGAAAAGAGAATTTAAAATTGATCATATAATTCTAGGAATTATTTAAATTTAGAGTACAATATACAGAAATAGGATAATTTTTATCTTTTGTTTCTCCGGAAAAGTGCACTTTTGGTCCTTTAAGTTAGTGGTCGGTGTTTAAATGGATCTTGACATTTCACAAATGTCACATTTAGTCTCTCAAAATTTCTCAAGTCACACATTTTAGCAGAAATGATAACTTAAAAGATCAAATGTGTCATCCGCGAAACGACAAGATCCATTTAAGCACCGGCCCGGTTTTGTTTCCACATCCAGAATTTTGGGATTGATGTACTGAAACGCTTTTGGTAAATACGGTGGCGTTTGGTAACCGTTTCTATTTCCATTCCAGTAGTGGGATGGGAATGGGATGAGAATTTTGTTTTCTTTTTGCAAGTAGAATCGCGTTTGGTAACGATAATTTTTTTTTTGTTTTGGGAAGAGAATTGTGTTTGGTAACCATTTTATCCTAAAATCTTTTTTTCTTTTTTCTTTTCTGTTTTGGCTTGACGGCGGTGGCGCCGTTGACGGCCGTGCTCTGGCGACGGCGATGCTCCGGCGTCGGAGACGGCGGTGGCCCCCCGCCGGCGACGCCGGGCGGAAGACAATGGCACCGTTGCCGGCGAAGGCCGGAAGTGGCCGGGAATTTTCCGGTCGGACGGTGGCCGGCGGCGACGACGGACGGTGGCCGGCGACGGCGGCGGTGGTCGGCCGGTAGATGAATAGTAACCGTGTGTTTTGGGAATGGAATGGGAATAATGAGAAACAACTTTTTTTTGTTTCTCATTTCTTAAGAAAAAAGTTGGCACAATTCTCAAATGGGAATGAAATGGAAACGGAAACAAAAATTACCAAACGCTATTTCCAAACAGAATTCCCAAAAATCTGGGAATGGAATGGGAATTTCTGGGATGGAATGGGTTACCAAACGGGGCCTACATTTCTATTCGCATCCCATCTCAAAATTTTTAGAGTGATTCCTGAATTTCTTAAGAATTTGAAAAACGAAAAATTGTTGATTCTTGTCATTCCATTTTTTTTAGGAAAGTTTGTTGAGAGCTCCCAAATTAAAAATAAATAAATAATTTTCTAAGGACGGGTCAATTAAATTCACGCCAAAAATACATAAATAATTTCATTCCAAAAATACACACACACATATATATATTTAAAATACCATAAATACCGTCACATATGTTCCATTGAATTTTATTTTTTATAACATTCCACTAAAATTTTTAAAAAATATAAAAACATTAAATTTTAAAAAATTAAAATTATTTAATAGAAAATCATTTGTATAAACAAATTAATTACCAAAATTATTTATAATACAAAATCATCAATTAAAGAAAACAATTTGAGAATAGTAGTCGTTATCAAACGTGATTCTATTCTATTCCTAGAAGAAAACATAATTTGCATACCATCTTATCTCATATCTATCTGAATTTATTGAGAGGGTATATGCTATTGACTTCCCCTGTCATTTTGTAAATACCAGAGACCTTCTCTGTTTTTTTGCTCAAACACCATTTAGCTTCGTTATTGATTAAAAAATAATATTTTTTTATTATAATACCAATTTTACCCTTGACTATTTAAAAAATAATTAAATAATAAAAATCTAAAATATATAAATAACCCTTTAATTTATATATATTCATCGCCACCTCCTACCGCCGCCACCACCCTCCACCTTCCACCGCCGCCGCCCACCACCTCCCACCGCCACCCCCCCCCAACACCACCTCCCACCGCTGCTGCCCACCACCCGTCGCCACCTCCTACTGCCGCCACCACCTACCACCCTCTGCCATCTCCCATTGTCGCCACCCGCCACCTCCCACCGCCACTATCCACCCCAATTTTAAAAATATATATATTTTAAACCATTTCATTAAAAAAAATAAAAAATTAACCCTTTCATTAACTTTTTTTTCTCTCTCTCTTTTCGGTGGTGGTGGGGGTTGGTGGTGGATAGTGGTGGCGACGATGGGTGGTGGGGGGAGTTGGGCGGTGGGTGGCGGCGGTGGGAGGTGGCGGATGGAATTGGGTGGTGGCGACGGTAGCGGTGGGTGGTGGGAGTTGGGTGGTGGTGAGAGGTAAATATAATTATTTAAAAAGTTAAGGGTAAAAAATATAATTTTAAAAATATAGGGGTACTAATAATTTTTTTTTTTTTTTAAAATAAGCTAAGGACAATTTTGTTCAAATGGAGGTAAGTGGTGTTTGAATAAAAAGATAGGAGAAATTTTTGATATTTACAAAATATCAAAGGATGTATCTAGTATAACACAAAATGATAGAGAAGATCAATGACACTCTTAAAGTAAAAACAACGCACCAACACCAAGGGAACACAAATGCACTTTTCCCTTGTTTCTTGTCTACTAAAGATAACTTGTGTGAGGATAAATTACACCATGGGCCCCTGAAGTTTTTGTATGGTTAGGATCTATCCTCTAATTCTCACATTTGAATTCCTAATTCTTCCAATTTGTTGAAAGTCCTATATTTACTTCTTAATAAGTTAAATTTGAATTTAGACACACAATACATGATCATTGCCTGGGAGCGTAAAATTAATTTCATTAGTCCAAGGTTCGTAGTCTAGTAGATATGTAATTCACATTTTTTTTGGAAGATTTAGAGTTCAACTTCTTCCTCCAACTTATTACAAAAAAAAAAAAAAAAGTAATTAATTTCACTCAACTATTTTTTTATTGCCATTTTTTTATCTCTATTTTGGTAAAATCGTATGTTCAAAATTACTATTGAAATCGATGACGGAGCTATACAAGACCTAAGAGATATTCAAGTTTTCCCCTTGATTTTTTTATTTTTTTTATTTTTACCCTTATATTTTTAGGGGATAAAAATTAAAACTTTTAAAATTTTACACAAGCCCCCCATTATTTCGATATCTATTAAACATTTAAAGTGGTTTTTTAACCCCTCTCAATCAATTTTCTGGATCCACCACTGAATGAAAGACCAAAAAATAACAGGAAATTAATATGAGAGTGAAATTATTCCTAAATCCCTCGAATAATGTTCAATTATTGAGTTTGTGACCATATATTATCTATTTCAATTTATCAAAGTTTAACGGAGAGAATTGAATGCTACCAATTAAGAATTTCAGGGATTAAATTTAAACAATTGAATTATTAGTAACCTATTAGCAACTATTCAAAAGTGTAGGCGACTATCATGATTTGTTTCTTACTTTTTAAGCCTTAAAATTTGATGAGATTCTCCTAATAAAGATATAATTTTTAATTCTTCATTATCCTAAATATAGTAAAAACTATCAAAAGTAAGAAAAATTAAAAAAGATAGTGGATGAAAAATCCTAAAAATTACATCAAAATAATAAAAAAAAATTAAAACAAAATAAATATTTTATTTATTAGAGTTCATACAAATTAATGTTTCAATTAGGGTTTTGCGTTGTCAATTGTCTCGTGCCGCCGCTGCCCACCAGACTCCAAGTGTTGGATTTCGGCCACCGTCGCTCGCTGAACTTGCGTTTATTGATTTGTTTTAGTTACATAACTAATTTTTAGTAATATCTTTTTATTATATTTTTAGTTACATTCTACTAATTTTTCGAGTGTTAATGGCAAAAAAAATCAAATGAATGCGACTAAAAAATATAACTAAAAAAATATACTAAATTGTTATTAAAAAGTACACTGTAACTAAAAAATACATTGAAAAAATAGTTATATGTAACTAAAAAATAGTTACATGTAACTAACAAAATTTTCAGCGGCCAGCGGCCAAACTTTGCGATTGGAAGCCTAAGGCCTGATGGTAGGCAACAAGGGAGGGTGCCGCCGGTTGCTGGAGATGCAAACTTTAATTGAAAATATTTGGTTAAAGATATAAGAGAGTATTGACCATGTGACTAAACACACAAGATAAAACCTAATGAAGAGATTACTCTCAACTTAAAACTAAAATAAGGTAAATTATGGATTAATCCGTCTAATTCGAATTATTGGCTAATTGTCCCAAAATAAAAATAGATAATAGTCCATTCTTTTTCCAATGAATTAAAGCTATTTAACATTGAATTACATCTATTTAATAAATTATATTTTATATGGACAATTAAAATTATGTCCTTTACTAAAGTTGATTGGATAGTTTTCCTTAAAATTCGGTTGATTTGCTTTAATAAAGTGTGCCCTTTTCACTTTTTTTTTTTATTTTAGATTTTTGCACTTTACACCGGTAATGTTTTAGAGAAATCTTACTTTTAAGCCTCTATCGTTTTAATTTAAACACATTAAATTTTGAAATATCAAAATCGTATCAAGTCAGTCTTTTTATCATTTTTTATAACGAAAATCAGCCACACGTTAAACAAAAAATCACCCACATATGTGAATTCCATTATAAAAATGACCAAAGGATAAATTTGACATCATTTGGATACTTTGAGATTTAATATGTTCGAATTAAAAAGATTTGAAACTTCAGAGGTACAACTGCTTTGTTCCAATCATACAATGAGATAAAGAATCGATACGATAAAACCATCATATGGCCACTTGCCCATCATATGTGGGCCATGGACCATGATGTGCAACTTGTTGGGAGTAATCATGCACTCCGAACGAGATTAGTCTCACTTTGTGTGACTGTGGGGACACTTGTGAATATACAAATAATAATAAGAGTAATAAAAAAAAATTCAATTACTCTTTGAGAGGGTGAGCAATGGCATTTTCATAGTTTATCTTATAATTTTGTTCTTGTTTTGCGATGGCAATTTCGTTATTTCTCTACAGATTTGTCCTCTATGGTAATTTTAATTATTTTATGGCAATTTCATAATTGATGCTAACTTTTGTCCTTTTCGATCATTTACCAGGCCTCCTTAATACTACAGACCATACCCTAATTCTAATGTTCTCGATTTTGTCCTCTCCGTCCCAATTTTTATTTTTGGGAAAAGTACATTTTAAACTCTCTAGGCATTGACGGATTTCTAAATGGTCTCTCTCCGTTTGAGCGTTTTATTTTAAACCCTCTATCTATCAATACATTTTTATTTGGTTCTTTTGTCAAAAAAATCGGCCAAACTAACAGAATTTTGAGGGTAAAATCGTCATTTTAGATTTTTTTAATTTTTTTTTCTTTGTTTTGTTTGACCCCCCTCTCACTCTCACTCTTACTCTCCCACTCAACACTCTCTCTCTCTCTTCCTTTCTCCCTCTTCCTCTCTCTTCCTTCCTCTCCCCGCCGACCGGAATCACTCCATAACAGGGGGTGCACCACCCCCTATTATGGGGGTGGCAATAGGGGGGTGGTAACACCACTGTAACAATGGGTGTTCACCCCCTGTTTTTCACATGGGGTGGTTGCGGGGGTGGTTCCACTCCTGTAACAGGGGGGTGTTTCACCCCCCATAACAAGAGGTGAAACCCCCCCTGTTTTTCATAGGGGGTGAACATCCCCTGTTACGGGGGTGTTACCAACCCCTGTTCTGGCCGACTGGGAGAGGGAGAGAGGGAGGAAGGGAGGGAGGGAGCGAGAGAAGGAGGGAATGAGGAATAGAGAGAGAGGGAGGGGGGAAGAAGGAGAGAGAGAGAGAGAGAGAGAGAGAGAAATGAGCGAGAGATAAAAAAAAATCATTTAAAAAAAAAAAATATATAAAAAGATAAATTTGCTCCTCTGTTCTGTTATGTTTGACAAATTTTTTGACGGAAGGATCAAATGAAAACGGGCTGATACCAAGAGGATTTAAAATGAAACGCTCAAATGGAGAGGGACCATTTAAAAAAGTGTCAATACCTAGAGGGTTTAAAATGTACTTTTCCATTTATTTTTTTAATTAAAACTACAAATAGACCCCTATTCTTCACCTTAATTTTTAAATAAAATATTATAAATTTTACCCTTAAAATTTGATTGTAGTTGCATTTCACTTCTTATTATTTTCATTTTCTATTAGTCCGTGATCTATAATAGAAATTAAAAACAAAAATAAAAAAAATAAAACAAACAAATAAATGAAAAAAAAAATAGAAAACAAAGGAAAAAAAATAGATATTGAATAATAAAATATTATAAATTTTACATTTGAATTTGATTGTACTTATATTTCACCTCTTAATATTTAATACTATTATTTTCTATTAGTCCGTAGTATATAATAGAAACTAAAAATAAATAATTAAAAATAAGTATAAAGAAAAAAAAAATATATTGAACAAGTGTAAACGACACAATTAAAAACAAAATAAAATACACTAAAAAAAAATCAAAATCAAAATAAAAAAAATAAAAAAATACCAACTATGAATTGAAAATAAAGAACGAATATATAAACACAACAAAAATGAAAATCAAAATATATAACATAAAAAAATTAAAGACACTAAAAAGATGAACTATTTCAAGCACAAGAAAAAGAGCTAAACAACAAATTTAAATTTTTTTCACTTTATCCTTTCGGTTCTTCATGTTCTAATTTATAAATAAAGTGTATACTTACAAATGATAATGTTCACCAGAATTCGAAACACTATTAATATATTAAAATTAAAATTAAAATTGAGGTAATATTTGAAGTTTAAAACTATTAAAAATGAATTGTGAGATTCAAATTTATGTCTATTATTCTTTTTATTTGACACATTTATATAATATTTTGTGTATGATAAAAAAATAAATTAATTAATATAAAATTTTTAATAGGCACGTGCAAAGCATGTGTCTATCCCTTGTATTTTCTAAAGGAAAACTAGTACACTTGTGGTTTATTCTTTTAAATTTTCATTTTTTTTTTAAATTTTTAGGACAAATTATATTTTTCGTCCTCCAATTTGCCACGTGTTTTTTATGTGGCCCTATAATTTGTTTATTTTTTTAATGTAATTCTCATTTTTGTTGTCGATTTTTTGTGTAGCCTTTTTGTGAAACAGTGGCGCTAACTTGGACAGATTTTAGCACGTGAGATGCACATGTTACACTTTAGAGATAAAAATATTTATTTTTTTCTTTTTCTTTTACTTTTACTTTTTTTTTATTCTTCTTTTCGTCGTCGTCGTCTTCCAGTTTTTTTTCACCGCCATGTCCAGCCACCACCACCTCTATCTCCGACCAATGCCAACGCCCATAAGTGGTTTTAGAGAGAGAGAGGGATATTGTGGCATCACCGATCATTCAAAAGGTTTATTTTGCAACCATTTTTGACTTTCAATTTGATACCCTTAGATAGAATATCTTTCGATTTTAAAACGTCTTTCTATATGAATGAGCTATATGGTTTTAGGATCCAATTATTAGAACTTTTATCCAGATTATATCACGCCTTAATAATTTCTGTGCATAGGTTTTGCATGTCGCTTGCAATATTCCATGCAATTTTGGCCAAGAAGGCCCTGCATTCTTCATCCCAAGCCCTCTCAAGTCCTTTGTTTTGCAAATTGTCTCCCAATTTAACAAGTGGTATTTTATTTCCCTTTGAGTTTCTCCCACATAATTTGTCTATTTATTTTATCAAGTTCATCACAAAATTTCATAAGGAAAGCTATAACCTGCGTCTCACATAATTCGGAATAAGATCATCTGCAAATAATTGGTATGTCATTATGAGACTCTTTTTACCCACACTTAACCCTTTCCATTTGTGTTTTTCAGTCCTATCATTGATTAAGTGGGATAGATGCACTATACATAGAATAAACAAGTAAAGAGAAAGGGAATTCCCTTATTTGAATTTCTCCAAAGGTTCTCCATTCCACAAAATGACTAAGGATGAAACTTTGACAAACTCATAATAAGGTTGATCCAACTATTAGGGAGGTTAAAGAACCTAAGTGTTTCTTTCAGAAATTTCCATCTCACCCTATCGTATGACTTTTCAAGATCGCGTTTCAAGATTAGACCTGCATTTTTACCCCTACTTTTCCTTGGGGACTGTATTATTTACCTGGTAATTATGATGTTATCTGTGGTCATTCTACCATGAATAAAACTACTTTGATTCGGACCCACTAGCTTATTAAGAAGGGGGCCTAAATGTGGTAGCTAGAATTTTAGTCACCAATGTATATAATCTTTTAGGTGGTTAGTGGTTAGTGTTTATGTTTTTGTATTTTTACTTCCAATAAACTGGGATGGGATGAGATGATAATTTTGTTTCTGTTTTGGAGTATTCCAGAAATAGAAGCATGTTTACTAATGACCATTGTCCATAAATTGTTTTGTTTAATTTATGAGAACAAAAATAAGAAACGTGTATGGTGACCGACAGATGGTGATGGCCAGTGGGTGGTGGCAGCGGGCGGTGGCTCGGATGGCTTAGATCTTTAGTATTCTCTTATTGAGGCTCTTCCTCCGGATCTAGAATAATTGGAAAGTACTTGTACTTGCATAAAATGTATGGTGGCTAGTGGTGGCGGTAGTGGCCGACGGAGTAGTAATGGTCGATGGGATGGTAGTGAGAATACTTTTGTGAGAGTGAATAGAAATTAATATTTTTTTTCTAAAATTCTTAAAAAATTCAAGAAATAGTCCTATATAATTTTTAAAATTTGAAAATAGAAATGTGTTTACCAAACACATTTTTGTACATTAATCCTAATTTTTTTTTTGGAGAACTAAGGAATAGAACCATTCCAAAGTCAATTTTGAGAACGGTTATAGCTGTTGAAATTGATAGGATAGATAAACAAGACAAAAAATGAAACAAAGGATGATAAAAAAATATTATATATCGAGAAAAAACATAATTGACTACATTGTATTACACAATACAAGAAGTTGATGGGCAATAAATGTGAATGGTTGATGGTTGATCATCAATGGTAGTGGTTGGAGTTCTTTACCTAATAAATATAAAAAAAAAAAAAAAAAAAATTCTCACAAAGAATCTATTTTAACTTATTTACGTAGCCCGTGTATTTCGGGGTTGATAATCCCGGGAACTGAGATCCCGGGATTGCCAACCTCGGGATCTTCCGTTTAAATTTTTTTGTTTTTGGACATACCGTCCCGGGGTTACCAACCCCAGGACCCTAAGCTAGAGCAGCCGGTCACAGACCGGCTGCTCTATGCCGCTGTCAGCTGCTTTTGCAGCTGAATTCAACTGCTTTATGCAGCTTCAGTTTTGAAACCCCCCGCCCCCCCCCCCCCCCAAACCCCTACTGGCATGCGGCTGAGCCCCATATAAACCCCAACCGGCCTCCTCCATTTCATGCAACTCTCAGCCTTCTCCTTTTCCTTCCCCTTTTCCATCTACTTGTTCCTTCCTCAATTTCACAAATTTTGATCATTCCATTTTTGGTGTAAAAATTTAACGAAGATTGTTCATCAATATTTGACAAATTTCACAACTTCACAACTTCTTCCTCCTACTACAAAAGGTAAGTTTATTTTAATTTTTTTTAATTTATTTGTTAATTAGATTAATATGTTTTTTACTTATTAAATTTACTTACTTGTTTAATTGTTAGTTTAATTTTTTTATTTAATTTTCTTGTTTGTTAGTTTCATTGATTACTTGTTTTTTACACATTATATAATACACTATTTAATAAATTAGTTAGTTTAGTTGTTAATTTAATTTTTTTAAAACATGAAAAAAACATTAGAGGATAGTTTAATTTTAATTTGTTACTTGTCTAATTTGTTAGTTAATTTTGTTTATTTTGTTAGTTAGTTTACTTGTTTAATTTGATGGTTCGTTAGTTAAATTAATTTGTAAATTAGTTAGTTAGTTTAATTTGTTAATTTAGTTGTTAAATTAAAAATTACACTATGGCCCCTTTCACATGTGTAGAAAAATATAGATTAATATATTATTTAAAAATATTGCTAGTTAGTTAGAAAAATACACTTTGACCCATTAAAGTATAACAATTAGAAAAATATATGATTTAATGTATTGTTTTAGAAAAGTTTTAAAATAAATTGTTATTTTTTTTTTAATTTAGTTAAAATATTGAATTATTTAGTTTAATTTATGAATTTAGTTGTTTAATTATAAAATTTTAATTAAAAATTGTGCACTTTGACCCCTCAAAATTTGACAAATTATAAAAATTAAAATAAAAATATATTGGTTTAAAATAAATTCTAAGTTGATTTGAGTTTATTTTTTGAATTTAGTTGTTTAATTAAAAAAAATACATTTTGACCCCTCAAAGTATGACAATTACAAAAATATATAATTTAATGTATTGTTTTAGAAACATATAAAATTTAATGTATTATTTTAAAATAAATTGTTAGTTGGTTTTTTTTTTTTTTTTTTTTAAATTTAGTTAAAATTGTTGATTAGTTAGTTTAATTTATGAATGTAGTTGACCCTTCAAAGTATGATAATTAGAAAAATATAAAATTTATTTTATTGTTTTAAAATAAATTGTTAGTTGTTTATTTTTTTTTGATTTAGTTAAAATTTAGGAATGTAGTTGTTTAATTATCAATTTTTAATTAAAAATTGTGCACTTTGACCCCTCAAAATTATGCAAATTAGAAAAATATATATATTGGTTTAAAATAAATTGTAAGTTAATTTGAGTTTAATTAAAAAAATCCACTTTGACCCTTCCAAGTATGACAATTAGAAAAATATAAAATTTATTTTATTATTTTAAAATAAATTGTTAGTTGTTTATTTTTTTTTATTTAGTTAAAATTGTGAATTAGTTAGTTAAATTTTAAGTTAAATTTAGGAATGTAGTTGTTTAATTTATAAATTTTAAATTAAAAATTTTGCACTTTGACCCCTCAAAATTATGCAAATTAGAAAAATATATATATTGGTTTAAAATAAATTGTAAGTTAATTTGAGTTTAATTAAAAAAATCCACTTTGACCCTTCCAAGTATGACAATTAGAAAAATATAAAATTTATTTTATTGTTTTAAAATAAATTGTTAGTTGTTTATTTTTTTTATTTAGTTAAAATTGTGCATTAGTTAGTTAAATTTTAAGTTAAATTTACGAATTTAGTTGTTTAATTTATAAATTTTAAATTAAAAATTGTGCACTTTGACCCCTCAAAATTATGCAAATTAGAAAAAAATATATATTGGTTTAAAACATACTCAAAGCCATAAAAAATTAACACTGTAAACATTGGTATAAGAACATACTTTTATGATTGAGTTTTAGTTGATGATATTTTTTTCTTGTTTTGTTTTGCCTTTTGAAATGATAGCCGCTTGAAATGGATCACGTCCGTTTGTTATTATATTGGGGTGGTAGAATATTGGAAGGTACTGAATTCGGGATTAGTTACAGTACATCAGCTATAAAATCTTTGGTTGTCCATAGGGGAACAACCTTAGATGAATTAATTGAGATGATAAAACCGTGTGTTCTTGAGAATGAGACTGATGGGAATTTGAAACTGAAGTGTAGGATGCCGATGGCACTTTTCGGGGCGAATTATAAATATACCCTATTTTCTATCGGGGATGACTCAGCATTAAATCAAGTACTTGAGTTACCACTTTACATACCCTCGCTTCTTGCTATTGAGGTGTATGTAGAGGTAGAACGAGCATTTGCTGATAGTTCGAATTTTTTCCCTCGAAGTGGTCATTTTACCAACTTAATGAGTCATAGTTTTAATCCGTACAGTAGCCAATCTGATGGCCAATTTTTTGGCACTTTCCCCCAAGCAGTCCAGTCTAATTATATTGTCCCACCCCCTTACATTCTAGAACAATATCATTCCCACAGTACTCCCATGCCGCACCCCCAATCTGATCATGATCAGGGTACCATCTCTGGTCTTCCACATCACCATTATTCACTGACTAGTCCACCGCAACATGACACAAGTAATTATAGTGGTGAGTTTGATACAATTGATAGTCGTCATGATGTGTCAGAGGAAGAGTTGGATGCAGATGTTGTGTTTGACCCAGACGAAGTTGTAGATGCTGGGCCTAGTGGGCAAGGGAGTGAGAATCAACAATTGCCGTTGGAAAGGGATATTCCATTTTTCAGTAACTTGGAATGGGGTGACGACGATGATATGGCAAAATACGAGCCGAAATTGCGGAAAAATTTTTGGACACCAGAGATGGACGAATTTGGTGTTGGTATGGTCTTTAAGGATAAGGAACATGTACAGCAGGCCGTTAAATATTACCACGTGAAGAAAAACAAAGAGTTTCGTGTGTTGGAAACGAACAAAAAGGTCTGGTCAGTTCATTGTTTGCATGGATGCAGTTGGAGGTTACTGGCGGGTAGGAAAAAAAGTCACGGCATGTTTCAGATTACGCAGTATGAAGGGCAGCACACATGTTTTTATAATCATACTGCTGTAGATCATAAAAATCTGGATTATGGACTCATTGCGAACCTAATACTTGGACAAGTCGAACAGGATCCAGAATTGAAGATTGGCGTGATTGTGGCTTACATCAAGGAGTCTCAGGGATTCACCATCTCCTACCGAAAAGCTTGGATGGCTAGAGCTAAAGCCATCTAGACCTTGGTCGGAGATTGGGACGAATCTTATAAAAAGTTGTCGAAGTTTATGTTCGCATTGCAGCACTATAATCCGGGAACGATTGTCGAGTGGAGGACTGTGTCGATTGATATGCCTGCCTACAAGACGTTCGACATGGTATTTTGGGCATTCAAAGCTTCAGTTGACGGATGGCGTTATTGTCGCCCCGTAATCACCATCGACGGGACGCACTTGTATGGTAAATACGAGGGAAAGATTTTAATCGCCATTGGAATGACGCCGTCTAACAAGTGTTATCCATTAGCATTCGCCATCGTACCGACAGAGGACTACCGATGCTGGCGATGGTTCATCTACATGCTTAAGAGGCATATTGTCGAAAATCGCCCTGAGGTAATCGGACAAACACGGAGGCATTACTTGTGCGGTTGACAGTATTTGGCTTAATCAACATAATGAGCCTGTCCGACATCATCGATTTTGTTTGCGTCACCTTTGCAGCAATTTCAACAAGATTGCTAAAAATCAGCATCTCAAAGATCTTGCTTGGAATGTGGGTGCTGCGACACAAATTCGAAAATATAATGCTATCATGGAAGAGATCAAAAAAATTGATGTTCAGGCGCATGCATGGTTGAGCAATCATCCACCTTATAAATGGACCAGGGCACACGACGATGGTAAGCGTTGGGGAGTGATGACGACCAATTATGCAGAGGTATTTAACAACTGTTTGAAGGGTGCAAGAAATGTTCCAATTACTGCATCCGTGAAGATTACGTTCTACAGGATGGTTAAATACTTTGATATTGGTCGACAACAAGCTCTAAAGGACTCGGCCGATGGTTATGTATATGTTAAACACGTCGTTGAGAAAATACTGAAATCTCAAGCCAAGTCTAAAACATACGAAGTTCAAATATTCAATCGGTAATTTATTATTTTTTAATTATTTTCATGTTACATATAACTGCATCGACACATATTTAATGTAATATAATTTTTTTTTCTAGAGAGAACATGATCTACCACGTGAAAACTAGAAAGACTCTCATTGGGGGCCTGATCGCTCATGAAGTCACATTAGGGGATGACGCTAATTACACATGTAGAAAGTATAAAATTTGGCGATATCCGTGCTCTCATATGCTTGCGGCCACTGAGTATAGTGGAGTTGATGCATTTCGCTATATTGCAGCTGAGTACACAATGACAAACCAATTGATGGCATGGGAGTCATCGTTTCGCCCGATTATTCATGAGGACTACTGGCCAGAGACCAATTTTCCGAACCTGATTCCAGATCATGACAGACTTCGGGTTGTGCATCGTGGTCGACCAAATTCCACTCGCATTCAAAACGAGATGGATCAATCGCGAAGAATAATGACAAATCGTTGTGGTTTATGTTCTCAAACTAGACATGATAGGCGGAGGTGTCCATCCCGACCCCGTCATATGCCCAATTAATCTTGTCGGTTCATTATAATTATGTTTATGCTACTTTATTTGTTTGTTATGTCAACTTTTATATATTATAAATTCCATGCACACATTTCTTCATGATCAATGCTATATTTTGTTTATAAATGTCATTAAATTTTAATTTCATACTAACAAATTTACCACAAGTGTTGACGGACCAAATTTCAGCTATGTCAATCCCTGGACCCGAAGATGTTTCAGTTCTACATATGCAGGCGCAACATAGGTCTGAAGTAGTCTGGGCAACACAGGTAAATATTTAGGCTATTGCATTGTATTAATTTTTTTATTTCAGTTTTTTAAAAATTTAATGTTATTTATTGTGTCTTATTTAATGTTTCAGGATATTCGTTCTTTTAACTGTCCTGGATCCGATGGAGGAGAATGGAGAGAAAATGTTCCCCCTCAAATTATACAATTGATAGAATCAGCCGGTTTCTATAGCCCGTTCAGGTTGTGGCCGAAGCGGTTAGATAGGCCTCTCATAACTGCATTGGTAGAGAGATGGCATCCGAAAACACACACTTTTCATCTACCCATCGGGGAGATGACCATCACGTTACAGGACGTTGCCGTCTTGTTGGGGTTACCCGTGCATGGGAAGCCGGTTATCGCCAATGAGCCAGCGTGAGCGGGACCCGAATGGCAAGTACTTTGCCTCTAGCTCCTTGGAGTAGTACCGCCAAAGCCACAGATTAGGAATGGGTGTTTGAAGCTCAAGTGGTTACGGAACACCTTTGCCGAAGTTCCTGAGGATGCCGACGAGGAAGTCATGCATTGCTACGCACGTGCGTATTGCTTGCTTATACTTGGCTAGATATTGCTGCCTGATAAATCGCAGAACAGCGTCAGGCTAATCTACCTCCCATTGCTTGGTGACTTGACACCTAGCGTTAAGTATAGCTGGGGCAGTGCGACGCTAGCAGTCCTCTACCGTGAGCTATGTAAGGCGTCGAAGGCCAACACGAAAGACATAGTCGGTTGTCTATTTTTGTTGGAGTGTTGGGCCTGGGAGCGGTTGCCGAGGCTTCGACCTGAAGTTATCCCTGAAGCCCAGTATGAAATCGCAATCGGAGAGCTGGACTTCGGTAATGGTGTGACGTTCCCAGCTGCTCCAAGGGGTGCTGGGTAACTAATTCGTATTTTATTTTTAATTTCATTTACCATGTAATAAATATTTATTTATGGATATTAAACTTATGATTTATATGTTTGTTGTACAGGTGGACCCTTGAGTTCAATTTAGAAAACTTGCTGATGCATGTTCTAGCGGTGTATCGCGATCAGTTAGATCGCTTGCAGAATGACGAGGTTACTTATTTATTTATATCAAAATTTAAATAAATTTATTTCTTTATTTATTTAAATAAATTTATATTTTGTTTTGACAGGTTATTTGGATGCCCTATATCTTGTCGACTTTGCCTCCATATACTACAGATAGAGAAGATATATGGATAGCATCGCTGCCTCTCATTTGTTTCGAGGTCGTCGAATACACGTATCCCCTGCGCGTGCTACGACAGTTTGGTTATCGCCAAGGGGTTCCTCAGCCGGTAATTATGGATCGGGACTTGCACAAAATGACTCGGCGATGATACTTTGGTGTAAACTGGACTGAGAAGCACCACGCACATATAGTTGCGTGGAATAGACGACGAGAACCAGATGTGCGCAGATTTCAGCAAGGGATAGGGGTTGACCAAGGATACATGGACTGGTATCGAAGAATTACACGAAGGATCTTGGTCAACCCTGTGTACCGACCTCAGTTTGGGTACCTAGCAACGGGAGGACGAGTTGTGTTAGAAGTATGGCCCCCATTTGACTGTACCATCTGTTTAGTTATATGAGTTTTATTATGTTGTTATTATTCTTGTATTAATTAAACAATTATATGTGTTTCATAGGATACGGAGGTATCAAACCTGATACGCTTGAGTGATCTAACTCTGCGGTCGGGTACTGCGGAATCAGGTATTGCATTGGCTCATACCATCAATGATGGCACCATTGGGAAGATGCACCGAGGAGTACCACGCCATGTGGCAGCTGACGTTCCTCCATCTCCGCAGTCTGCTCATCAGTCTCCTTCTCAGCCATGGACTTCTGATGCCTACTATCCAGATAGTGTGGGTGATGTCGGACCATCCACATCGTACAACATGGGTGCTTATGACGGACTATCTAGCACGTACGGATTGGGTGACGGTACTGGGCCTTCCGACGTGTACCAGATGCACGGCCCTTATTCGCATGAGCCATTGCAGCTAGGTACACAACCGTCACCTTCATTCTTCACTCCTGCGATGGACGAAATTGTCTCAACTTCAGGCGTGAATCCTCCAATGGCATTTGTCCAACCGACAAGATTGGAAAGACAAGTGTCACCGGTGCCATGGTTGGGGGACGATGGACAAGTTACACAGCTTCATAACGAGGTTGAGGAACCTCCGATTGCTCAACGCCGAGGGCGGAGGAACGTCTGACGTAGGCCTTGTGGTACATAGTTAGTTAAATAGTAGATAGTTTAAGTATAGGATTGTAAATACAATTTTTTGTAAATAATCTTTTTTTTTTTTTTAACGTTTGTAGAGGTTAAAAAGTTGTTAATCTACCGTACATATTTATTCTTCTTGAATTTGAAAGAAATTTTTTCGAAGGTAGACATGATATAGACAAGGTATAACAAACACAATACATAACAAAGACAATACATAAAAAATAAAGTACATAACATCACGAAAAATAGTTGTCAAAAAAATATTAAAGTAACAAACTAACTAAGAAATTAAACAAGTAATCTAACAAATTAAATTAACTAACTACTTAACAAATTAAATAAGTAAAGTAAATAACAAATAAATTAACTAAATAATAATTTATTCAAATTTTGAGATGTTAAAGTTCCTAATTTTTAATTAAATAACTAAATTAACAAATTAAATTAGCAAAATAACTTAAAAAATAAATTAACTAAATTAATAAATTAATTATAAATTAAGTAAACTAATTGATTAAATAAGTAAAAAATACAATAATCAAATTAACAAATATATTGAAATTACCTGAAAATCCGAGAGATGAAAGAGTTGTAAGAAGGGGTCGGTTGGAGAAGGCTGAGAGAGGAAAGAGTTCCAAGCAGTTGCGGAAGGGGGAAGGGGTTAGATTTGGCAAATTAATTTTTTTTCTTTTTTAAGATGGATGGTCCCGGGGTTGGTAACCCCGGGACCCATCAGCCTCCAGAGATGCCGTCAACGGCATCTGCTCAGAGTCCGACCATAAGATCCCGAGGTTACCAACTCCGGAATGGTCACGGTTAGCTGCTTGTGCAAGCAGCTGCACAAGCAGCTGCTCTAGCTTAGGGTCCCGGGGTTGGTAACCCCGGGACGATATGCCCAAAATAAATAAATAAATAAATAAATTTAAACGGAAGATCCCGGGGTTGGCAATCCCGGGATCTCAGTTCCCGGGATTACCAACCCCGAAATACACGGGCTGCGTAAATAAGTTAAAATAGATCCGTTGTCAGAATTCTTTTATTTTTTTATTTTTTATTTTTTTTATTTTTTATTTTTTTAGGTAAAGAACTCGTAGTGGTTGAGCATGATTCTTGAAAAGTGATCTAAGCCGTAATTGTTGACTTCCTAAAGTCTTACGTCTAAGAAGACATCGCTGACAAGTTGATATTCACATCCCATTGTTTGAACTTCTCTGGGAGATTCCTTTCACAATCACAATCGCGATCACTTCGATCAATCATTCCGTCGAGTCCAGTTCGGCGCGCGCTTGTCCATGGCCTCTGATACATTTTCCTCCTCCTCACTTTCTCCCAATTCAAGCCGGAAACACAACGTTTTCCTGAGTTTCAGAGGCCAAGACACTCGCAACAACTTCACCGGCCACCTCTACATGGCTTTGGTTAAAGCCGGCGTCCGAACATTTAAAGATGATGAAGAGCTACCAAAAGGAGAAGAAATCCGGTCTAAAATCGTGAAAGAGATCGGAGAATCAAGGATTTCGATCGTCGTATTCTCGAAGAACTTCGCCTCCTCGAGCTGGTGCCTCAACGAGCTCGTCGAAATACTGAAGTGTATGGGAAGCGTGAATCAATTGGTTTGTCCGTTGTTCTACGACGTCAATCCGTTGGTGGTGCGACATCAGACGGGGAGTTATGGAATGGTAATGGAGAGACACGAGAAGCGACCCGTGGCGGAGACGGAGAAGGTGAAGAAGTGGAGAGAGGCCCTAACTGTTGCTATGAATTTATCTGGCTGGGATCTGCGAAATGTTGTGAGCGGGTAAATCTCTCTATTTGTATACGTAAAGCATGGACTTATTTTCAATTTGATTCATGATATTTATTTTTTCAATTCAATCTTCTAAGTCTCAAACATTTCTAATTTGATCCCAGTGGCTTTAGCAAAAATTTTCTGCATCAAAGACCAAAGTAAAAATATTTCAAACTTACGAAATTTGATCAAAACGCATGTGGTTTGCAAATTCAAGATTGTTGACATCTAAAATTGGTAAACATCTCGAGTTGGTCTAGTCCGAGTCCACGTGGAAATAACCACCATCATTGCAACTTACCACTAATATAGTAGCGAGAATTCATCACCACCACAACAAATATTTATCAATGTCATCACCACAATTAAATTCACCACCACCACCACCACCATTTCAACATCGCCGCCTCCACCACCACCATTTCAAAAATTCACCACCAACACCGTCACAACAAATATTCACCGCAACAAATATTCACCAAAAAAGCAAATTCCTACAGGTCTATAGGAAATTTATGCAAATCTGGATGTGGAGGCACAGTGGTGGTGGGATATGGTCAACAAGGTGGTGGTGGAGTCGACCGTAGCACTATCTTGAGCTGAGAGTTTGTGGAGGTTTGAGAGAGAGAGATAGAGAGAGAGAGACGACAATTGACACAATGGTGATCGGTGGAGGTGTAGGTTGGCACGGTGGCGACAACTTGAGTTGAGGGTGTGTGGCAGAGAGAGAGAGAGAGAGAGAGGTAGGTGGATGGTTAAGGTTGTAAGGCAGAGTTTTTATTTATTTTTAATAAGAATAATTTTGGGATATCAATTTTAAGTAATGTTTTTTAATTTTTTTTTGTAAGCAGTGTTTTGTCAAAAAATTAATTAGGTTTATGGCCCAGGTGAATTTATTTCGGGTTACCTCTAATTATTCCTTTTAAAAAATAATAAAATAAAAATATAACCAATGAGAAATTGACACATCATAAAAATAAAAAAATCAAAACCATAGAGAGCTAGTTTTAATTAAGGGACTATTCTCACACATGCATTCTGTTATTAATATCTCAACTTTTTTTTTTTTAATAAATGATTTGCTACTAATAGTTTGATCAATCAAAACTGCTTCACCCAAGAGTTGTGAGTCCGATTGGTAAGGAGAGATGCTTCATTTTCTTATCAACCAAAGTTTGACTTTTCTGTGGAGCACTCCAAGAATTAAAATTTGAATTTAATGCTGAATGAATTAGGCCGATATGGGGGAATACATCTTTTTAGCGTATAATGCCTAAATTTGCTTGTTTCATTTCAATCAGATTAATTGAAGTTTCTTGTCATTAAATTAGTGCCTACGATCTTCAACCTACCTTAATTTACCGGACTTTGATATTTATTTTTCTGTTTAAAACCAACAGGTATGAACCCAAGTTCATCGAGGAAATCATCAACGAGATTCTATGCGTAGTAAATCATGTACATCTGAGTGTCACCAAACACCTAGTTGGAATAGATGCTTGTGTTGAAGAGATAAACTCACTATTAACGGTGGAGCCAAATGTTGTCCGCATGATTGGATATACGGGATGGGTGGAATAGGCAAAACAACCATCGCCAAAGCAGTCTACAATCTAAATTTCCAAAACTACGAAGGTAGTTGCTTCCTCCCAAACGTCAGAGAAGCCTAGGAGAAACACAATGGTGATTTGAGTTGCTTGCAAGAACAACTTCTCTTCAAGATTCTAAGGAGTAAGAGCATCAAGGTCCACAACTTCCACGAGGGAACAATGTTGATCAAGGAAAGGCTGTGCCGCAAAAGGGTTCTCATCGTTCTTGATGATCTCGACCAGTTGGGGCAGTTAAACTTGTTGGCGGGTGCCCATAACTGGTTTAGTCCAGGAAGCAGAATCATAATAACAACGCGAGAAAAGGGTTTGCTTAGTAAGGCTACAGTCGACGACAAATATGAGGTCAAAGAACTCACGCACGATCAGTCTTTTCAATTCTTCAGCTATCACGCCTTTGTAGAGACCGAGCTCATAGATGACTATTTAGAGCTCACGAATAACATAGTCTGTTACACTAATGGGCTTCCGCTTGCATTAGAAGTTTTGGATTCCTATTTCCATGGAAGAAGCATCCTGGAATGGAGGAGTGCCTTTGAGAAATTGAAATAGATCTCTCACAATCAAATCCAGAAGAAACTCAGTATAAGTTTTGCCGGTTCGAAATGCAGCGAAGGATTGATCCCAGATGCAGCGAAATGTCCGACCCGTACTTTTAACAAAAAAAAAAGGAAAACATCGGAGCCGACATGTGTTGGAGCCGTGACGGAGGCGTGTCAGCGTCCGACATGACACTCAGTCCCCGACGGAGTGTCCATGCGCTCATGTCCATGGCCTCCGATACATTTTCCTCCTCCTCACCTTCTCCCAAATCAATCTGGAAACACGACGTTTTCTTGAGTTTCAGAGGCCAAGATACTCGCAACAACTTCACCAGCCATCTCTACACGGCTTTGGTTAATGCCAACATCTGAATGTTTAAAGACGATGAAGAGCTACCAAAAAGAGAAGAGCTCTAGTCGAAAATCATGAACGAGATAAGAGAATCGAGGATTTCGATCGTCGTCTTCTCGAAGAAATTCCCCTTTTCGAGTTGGTGCCTCAACGAGCTCGTCGAAATACTCAAGTGTATGGGAAGCGTGAATCAGTTGGTTCGTCCGTTGTTCTATGATGTTGATCCGTCGATGGTGCGACACCAGACGGGGAGTTATGGAATGGCATTGGAGAAACACCAGAAGCGACCCGTGGCGGAGACGGAGAAGGTGAAGCAGTGGAGAGAGGCCCTAACTGTTGCTGTGAATTTATCTGGCTGGGATTTGCGAAATGTTGCGAGTGGGTAAATCTCTCTATTTGTATACGTAAAGCATGGACTTCTTTTCAATTTGATTCATGATTTTTTTTTTCAATTGAATCTTCTAAGTCTCAAACATTTCTAATTTGATCCCGGTGGCTTTAGCAAAAATTTTCCACATCAAGCGCTAAAGTAAAAATATTTCAAACTTATGAAATTTGTTCAAAACGCATGTGGTTTGCAAATTCAAGATTGTTGGCATCTAAAATTGGTAAACATCTTGAGTTGGTCTAGTCCGAGTCCACGTGGAAATTTCTTATTGAGGTATGGTGTTGAGTCAAGAGTTTAGGGGCTGGGGTCCTTAAGCCCTCCATGATTGTATCAAAATAACCACCATCATTGCAACTTACCACTAATATAGTAGCGAAAATTCACTACCACCACAACAAATATTTATCAATGTCATCACCACAATTAAATTCACCACAACCACCACCACCATTTCAACATCGCCACCTCCACAACCACCATTTCAAAAATTCACCACCAACACCGTCACAACAAATATTCACCGCAACAAATATTCGCCAAAAAGCAAATTCCTATAGGTCTGTAGCAAATTTTTGCAGATCTGGATGTGGAGGTGCAGTGGCGGCAATGTGGTGGTGGAGTCAACACCGTAGCACTATCTTGAGCTGAGAGTGTGTGGAGGTTTGAGATAGAGAGAGAGAGAGAGAGACGAAAATCGACACAATGGTGATCGGTGGAGGTGGAGGTTGACACGGTGGCGATAACTTGAGTTGAGGGTGTGTGTCAGAGAGAGAGAGAGAGAGAGAGAGAGAGAGAGAGAGGTGGATGGTTCGGGTTGTAAGGTAGAGTTTTTATTTATTTTTAATAAGAATAATTTTGGGATATCAATTTTAAGTAATGTTTTTTAATATTTTTTTTGTAAGCAGTTGTTGATGTCAAAAAGTGGTGATGGGTCAACAGTATGGTCTCAGAGGATATTAGGGACACAAGACGGCTATCAGCACTGCAATTGGTTGAATTCAGAGGTGGTGACAATCTCCGAGCTGAGCTCCACTCTTCTACTCCGAGCACCTGCACAAAGACCCACCGGGGTTGTACCCGGTAAAGTTCCTCCGGCGTGAGAGTAAGTATTCAGGGGGTGAAGGGCTGAAAATATAGTGAGTTCAGTAGTGATGACGTACCTTTGGGCAGTTGGTGCCCCAGTGTATTTATAGGCGCCAATGCTTGATTAGTGCTGCCAAATTAGGAAGCTAAACTCAGATTAATTGACATAATCTGCTGGACAGCCAATGAGCAGGTATGTTAGTTCTCTAAACGTCTGGGTTGGCTTTTGAGCCCATATGTAGAGGCTCATGGGCCAGAACCTCACAACAGCCCGGTGAACTCCCGAGTGCGGAGGTGGCGAGCAGAGGGTGCCTCAGCTCGTCAGTTCGGCAGGTCGGATTGCAGCTTGTCGGTCCGAATTTCTTCACTGAGACGACCCTCAGGTCGGCTGGGGGGCATCCCAGCTCGGTACTGAGGGGATTTCAACTCTCATCTCGGCCGCTCTTTTATAATTGGACGGATATTGACCACGTGGTGTACCTAACGAGATTCCCCTATATCAGCAGTGTTTTGTCAAAATTTTAATTAGGTTTATGGCCTAGGTGAATTTTTTTCATAAAACAAGGGTTACCTCTAATTATTCCTTTTAAAAAATAATAAAATAAAAATGTAACCAATGAGAAATTGACACATCATAAAAAATAAAAAAATCAAAACCATAGAAAGCTAGTTTTAATTAAGGGACTATTCTCACACATGCATTCCGTTAGTAATATCTCAACTTTTTTTTTTTAATAAATGATTTGCTACTAACAGTTTGATTAATCAAAACTGCTTCACCCAAGAGTTGTGAGTCCGATTGGTAAGGAGAGATGCCTCATTTTCTTATCAATCAAAGTTTGACTCTTCTGTGGAGCACTCTAAGAATTAAAATTTGAATTTAATGCTGAATGAATTAGGCCGATATGGGGGAATACATCTTTTTAGCGTATAATGCCTAAATTTGCTTGTTTCATTTCAATCAAATTAATTGAAGTTTCTTGTCATCAAATTAGTGCCTACGATCTTCAACCTACCTTCATTTACCGGACTCTGATATTTATTTTTCTGTTTAAAACCAACATGTATGAACCAAGCTCATCAAGGAAATCGTCAACGAGATTCTATGCGTAGTAAATCATGTACACCTAAGTGTCACCAAACACCCAGTTGGAATAGATACTTGTGTTGAAGAGATAAACTCACTATTAACGGTGGAGCTAAATGTTGTCCGCATGATTGGAATATACAAGATGGGTGGAATAGGCAAAACAACCGTCGCCAAAGCAGTCTACAATCTAAATTTCCAAAACTACAAAGGTAGTTGCTTCCTCCCAAACGTCAGAGAAGCCTAGGAGAAACACAATGGTGATTTGAGTTGCTTGCAAGAACAACTTCTCTTCAAGATTTTAAGGAGTAAGAATATCAAGGTTCACAACTTCCACGAGGGAACAATGTTGATCAAGGAAAGACTATGCCGCAAAAGGGTTCTCATCGTTCTTGATGATCTCGACCAGTTGGCGCAGTTAAACTTGTTGGCGAGTGCCCATAACTGGTTTAGTCCAGGAAGCAGAATCATAATAACAACCCGAGAAGAGGGTTTTCTTTGTAAGGCTACAGTTGACGACAGATATGAGGTCAAAGAACTCACGCACGATCAGTCTCTTCAACTCTTCAGTTGTCACGCCTTCGTAGAGACCGAGCCCACAGACGACTATTTAGAGCTCCCGAATAACATAGTTTGTTACACCAATGGGCTTCCGCTAGCATTAGAAGTTTTGGGTTCCTATTTCCATGGAAGAAGCATCCCGAAATGGATGAGTGCCTTTGAGAAATTGAAACAGATGGTCGTATGCTAAAAAAGAATGTGGGCAAATATCACTTTACAGATAACGATTACCTACCTCTAAGCTCTATTTTATTATACTTATTATATGTATATATTTGTATCAGGTACCAGCAGATTCTTGCCGCCTTCGATCGCAGGTTTGTGGTCGTTGCGATACTTGGGGCTTAGGGGGTGTAATTTGCACGAAGGAGACATCCCCGACAATTTGGGGAGTTTATCATCACTGGCAGTGATGGACTTGGCTCAAAACAAGTTTTGTAGCCTGCCGTCGAGCATAAAGGAAATGTCAAGACTTTATTATCTGTGTCTAAACGGCTGCAAGAATCTGTTGTCACTGACTTAACTCTCTCCTAATCTGAAGACTTTAGGTTTAGAAGACAACCCTTCACTTGAGAAACTAGTGATCGATCCCAATCCGATGAATTTTCCGCGGTATCTGTACCTCGCCCACTGCACTAGTTTGTCTGAGATTCAGGGCTTGAACATGGAATCTTTCACGAGGATTCACATGGGAAACTGCAACAAAATTGCCTGTACTTTGACAGATACTTTCTTTGTGGTTGGTTTCTCTCTTTCTCTTTCTCTCAATTAATTTGGTTGATGGGAACCCTCTCCCCGTTATTGATCTCATCCTCTTCTATTACTTCATGGTAGGACATTGATTTTTTAATATAACAGGGCTCGTCTAAATATAACAACTTCAACATCTATTTTCCAGAGGGAGAGATTCCAGATTGGTTCGAGTACCAGACAACAGGATCCTCAATGTGTTTCCAGGCACCATTAGCTCTTGATTTCAAATTCATCGGAATGATTCTTTGGGTGGTTTACGCGGCTAAGGAATAATCTTCTGACATTGATGGCCGTACCATCGATTCTCCAACGGCCACGATTCGGGACATCACCAATGGTGTGGAGGGACTTCTTTGGCCGTCGTCATGGACATATATCGCCTGCAAAGAGCACTTGTGGGTGAGTTATGTTCCGCGGAGCTATTTTAGGTTTCCGCTTGAAGGCGGTGAAGAAATTGTGGAGGTTCATGTGAGTGTAACTTCTGCTTTGGAGGTGAGAAAGTGTGGAGTTCATTTGGAATACAAGCCGAATGATGAAGATAACGATAATGCAGTGGTGGCGGTGGCGTTGAAGAGCTTTGGATCCAAGGATATATATCCTAATAATATCTTGGGATGGAGACCGATTACACAAGACCATTCAGAATGAGATTAAAAAACAGAAAAATCGAAAATAAATGAATTTTTAGGGATGATCATAATTTATTCTATGGTTTAATCATAATTTACTGTAAGTCAGTTTGAGTTGACATCAATATGTTTTATCTTGTGTTTTGTTCTCATCATAAATGTTCCCTTATTTCTAGACAAATGTTCTCATTAGAATTTGCATCACTGGCCGCCGCCACCTGTTGCTAGACCTCTAGCCACCAGTGGCTGGAGGTTTGGCGGCTGGTTGTTGGAAAATTTTAAGTTAAATGTATTTATTTTTTATTATAATTTTCAGTTATATTGATAGTGTAGTTTAGTTACAATTTTTGTGCATTGTTTGGCTACCTTTTAGCTTAGTTTTTAATAGATTTTAAGGGTTTATATCTATGATCTCTCTTGTCTTTTGGTTTTGAACCATATACCTCCCATGCTATTTTTCAAATAACAGTTAGCTCATTTGTTATTTTGGTCAATGACCATTTACCCCTTTATTTTGGTCATTTTAGTCAATAACATAAGGGTATTTATGTCATAAAGAGGGTAAGTGTTCATTGACTAAAATGACAAAGAAGCTGACTGATATTTGTAAAATAACAAGGGAGTTATCTGGTTTAAAACCAAAAGGAGGGAGGTCATTGGTATAGACCTTCCATTTTAAAGTTTCACTTTTAGTATATGTTTTGATATATTTTTATTAATGCTTTTTACTTACATTTGTTTTTCCATTCATCTAGTTATTTTTGTACTTACTTTCATTTATTATTATTTTTACATTCATTTATGTGTTTTGTTTTAATTATATTCATACATTTGGTTATATTTCATGCATATTTAGTTATATTTTAAATATATTTTTCTACTTACGTTTAGTTAAATGATTATAATATCACATTCTTATATTTTTAATAATATTCATGCATGTATTTTTTAGTCACATTCATACATATTTAGTATTACTTTAGTATATTTTTTAGAAAATGATTTTTTGGTCCTTCATAAATGGTATTAGTGTTCAGTTGGTCCCCACTATTTAGTGTTGGAAACTTTTGATCCCTTACTATTCAAATTGAGTTCAATTTGACAAAAATTGCAATTCTAATAGTCAAAGCTCAGAGCCAACCATTAATTTAAGGGCATTGTTTTTCAGTTTTACTTCAAAAGACTGTTTAGGGACTATTTTTATACTATTCAAAAACTTAGGGAATCATATTATATTTTTTAGTTATTCTTCTTCGTCCTCATCCTCAGCATCCTCCCTTTTCAGCTCTCTCTCTAACGAAAAAAGGGGTTGAAACCCTAGATCCTACAGTCTTTTTGTCACCATCATTTGCATCGCCGTTGTCATCCTTGCGTTCCTCTAGCCTCGCGTCGTCCTCGCTCTGTCTACCTTTGTTCAGGCCAGTTCTGAACTACATTCATTCTCAAAGGCAACGACTACCGTTGATATGATTGGAAAAGCACCAACCAGTGCAGATCTGGCCTGAACAGTGGTAGATCTTGCACTAAACAGAAGCGACGAGGAAAACGACGTGAGTTTGGAAATTTTGAAAGCATAGTTTGATTTTTCAATGAGCAACTCCAAGAGATTGCACAAGGGGTCACACACCCCGATTTTTAAAAACAATAAAATAAAATAAATAAATAAGAAATTAAGCGTTTTTATTTTTTGAAAAAAATTAGAGAAAGGGTTTTTTTAAAACGTCAATTTTCTCGTAAAATACTTAAGCCAATTTTTTGAAAAACAGAGTCATCACGTAGCATTGAGTTTAAATGGTGTGCTAAGTCACCAGATTTTTTTTAAAACAATTTGAAAAATGTCTTAAGTCAAATTTTGACTCCAAAAAGCACGGTCCAACCAAATATTCATTTGTAAAAGTTCGGGAGTCATTTACGCTCGGGGAAGGTGTTAGGCACCCTAAGATGCCCGTCCAGAGACGGTACCTTATCCAATTAAATCCAAACAAAATTTAAATTCGAATATTTTATTTTATTTTAGAAATCTTTTCTAAAAAAAAATTTAACTGATTTTTTTAAAACAATTTTTGATTTAAAAAAAAAAACAAACTAAAATTATAAAACATTTTTTGCGCTCTCTCTCTCTCTCTCTCTTATTTTTTTTTTAAATGATTTTTTTTTTAGTCAAATTTTTTTGAAATCTATTTTTCTATTTTTTTAAAGGACAAAATATATATATATTTTTTTTGCTTCTTTTTTTTTTTTTTTTTTTAATTTGTTTTTTTTATAAAAATAAGAAAGGAGAAGAAAAATTTATTTTGAATTTTCATAAAATAAAATAGAAAAATATTTTTTTTTGTTTTAATTTTGAAATGTTCTCCTAGTATGATCGCTTATAAAATGTCGAGGGTTTTTTATGTCTCGGGGTTTAAATTTGGGTTATTTTGATAAAAGGAAGGAACATGGATACATAATATATATTTTTTTTAAACTTTTTTTTTTTTTAAAAATAAAACATATGGGAGTTTGATTTGATTTGAAAATCATGATAAATAACACTCTTGAGTGAATCTCATTTTTAAAACAACAAAAAACCTTTTTAATGATGATAATTTGGAATGACTTCGGTTTTAGCGATTTTTCAAAAAATACTCCCCTATTAAATATGCTATTTTGATTATGCACAAAATTTTTGTATTTCTTAAATACGAAAATGTTTTTATATATTTTACAAAAAGAACTATTTTTTTTTTATAATAAAATATATGTGAAATGTAAATAAATTTTTTACTCCTTCTATTTATCAACTTATCCCATGTTCAAAACCCGACTTAGAGAAGTGTTTTTCTAAACTCACCGTTTAAAAATTTCACACTAGTTGAGAAATGCGAAATGGTGGTATAGAAAACTCTCCATTTCTCAAATTTCAAGTTGAGTTGTTTTTTATTTATTTTTTTGGATTTTCATTTGTATTTTTATTTTTTATTTTTATTTTTTTTTATTTTTATTTTTAATTTTAGAACAATGAATATTAATTTTTTTATTTTTTTATGCAACAAAATAAATATTTACAGAGACATAATAACAATACATAAAGAGCATAAACTAAAATTACAGAGATAAAAGCGCGGAAAGGCGCAAAACAAGAAAATAAAAGCGCGGAAAGACGTAGAACATAAAATAATTGCAACTAATATAAAAGCGCGGAAAGGCGCATAATAAGTACAATAAAATAAAAGCGTAGAAAGGTGCAAAACAAAAAATATTTAAAACAAAATAAAAACTCGGGAAGATGTATAACAGAAAAATAAATGTAGAAAAGTAAACCGATTTTTAAGTGTTTCGGAAGAACGTCCTTTTAAGTTTTGTTCAATTTTAGGTCCATCCTTTCAAGCGGTTTAAGCAAAAAATAAAAATGTAGTTGAAAAGTTGGAAAAAAATTACCTGGACTTAGACGATTTCTTCTCTTTTTCGCTTCACGATTTCTTCTCTTTTTTCGCTTCTTCTTCTTCCCTTTTTTTGCACAAAACTCATCCCTTCTTATTATTAGCCAAAACCAACACCCAAAAACACAAATAATCTCTCTCACTCTAACTTCTATTTGACCTCCCTCTCTAACCTTTTTGTTTTTGTCCCCAAAAAAGTCCCTTTGTTTCTTAAGGGAGTGGCTGTCGTTTATAGGCAGCCGCTCCCTCCCCTTTTATTTTCTATTTATTATTTTTTAGGGGAAAGAGGGCTGCTAGTAGCTCTCTTTCTTGGGCAGAGGGGGCACTGCCCCTTCTGCCTAAAAGTGACTGCAATTGTAGCCCTAGGGTTGTATGTGAAGTGCACACATCTCTCCCTTTTTACACATTTTTTTTTTCTTTTTACTTTTTTTTTAATAGAAATAAAATTAGATTATCTAAAACATAATCGGTTTCAAATTAGTTGTTTGTCAATTTCATGAATTTTTGAAAGTACCTGAACTTTAGGGTCAAAATGAAAACATTTTAATGAAAAAAAAAATAGTTTCTATTCAATTAAATTTGAAAACTAAAATTGACCAAATAAGACATGACAAACGTTCAATATTCACTTTAATTTGATCAATTTAGCTCAAAAATAACTTTTGTAACTTTTTATTTTTACCCCGAAACTTCTCTTAAAATTTCCGAACCATGATTAAAGTCTCGATTCGAGTTTCTCAAGAATTAATCATTTCAAAAGATTTGATACAAAAAAATTGAATCAAAATTGGTCCTTGTCAATGCCAATTTAAAGTTTCTCAAAATTTCAATGAGGCTCCCTAAACTTTCTATTTCGACAAAATGTCTCAATTTGTTTGTTTGGGGACCCAATTGGCATTCTGGGACTCTTATTGAACCTTCCCAAAAATTAATCACGAACTTCGGGTTCAAATATCACTTTTTTCAATTTTCAATGTGGTCCCAAAACTTTTCCAGTGGAACAATTTTGATTCAAAATCCTCAATTGGATAACCTTTCAACTTAATAGGATTTTTGAGGTATTAATTTAAATTTTAGAGACTTAACTTATTATTTTAAACCTCCAATGAAGCCAACAAGATTTCCAATTGCAAAATTCAAACTCGAACTAATTTTGAAACCTTTGAATTGATCATCCATTTTCATTTGAGTATTTTTGAAATTCATGAATGGTTGACGTGGCGATTTTTTTTTTTTTTTTTCAAAAAATTCATGTATGGGTGGGACAAAATGCGGTGTCTACTGCTGCCTCTCTTTGTCATGCGAGTTTACTTGTGATGACAAAGATAGGAGAGACACACCATTTTGTTCTGCTAATCGAGTGAGTGCAATGCAAGAGGATAATAACGAAGTCCATAAAATGTACCCCAACCTGTGGCTGGGGCCATGCATGGTTGGAGAAAAAGAAGACTTACTTGGGGAATCGACCCTTTTCTTTCTGATTATGGAAGCTTTGACAAAGATATGACCGAACCCATGTGGGTTGCCTACGTACTTTAGAGTACAAAAGATCGGGTTAAACGTAGTCCAATAAATGCCCCTGGTGGGGCAAGAAACGAATGTGCAAATGGATGGTACTCACAAAGAGACCATGCATAAATGAAGCGCACTCATGGAGTGGCAATGCAGAATGTGAGCCGTCACGAAGAAGCAATGAAAAATGAGCTATCACAGAGAGGCAATGTAAAATATACAGGCCATCACGGAGAGGCAATGCAAAATGTATGAGCCATCACGGAGACGCAAATGCAAAAAAATAAAAAGTCATCCCGGAGAGATAATGCAAGGTGAGCTGTCATGGAGAGGCAATGCAAGATAAAAATCCATCACGGAGAAGCAATGCAAGATGAAAAGCCATCACGGAGAGGGAATGCAAGATAAAAAGTCGTCATGGAGAGGCAATGCAAAATGAGATGCCATTATGGAGAGGCAAATGTAAAATAGGAGACCGTCACGAAGTGGCAAATACAAAATAAGCAGCCATCATTGAGAGATACAATGTAAAATGAGATGCTATCATGAAGAGGCGAATGAAAAATGAAATGCCATCACGGAGAGGTGAATACGAAATAAAAGCCATCACGGAGAGGCGAATGTAAAATAAAAGTCGTCGCAGAGAGGTAAATAAGAAGTCAAATATAAAATGTGCCCTAGTCAACGGTTGGGATTTCCAAGTTCAAATTTCCTCAGTGTATAAATGGGCAGACTCCAAATAATATGCCCCAGCCTAGGGCTGGGGCGAGATGTGGTACGCAAGATATAATATGTGCCCCAGCTCGCAACTAGGGTTGACACTGGAATGACTGAACCATTACAAGTCAATTTTGATAAGAGAACACTTCCAATACAAAATTAGTCCAAAAAACTCGTCACTTTTGGTGACTCACAACTCCATCCCCCCCTTTCGGATGTAATCGCTTTGGCTGATGGCGCTTGGATCGGAGCAGTATCAAGAGCTTCTTTCGTTTGAATTTAAAAGGTTCGCTTTCTAACTCAGGGCCCGGTATACCTCAGGGTGATTTGATGAGACTACCCCTCTCCGTTTTCTTTACTTTCGAGATTTCACTTTTCAAACTAAGAAAGGGCCCGACATGCCTTATTAAGGTCTCATTGGCTTGCCCGATTAGATTCTTGTCCTTTCAAATTTCTAGGAGCCTAGATGCTTGGGGTTCTAATACTCCTGTATTCTCTATGTTTCCTCAAACCCTGTAAAACTGATTTAGTCCAAAAAATGGGTAAATGTTGAAAATTTACTAAAATAAGTACCTTCAATGTCCGATATGATTTTCTGTGAGATCTTTGAGTCTAGATTGCTGGAGAATATGATTTCAATACACTTTCAGAGCACAACCAATGTTTCCTTTCACAAATTCTGATTCCATTCCAATCCATCAAGTTCTGGTTTAGAAAAATGTCGTTTTCAAGCCAAGTTGACTTGAGGCGGAAAACTTGAAGAAACCAATCTATCTTCTTTCATTTCTCTTCACATTTCTTCTAGCGCTTTTTTTCGGTTACCCCATTTTTTTTTTAAATAGATGATCGAACTTACAATGCTTCGGGGGTAGCTGATCTTAAAAATGAACTTGATCTTCTTTGCGAATTGAGGTCTTCTTGTGACATTCTAGAGCTTATTCATCGGGATCATTGGGCTGGGATGATTGTGTTCCCTTCTCGCGATAGGGTCTGATAACAAGCGAATCAAGATGTTTACACTTAGTTTTATCAAATCACCAAAGGACCACCGGAGAGGGCTTGATCATCTTGTAGCAATGTATACCAAGACGTTGTTAGGGCAATGGATATCAATCTTGACTTTCTAATTCTCCGGTACTCTGGAATTGATGTCAAATTTAGTCTAAGGCCTTTTGGATCTCACCATTATTTGGAATAACATAATCTTCCTTTGTTTTTATTTGCATTAGATCGTAGTCTAGCTCTGTATTGGAATCATACCCTTCGCAACCTTGTTCAATCACTTGGAGATAACATATGCGGCCAAATTAGGGTATCTGAATAAGTAAAGTTTAAACATTAGGCCATAGTTTGAGTAAAATAGCATTACATTTATTGAGATTAAAAATAAAAAAATAAAAAAATATCAGTACAGAGCAAATCCCTTTTCATCCAAAAGACCAACAGGATGAAAAAGTAAGTACACAAAATGTCCCAATTTTATCAAAACTCCTAGTAAATTGAAAATAAACAAGAAAACCTAGTTTTTCAGCATTTAGATGTTTCAACTCGAGCCTCGGGCACATAGGTCGCCTCCATCAACGTTTTGGTAAAGATTGACTTCATCGCTCCCCGAAGGTGCATGCTCAAGCAGTGGATTTTACTGACAGTTTGGTGTGCCAACCTCAAGTTTTTTAGGAAACATGATGGCTCTTGTTTATATGAATTCCCAGATCTTGTCCTTCAATTGATAACTTTGCTCGGTCGTATGTCCTCTTGCTCCCGAATAATACTCACAAAAGGTATTCGAAGAAGCGACTTTGCTTCCCGGCTTAGGCTCGTAGGACGGAAGGGGCGTCAGCATCCCTTGCTTCAAGCAACTTCGGTATAGCTCAGTAATCAAGACTGAAAGGTCTACCAGCTCCTTATTATCATTACGAAAGTCTTCCCCAATGGCACAGGGTGGATAGCCTGAGTGGTATTGAGTTCCTGTCTTTAGGGTGTGCATAGGAATTTGAGGTGGGGAATTTTGGTTCAGCTGATATGCATAGTAAGAGGGCGTTTGGTAGGCTTGGGGATGATATTGGGGAGTGTTATTTTGGGAAGGGGAATGCAGGTTCTGGTAGTGATTAGGATGGTTTTGGAAATATGGTTGATTCCAAGCGTAATATTGGTTTTGGCGATTTTGAGGGGGATGGCTACGGTATAAATTGTTTTGGTTTGGGTAATTTTGGGGACAGGAATCTTGGGGATTACTTTGATGAAAGGTTTGCTAGGGGAAACAACAATAACTACGTCCTGTTCTCTTTTATTTGGCAGAGCTGACCTTTTTGTCGAATCAGACGAATCAAATTCAATCTTTCCATTCATTATCCTTTCTTCCGTCATTTGGGTTTGATTTATCACATCGCCGAAGGAATCCAATGCTGTGCTCAAGAGATCTCAATAGAACGGCGGTGTCTGTATTGACTTAAAAATTTATAACTAAGCCTCCTCGCTTAGCCTAGGGACAACTTTGGCAGTCTCTTCCTTCCAACGGGAAGCATACTTTCGGAAGCTTTCATATTTATTTTTCAATATGTGATAGAGGGTACTGTGGTTAGGCACGACATCCTTATTGCACACATATTTCTTACAGAAGGCTTCTACCAGATCCTCAAATGTTTTAATTTGTGATAACTCTAGGGTTATGTACCAGCTAAGAGTCGGTTCCTTTAACAATCTTTGGAATATCTTTAGACAAAGGTCCTCATTCCGAGTATGAACTCCTAACTCCTCCTTGTAAATGCTGACATGCCATTCTAGGGGACTAGTACCGTCATACTTTGTAAATTCTGGAACCATGAAATTTTTCGGGTACACCACTTGAGGTGGTGCTGACAGCTCATTGTACGTCACTTTCCTGGACGGCTTCTCCCTTTTCCATTATTTCATAGTTTTTTTCTAATTTTTCCACCTTCAGAACCCATGCCGATGGAGGGCCATTCTCTTCTCTATTTTCAGTCTCAGTGACTGGAGCCGGTCGATTGGCGTTTGGATTGTTTGATGAAGCAACGACCCTCTCTAGGTGCATGAGAACCTATGGTGCAGATGGGATCAGGCCATCGGTGAGACTTGATAGACATGCCCCTGGTTGGGATATGTCAGTGCTCTATAGGTGAAGGGATGAGGGCCCATCTGGGGTCCATAGTAGATTGGTACCATGAAGCTCGGACCGGCGTGGTTCGAGTTCGGTACTGAGTTCTCCATCCCAGTGCTTTAAGGGTTTCCGTTAGGCGATTCAAAACTGGGCAAAGTCACTGGGGTTCCATTGGGTGGAGGGATGGGCACCTCTCGATCTTGGCTTAGTTTATCGAGCTTCTCCATTATTAGCTTCATAGTGTCTCGCAACTTAGTCATTTCGGTCATGCGAGGAGATTCGGGATTGCCTTCAGATGCCATCTTGGAACGATTTTGAGCCCTACTGCGAGTAAAGATCGGACTTTGAATGGGGGGAGCTGAAATTTCTTTTTTGGGACCAATTTTCCTTCAAAACACTAAGCGAAATTCAATTTATTAGTTCACATGAATCCAAGGTAGATTGAGACCCAATCAGGTTTAAAGTTTCCAATTTCGGTGATGATTATCTATAACAACAACTATTTGATAAAGGAACTTCCATTTGTCTCAAGCAACTTGACATATTATTACAACTATATCGAATGGCACTGAGCCAATGACTTATATCCTTGAAACGGAATTACAGACTCGAGACTTATGGAAATTCATTCATCATCGAATTCTTCACCGGCATTGAAAATTTTAAACTTGTTTGGTTCTAAGACTCTCCAAAACATCATCATTCCAAACACAATATACAAAGTCCTCTTCCATTTCCTTGAATCAGGTGTCCTATAAAGGTTTGGATGACACCTAGACCCAGGATTACTATATGAGGTTCATGGCTTCTAACTGATGCATCCTACTAAAGGCTCGATTCCTAGATCTTCAAACCTTCGGCGTCCTCCCCAGCCTAGTCCCTACTATCAACCTCTTTATAGTCCTATATGGTTTCGGAAACCGGGCCCAACAGATGGATAGCGTGGCCAGGCTCCTACTATTGGCCCTTCAAAAGGGTTACAATGGGTAAAAATGTGGATGCAATGCAAATGTGTTCGTGCCTTGGAAGAGCGTATAATATACAAACAATACGAGGATTAAAAAACAAATATATGTACAAAAATAACAAACAAATATATACATCACAAAAGAAAAATAAAACCCATCACATACAAACATACATAATTATTTACAAACAAGAATGAAGAGATAACAAAATAAAACAAAACATTTGGATTTAAATTTTTGGACTTATTTGGACATTGCAGGCTTGACCCTAAAAAATAGTCCCCTGCGGAGTTGTCAGCTGACGCACCTCGATTTTTAAAAGCAATAAAATAAAATAAATAAATAAATAAGAAGTTAAGCATTTTTTAAAAATAAATAAATTAGAGAAAGATATTTTTTAAAGCATCGGTTACTGTGTTAGGCACTCCAAGACGCCCGTCTAAAGATGATACCTTATCCAATTAAATCCAAACAAAATTTAAATCCGAATATTTTATTTTAGTTTAGAAATCTCTTCCAAGAATTTTTTTTTAATTGATTTTTTTTAAACAATTTTTTATTTTTATTTTTTTTTTTAAAAAAAAACTGAAATTTAAAACAAAATTTTTAAAAAAAAAAAAACTGAAATTAAGAAAACATTTTTTGCTCTATTTTTTTTAACAAAATTTTATTAAAAAAAAAAATGATTTTGTTAACATTTTTCTCTCTCCCTCTTTTTTTTTTTTTTTTAACAAAATATTATTTTAAAAAAAAAAACTGATATTGTTATCATTTTTTGTTTTTCTTTTAAAAAAAAAACTGATTTTTTAAGTCAATTTTTAAAAATTATATTTTTCTATTTTTTTAAAGGACAATATATATATATATATATATATATATATATTTTAATAAAAATAAGAAAGGTGAAGAAAATTTTATTTTGAATTTTCATGAAATAAAATAGAAAAATAATTTTTTTTGTTTTAATTTTGAAATGCTCCCTCAATATGATCGCTTAGAACCGCCGCCGCCACCCTTATTCTCCCGAGACTTTTGTCGCTACTGTAGACTTCATTCTTTCTCCGGTATCAACAACTGTCACACCAACATCTTCGTCTTGCAGAGACGAACACAACGCCACCAAAATCATCGCCATTGGAGATCTCACGGGCTCTCACGCGCCCCCAACAGCCTGCAGTACAACCGCCCTTCGCCATCTCAGATTTTGGGATCTACAGCCTCAACCAAGACTCCAAATCAATCCCACAATATACCATCGACACTGCCTAGACTAGACGATTCGAACTATACCAAGACCATTCCATTCAGACGCTGCACGCGTTGTAAGACCCTGATTTTTCATATGTGAACAATTTTAGTCGTATTTTATAATATTTCAAAATACCGAGGTGGATTGCGATATTAATTGTGTAATTTAAAAGTTTAGGGGCCAAATTATAATTGTTAAAACATTATAATTAGAAATGGGTTAAAATGAAAAACTTAATTAAAGAGAAAGGGGGTTGGTACAATTATGTATATTATATATATATAAGGCAGTGGAAATTGTGGAGAGGAGAAGGGCCACTTGGGCGTTTGATCACACACACACACACACACACACACACACGCACATACATATATATATATATATATATACACACACAAATATATATACACACTTTCAGGAAGGGTCAAGAAACGATCAGAGAAAATCGAAGAGAGAGAAAGAAAAAAAAAAAGAGAGAACCGAAGGAAGAATGGGTCGTCGGAGGTTCGTATTTGCCGGTGGTGAGTTGCGTATCTCGTCGGGGCGTGTGTATGCTTGCATGTGTGTGTGTTTTCTGGTTCCGTCGTGGGTGTGTCGTTTGGTGTGTTTTGTCTGTGTTTTGATCACCGGCGATAGTAACGAAGAGAGAGAGAGAGAGAGAGAGAGAAAAGTTCTGGCATGTGTATGTATGATCCGTTGTCGTTCGTCCATCGGTGGAGTGTGGATGATCATTCACCGTCGTCGGTAAGTGTGTGCTCTCTGTTTTCTGTTTTGGTCTGGTACTACCGTGTGTGTGTTGCCTCTATATGTGTGTGTCATTGTCGTCAGTAATGTGGGTATCGCCGGTGATCGTGTGGGTGTTGTGTGTATGCTGTGATTAGTGAGTTGTGTGTGTGCTCTGTTTTTATGCCTACTATGTGTTGTGTGTGCCGTGTGTGTGTATGTATTCCAGTGATGATGGTGGTGCTGTGTTCGCTTTGGTTGTGTGGGTGTCGCCGGAGTCCGCTGGCGGTAAGTTACAGAGAGAGAGAGAGCAGTGCATGTGTGTGTGTTTGTTGTGTGTGTGTGTGTGTTGTATCATTGTCAGGTTAGTCCGACGGTTGTTGTTGATGTGGGTTTTGTTGGTGGTCGGTATGGAGGGTGATTTTCGGAGGGTAGTGTCGGTTGTTTGGCCGTCCGGAGAGTTAGAGAGAGAGATGGTGGGTTCAGCTTTGGGTGTGGAGGTGTGTTTCATGGGTGTGTTTGGTGTCGTCGATGGAGTGGGTAGCTGGGGGTGTGTGTGGGTGTCATTCGGTGGTCAGTCGTCGTCGTCAGCGTGTGGGTATTCGTCACCGGCAGAGTGGCTGGTCAGCGGTCAGTGGCATGATCGGTGGCTGAATGCAAACAGGAAACGGAAACAAGGAAAGAAAACACAAAACAGAAAAATGAAAAAGAAAGGGAAAAAATGAGAAAAAATACACAAGCCACCCCAATAAAATCTAAAATCTAATCTTGCGGCCGACGGAAAAATTCAGAAAAGGTAGAATTTCGAACTTCTTTAATATATGTATTTAATTGTCTAAATTGAAATGGCGATAGGAAATAGTGAAACCGTTCACATAAATAAATTCGATATAGTAAACTGTAACGGAGTAATATTAGTTGAATAGTAATGTTTCATAATAAAAGACAGGGAATAGGAAATCACGAAAATTAGGATTTCATGACATGGTTAAGTTATTTCTATATAAAATATTAATTTAGGCCCTGTCACTATTAGGTTCGCAGGCACCGGAGTACCAGTAGAGTATTGGCAGTCAAAGTCTTCAAAAACGGATAATCAAGTGAGTGTACTGTCTTCTTGCAAATCTATTTTTATATATATGATGAAAAATGTGTTTATTTAAAACTATACGATTTTATAAATGATATGGATCAAGCAGGTTTTGGCTAAGTTGGTAAAATGGATTTTCGTTGAATTATGTTGGTTTAAAAAAAAAAAAAGATTAAAAATGATTTGTTGGATTTTGTGGTTTTAAAAGAGAGTGGAAAAATGCCTGATTTTCTAAAAACCAAGGTGGAAAAATGGTGTTGCTGAAATCAGTGGGTATTTTTAAAAGACAGCGAAAAACATGATTTTGGATATTCTCCCCGTAAGGGGTGTGGATTATATTCTCCCCATAAAGGGTGTGGATTTTTGACGATATTGTTGATTTGGACGATGCCATAGTTTTCTTCTTGAAAGAAATGTGGATATTCTCCCTGCAAGGGGTGTGGATTATATTTCTCCCCGTAAGGGGTGTGAATTTTTTCCCATAAGGGATGTGGATGTTTCTCCTTATAATGGGGTGTGGATTATACTACGCAGTTTGTTCTGCTAGGAAGGAATATCCTAACGGATGGTATGATATCGTTGCAACTCCCGATCGTGAGGCTAAACGATCACTATGGCTAGCCAGAGAGTGGTGTAGTGATGTGGTGTTTTATTATATCGTCTTTGGTATTTTATCATATTATTTTATGCTGATGGTTTAGATAGATTTCATATATATATATATATATATATAGATGATAATTCTGAATGGTAGGAAGAAAGAGTCTTCTCGTGGTATATGATTTTTATACTACTGTTCAAAATGTGTTGTTTATACGCATTATGCTTGATCCATTTAAATGTTGTATTATTTAGAATGTATTATTATTTAAAATATTTTTATTAAGAAGGCAATACACTCGCAGGTGAAACAGCTAGAAGTCGGTCCCCTACTGACACTAGGTAGAGTCCGGTGATGTTGTAGTGAGGGAGTAGTTTGGAGCAGCTGTTGGAAGCGAACCTATGAGAGGTTCTTAGTTGTATTATCTTTATTGTTATTAGAAGTTTGTAGGGACGGGTGTGTCCCCAAATGAGAGTGTGTATGTATATACATATCGACTTTAGTGGTTGCGTATTTAAAATGAATTTATTCTCGTATTCTAGATTGGTTTGGCATTCAGGTGATATCGTGTCAACGTCACACCGGCCCCAGGATGATGGGTGTTCGGGGTGGGATGTGACACGCGCCCTCACGCGCGGAAGAAAAGATCGGCTCCCTAATCGCGTTAGATCCACGCGCTCTGTTCAAATAAGCTATGCCACGTCAGCCCTAATTCAGGCAGCAACCTAGTCACCGCCACATTACTGCCACATCACGCCACGTCACCGTGTTGACTGCCACTTTATCGCTGACCCGCCACGTCACTGGTTCTCTAAGGGACTTCTCTTTTACCGGTTCTGGCATTTTTAGACCGGTTTTTCTCAAAGTTGGACCGGTTCCTGAAGTCTTTCGATGTTCTGATTCTGTTTTCGAGCTCTGTTTTGTGATTTGAGGCTCACAGTATATACTTCCTTTATATTTTTGTGGTTTCTACACCGATTTATCTTCCTCTTCGTGTCTATGGCTGAATCGGACTTACCCCGAGTTATCACTACTGTTGTGGATGAATCTAATTATGTTGTGTGGGCTCAAAAAATGTCTGGTTTTCTCCGTGGACGAAAATTGTGGCGTTACGTGACTGGAGATATTACTGAACCCAAGAAGAAAGATGATGAAGATGTTGACAAATACATTGACCGTCTAGAGGACTAGGATAGCAAAAATCACCAGATTCTCACATGGTTCCGTGCCACCATTATCCTGGAGATCAAACTTCAATTTTGTACTCTCCATACAACAAAAGAAGCTTGGGATCTTCTCCAACAGCGCTACACCAGGGCAGATCTTTCAAATCTGTATCGTTTTCTTTCTACTTTTCATAACATGCGCCAAGAACCTGGGTAATCTGTTAACAGTTTCCTATCTTAGATGACTACTGTATGGAATCAGTTGGCTCTCACTAAGCCAACCTGGGAATGCACAAAAGACGCTGATGTTCATGGAAAGTACCATACTAAGATACGCATTATGCAATTCCTGATGGTCTTGAGAAAGGAATTTGAGCCTGTACGAGCTTCAATCCTACATCGGGGCACGATACCTTCCCTAAAAAACGTCATTTCTGATATACTCAGTGAGGAAACTCGTCTTGGACGTAGACGATATGGTTATTACTGGAAATAATTTACGCGGCATTTCTGAACTCAAAAAGTTTCTAAGTGGCCAATTCGAGATGAAAGACCTTGGCGGGCTCACCTATTTTCTTGGCCTTGAAGTCTCATCGGGTTCTGATGGATATTTTCTCTCTCAGGCAAAATATGTTTCGGATCTCCTTTCCAAGGCTGGGATCACTGACTCAACCACTGCCACTACTCCTCTTGAGCCAAATGCCAGACTTACCCCACTTGATGGTTCACCTCTTCAGGATTTCACTCTATATCACCAACTGGTTGGAAGTCTTATATACCTCACTGTCACTCGCCCTGTCATTGCCTATGTCGTTCATCAGGTCAGTATATTCTTATCTGCTTCTCGGACCACCCATTACTCGGCTGTTCTTCGCATTCTTCGGTATGTCAAGGGTACTTTATTTCATGGGCTTTACTTTTCAGTTCAGTCTGCCCCTGTCTTACAAGCTTATTCTGATGCCGATTGGGCCTGAGACCCCACCAACATACGTTCAACTACTGGTTACTGTTTCTTTTTGAGTAATTCTCTTATTTCCTAGCATAGTAAGAAACAAACTATAGTTGCTCGCTCCAGTACTGAAGCTAAATATCGTGCCATGGCTGATATAACTCAAGAACTTCTCTAGTTTCGATGGCTCCTCGCTGACATGGGCGTTTCTTCTTCTGCTGCCACTACCCTACATTGTGACAACCAGAGTGCTATTCAGATCGCTCACAATGATGTATTCCATGAGCGTATAAAACACATCGAAACTGATTGTCACTTCATCCATCATCACATTCTTCAGAATACGGTTCGTCTACAATCTGTCAGTTCAGTCTATCAGACAGCATACATTTTTATTAAGACTCATCCACCTGGATGCTTTCACTCTCTGGTTTCCAAATTCAAGTTCACCTCTCATTTACCGCCTTGAGTTTGAGGGGGGATGTTAATGTATTAATGTATGGGCTTGGCCCACGTGGCCTATTAGGGCAAAACCCTAACCCTATTTCCTTATAAATACTTGTGTAAATGTTGTATTTCTCAATCTCTTCTTCATATGTATTCTAGCATCCATTTCATACTATCAAAATAATACTTCTCAATTCTCTCAACAACAATTATTTTTTGACACTGTCTTTTGATGTTCTCAAAAGATATAGAAACATATATGGATTTTCTCCAGTGCCTTTTGATGTTTTGTCACGTGAGTTTTTGTTTTTCTATTCATGTTGATATGTATTTTGGTTAATGTTCATGTGTTTTGGTGAAATGATTGCTTTTTTATTTTTCTTTTATCTTAATTTTTTTTCTATGTTTTTTATTTGTTCTTGATTATCTGAATTTATTGTGAGTGGGTATTTACGTTAATATTCACACATTAACATTTTCTCACGTAAATGTTTGTGTTTCAGATCTATGAATTTGAGTTTTTTTTTTTTTCTTTCTTCACGTGATTGTTCAGATTGTGTCGTGAATTTGCTGATCAATCAATTCTTTATGTGATTTTTTTGTTGATTTGGAGTTATTGTTTATTCACGATGTGTTTTGATTGTTTCTCAAATATTGAGTAAATGTTTTACACAAAACATGTGAATTATTATCGAGTGAATTGTAAGTGAACTGAAAGATTGTTCTGAAATACTAAGCACACATTCATTGATCTTAAAAAATTTCACGTGAATGTTTCTATGGTCATTGTTCAATGAATGTTCATATGAGTTCTATTTTTTATTTTTATTTTTATTTTTTGTTTTTTTGTGGAGTTTTTGGTTATTCACCAATGTGATTTGATCGTTCTAAAATATTGAGTAAATATTTACACAGAACTTGTGAACTATTGTTGAATGAAATTTGAGTGGACTGAAATATTATTATGAAATATTGAGTGAACATTTATACAAAAGTTCCAATAGCACGGTTCGTAAATAAAAATAAACAGAGAGGGTACTTGTAAAAGACCATTTCCTAAACATTCTTTGAGAACCAAAAACTTAAAGTTTGAAGTCAAAGGTCTATTTTCTAATTTATACATAACCAAATAATAAATTACTCTATTTTTAATATATTTTTCTACTTACATTTAGTTAAATGTTTATAATATCACATTCTTATATTTTTAATTATATTCATGCACCAATTTTTTAGTTGCATTCATACTAATACTTTAATATATTTTTGAAAAAATGATTTTTTTGGTCCTTGGTAAATAAAATCGATGTTCAATTGGTCCTCACTATTTAATACTGGACACATTTGGTCCCTTATTATTCAAATTGAGTTCAATTTGACCCAAATTGCAATCTTGGTAGTCAAAGCTCACATTCAACCGTTAATTTAATGACATTTTTTTTAATTTTGTGTCAGAAGGCTGTTTAGCGACTATTTTTATACAATTCAAAAAATTAAGGAATCATATTATATTTTTTAGTTATTTGTCTTCATCCTCATCCCCCTCCCTCTCCGACTCCCTCTCTCTCTCTAGCATTCCTCTACCCTCGCGTTGTTCTCGCTCCGTCTACCTTTGTTTAGGCCAGTGGCAATGGCAAAACTCATGTGAAAAAGATAAAGATGAAGAACCAAAGAGATGGCGACAGTGGCGGTGGGTGAGGTGGAGGTAGGGGTTAATGTAGTTGTTAAAAAAAATTAGAAATAAATTATTTTTTTTTAAATAGGGATATTAGTTATTTAAAAATAAAAATAAAAAATAAAAGAATAAAAAATATAATCATATTAAATAAGCAAAGGGAACTTAACGCCCGTATCTTGCCGGTAAAGTAGTCAAGTCAAGTAGCTCCCAATGGTCAAGTCAAGTAGTCAAGTCAAGTAAGCCAAGGGAGTTTTACTCCGCTCTTGCCGGTAAAGTAGCCAAGTCAAGTAACTCCCATTAGTCAAGCCAACTATCCAAAGAGTTAGGACTTGTTTGATAACAATTTAATTTTTAAGTGCTGAAAATTTAAGTACTGAAAATTAAATGCTGAAAATTTAAGTACTGAAAATTAAATACTGAAATTTTAAGTGCTGAAAATTTAAGAAGGTTGTTTGAAAAAATTGTGCTGAAAATAAAGCGTTGAATTTTTTTTATTTGTTTGATAAGTACAAAATTTGTATGCTAAAAATTATTTAATTTACATAACTATTTTTGAATTAAGATAATGTGAAAAAAAATAAAAAAAAAATTGAGAACAAAACAATAAAATCAGAGTGTTATTTTTAAAAAATAAATTATATTAAAATTAAAAGTCGAAATTAACCTAAAAATATGTAAATATTATGTGTTTTTTTATGTAGTTTGATTACTTAAATTAAATTATAACAATAATTTAAATATAAAATAAAATTAAAACCATAAAATAATCCAAAATTAATTCAATTCTCATTAATCATAACTTTAATTAAACCCTTGTAGGGGATCAAGGGTAAAATGGTCAAAATATAATTTTTTTTTAAGTGAGAAATAATGGAGTGCATTAAGTAAAATAAAATAAGTAAAAAGACCTTGACTTAATTTTTTATTAACATTTTGACTTAATTTTTAATTTAACTTAATTAATTAAGTAATACTAATAATATTTATCAAATAAACTTAATTAATTAAGTACTTAATATAATCAGTTTTAATCACTTAATTTTTTTTATCAAACACACCCTTATATCTTGCCGGTGAAGTAGACGGAGAAATTACACATAACTCCCGTATTTGTACAATAATTTTGCACACAGGTTTCATATCTTTTTAAAAAATTTGCATGGGCCATGGCTATCCCTGTACATTTACCGTTTCACCCATGATAATAAGGTGCATTGCACCAGACTAATTTTGAGGAAAAGAGAATTTAAAATTGATCATATAATTCTAGGAATTATTTAAATTTAGAGTACAATATATAGAAATAGGATATTTTTTCTCTTTTGTTTCTCCGGAAAAGTGCACTTTTGGTCCTTTAAGTTAGTGGTCGGTGTTTAAATAGACCTTGATGTTTCACAAATGGCATATTTAGGGTTTGTTTGATAACGACTTAATTTTTAAGTACTGAAATTTTAAGTGCTGAAAATTTAAGAAGGTTGTTTGATAAAATTATGCTGAAAATTTAAGTGCTAAATTTTTTTTATTTGTTGATAAGTACAAAATTTGTATACTGAAAACTGTTTAATTTACATAACTACTCCTGAATCAAAATAATGTGAAGAAAAAAAATTGAGAACAAAATAATAAAATTAGGGTCCTATTTTAAAAAAAATATATATTAAAATTAAAAGTAGAAATTAACCCCAAAATATGTAAATATTATGTATTTTTTTTTATGTAGTTTGATTACTTAAATTAAATTATAACAATAATTCATATATAAAATAAAATTAAAATCATAAAATAATCCAAAATTAATCAAATTCTCATTAATTCTAACTCTAATTAAATCCTCATAGACCCTTATAGGAGATCAAGGGTAAAGTTGTCAAAATATAATTTTTTTAAGTGTGAAATAATGTAATGCATTAAGCAAAATGAAATAAGTGAAGAGGCCTTGACTTAATTTTTTACTCACATTTTAACTTAATTTTTAAGTTAACTTAATTAATTAAGTAATACTAATTACATTTATCAAACAAACTTGATTAATTAAGTACTTAATATAATCAGTTTTAAACACTTAATTTTTTTTTTATCAAACATGCCCTTAGTCTTTCAAAATTTCACAAATGACACATTTTAGCCGAAGTGATTACTTAAAAGATCAAACGTGCCGTCCGTGAAACAACAAGATTCATTTAAGCACTGGCCCGATTTTGTTTCCACATCTAGAATTTGGGGATTGATGTACTAAAACACTTTTGATAAACACATTTTTATTCGCATCACATCTCAAAATTTTGGGAGTGATTCCTGAATTTCTTGAGAATTTAAAAAACGAAAAATTGTTGATTCTTGTCACTCTGTTTTTTTAGGAAAGTTTGTTGAGAGCTCCCCCCCCCACCCCCTCCAAAAAAAAAAACAAAAAACAAAACTTTCTAAGGATAGGTCAGTTAAATTCACGCCAAAAATATATAAATAATTTCATTCCAAATATATATATATATATATATATATATATATACACACACACACACACACACTAGTGATACCATGTGCCTAAAGACACGAATGTAACTATTGATATCTAATTTTAAATTTAACATACACATAATAACAGGTATATATTTTTTTACTTAAATTAATTTTCTTCTCTTTTGTAAGAGTTAAACCAAATTATCTTTATGTTAAAATTAATGGTCTAAAATTAAAAATGAGAAAACGTTAAGGGTATAATTGCAATCAGTGTCTTTATTTCCTCATCTTTAACTAGAGCCCAAATCAAATTATCATTAAATTAAAATTAGAGGGCTAAAATATAATGAGTTAGAAAACTTTATGGGTATAATTGTAATTGGTAATTGTACCTCTCATGTTATTTTTTAATTTTTCTGTTTTTTTTATGTTATGGTTAATAAGGGCAAAATAGACAATTTATTAAAAAAAAAAAAAAACTCAAGTAGGGGGTCGCCGTGGTAATTTCGAAAATTAGGGGGTGTATGTGGAATATCACTATAATTGAAGGGGTGTAAATAGAATTATCTTGCCCTATAACCATCTCACCTATTTCTAAGCAAGCAGTTATTCCTAAATAATAGAGTAAATCTGAGTCATTTATTCCTTCAAGATTCATTACGGACTGTCGAGATGTCACAGTCAGCAAAAACTTTCCTGATTTATTAATATATTTAATTTAATTCTTAAAATTTGAATATATATATATATATAATACCATAAATATCATCACATATTTTCCATTGAATTTTATTTTTTTATGACATTCCACTAAAATTTTTAAAAAATATAAAAACATTAAATTTTAAAAAATTAAAATTATTTAATAGAAAATCATATCTATAAACAAATTAATTACCAAAATTATTTATAATACAAAATCATCAATTAAAGAAAACAATTTGAGAATAGTAGTCACTATCTAACGTGATTCTATTCTTAAAAAAAATATAATTCCAACTGATCTCGTCTCATCCGATCTGAATTTATTGAGTGTGTATGAGTGAAAACACCGTCCCAACGCCAGGGGAACAAAAATGCACTTTTCCATTGTTTCTTGTCTGCTAAAGATAACTTGTGTGTGGATAAATTACACCATTGGCCCCTGAAGTTTTTGTATGGTTGGGATCTGTCTAATTCTCACAATTGAATTCAAAAATCTTCCAATTTGTTGAAATCAAGTCCTATATTTACTTCTTAATAAGTTAAATTTGAATTTAGACACACAATACATGATCATTGCCTGGGAGTGTAAAATTAATTTTATTATCTCAAAGTTCGTAACTTAGTGGATATGTAATTCACCTCCTTTATGAAATGTTTAGAGTTCAACCTTCTTTTCCAACATATGAACTCAACAAAATTAATTAATTTCACTCAACTATTTTTTTTGCCATTTTTTATCTCTATTTTAGTAAAATCGTATGTTCAAAATTACTATTGAAAGCAATGGCGGAGCTATACAAGACCTAAGAGATATTCAAGTTTCCCCCTTGATTTGTGAATTTTTTTATTTTTACCCTTATATTTTTAGGGTATAAAAATTAAAACTTTTAAAATTTTACACAACCCCCCCCCCTCCCATTTCGATATCTATCAAACATCTAAAGTAACTTTTTAACCCCCATCAATCAATTTTCTAGATCCGCCGCTGATTGAAAGACCCAAAAATAACAGGGAACAATTTAAAAAATATAATATGAGAGTGAAATTATCCCAAAACCCCTCGAATAATGTTCAATTATTGAATTTGTGACCATATATTATCCATTTCAATTTATCAAAGTTTAACAGAGAGAATTGAATGCTACCAATTAATAATTTCAAGGATTAAATTTAAACAATTGAATTATTAGTAACTCATTAGCAACTATTCAAAAGTGTAGGGGACTCTATCATGATTTGTTTTTTCCCTTTTTAAGCCTTAAAATTTGATGAGATTTCACCTAATAAAAACATAATTTTTAATTCTTCATTATCCTAAGTAATAGTAAAAGCTATCAAAAGTAAGAAAAACTAAAAAAGATAGTGGATGAAAAATCCTAAAAATTACATCAAAATAATTAAAAAATTAAAAAAATATATATTTTATTTTTATTTTATTTATTAGAGTTCATGCAAATTAATGTTTCAATTAGGGTTTTGCGTTGTCATTTGTCCTGCAACGCCGCTGCCCACCAGACTTTAGGTGCAGGATTTCGGCCACCGCCAGTCGCTGAACTTGCATTTATTGATTTGCTTTAATTACATTACTAATTTTTTAGTAATATTTTTTTTTATTATATTTTTAGTTACATTCGACTAATTTTTTGAGTGTTAATGGTCAAAAAATTAAATCAACTAAAAAATATACTAAATTGTGAATAAAAAGTATATTGAAAAAATTGTTATATATAACTAACAAAATTTCCTTTGGCCAATGACCATACTTTACAACTAGAAGCCTAAGGTCTGATGGTGGCCAACGAGGGAGGGTGCTGCCAGTTGCTGGAGATACAAACCTTAATTGAAAGCATTTAGTTAGAGATATAAAGAATTATTGACCATGAGACTAAACACACAAGATAAAACATAATGAAGAAATTGTGGGGACACTCGTGTGTATACAAAAAAAATAAAAAAATAAATAATAATAATAATAATAATAATAATAATAAAAAAAAAAAAAAAAATTCAATCTCTCTTTGAGAGGGTGAGCAACTTAAATGATGACATTTTCATAGTTTCTCTTATAATTTTGTTCTTTGTTTTGCGATGACAATGTCGTTATTTCTATGCAGATTTGTTCTCTATGGTAATTTTAACTACTTTATGGAAATTTTCATAATTCATGCTAATTTTTGTCCTCTTCTGTCATTTACCAATCATCATTAATAGTACAGAGCATACCCTAATTCTAATGTTTTCAATTTTGTCCTTACCGTCCCAATTTTTATTTATTTTTTATTTAAAACTATAAATAGACCCCTAAAAGTTTAAGCATAATTACATTCTTCACCTTAATTTTTAAATAAAGCATTATAGATTTTACCCTTAAAATTTGATTGTACTTGCATTTCACTTCTTACTATTTTCATTTTCTATTAATCCATGACCTATAATAGAAATTAAAAACAAAAAATAAAAAAATAAAACAAACAAATAAATGAAAAAAAAAAAATAGAAAACAAAGAAAAAAATATATTGAATAATAAAATATTACAAATTTTACATTAAAATTTGATTGTACTTATATTTTGCCTCTTGATATTTAATACTATTATTTTTTATTAGTCCGTAGTATATAATGGAAATTAAAAATAAAAAATAAAAAAAATTAATGAAAAATAAATATAAAGAACAAAAAATATATTGAATAACATAAAACAGGCAAAAAAGACCAAAAAAAAAAAAAAAATACTACAAAAATTTAACACAATAAAAAAATCAAAATATATGACAGAAAAATTAAAGACACTAAAAAGATGAACTATTTCAAGTGAAGGAAAAAGAACTAAAAAGTTAATTTAAATTATTTTCACTTTATTTTCAAGTTCTAATTTATACATAAAGTGCATACTTATAAATGATTATGTCCACTAGAATTCGAAACACTATTAATATATTAAAAGAAAAATTAAAATTGAGGTAATATTAGAAGTCTAAAACAATTAAAAATGAATTGTGAGCTTCAATTATGTGTCTATTATTCTTTTTATTTGATACATTTATATAATATTTTATGTATGATAAAAAAAGAATAAATTAATATAATTTTTTTAATAAACACATGTCTATCCCTAGTATTTTCTAAAAGAAAACTAGTATATATTTGTGGTTTATTCTTTTAAATGTCGATTTTTTTATTTTTTTATTTTTAGGACAAATTATATTTTTCGTCCTCCTATTTACCACATGTTTTTTATGTGGCCCTCTAATTTATTTATTTTCTAATATGATCCTCATTTTTGTTGTCAATTTTTTTTTATTACCTTTCTGTCAAATAGTGGTGCTAAATTGGACAGATTTTAGCCGTGTGATGCACGTGATGGATTTTAGGGGTAAAAACGTATTTGTTCTCTTCTTCTTTCCATCGTCGTCTTCCAGCTTTTCTTCACTATCACATCCAGCCACCACTACTTCTATCTCCGACCAACACCAACGCCCGTATGTGGTTTGAGAGAGAGAGTAAAGAGAGAAGGAGGTTTTAGAGAGAGAGAAGCGGAGAGGGAGCTCATGGAACTTCCGCGTGTGTGTGTGAGAGAGAGAGGAACATTGCGGATTATATCGCGCCTTAATAACTTCTGTCCTTCGGGTTTGCATGTCGCTTGCAGTATTCCATGCAATTTTGGCCAAGAAGGCCCTGCATTCTTAATCCCAAGCCCTTTGTTTTGCAAATGGTCTCCCAATTTAATTAACAAGTGGTATTTTATTTCCGTTTGAGTTTCTCGCACATAATTTTTTTTTTTTATTTTATCAAGTTCATCACAAAATTTCATAAGGAAAACTATAAAATGGGTCTTAAATAATTCGGAATAAGATCATCTGTAAATAATAGGTGCATCATTATGGGAATCTTTTTACCCACACTTAACCCTTTCCATTTGCCTTTTTCAATCCTATCATCGATTAAGTGGGATAGACGCACTATACATAGAACAAACAAGTATGGAGACAGGGGATCCCTTGCCTGAGATCCCTCGAGGGTTTGAATTCCTCCGAAGGTTCTCCATTTCACAAAATGATTAAGGATGAAACTTTGATAAGGTTGATCCAACTATTAGGGTGGTTAAGAACCTAATAAGTGTTTCTTTCAGAAATTCTCAATCTCACCCTATCGTATGCCTTTTTAAGATCGATTTTCAAGATTAGACTTGCATTTTTACCCCTATTCTCAATAGAAACATGTTTACTAATGACTATTGTCCTGAAATTGTTTCTTTTAATTTAAATGAGAACAGAAATAAGAAACATGCTTGGTTGCAACATTTTTTTTTTTCCTTCGAATGTATGGTGGCCGACAATTGGTGGTGGCCAATGGCATGGTGGTGGCTGGTGGGTGGCAGCTGTGGGTGGTAATGACTGACGGAATGGTAGACAAACTAGTTTACCAAATACATTTTTGTACAATAATCTTGATTTTTTTTTTGGAGAAAGGAATAGAACCATTCCAAATTCAATTTTGAGAAAGGTTATAATGTTTACTTCCTGAAGTCTTTACGTCTAAGAAGTCATCATTCACCGGTTGATATTAAAGGTCATACTGTTTGAACTTCTCTGGAAGATTCCGTTTTCCTTCTGCCATTTTAACAATCGCGATCACTTCGCAAAGTCGTTCCTCCATCAGTCTATTAATTTCGATTGAAAAAAGTCCCAATTCAAACTTTCGATCAATCATTCCGTCGCTTGTCCGTGGCCTCCTATACATTTTCCTCCTACTCACCTTCTCCCAAATCAAGCTGGAAACACGACGTTTTCCTGAGTTTCAGAGGCGAAGAGACACTCGCAACAGCTTCACTGGCCACCTTTACACGGCTTTGGTTAACGTCGGCGTCCAAATGTTTATAGACGATGGGCTACAAAAAGGAGAAGATATCTGGTCGAAAATTGTGAAAGAGATCGGAGAATCAAGGATTTCGATCATCGTCTTCTTGAAGAACTTCGCCTCCTCGAGTTGGTGCCTCAATGAGCTTGTCGAAATACTGTAGTGTATGGGAAACGTGAATCAGCTGGTTCGTCCATTGTTCTACGATGTCGATCCGTCGGTGGTGCGACACCAGACGGGGAGTTATGGAATGTCAATGAAGAGACACCAGAAGTGACTCCTGGCAGAGACGAAGAAGGTGAAGAGACACCAGAAGCAACCCGTGGCAGAGACGAAGAAGGTGAAGAGACACCAGAAATGACCCGTGGCGGAGACGGAGACGGAGACGGTGAAGCGGTGGAGAGAGGCCCTAACTGTTGTTGCGAATTTAAACGGTTGGGATCTGTGAAATGTTGCGAGCGGGTAAATCTCTTGCTCTCTATACGTAAAGAGTTCTTTATGCAATAACTATAATAAAAAAAAAAAAATTGCTGACAACACATATTTTTCAACTTATTTACGGAACACGAATATCCTGGTGTTCAAAATATCGGGATCTTAGTCCCGGTGTTGCGAACACTGGAATCATTATTTTTTTTTAATTGAATGGTCCCGGCGTTGTAAACGCCGGGACAAGTTTTTTTTTTTTTTGAAGTTTCACGGTGAAACGGTGATACACAATTTCACCAAATAGTCCCAGTGTTTTAAACATCGGGACTGTCATCTTTTTCAAGAGAGAGAGAGATGGGCCAAGGGCACGAAGTGAGTTTCATGAAATGAAAAGAATTTTTGACACTTTATACCCTTAAAATTTGACCATTATTTTTTTATTTTTAATAAAAATAAAACCATTTTTTTTTTGTTTTTTTAGTTTTTACTCATTTTTTTTTTTAATTTCGTTTTTATATTAAGATTTTTTTTTTGTTTGTTAATTTTAATTTATTTGATTGTTGTAATTTTAATTTAAAAGTAAGGTCAAACGGTCGATCGAATAAATAAAATGTTCGATGGGTTAAAATAGTGAGGTAAAAAGCTTTGAAAATTAATAAAGTCGGTTGACCAACTTGACAAATCAGTCGACCGTTGAAAATAGTGGGTTTAAATTGTATGTCTTGATCCAATCGGTCAACCGAATGGGGTATCATATCGACCAAATTGAATTTTTACTTGAATTCAATTGAAACTAAAAAAATATTTCCACTTTATTAATAATAAAAATAATAAATAATAAAGTAAAAATAAAAGGAATTTCTATGATATAATAAAAATAAATAAAAAATATTTTTTAATAGTTGAATTTCATAAAAATAGTTGAATTTCGCTTGAATTCTCTTTGAAAATTTGTTTATTTATTTTCGAATATTATCAATTTTTTTTTAAATAGTTGAATTTTAATTGGAATTTTTGAATTTTTGTTTTTTGAATTCCAATTAAACTATCATACTCTATATAGGGCTGTAAACAAGTCAAGCAGAATATGACTTGGAATGATTAATTACTTTATTATTTATTAATTTTTTATTAATAATAAAGTGAATTTTTTTATTTTCAATTGAATTCAAGTAAAAATTTAATTTGGTGGATATGATGTCTCATTCAGTTGACCGATTAGATCAAGACATGTAATTTAAGCTCACTATTTTTAATAAGCGACTGATTTTTCAAGTCGGTCGACTAACTTGATTAGTTTTAAAAACTTTTTACCTCAATACTTTAACCAATCGAACATTTAATTTATTCGATTGACTGTTTGACCTAATTTTTAAATTAAAATTACAGTAATCAAATAAATTAAAATTAACAAAAAAAAAAAAAATTCTTTTAAAAAAAAAAAAATAAAAAAAAGAAAAAAAAAAAAAGAAAGGTAAAAACTAAAAAAAAAAAGTAATGGTCAAACTTTATGGGTATAAAATGTCAAAAATTCTTTTTATTTCATGAAATCCACTTCGTGACCTCTCTCTCTCTCCATAAAGATGACAGTCTAAACGCCAGGACTATTTGGTGAAACGTCATACTGTTTCTCCATGGAACTTAAAAAATATATATAATAAAACTTGTCCCAGCATTCACAACGCCGAGACCATTCAATTAAAAAAATAATAATGATCTCGGTGTTCGCAACACCAGGACTAAGATCCCGGTATTCCGAACACCGGAATACTCGTGTTCCGTAAATAAGTTGAAAAATAAAAAATAATGATCTTGGTGTTCGCAACACTGGGAATTCCGAGATACTCGTGTTCCGTAAATAAGTTGAAAAATACATGTTGTTAGTAATTTTTTTAAAATTATATTTTATTGCGTAAAGAACTCTATATGTAAAGCATGAACTTATTTTCAAGAGTTCTTCGCCCAATAAATATTTTAATTTTTTTTTTTGAAAACATATGTTTTTACATTTATTTACGAAACACGAGTATCCCAGTGTTCGGAGTGTTAGTCCTGGTGTTCCAAATACCGGGATCATTGAATATATATATATATATATATATATATATTAAGTTGATGGTCCTGGCATTGTGAACGCAGGGACTAGCTTTTTATTTTTTAAATCCCGAACGGTGTATCACCGTGTAACGGTGATAACGGTTTGGGCTTGGTCCCGGTGTTTAAAATGCCGGGATCAAGTTTCCAAATTGTCCTGGCATTTAAAACGCCAGAACAAAGTCCAATTACCCAAGAGAGAGAGAGAGAGAGAGAGAAAGATGAGAGAGGCAGGGAGGTGAATCTAGGAGTTCAAGTAAATACACTTGAAATGAAAAGGATTTTTGACATTTTATACCCCTAAAGTTGGACCACTATTTCACTTTCATTGTTATAAATTTAATTTTTTTTAATTAAAAATAAAACATTTTTTTTTTTGTTTTTTAGTTTTCACACTTTTTTTTTTTTTTTTAATTTCGTTTTTTTATAAAGAATTTTTTTTTGTTTGTTATTTTTTTTTTAATTTCATTTTTCTTTCTTTTTTTTAGCAAAACTTATTTTAACTTTTTAACTTTTTTAGTTTCACTTTTGTAAAGAAAATAAATATTTTAGTTTCTTTTTTTCATCAAATAAAATAAAAAATAAATATTTTGTTTTTTAATTTAAATATTCTCCGGTATGATCACTTATAAAATATCAATGATTTAATAAGGATGATCCCCAATGGAGTTTAATATAGCGAGTTTTACGTTTGAGTTTTTTAATTTAATTAAAAATATTTTTACTTTATTAATAATAACAAATATTTTTACTTTAAAAATTCCAACTAAAATTCAACTATTTAAAAAAAAAAAAAATCTATAATATTCGAAAGCATACCAACAAATTGATTAAAATTCAACTATTTAAAAAACAAAATCGATAATATTCGAAATCAAACCAACAAATTTTTAAAGAGAATTCAAGTGAAATTCAATTATTTCTACTTCAAAAAAATTCAAGTGAAATTCAACTATTAGAAATATTTTATTTATTTATTTTTATTATATCATGGAAATTCTTTTTATTTTTACTTTATTATTTATTACTTTTTTTATTATTAATAAAGTAAAAATAATTTTTCATTTTCAATTGAATTCAAATAAAAATTAATTTTGGTAAAAATAATTTTCATAATATAATAAATAATAAAGTAAATATTTCCATGATTGAATTCGGTTGACTAATTATTTATTATATCATGGTAATATTTACTTTATTATTTATTATATCATGAATTTTGTTTTTTACCAAATTCAATTTTTGGTTGGCTGAATAGACATCCTGTCAACCAAATTGAATTTGGTTGGCCAAATTCAATTTTTGGTCGACCAAATTTTATTCAGTCGACTGAAAATTCAATTCAATTTGATCGACAGGATGTCTCATTCAGTCTACCAAATTTAATTTTTATTTGAATTTAATTGAAAATAATAATAAAAAAATACTTTATTAATAATAAAAAAGTAATAAATAACAAAGTAAAAATAAAAATAATTTCCATGATACAATAAAAATAAATATTTTGCTAAAAAAATAAAGAAAAATGAAATTAAAAAAATTAACAAACAAAAAAAGTTTCCTTTATAAAAAAATGAAATTAAAAAAAAAGAGTAAAATCTAAAATAAAAATAAAAATAATAATAATTATTTTTATTAAAAAATAAAAGAAATTAAATTTATAACAATCAAAGTGAAATAATGGTCAAACTTTAAGGGTATAAAGTGTCAAAAATCCTTTTCATTTCAAATGTATTTGCGTGAGCCCACTTGATTCACCTCTCCCCCCTCCCTCCCTCCCTCCCTCTCTCTCTCTCTCTCTCTCTCTCTCTCTCTCTCTCTCTCTCGGGTAATTGGACTTAGTCTTGGCATTTTAAACGTTGGGACAATTTGGAAACTTGGTCTCGGTGTTTTAATTGTCGGGACCAAGCCCAAAAGGTTATCACCAATATTTCACGGTGATACACTGTTTGAGATTAAAAAAAAAAAAACAAATTAGTCCCCGCATTCACAATGCCGGGACCATCAACTTAAAAAAAAAAAAAATCAATGATCCCCGGTGTTCCGAACAATGGGGTATTCTTGTTTAGTAAATAAGTGTAAAAACACGTGTTTTCAGATTATTTTTTTTTTAAAAATATTTATTGTGTAAAGAACGCTTATTTTCAATTTGATTCATGATTTTTTTTTTTTTCAATTGAATTTTCTAAGTCTCAAATATTTCTAATTTGGTCCTGGTGGCTTTAGCAAAAATTTTCCACATCAAGGACCAAAGAAAAAATATATCAAACTAACGAAATTTGTTCAAAACACATGTGGTTTGCAAATAAGATTGTTGTGGTCTAAAATTGGTAAACATTTCGAGTTGGTCTAGTGAGACTGTGAGAGTCCACGTGTAAATTTCTTAATGAGGTGAGGTGTTGAGTTCAGAGTTTAGGGGTTGGGGTCCGGGGTCCTTAAGCTCTCCACGATCAACGATCAACTCTTTACAAAATTTGAGCTGAAGTTCAAAGTTGGTACCTACACAAAGACCTACCAGAATTGTGCCTGGTGAAGTCCGTTCAACGTGAGAGTAAAAGCTCGGGGGAAAAGGTTTTAAATGTCTGGGTATTTATAGGAGATGAGCACAGTTAGTACTACAACATTACGGCTTTGAGTATGATTAATTAAGATAACTCAACGCTTCTGAAAGAGCCCATAAATGGCCCAAGTAATTTAGGAGACTGAGCTTAGCCCACAAGGGTGATGAAACATTTTCTTGGTGGAGTAGGAGATCTCTGGTCAGATGCCAGCATTGACGTCTTGGTGGAGAATGTTGGCCAGGATTTTGGTAGCAATTGTCCCGTGGCGAAGGCCCGGGTGTGGGTCAAGTCACAATCGAATGCTGTGGGCGCTTATGTGTGTTGAATGTATTATAAGGTTAGGGTATATGCCTTTGCTAAGACCAATTTGTTTTAGGATAAGTGGTTGCGCCTGAGGTCCTACAAGTGGTATCAGAGCCAAGGTCATGGGTTCGATTCCCAGCGGGAGCAATTGCTGAGAGAGAGATTGTTGGCCAGGGTTTTGGCAGCAATTGTCTCATGACGGAGGCCCAGGTGTGGGTCAAGTTACAGTTGAATGTCGTGGACACTTGTGTGTGCTGAATTCACTATAAGGATAGAGTATATTTCTTTCCTAACACCAATTGGTTAGGATAAGTGGTTGTGCCTGAGGTCCTATAGAGAACTCCTCCTCTGGGCCAGGATCGTTGCTTTGAGCTCGGCCAGATCATGAGAGGTTTGGTGCTAGGACGAATGGGCACAGGTGGCTCGGGAACTCGAGCTCTGTTGATTTGGTTGACTTAGTATTGACAAGCTTGACCAAATCTGAAGAATCTTCACATTGAGGGGCTTCGAGCACAAGGAACTCAAAGCTTGCCAACAATAGACTTATGAAGAGATGGGCGATAGATTATACAAGATCATGAGGTTGGAACTTGGCCAGGTCATGAGGTCGGAGCTTGGCCACGTTAGAAAGGTCTTCAAGTTGAGGGGCTCTAAGCATAAGGAGCTCGAAACTCAGCCAACAGTAAACTTTTGATGAGATGGGTGATAACTTGGACAAGATCATGAGGTCAGAGCTCAACCAAGTTATGAGGTCGGAGCTCGGCCAAGTCATGAAAGCCACATGAGGATGGCACCTTAAGCTCAGAGTTTGGCCAGGTTATGAAAGGCCCTAGGAGTATGCCACTTTGGGGTTGGAGTTCGGCTAGATCATGAGATTGGAGCTAGGCTGGGTCATGAGGTTGGAGCTCGGCTAAGTTATGGAAGACCACACGATGATAACACCATGAGCTTGGAGCTCGACTAGGTCATGGGCCACTCTGAGCTTGGAGCTTGGCCAGACCATGAAAGGCCCTATGAAGATTCCATTCTAAGGTTGGAGCTCGGCCACGTCATGGGTCACCCTGAGCTTGGCCAAATATAAGCTTGCAGGGAGAGTGGACAATTGCCAAGATAGGTCATATGAGCTCGGTGCAATAAGGTCAGAGCTTTGCAAGGAGGTCAATAGGTCAACTTGACCTTCCATTGTCCTTAGTCGGAGTTCTGCAAAACCCTCCACATATGGGCTCACGATGTCATTCATAAGTGAGGTGGATTTTGAAAATGGTCAACCTACCATGTTGTGCTCACTGATTGAAGCTCGGTTGTTGGTAGATTTTCTCCAAATCAAAGATGAGATAACTGATTGAATTGAAAATATTTTGAAATCTCACGTACTTTATTGGCAAAATTTAAAAGTTAAAGACAATAACTTTAAGAGAATGTTTAGTTGGAAAGATGAAAAAAAAAATGAGGATAATATTTTGGGGCAATAGGTGGGAAACCAAATTTCACTCTTAATTGGTTAAAAGTTCTAGAGGTGGAAAAAAATTTAGTTTTAGTCTCGCCTATTTTTAAAAGACGGAAGCCTTGCACACACGTCTACACACGCGCGGTTACATATAACAACTTTATGTATAAAATTACTGTATTTTGTAACCTGTAACTACTATTTTTATTTTTATTTTTATTTTTTTTACATATAACAATATTGTGTGTAAAATTTTGTTAGATGTAACAAAAATCACATAAAATACATATAATTAATTACAGGTAACTAAATGTATACAAATACATGTAACTAAATATTAAACGAATTTTCGTGCCCAATATTTATTAAATGTCACAAAACATTACACAGATATATGTAATTGTAATATGTAACTAGTATTATATAAGTACATGTAACAAAAAATACACAAATATATGTAAAAAAAAATAGCAATTATGAAATTGTAACTAATATTCGTTATATATAACTAATATTCATTATAATTTTTTTGCAATATCCCTACTATTCCTACAATGTCTCTACAATTCCTGTAATGTAGAACTAAAACTCAAGTGAAATCCAACTTAAAGGACTAAATTAAAATCTAATACTAAGAAAGACTAATCGCAGATTACACCCTAAAAATAAGACTAATCGTTGTTTTTTCCTAATATTTTTATTCGTTGTGAAAGAAAAATTATTTTTTCTAATATTGTTTGGTTAAAGAAGGAAAATAAAAGAAAAGAACATAATTCATTCTAATATAATTTATTATTTTATTCTTATCTATTATAAAAATAATTTGAAAATTCTATTATAAAGAGTATAATTGTAATTTCACCATTTCTTGAAAAACTATCCCTTATCTTTTTTCATTTTTATCCCAATTGTTATAGACAACAAATTAGTTTGAAAATTGTGTCTTTTCTTTTATATTTTATTTTTCCACCACACCAAACAATTTTATTTTTTTAATTTTTCATGTTATTTTATTTTTTATTTTTTTATCCATCTATTTTCCATCTAAACAGACGAACCTTGAATCAATGTGTAATTAACCTAAATTTTAAATTCTTTTTCCTATTTGATAATTCAAGGTGTCAAATGGAAAATGTAAGTACAACCATTTCTTTAAGGTGTTTTTTTTTTAAAAAAAAAACAAAAACAAATCTGTCACTTTTCAAGTTTATCTCCTCCTTTTTTTTTTTCTTTTTTTTTTTTTTTTTTTTTTTTTTTAATTGTGTTTTTAAAAATATATTATTTTTATGACAAGATGAGAGGAAGAGATAGCCGGCAAGGGAGTGTGGGTGGGCGATACCAACGAGAGGGCGAGGGTGGGTGGAAGATGAGAGGGAAAGGAGACAACCGACCATGGTGGTTCGCCGAAGAAGAGAGGAGGAAGGGAGGAATGAGTAAAAAACAAAAAAAAAAAAATGTGTTAGTAAACTATAGGCTAAAATAATAATTTAATTAAATAATTTTTATTTATTTTTAATAAAAAAGGATGTGCATATAGAAACGTTTTTTAGAGTCATGATGAAGTCAAATTAGTCATGATGAAGTCAAATTACCAAATTGTTCTCATTAATTTTTTATTATTTAATTTTAATTAAATTAAAAGATTTCTTACTAGCTAAATATTGCATGGTAACCAAAATAAATACTAGCATTCACTTTCTCCTTCTTCTTCCCTTTTTTATTTTTTATTATTATTTTTGTTTTTGCCTTATTTTCTATTTTCTATTTTTTTGTTTCCTTCATTTTCTATTTTTCCTATTTTTTTTTTCTTTTGTTATCAATTTTTTTTTTTTAACTTTTCCTTATTTTATTTCATACTTTTTTGTTTTCTATTTATAATTATTTTTTTCACAAATTTTGGTTCAAAAAATAAAAATTCAAACTCAAATACCAAGAAATAATTAAAAAATTAAAAACAAAAACAAAAGAAAAAAATATAAAATAATAATAATAAAAAAAAAAATAGAAACAAAAACTTAAAAGAAGAAAAATAGGAAAAAATAGAAAAAACAAAAAATCTTAAAAAAAAAAAAACACAAATAGAGAAAACAGAAAATCAAGAATAAAAATCGAAAAGTAAAAAATAGAAAAACAATTACAAAAAATTGAAAATTAAAAATGAAATGTTGAAAACAAAAATTAGAAAAATATAAATTACAAACAAAATTAAAGAATATAATCAAAATTATGGAAAAAAAAAAAAAAAAAAATGTTGATAGATTAAAGCAAAATTAAGAAAAATTCGCACTGATAGCTCTTGTAGCTGAGACAATGACTATCATAATTTCTTGTCTTTTATCAAATACCATGAAGATCCCTTACCAAAGAAAAATAATAGCCAATTATTTACTTTTCTTTATCTTTTAACATTTTTTTAAAATAAAATAAATTAATTACTATTTTACCCTTACAATCACCTCCTATTACCGTTATCGCCGCCGCCACCATCACTCTCTCTCTCTCTCTCTCTAATATAGATACACATATGCACACACACCTGTGTGTGTATATATATTGGGTTAGAGAGAGAAATTGCATAAAGGGTGGATTTGACATGATCTCCAGAAGGAGTTACAAGACCATTGGAAAGAACGAGTTTTCGGCAGCGACATCTTCACGTTTTCATCTCATCTTCATCAGGTGAGTAAGACCCAAGCAAACATACAAAGAGACTAACCAACTCATTGGAGTTAGATCCAAATGGTTTTTTAGTTCTGAGTTGAATCGTCAGCCTTGTGGCTTCGGCATTAGTCGAACTCGTCAGCTGAAAAACCAAAAGTGAGTTTTACTAGGCTCACTCGACCGATTAAGGAATTGGTAGAAAAAATTGAACACCAAAACTCAAATTATTTTGACAAGAAAATTCACATGCAACAAAAAAAAAAAAAAAAGAAGCAAAAATCATCGAAAAAACACATAAATCTGCAAAATCTCTTCGCCATTGTATCAAAATAACCACCACCACTGCCACCTATCACCACTATAGTAGCGAAAATTCACCACCACCACAACAACAAATATTTACCACTGTTATCACTATAATAAAATTCACCAGAACCACCACCGCCACCACCACCATTTCAACATTGCCGCCTCCACCACCACCACTAGGAAAAATTCACCACTAATATCGTCACAACAAATATTAACCTAAATAAATATTCACTAAAAAACAATTGCAACAAGAAGCATAGAAAAAGAACATAGATCTACAGTAAATTTCTGCAATTTTTCGATAGAGCATTAAAAAATTAAGAAATTGATAGAAAAATTGAACACCAAAACACAAATTATTTCAACAACAAAAAAAAATCATGCAACAAAAATCTACAACAAAAATTATCGAAAAAGAACATAGATCTACGACAAATACTGACAGATTTGTAGTAAATTCCTACAGGTCTACAACATATTCCAATAGATCTGGATGTGAAGGCGCAGTGGTGGCAGGATACTGTCAGCAAGGTGTTGGTGTAGTCAACATGGTAGCACCATCCTAAGCTGAGAGTGTGCGGTGGTTTAAAAGAGAGAGAGATACGACAATCGGCACAATAGTGATCAGTGGTGAGGTGGAGGTTGGCACGGTAGCGGTGGCTTGAGTTGAGAGAGAGAGAGAGAGAGAGAGAGAGAAAAAGTGGATGGCTAGGTTTGTAAGGTAGAATTTTTATTTATTTTTAATAAGGATAATTTTGGGATATCAATTTTAAGTAATGTTCAATTTGTTTTTTAATATTTTTTTTTGTAAGTAGTGTTTTGTCAAAATTTTAATTAGGTTTATGGCCCATGTGAATTTATTTCATAAAACTCGGGGCAAACCTCTAATTATTCCTTTTAAAAAATAATAAAATAAAAATACAACCAATGAGAAATTGACATGTCATAAAAAATAATAATAAAAAAAATCAAATCTCTAAGAAGTTAGATTCAATTAAGGGAATGTTTCTCACAGCTCTTGTTCCGTTAGTAGTATCTCAATTTTTTTTTAATAAATGCTTCGCTACAAACAATTTGATCAATCAAAACTGTTTCACCCTGTGAATCTGGTTAGAAATGAGAGATGTTTCATTTTCTTATTAATCAAGGTTTGACTTTCTTGGAGAACAATCCAAGAATTAAATATTGAATTTAATTCTGAATGCATTAAGCTGATGTGAGAGAATATATCCTTAAGATCGTCCAATAAAATGATTAGTCGAGGTGCACATAAACTTGCTGGACACATCTCACTGCAAAAAACCAAAAAAATAAATAAATTAAAACCCCTTATGAAACTATAATAATAGATACTTGTTTTGTCCACGAAAGTATGGGGGTTAATTAGAACTAACCCAACTTTTGGCATTGTATGAAGTAGTTGCTCTCAAGATTTGAATCCACAATTTAACGTAATTGGACTGAAATTCTTAACGCTAGATTCACCGCTACCAAAGAGTTGTAGTGCAATTCTCGTTCAAGGGGAGAACATGTAGCAGCTTGTCTAAATCTGTATTTCCCATGTAGTCTATAGGTCAAACCAATAATTCTCTTCTCTATCAAAAACCCATCCACAGATGAGAGAATAGAATCTCCAATTTGAGTCTGTCTTTGATTCCCTTCTTCATTCTCGTCCTAATCCACCATGCTACATCTTTTACTGTATAATGCCTAAATTTGCTTGATTCATTTCAGTCAGATTAATTGAAGTTTCTTGTCATCATATTAGTGCCTATGATCTTCAACCTGCCTTCATTTACTGGTCTCTAATATTTCTTTTCTGATCAAAATAAATAGGTATGAACCTAAGTTTATCCATAAAATCGTTAACGAGATCTATGCATAGTAAATCATGTACCCCTAAGTGTTACCAAGCATCCGGTTGGAATAGATTCTTGTGTCGAAGAGATACACTCACTATTAACTGTGGAGTTGAATGTTGTTCGCATGATTGGAATATATGGGATGGGTGGAATAGGCAAAGCAACTATTGCCAAAGTCGTCGACAATCTAAATTTCCAGAACTACGAAGTTACTTGCTTTCTCCCAAACACTAGAGAAGCCTGGGAGAAACACAACGGTGATCTAAGTTTTTTGCAAGAACAACTTCTCTTGGAGATTCTAAGGAGAAAGAGCCTAAAGGTCCACAACTTCGACAGGGAAATCATGTTGATCAAGGAAAGGCTGTGCTGCAAAAAGGTTCTCGTCATTCTTGATGATGTCGACCAGTTGAGTCAGTTACTCGTTGGCGGGTGCCCATAACTGGTTTGGTCCAGGAAGCAGAATCATCATAACAACTCGAGAAGAGGGTTTGCTTAGTAAAGCTAAAGTCAACGACATATATGAGGTCAAAGAACTCGTGCACAATCAGTCTCTTCAACTTTTCAGCTATCATGCCTTCGGAGAGAACGAGCCCACAAACGACTATTTGAAGCTCACGAATAACATAGTCAGCTACACCAATGGGCTTCTGCTAGCACTAGAAGTTTTGGGTTCTTATTTCCAGGGAAGAACCATCCCGGAATGGAGGAGCGCCTTTGAGAAATTGAAACACATCCCTCCCAATCAAATCTAGAAGCAACTCAAGATAAGTTTCGATGGGATAAATGATGACAAAGTGAAGGAAAGTTTCCTCGATATTGCGTGTTTTTTTGTTGGAATAGACAAGGACTACACCATGAATATTATTGGATGCTTGTGGCCTCTTTCTCGAGATCGGAATCAGCATACTAACAAGCAGGTGCTTGATTAAAATTACTCGACAGAATAAGGTGTGGATTCATAACTTGGTTCGGGACATGGAAAGAGAGATTGTTCGCGAAGAATCGCTCGAAGATGCTGGAAAGAGGAGCAGACTGTGGTTTCATGAAGACATACACCATGTTCTTGAAAATAACAAGGTAAAAAAAAAAACTATTTTGATACTGAGTTTTATCAAAATCCTCTATCTTAAACATTTTATGATAGTACAGGGAACAGAAGAGTTGAAGGTTTAGACATTCCCATGCCTCTTTCCAAAGAAATGAATTTGGATGGGAAAACATTTGCAAGGATGCCCAACCTAAGGCTATTTCAAGCTAATCACATGCATCTCAACCAGAACTACAATCATATTTCGAAAGAACTAAGGTGGCTATGTTGGAACTATTGTCCTATGAAATCTTTACCCTCGGAGTTTCATTTACAGAATGTTGTCGTTCTTGACTTGAAATTCAATAGCTTCAAGCGGGTCTCCTAAGACAAAAAGGTACACGAATGGTACCTAAAAATTACCACATCACACAAACTTAAGAACCCTAACTCGATCGTTCTCTCTGTTTGTTTCCCCAGTTCCTGAAAAATATAAAGATACTAGATCTCAGCCACTGTAAAAGCCTAACAGACACCCCCAACTTTGTTAGAGCTCCAAAGTTGGAGACATTGTTGCTTCACGGCTGAACAAGTCTGTTTGAAATCCACTCGTCAATCGGGCTTGTGGAGAATCTCGTCCATTTGAATTTGGAAGACTAAAACCTCAGGGACATCCCCGGTACTATTTGCAGACTAAAATCCCTTCAACTTCTCAAACTTCACGGGCTGCTCAAATCTACTGATGTTGCCTGAGAACTTAGGAGACATGGAAGCTTTAACGAAGATTCTCGCAAACAGAACCGGGATTAAAAAACTACCATTCTCTATTGCTTTATTGAAGAACCTCACCACCTTATCGCTGCAAGGCTGCCACAAGAAATTGTCCTCCTGATTTTTCCTCCCATTCTTTTCCTCTTGGATGTCGCCCAGAAGAAACATATGTACAGTTGAATTTTAGTTTGTAATATAAAGGATTGCCTATCCCACTCTCTAAAACACAAAAGAATAACTAGAAAATATCCAAAATTGCTATCTATCGCTTCCAAGACTTGGTTGTATGCTAAAAAAGAGTATGGGCAAATATCACTTCAAAGATAGAAATTACCTGCCTCCAAGCGCTATTTGATTATACTTGTTATATGCATATATTTGTAATAGGTACCAAAAGATTCTTGCCGCCTTCGATCGCGGGTTTGTGGTCTCTGACATACTTAACGCTTAGGGGGTGCAATTTGCCCGAATGAGACATCCCGGACGATATGGGGGGTTTATCGTCGCTGGAAGTGATGGACTTGTCTCAAAACAAATTCTGTAGCCTGCCGTTGGGCATAAAGGAAATGTGGAACCATGATACTCTATTGCTAAAGGACTGCAAGAATCTGTCGTCACTGACTCATCTCCCTCCTGATCTGTGTTTTTTAAATTTAAAAGACAACACTTCACTTGAGAAACTAGTGATCGAGCCCAATTCTATGAATATTCCATGGTGTCTATGCCTCGCCAACTGCACTAGTTTGTCTGAGATTCAGAACTTGAACAACATTGAATCTTTCACGACGATTCACATGGAAAATTACAACAATGTTGCCGGTACTTTGACATATACTTTCTTTGTGGTTGGTCTTTCTCTCTCTTTCTCTCTCAATTCATTTGGTTGATGGGAACTTTCTCCCCGTCCTCGATCTCATCCCCATCTATTACTTCATGGTAGGACATTGATTTTTCAATGTAAAAGGGTCAATGTGAATATAGCGACTTCAACATCTTTTTTCTAAGGGGAGAGATTCCGGATTGGTTCAAGTACTAGACAACATGATCCTCAATGTTCTTCTAGGCACCGTTACCTCGTGATTTCAAATTCATCGGAATGACTCTTTGGGTGGTTTATGAGACTAAGGAAGATCTTCTGACATTGAAGGCTGCCCTGTCGATGCTCCAATGGCCACAATCCGGGACATCACTAACAGTGTGGAGGCACATTTTTTGCCGTTGTCTTGGACATGGATCCCCCTCAAAGAGCACTCATGGGTAAGTTATGTTCTGCGGCTCTGTTTTAGGTTTTCGCTTGACGGCGGTGAAGAAATTGTGGAGCTTCATGTGGAGGTAGCTTCTGTTTTGGAGGTGAGAAAGTGCGGAGTTCATTTAAATTACAAGCCAAATGTTGATGGTAATGATAACGCGGCGGCGGCGGCGGCAACGGCAACTAGCTCTGACTTCAAGGATATATACCCTATGTTCCCCGTGGTATGGGGACTGATTATACAAGACTATTGCGAATGAGATTAAAAAACTGAAAAATCGAAAATAAATGAATTTTTAGGAATGATCATAATTTATTGAGAAAATTATCAGCAACTACCATTTTAACTTTTCATGTACCACTAAATACCAACTAGTTAAAATTGAACCAAAAACTCACATCCTAATCATGTTTTGAACTCATTAATCCCATTTTAAAAAAATCGTGCATGTTAAAATACCAAAATACCCTGATATGTGTTGGCCCTAATTTAGTTGTCTTATTCCCTCTTCAGCCACAGTGTTGACAACAACGATGGTTTTCTCTTCTCTACCTCCATAAGCGCCTCCACATCCATTGTCGTTATCCACTCTTATCCGTCGTCTCCACCAAGTTCGATTAGTCTGCATAAAGGTTCGTCTTCTCCATCGTCGTCGTTTTCAGTTCGCCATCAGCCATCGTCATCGTTGTCGTCTTCGCTTCACCGTTAGCCATCGCAATCGTCGTCGTCGCTTGACTTCCATGTGTAAGATTGCTCTATCTGTCTCTCTTTCTTTTCTCGTTTTCATTTTTCCGATTTTGATTGTTTGATTTCGATTTTTGTTTCCATTGATTTTTAGGGGTTTGGGGATGAAATAGTTAATGAAATTATTTCAGTTTTATGTTCTACTCCAAATTTCAAATTAATTCATTATTTGACCTTTATTTTTTAGATTTCGATTGTTGATTTCATTGTTGTAGAAATCGATTTTTTTTTTGGGTTGTAGGGATGAAATCATTGATGAAATTATTTCAGTTTCTATTCTACTCCCAATGTCAAATTACTTCATTTTTTGATTCTTGAAGTGTTTCAGTTTCTGTTCTACTCCAAAGCCATCGTTTTGTCTGTTCTACTTCAAAGTCGTGATGTTTGGTTGGGTTTATAATTATGCAGGCTAATCCAGTCTCACATGAATTTGTATGTAGTTTCATGTGAGATTTTCGATCTTTATTTTTTTTATTTCGATTGTTGATTTCTCTCACATGAATTTGGTTTCAAATTTGAGACGATGGTGCAAAGGTGATTTGATTGGTGGTTTTTCATGTGATGCGGACTTGAAGTTCTGGTAATCATATTTTATCGATCAGTTTTACTATTCTGGGGTATAATGTTTGATTGTTTTTTGTTTGATGCGGTCTTCAGTTGCGTTTTCATGTTTTTGATAGTTTATCGTTGTTCGATTTTCATGTTCGTTTTGCGTTCGTTGTGTGATTTTTCAGTGGTCGATCTCAATGATTTTTCTTGAAATGTTTTTGCTTATATTTGAGGTTGAATAGAACAGTTCTAGCTTAGATTTGATCGATTTTTGTCGATTTTACAATGAATTTCAGTGAATTATTAGACAATATTATATTTAACACGTAGACATTGTACATTCAACAAGCACTTTTGAATTTTGAATTCTGGCAATATTAGGAAGTGACAATACCAGTTTAGTTCTAATCAATTCAAGTTTATGATATTTTGGATTTAAATTTGGTTGAGTTTTTTTCGGTTAAAGTTTTTGGATCGATGAGAAGATAGCTCCTATGGTTGGATTCATTATCTCCCGTGTGTAGTTCATGCAGCGTTACATTGAACATGCATGTAAATATTATTTCGAAACAAATTGGTTCAATTAGATTAAATTCAACAACATTCTAAAAATTGATTTTGATAATAGTAGACAATTTTTTACATTCAAAACACATAATGTTTTGAATATTTGGTAAATTGATTCAATCAGACAGTGTTACATTTAGAAGTGTAACATTCAACATTTTAGAAATGTAACATTTTTTCAATTAGACACTTTTCAATTTGATTTTTGGTAATTTTAGAAGTGTAACATTCAACACACACATTGAAACATTTGGGTTCAATTGTTGAATTTTGTAAAATTTGATTTTGAGATTATTTATATAGTGTTACATTCAACACATTGACAATGTTACATTCAACATATATTTATTTTTTGAATATGTGATAAGTTCAAACAATGTTACATTCAACACGCATTTGAATTTTAAAATTTGAATTTTTGGAATTATTGGACAGTGTTACATTCAACACTCACATTGAATATTGAATTTTGAATTTTGGCAATTTAATTGACGTTGTTACATTCAAACAAGCACACTAAAATTTGATTTTTGGCAATATTAGACAGTGTTACATTCAATAAACATTTCTGAAAAATGATTTTTTGAGAATTGTAGACAGTATTACATTTAACACGCACATTGTAATTTGAATTTTAACAATATTAATCAATGTTATGTTTAAACACGAACGTTGAAATTTAAATTTTGACAATAGTAGATAGTGTTACATTGAACAAGTATTTTCGAAAATGATATTTGAGAAATATTGACAGTGTTACATTCAACACACATATTGTTTTTGGTAATGTCAGAGTGCAAATTGCAATTTTGGAATACTTTACAGGCTGCACTCAATAAATTGTAGGGTACAAAATATAATTTGAACAATAATTTTTTCATGGTTGTCACATGATATAAATCACAAATTTGCAGGCTGCAAAATGTATTTTTTGTCAAGATTTTTTGAGTTGCAACACAACTATCACCCACTAACTTGAACAATATGCAGAGGGAGAAAGGATTTCTTATAATCTTGATAAATGTGCAGAGAGTGGGAAATACATCCTCCAAAAAAAATGTTACCCATCCTATTTACATCTTTCTCTCTCTCTCTAAAAACATCTTTCAAAAAATATGCTCTTCATCTTCCTTCCCCTTTCTTTTCATATTTTTCTCTCTCTCTCTCTCTCTCTCTCTCTCTCTCTCCTCCATCTCCACCATCCCTCTTTAGGCTTGCGACTGTGGCCAACTGGTGACGACAAACGGCTAACAGTGACGGCGAAGGCAAAAAATGAAAGGCGACGGCGAACGGCGGACGACACGGTTAATGGCAATGGCGACGGCAAAGGCGAAAAACAAAAGGCGACAGTGAACGACGGATGGCATGGTGACAGAAACGGGCGACGATGACCGGTATACGCGGATGGCATGGCGACGGTGGACAGTGGGTAGCGATGGCGGACGGCGAGTGCGAAAATCGAGGTAAGTGTACTGTCTTCTATATAAATTTACAAATTTTATTTTCATATAAATTGTGGAAACTATGTTTTTTTTTTTTTAAATGGATGATTTTGCGATGTATTTGGATCAAGTGGGTTTTCAAGGTAAGAAATGATTTTTGGGATCAAATTGGTTGTAAAGGTGGAAAATGATTGTTAAATCAAGTTAGTTTTAAATGTGGAGGATGATTTTTAGTTCGACTATGCCATAGCTATGATCCCGTTAGGAGGGTATGTCCTGCAGGATGGTTTTGACCTATTACGAGGGCACGTCCTGCGGGTGGTTGATTTTGTTGCGAAATATTATGACCTGTCCGGAGGATTAGTCCACCAGGTGGTTGTTGATATTATGACCTGTCCAGAGGGTTAGTCCGGCAGGTGGTTGTTGATATTATGACCTGTCCTGAGGGTTAGTCCGGCAGGTGGTTGTTGATATTATGACTCGTCAGGAGTGCCAGTCCTACAAGTGGTTGATTATATTATGATCTCTCTGGAGGGTTAGTCCGACAAGTGATTGTTGATATTATGATCTGTCTGGAGAGTAGTTCGACAGGTGGTTGTTGATATTATGACATGTCCGGAGGGTTAGTCTGGCAGATGATTGTTGATATTATGACCAGTCAGGAGGATTAGTCCTGCAGATGGTTTGACCCGTCAGGAGTGCACACCTGCTGGGTGGTATGATACCGTTGCAACTCCCGATTGTAAGGTAAAAATGATCCTATGGCTAGTAGGAGAGGTGGTGAGGAATATTTTATCATACGTTAAAATATTTGGTCTGCTGGATTTTAAATATTTCAGGTAGGTTGATTTAAAATATTTGGACTGACAGAATTTTAAATATTTGGATTGGTTAACTTAAAATATTTGTATTGAGTGTTTTAAATATAGTATTTCTTTACATTAGTGGCAGTTGGAAATTGGTTCCAAATATGGTATGTGATATAAGGTATTATTGTTATATTATAGTATTTCATTGGTGGCAGTGGAACCGGGTACGTGATTCTATAATATTATATTTTGAAACGTGGTGATTATTTCTTATAATTAATCCACAAAATGTTTTTTTATGAAGACAGTACACTGATAAAATTTTTGGATTGCAGGTACCGCGGTTAGGAGTTGGTCTACTACTGGCACTAGGTAGAGTCTGGAGGTAGTAATGTTTTGGAGGTGAGTTGGTCGGATGTGAACCGGAGAAGGTTCAGGTATTTTCGAAAAAAAAGTACATCTACAATCGCGCGTGTATGTATGTATATCTATTATGTATTTAGCTGATAGGGCAAGTAGCGTCATGTCAACGTCACACCCGGCCTCAGGTGACGGGTCACTCGGGGTAGGGTGTGACACCTAGACTTATATATAGTTCAAGATGAGGTAGCACAAGCGGGATTCAACAACAATTGTAACTTCTTAGGGGGACAAAAAACACTTCGAATTCGCGAATCACTTTTCTGTACCAAAAAATAACTCAAAAAATGACTAGAAAATCTCCAAAATTGCTATCTATCGTTTTCAAGTCTTGGTTGTATGCTAAAAACGAGTGTGGGCAAATATCACTTGCAATTACCTGCCATTAAGCGCTATTTGATTATACTTATTATGCATATATCTGTAACAGGTACCAATAGATTCTTGCCGTCTTCGATCGTGGGTTTGTGGTCACAGAGATACTTAGGGCTTAACAGGTGCAATTTGGAAAAATGAGACATCCCCGACGATCTGGGGAGTTATGTTCCGCGGAGCTATTTTAGGTTTTCGCTTAAAGGCGGTGAAGAAATTGTGGAGGTTCATGTGGGGGTAACTTCTGTTTTGGAGGTCAGAAAGTGCGGAGTTCATTTGAATTACAAGCTGAATGATGATGATAACTATAACGTAGTGGTGGCGGCAGCATCGTCAAGCTTCAACTTCAAGGATATATACCCTGATAACCCTTTAGGATGGCGACTGATTATACAAGACTATTGATAAAAAGAACACTAGAAAAATCGAAAATAAATGAATTTTTAGGGATGATCATAATTTATTCCGTGGTTTAATCATAATTTACTGTAAGTCAATTTAAGTTGACATCAATATGTTTTATCTTGTGTTTTTGTTATCTTATTTCTAGATAAATGTTCTTATTAGAATTTGCATCACCCACGGCCGCCACTTGCTACTGGACCTCTAGCCACCGTAGCTATATGTTTGGCGGCTAGTTGTTAGAAAATTTTAAGTTAAATGTGTTGGCCCAATAGAATACCGAAGAGGAAAGGGGTGAATTGGGTAATTAAAAAAATATTATCAGAATATACTTGAATAAATCAAATAATTAATTTTATGACTAAATTAATTATTTTTTTATATCACAGCGGAATTAAAATAAATCTATGTGCACGCCCAAACAACAAAAATAAACAAATTAAGAAAACAACATACCAGAGATTTATACTGGTTCACTAAGTTACTCTTAGCTAATTCAGTTCCCCAAGCTCCATGGAGGTCGCACCTACTAAAACCAAGATTCCTTTAAAGGTAGGAACCAAACCTGCACACCGATTATTTTACAGGCTCAGAATCAACTTATACAATTTTCTTTTCTTAGGCTAAGGAAAATCTCTACTTTTTACAGACTAAAGAATAACCTAATTTTTTTTAATACTTAGACTCAAGAATCAAAACCTCACCAAAACATTCCAAATATCCTTTTATCCAGTAAGGATTGAATCGTTACAACATCACTCAAAACAAAAACGCAATTCTTATCCAGGAAGAATCACTACCTTAATCTCTTTACAAGAAGAGACTAAAACCCTACTACCCTTGATTAAATATCCCTAATGATATTTAATCCGTCACAACTCACCAATACAAAAATTTATAAGTAAATCTCACTCGGAACTTTTACCACCCCAGATAAATAAAAACTCAATCAATATCCCAACTAGTGATAGAAATATGTAAGATGTAGAAATCTGATTTTAACAAGATATGGGTAACAAATTGGAGCACGTCTTCTTCTTCTGACAATAAAGTACTCTTATAGACCCCTTATAACATAAAGACTTCATTGAGGTTCAATTTCACTTAATAACAACTTTTAAAATTCTCAATTAAATCCCCAAAATATTTCTCAATCAAAATAAATAAGCGTAGAATCCATTTTAATTACCAAATTGAGAAATATTAATATTTAATGAACTATATTGAAAGGATTTAATTAGTATATGAACCATATCTTAAATATAGAGAATATCCCTTAAATCTCTCTCAAATCCTAAGAAAAAATGGCTACTTTTGGATTTAAAATCGGATCAAACAATATCCTGAACCAGCATATTCAATTGATTGCCCAATGCTACTTACAGCTAAACCATCGCCGCAGCGATTATAGGTTGACCGCTTGGTCGACTCGCCGATTCAGAGAGTTTGTCATGCTTCCACCGATTGACCGCTCGGGCGACTCGCAGATTCAAAAAGTTCAAATGTTTTCATAGTTCGACCGGTCGGTCGACCCTTCAATTCAGGATGTTTCATCTTCCTTCTCCGGTCGACTCCTCAGTCCACTGTCTTCTTCTGAATCACTTCTCTGGTCTCGTTTTCAACCTACTTTCTTTTACGATTTCGTCCCTTTATCCATTTTTATATTTAAATAAGCTCCACTAATACTCTTATATTCTATTTTAGTCATTCAAAAATATTTCTTTTTAATTCACACAGGAGCAAATAAATATATTTAACCAAAACACACATCAAAGATAAGATTCATTTTATGCCATGTGTGTGTTCCTAAATGGGATATTAAGAGTTAATATTTACCTGGATGTTTTTCCTAATTTCTTCAAACTCTTAATACTTCTTCATCATCTTGATATTTTCATTAAGCATCCATTCCATTTAACATCTTCATTAGTATGCATTCAATTTGACATCATCATTATAGGAACTTTAAATCATTGAAACACTTGATCAAACATTAGTTCCACAAAAACATCAATACTTAATTGTTCATCAAAATCTTGGGATGAACAATCTCCCCATTTTTGATGATGATAATTAATTTTGATATTTTTTTCAAAACAAAATATAACCACGCTCCCCCTGAATCCGAGGACGGGTTCTTTAACTCGTTAAAGCGTCACAATGAAGATTTTAATAATACAAAATTAAAAAATACTCAATAAAACACAATTTTTAAATTTATCGCTTTTTATGAAAACTTATTAAAACACAATTTTAGAATACTCCCCCAAAATAAAACATCACTCATTTATCCCCCTTTGTCATCTTCAAAAACAAATTTAGGTGGGAAATGAGAAAACAACAAACATGTAGCTCACTCTATGCAAACATCATTATACCTAGCCATACCCAAACCGCAAATGATTTTTACAAACTGATCTTCCACTAGTGGTTTGGTAAAAACATCAGCAAGCTGGTCGGATTTATCAATATACTCAATAATAATATCCATTTTCTAAATGTGATCACGAATAAAGTGACGTCTAATCTCTATGTATTTAGTTCATGAGTGCTGTATAGGATTCTTACTTAGACATATAACACTTTTATTATTACAAAAGATCGAGACCACCTCCATACAAATTTCAAAATCATTTAACTGTTACTTAATATATAAAATTTGAACACAACAGTTACCAGCTGCCATGTATTCAACCTCAGTAGTAGACAAGGCTATTGAATTCTGTTTCTTACTTAACCAAGAAACCAAAGCATATCCTAACAAATGACATGATCCGCTTGAGCTTTTTCACTTAACTTTGCAATCGGCAAAGTCAAGGTCGAAGTAACTTACTAATTTAAAATCACTCCCCCTAGGATACCATAATCCTAGGTCAGTCGTCTTCTTTAAATAACGAAAAATTCACTTAACCGCAGTCAAGTGCGATTCTTTAGGACAAGACTGAAATCTAGTATAAAGACACACACTATACATAATGTCAGGTCTACTAGCAGTTAAATACAACAAGCTATCAATCATATCTCGATACATAATTTCATTAACACTTTTGCCCGTATCGTCTTTTTCAATTTTTGTAGCCGTTGCCATATGAGTTTTGTACTCTTTAGCTCTTTCCAAGCCATATTTCTTTAATAGCTCCTTGGTGTATTTATCTTGGTTTATAAATATCCCTTCTTTGATTTGCTTAATTTGCAATCCAAGAAAGAAGTTCAGCTCTCCCATCATACTCATTTCAAATTCAACCTGTATTATCATAGCAAACTCTTGGTAAAGATCTTCATTAGTAGATCCAAAAATGATATCATCAACATATACTTGTACTAATAGGATATCAAAATCACTTTACTTTATAAATAGTGTTATATCACAAATATCCATTCGAAAACCATTTTCGATCAAATATCGGTTAAGTCTCCCATACCAAGCTCTCGGAGCTTGTTTGAGCTCGTACAAAGCCTTGTGAAGTTTAAATACATGATCAGAAAATTTGTCACTTTCAAATTTCGGGAGTTGTTCCATATAAACTTCTTCAGCTAGAAAGCCATTTAGAAATGCACTCTTTACATCTATTTGATATAACTTAAAATTACGTGAATGTCCAAGGGCGAGTAGCATTCTAATTGCTTCTAGTCTAGCGACAAGAGTATAAGTTTCATCATAATCAATTCTTTCCTCTTGATTATAGCCCTGTATCACTAATCTTGCTTTATTTCAAATTACCATACCAGATTCATCTTTTTTGTTTCTAAATACCCATTTAGCACCAATAACTGGATGAAAATTCGGTCTCAAAACAAGACACCATACTTTATTCCGCTCAAATTGAACTAATTCATCTTGCATTGCAGAAATTCAAGATTCATCAATTAGCGCCTCATTTAAATTTTTAGGCTCAATTTGAGATAAGAAAGTAAGATTAATTATATCTCTAAGAGAAGATCGAGTACTTACACCTTTTTCGAAATTACCGATGATTTCTTTAATTGAATACCCTAGTACTTTCTTTATAGCTCTTGGTAAAGTTAAATCCTTCTCCTTAGGTTCCTCTTGTTGCTGAGACTCCTTTGGTGCATCATTACCTTGGTTTTGGTTATTTGAGATATCTGCATCATTATCATTCAAAACATTTCTCGACAAGTATGGATCAGCTTCCTAAAAAATAATATGCATAGTTTCTTCTACTACTATAGTATGTTTATTATAAACTCTATAAGCTTTACTGTTAGTAGCATATCCAAGAAAAATATCATAATCGGATTTAGCATCAAATTTACCAAGATTATCCTTGTAATTCAAAATAAAATATTTGCATTCAAAGACTTTAAAATATGAAATATTAGGAGTCTTACCATTCCAGATTTCATATGGGGTTTTATTAAACCCTCTACGAATTGATACTCGATTTACCACGTGACAAGTGGTACTTACTGCTTCGGCCCAGAAGTAGGTTGGTAGACGATTTTCACTTAGCATTGTTCTGGCCATCTCTTGAAACGTTCTATTCTTCCCTTCTACTACACCATTTTGTTGCGGTGATCTTGGTGCAGAAAAGTTGTGAGTAAAACCATGCTCATCACAGTAGCTTATCACTTCTTCATTTTTAAATTCTCTTCCTCTATTACTATACCGATAATTTTACTGTTTGCGTTGTCTCCGAAAGTCACATGACCTCTATCTTTAGGTGTCAAAGACGTAAATTTTTCTTTATCTCTCGTCATGTGTCGAGAACAACCACTATCCAGGAACCATTTGTCCTTACTTATTGATGCTTTTAGAATAACCTGTAAGGAGCACCTCAAATAGTTCCTAAGTGGTACCCAGCCTACGTGGGTCTGATCTTGTTAGTCGGTACAATTTTTGTTCCTTTTGAAACCTAAACTTATCTACAATTAGATAGTTTTGCAAAACATCTACGAATAGTATGCCCTCCAACATTACATTTAAAACATCTAACAAGATCCTTGATTTCAGAAAAGAATTTATGAAAGCATTTTTGTTTAAGATTTTTCTGAAATCCAACACCAGCCTTATCAAAAACTCCATGTGAACTTCCCAAAAGTATTTTCAAATTGTTTTTACTGCCAGTAAATTTGAGAACAATTGATTGCAAATTCTTCAATTTAGATTTCAATCTATTGTTTTTAAATTCATAATCAACCACATACTTGTTTAATGTGTTAATTATACTTTGAAGGGCATTTATTTTAGAACACTGATTTTTATAATCATGTGAGAGTTCTTGATAAATGTCAAATAATTCATCAAAATTTAAAGGACAAGAACTTGAATAATTGGTTACCTCACCACTAGTGGCTATTAATGCAAGCATTGACGAATCCTCACTATTTGATTCTTCCGAGCTACTTGAATTGGTATCATCCCAAGTTGCCTTTATCGATTTCTTCTTACTCTTCTTTGCTTTGTTCTTTTCCTTCTTCTTCTTCTTCTTCTTCTTCTTCTCATTTTCTTTATCTTTTAGTGTCAAGGATTTTCTCTTGCTATTTCTGGTATCATCCTCGTAGCCTTTGATTGTCGATTCATGAATCATCAAATTACCAATTAGATCATCGATGTCGTATTTGCCAAAATCCTTGGCTTCCTCGATTGCCGTCACCTTTGACTCCCATATTTTCGTCAAGGACCTTAGGACCTTTCGTACTTTATCCTCCATGGAGTATGGTTTTCCAAGTTGGTTCATACTGTTTCACATGTTGTTGAGGCGAGTGTACATCTCATGAATCGGTTCATTTTCCTCCATCTTGAACAGCTCAAATTTTCTCATAAGCGCATTGATTTTTAACTACTTCACTTGATTTGTCCCTTCGTGGGTGACTTGTAGCTTATCCCATATCTCCGTTGTGGACTTCCAACCTGAAACTCTAGAATACTCATTAGCATCTAAAGAACAAAAGAGAATATTGATAGCTTGAGAATTAATAGAGAGTTTCTGCTTATCGGAAGCAATGAGTTGTTCCTTCTTCTTATCAACTCCATTTTCTATTGGAATAAATGGACCATCCTCGATTGTTAGCGACATATTATAATTTGTAGCCTGAAGTAAGGCTATCATTCTCTCTTTTCAAAACGAGTAACTTTCACCTGTAAACAAGGGTGGTCAGTGCATAGACTAACCCTCACCTAGTGTGCCTACTATGTGTGCTATGTGATCTTTGTTAGCAAAATAAATTCGAGCTAAACAAGTTCTGATGCCAATTGTTGGCCCAGTCGAATACCCAAGAGGGAGGGTGAATTGGGTAATTAAAAAAATATTATCAGAATATACTTGAATAAATCAAATAATTACTTTTATGCGTAAATTAATTATTATCTTTATATCACAGTGGAATTAAAATAAATCTAAGTGCACACCCAGACAATAAAAATAAACAAATTAAGAAAATAGCATATCAGAGATTTATACTGATTCACCAAGCTACTCTTGGTTAGTCCCCCGAGCTCCACGGATGTCGCACCCACTAAAACCAAGATTCCTTTAAAGGTAGGAACCAAATCCCCATACCGATTCTTTTACATGCTCAAAATCAACCTTTACATTTTCTTTTTCTTAGGTTAAGGAAAAACCTCTATTTTACAGGCTAAAGAATAACCTAATTTTTTTTAATACTTAGACTCAAGAATCAAAATCTCACCAAAACACTTCAAATATCCTTTTACTTGGTAAGGATTTAACCGTTATAAAATCACTCAAAACAAAAATGCAATTCTTATTCAAGAAGAATCACTACCTTAATCTCTTTACAGGAATAGACTAAAACCCTGCTATTCTTGATTAAATATCCCCAATGATGTTTAATCCGTCAAAACTCACCAATACAAAAATTAATAAATAAATCTACTCGAAACTTCTACCACCCTAGATAAATAAAAACTCAATCAGTATCCCACTTAGTGATAGAAATATATGAGATGCAGAAATCTGATTTTTAACAAGATATGGGTAGCAAATTAGAGCACGTAATCAGATTCAAGAAATTGTTTGAAAATATATTTTCTTTAAAAATCAAAAACAATTTCTAAGATCAATTTCCAAAAATAAAATAATAAACAAGCAATAATCAGTATGAAAAGATCTCACCTGGAATCCATAGTATTAATGATTAGAACAATGTAGCTTCAATTCCGGTATCAGTAAAAATTGATCTCAGTTGATTATCAGAATCACTCTTAGAACAGCTCATAATGATAACTCTTATAAAAGCTTTCTCAAAATGATATAAAGTGATTATCTCTCTTAGAATTATTAGTTATATTTAGAAAATTCGGAGATCTATATAAAGGCATATGTAATCAGTCTTCTAACGGCTAGTTTACAAGTACCATGACAATAAAATACTCTTATTGACCCCTTATAACATAAAGACTTCATTTAGGTTCAATTTCACTTAATAACAACTTTTAAAACTCTCAATTAGATCCCCAAATTATTTCTCAATCAACTTAAATAAGTGTAGAATCCATTTTAATTACCAAATTGAGAAACATTAATATTTAATAAATCATATTGAAAGGATTTAATTAGTATATGAACCATATCTTAAATATAGAGAATATCCCTTAAATCTCTTTCAAATCCTAACAAAAAATGGCTACTTTTGGATTTAAAATCGCATCAAACAATATCCTAAACCAGCATAATCAGTCGACTGCCCAACGTTACTTACAGCCAAACCATCGCCGCAACGATCATAGGTCGACCGCTTGGTCGACTCGCAGATTCAGAGAGTTTGTTATGCTTCCATCGGTCGACCGCTCGGGCTACTCGCAGATTCAGAGAGTTCAGATGTTTTCATAGGTCGACTGATCGGTCGACCCTTCAATTCAGGATTTTTTTCTTCCTTCTCCGGTCGACTCCTTAGTTGACTGTCTTATTCTGAATCACTTCTCTGATATCGTTTTTAACCTACTTTCTTTTACTATTTCGTCCCTTTATCTATTTTTATATTTAAATATGCTCTACTAATACTCTTATATTCTATTTTAGTCATTCAGAAATATTTCTTTTTAATTCACATAGTAGCAAATAAATATACTTAACAAAAACACACATCAAAGATAAGATTCATTTTGTGCCATGTGTGTGTTCCTAAATAGGATATTTAGAGTTAATATTTATCTGAGTTGTTTTTCTTAATTTCTTCAAACTCTTAATACTTCTTCATCATCTTGATATCTTCATTAAGCATCCATTCCATATGACATATTCATTAGCATCCATTCAATTTGACATCTTCATTACAGGAACTTTAAATCACTGAAACACTTGATCAAACATTAGTTCCACCAAAACATCAATACTTAATTGTTCATCAAAATCTTGGGATCAACAAAATGTTTCTATTTTTTTATTTTTTATTTTGTAATTTTCATTTATATTGATAGTGTAGTTTAGTTGCATTTTTTGTGCATTGTTTGGTTACCTTTTAGCTTGTTTTTTAATACATTTTTAGGATTTATATCAATAACCTTGTCTTTTGGCCTTGAACCAGATATCTCTCATGTCATTTTTCAAATAACAGTCAGTCCCCTTGTCATTTGGGTCACTGGCCACTTACTCTCCTTTATGACATAAATACACTTATGTAAATTTATTTAAAAAATTATATATATATATTTTACTTATATATATATATATATATATATATATATATATATATATATATATATTTTACACTTTCATTAAAAAAAACAAAAAAAAAAACATCTTCCTCTTCCCCACCTCTGTCCCCACCACCAACCTCTCTCTCTCCCCGGCGGTGGCGGTGGCGGTGGGTGGTTGTGGTAAGGTGAGGTAAATATAATTATTTAAAAAATTATGGGTAAAAATTGTAACTTTAAAAATAAGAGAGTGTTAATGATTTTTATAAAAATAATTTTTTTTTTTTTTTTTTTTTAAAATAACAAACGGGCACTTATATTATAAAAAGGGTAAGTGATCATTGATTAAAATGACAAAGAAGTTGACTGGTATTTATAAAATGAAAAGAAAATTATTTGGTTTAAAGCCAAATGGAGGGAAGTTCATTGCTGCAAACCTTAGTTTCATTTTCACTATATTTTTTGATATATTTTTGTTATACTTTTTACTTACATTTTTTTTACCTTTCATCTAGTTATTTTTGTACTTGCGCTCACTTATTATTATTTTTACATTCATTTATGTGTTTTGTTTTAATTATATCCGTACATATGGCTATATTCTTGCATATTTAGTTACATTTTTAATATATTTTTCTACTTATATTTAATTAAATGTTTATAATATCACATTCTTGTATTTTTAATTATATTCATGCATGCATTTTTTTAGTTGCATTCATACATATTTAGTAATATTTTAGTATATTTTTGGAAAAATGATTTTTGGGTCTCTCATAAATGAAATTGGTGTTCAATTGGTCCCCATTATTTAATGTTGGACACATTTAGTCTCTTATTATTCAAATTGAATTCAATTTGACCCAAATCGCAATTCTAGTAATCAAAGCTCAGAATCAACCATTAATTTAATGACATTTTTTTTTTTTAATTTTGCTTCAAAAGACTATTTAATGACTATTTTTATACAATTCAAAAACTTAGGGAATCATATTATATTGTTTAGTTATTCATCTTCATCCTCATCCCCCTCCCTCTCCGACTCCCTCTCTCTCTCTAGCCAAAAAAAAGGGTTAAAACCCTAGATCCTGCAGTCTTTTCATCACTATCATCTGCATTGCTACCGTCGTTCTAGCATTTCTCTAGCCTCGCATTGTTCTCGCTCCATCTACCTTTGTTCAGGCCAGTAGCGATAGCAAAACTCATGTGAAAAAGATGAAGATGAAGAACCAAAGGGATGGCGATAGTGGTGGTGGGTGAGATGGAGGTAGGGGGTTAATGTAATTGTTAAAAGAAAAATAGGAATAATTTATTTATTTATTTTTTATTTTTTATTTTTTAAATACGGATATTAGTTATTTAGAAAAAAAAATATAGAAGAATAAAAAATATAATCGTATTACATACGCAAAGGGAATTTAACTCCCGTATCTTGCCGGTAAAGTAGTCAAGTCAAGTAAGCCAAGGGAATTTAACTCCGGTCTCTTGCCGGTAAAGTAGTCAAGTAACTCCCAATAGTCAAGTCAAGTAACTCCAAATAGTCAAGTCAACTATCAAAGACTTAAATCTTGCCTGTGAAGTAGACGGAGAAATTTTAAAAGAAAAGTTCCAAGTTGGACTTGTAGAATTGGACTCTATTTTGGATTTTGACGTTTTGTACCCTTGAAATTTGATAATATCTTACTTTGGTCCATTCAGTTTCAATTTGAACACACTAATATCTTAATACTAAAATTGACTCAATAAATTGAATATAATTGTCATCGACGATGCACTATAACATTTCTCATATTTATGAATATTGAAATATTGGTCGTAAATTGCGCTAGGAATTTTAGTTGAACTTTTATTTAATTCATTGTAATTGTATGTAAAATTTACGGTTGTAAAAATCATCCCTAAAATTTAACGAATTATAATTGTCGTCGTCGCATTGTAAAAATTCTAATGTCCCAATAAATTGTTGACTATTAAACATACAATGTCTGTAATCTAACTGAATGATCGTAAGCATTATAATATATTATAATGCTCTGAAATATTTAATATTGGTACACAATTATAATTATAATTATACTACTAAAACTATATTATAATTAATATTATTGGATAATATAACTGAATGGCAGGAGTTATAATTATAGACCTTGGTATCTAATTAATTATTGTAATATTAATTATACCAATTGAACTAGATAATACCACTATTTTCACTAATATATATAATGCTCTTATCTAAATAATGGTATAATTAATATAATATTATAAAAATTTCTCGGAATTACGAGTAATAAAAACATTGGTCGTTCGGTTTTAATGTTAATTCTCTAAAAGGAGAAACCAAGTGACAGTCTTGAAAAATCAGGTCGTTATAATCCGGGACACCACCAATGGTGTGGTGGGACATATTTGGCCGTCGTCTTGGACACAGATCGCCCGTGAAGAGCAATCGTGGGTGAGTTATGTTCCGCGGAGCTATTTTAGGTTTCTGCTTGAAGGCGGTGAGGAAATTGTGGATCGTTGCCGTCGTCCTAGCATTCCTCTAGCTGTCATCACTATCATCTGCATCTGCATCGTTGTCGTCGTCCTAGCATTCCTCTAGCCTCATGCCATTCTCACTCCGTCTACCTTTGTTCAAGCCAATGGCAGTGGCAAAACTCAGTGGGGATGGTGACAATGGCAGTGGGTGAGGTGGAGGTATGGGTTAATGTAATTGTTAAAAAAAAAATTAGGGGTAATTTTTTTTTTTTTTTAAAAATAAAATAAAATAGAGATATTAGTGATTTTTAAAAAAAAGTAAAAATATAATCGTATTAAATAAGCAAAGGGAATTTAACTCCCGTATCTTGCAGGTAAAGTAGTCAAGTCAAGTAGTCAAGTCAAGTAAGCAAAGGGAATTCAACTCCCGTATCTTGCCGGTAAAGTAGTCAAGTCAAGTAACTCCCAATAGTCAAGTTAACTATCAAAGACTAAAATCTTGCCGGTGAAGTAGACATAGAAATTACACATAAGTCCCGTATTTGTTCAATATTTTTGCACACAGGTTTCATATGTTTTTAAAAAATTTGCATGGGCCTTGGCTATCCCTGTATATTTACAGTTTCACTCATGATAATAAGGTGCATTGCACTAGACTAATTTCTGTTCAAAGTAATGATAAATTTTGAGGAAAAGAGAACTTAAAATTGTTCATATAATCCTAGGAATTATTTAAAGATTACAATATATAGAAATAGGATAATTTTTTTCTTTTGTTTCTCGGGAAAAGTGCACTTTTGGTCCTTTAAGTTAGTGGTAAGTGTTTAAATGGACCTTGACGTTTCACAAATGACTCATTTTAGCCGAAGTGATAACTTAAAAGATCAAATGTATCATCCGTGAAACGACAAGATTCATTTAAGCACCGACCTGGTTTTGTTTCCACATCCTGAATCTTGGGATTAATGTACTGAAACGCTTTTGATAAACACATTTTTATTCGCATCCCATCCCAAAATTTTGGCAATGATTCCTGAATTTCTTAAGAATTTGAAAAACCAATTTTTTTTTTTTTTTTATTCTTGTCACTTCGTTTTTTTAGTAAAGTTTGTTGAGAGCTCCCAAATTAAAAAAGAAAAGAAAAAGAACACAACTACTTTATAAGGACGGTCAATTAAATTCACGCCAAAAGTACATAAATAATTTCATTCCAAATATACCATCACATATGTTCCATAGAGTTTTATTTTTTATGACATTCCACTAAAAAATTTCAAAAATATGAAAACATTAAATTTTTAAAAATTAAAATTATTTAATAGAAAATCATATTTATAAACAAATTAATTACGAAAATTATTTATAATACAAAATTGTCAATTAAAGAAAACAATTTGAGAATAGTAGTTGCTATCAAACTTGATTCTGTTCTTAGAAGAAAATATAATTCGCATCTGATCTCATCTCATTCTATCTAAATTTATTGAGAGTGTATAAGTAAAAATGTCGAGCTGTTTATGTAATGGGGTTTAATAAGATGTGAAATTACAAAAAGGGGTCCCTTTTTTTTTTCATTTACAAAAATGGGTCTAACCGGCTGTGACATAGCCGGTTTCTTGACTAATTTTTTTTTTTTTTTTGTAAAACTGGCCATGGCATGGCCAGTTCTATATTTGGGGGCTGTCACTGTGGAAACCCTCTCCCCCCCAACCCCCCTACCCCCACCCCCATCCATCCAATATATATATATATATTATACATATATCAAATAATATATATATATATATATATGTAATAAAAATAATATATACACAATTTTTTTATACTATTTTGTTGGACACTATTTTAACTTTTTTTTTAAAAAATATTTGATGTAAAATGGGTAGTATATTTTTAATGTTTTCGGCAACTTTTAGATAATTAACAGTGGTATATCGGTAATTTAAATAAATCAATTTTTTTGTGCATAAATTACGTTCGAAACACTATAATGCAGTCTACAATACTAAAAATAGACTAATGAATAATTTTTACATAATCATTAAAGTTGATCCGATGAGTTGTTTCTATAACGATGCAGTTTTTTTGGCAATTTTGAGTTAACAGAAGATGACCTACCCATAATAGAAAGAACCCCATTTTTTTTGTACATAAATTGTGTTCATAATACTACATAATATAATTGACAAAACAAAAAACGGACTAGTGAATAATTTTTAAATAATCGTCAAAGTTGGTCCGATTAGTTGTTTCGATGACGATTCAGTTTTTTTGGCACTTTGAGTTAACAGAAGATGACCTACCCGTAACAGAAATAATCCCATTTTTTTGTACATATACTGTCTCCATAACACTACATAATATAACTGACAAAACAAAAAATGGACTAATGAATAATTTTTAAATAATCGTCAAAGTTGGTTTAATGAGTTGTTTCAATAACGATGCAGTTTTTTTGAGAATTTTGAGTTAACAGAAGATGGTATATTCGTAACAGAAATGAACCCAATTTTTTGAAAAATAAACTGTGTTCCTAAGACTACGTAATAAAACTTAAAAAAGTCAAAATTGACTAGTGAATAACTTTTAAATAATCGTCAAAGTTAATTGGATGAGTTGTTTCGCTGACGATGTATTTTTTTTTCTTTACAACTTTAAGTTAACAAAAGATGGTCTATTCGTAAAAGAAAAGAATCCATTTTTTGTGTGCATAAACTGTGTTCCTAACGCTACTAAAAACAAACAGAGTAGTGATTAATTTTTAAATAATCGTCAAAGTTGGTCGGATGATCTATTTCGATGACGATGCAATTTTTTGACAATTTTGAGTTAACAAAAGATGATCTGTTTGGAACGGAGATAAACCTATTTTTTATTGTACATAAACTGCGTTAGTAATATTACATAATAAAACTTAGAACACTAAAAACGGATTAATAAATAATATTTAAATAATTGTCAAAGTTGGTCAGATAAGTTGTTCTGATGACGATGTAATTTTTTTGGTAATTTTGAGTTAACAAAAGATGGTCTATCTGTAACCAAAATGAACCCAATTTTTTTTTTTATAAAGAAACTGTGTTTCTAAGACTACATAATTAAACTTAAAAAAGAAAAAATAGACTAGTGAATAACTATTAAAAAATCGTGAAAGTTAGTTGGATGAGTTGTTTTGATGACGATGCAATTTTTTTGTTAATTTTGAGTTAACAAAAGATGGTCTATCCGTAACAAAAATGAACTCAATTTTTGTGTACATAGACTGTGTTCCTAACACTAAAAAAACAAAAAACAAAAAAACAAAAAAAAACTGTAACAGTGAATAATTTTTAAATAATCGTTAAAGTTAGTGGATGAGTTGTTTTGGATGAATTTTTTTACAATTTGAAAAATGTTGCAGAGGCAACTAACCAAATTAAATATTTTGATTTCTAATTATTTTCTCAAATTTTATTTATTCTTATTTTTTTTTAATTATTAGGGATATAATTTTTTTGAGATTATTTAAAAAATGGTAATTTTTTTTTAAAAAAAACTGAAAATTAATGATAATGATTTCGGTTGGGGGGCCGGAATCAAAATTTATTATATATATATAATTATAATTTTTTAAACAATTTTATAATAAAATTATATATAATTAATTATGTATTGTTTTGGGTTGTAATAATTGATATTTTTGATAAATTAATTGTGTATTTTTATGGGGTTGTAATATATAATAATTTTGTATTTTACACACAATTTATTATATAACTAATTTGCTAATTTTTTTGAAGTTATATATTTTTAAATGCAATATAATTTGTATAAATTATATATAAATAGGTTAAAAAAATGTATAAGTCATTTTATTTGTATAAATTATATATAAATCAATTTGAAATAGGTCATTTTATTAATTGTACAATTTTTAAATTACATTAATACAATAGACTTTGTGTTGATTTTTTAAAACGAACTAGTGAATAATTTTTAAATAATCGTAAAAGTTGGTCGGATGAATTTTTTAAATGACGATAAAATTTTTTTTGGACAACTTTGAGTTAGCAGAAGATGGTTATTCCGCAACAAAAATGTAGCAAATTTTTTTAACATAAATTACGTTCATAAAATTATGTAATAAAATTTAGAACACTAAAAACAAACTAGTAAATAAGTTATAAATAATTGTCAAAGTTAGTTGGATGAGTTGTTTAGATGACGATATAGTTTTTTTTTTAGCAATTTTGACTTAACAAAAGATGGCATATCCAAAATACTACATAATAAAACTTAGAACAATAAAAATGGAGTAATGAATAATTTTGAAATAATTGTCAAAAATGATAGGATGAGTTGTTTAGGCGGCGTTGCATTTTTTTGGCAACTTTGACTTAACAAAATATGACATATCCATAGCAGAAATGAACCTTTTTTTTTTTTTTTTACGGACTGTGTTCGTGTATACTGCATGATAAACTTAGAAAACTAAAAACGGATTAGTGAATAATTTTTAAATAATCGTCAAAGTTGGTCGGATGACTATGTATTTTTTATTTAATAAACTTTGACTTAACAAAAGATAACATATCTATAACGAAAATGAACCACATATTTTTTGTAACACTACGTAATAAAAATTAAAACACTAAAAATGGACTAGAGAATAACAATAATTATTTTATATTACAACCCCATAACAATACAAAATTAATTTATCAAAAATATCAATTATCCGTTCAGACCTTAAATTTTTATAATATACAAGACAATCCCTTTTTTTTTTTTTACAACTTTGAGTTATTTAACGATGGTATATCAGTATTTTAAATAAGTCCAATAATTTTTTTTTTGCATAAATTAAGTTGAAAACACTCCATAAATTGGTCAACTGATCTGTTTCGATGACGTCGTAATTTATTTCCATTGCTTTCTAAGAGGTTCATTTTTTGTTTATTATTCTTCCCCATCCAACTACATCATTTCTAAGTCATTTTTTGACAATCTAGAAAGTGCAATTAACGGTGAGTCGAAATATCTTTGTTGGCCCAGTGGAATACCCAAGAGGGAGGGTGAATTGAGTAATTAAAAATATAAGAGAGAAAATACTTTAATAAATCAAATAATTAATTTTAATCTTAAATTAATTATTATTTTTATATCACAGCGGAATTATAAAATCAACTAGATGCACACCAAATAACAAAAATAAACAAATAAAAGATTGCAACACACTAGAAATTTATACTAGTTTACCAAGCTACTCTTGGCTAATATAGTCCTTCGAACCCCACGTAGAGTCGCACCCACTAAACTCAAGATTCTTTTAAAGGTATGAACCAAACCCTCATAAAGATTCTTTTATAGGCTTAGAATCAACCTTTACAAAATTTCTTTTTCATAGGCTAAGAAATAACCTCTATTTTTTACAAGCGCAAGAATAACTTAATTCTTTTTAACACAAAGGCTAAAGAATCAAAACCTCATAAAACACTCCAAATATCATTTTACCTGGTAAGGATTGAACCTTTACAAATTCACTCACAAATCAATTTAATTCAGGAAGAATTACTACCTCAATCTCTTTACAAAAGAGACTGAAACCTAATTACTCTTAAATTAAATATCTCCAATAGTATTTAATTCGTCACTCAACTTACCAATTAAAAATTGATAAATGATTTTTCTCACTCAGAGCTTCTACCATCCTAGATAAATTAAAACTTAATTAATATCCCAAAACTAGTGATAGAAATGTGAGAAACTCAAAATCTGATTTTAAAACAAAAAAAATGGGTAGCATGTTATTGAGGACGTAATCAGATTCAAGAAATTATTTATAAAATATTTTTTCAATAAAAAATCAGAAAACAATTTCTAAAGATCAACTTCCAAGAATAAATCAAGCAATATAATATAGAAAGTAATTTAGAAAGATCTAACTCGGAATCCACCGAAAAATAATTAGAGTGATTTTACTTCAAATTCGGTAGCAGCAATGATTATCATGAATATCTCTTAGAAAAACTCAGTATGATTTCTCTTAGAAAATCTCAATATGATCTCTTGATCTCCTAATCTTTCTTAATGATATGAAAAACGTAGATCTATATATATGGGATTAGAAACAGCTTTCTAATGATTAGTTCTCATTTATTATGACACTTAATTACTCTCTTAGACCCCTTATATCATTATGATTTTATTTTGATTTAATTCATTTAATTATAGCTTTTAAATCTCTTAATTACGTCCCCCAAATATTTCTCAATCTTAATTAAATAGAATAAAAACAATTTTATGTACCAAATTGAGAAACATTTAAACTTAATGAACCAAATCAATAGGAATTAAATAATAGGTGTAGCATATCTTAATTAACATAAAATCCCTAAAATCTCTCATAAATCCCAACCAAAAATCGACTACTTTCAGATATAAATTCAGAATTTCACAATATCCTGAAACTGACACACCAGTTGATCAACTAAGATAAGTAGTTGACCACTCAATTTAGGATGTAGCGAAGCCAAGACTTCTGTTGTCATCAGTCGACCTATCTGTCGACTTAGAGATTCAGAGAGTTCTATTTCTCTTCACCGGTCAACTTACCTGTCGACTTAGAGATTCAGAGAATTCATTCTCAAGTACAGGTCGACTTACCTGTCGACTGAGAGATACAGAGAGTTCACCTATTTTGTCCAGTCGACTTAAGGATACTGAATCTCTTTTCCAAACTCGTGTTTAATTCATTCTCATTTACATTTTCGCTCCTTTAACTAATTTCATTTATTAATTAGCTACACTAAATACTTAAATCCAATTTTAATCAATTATAAATATTTCTTTTTCAATTACACATAAGAGCAAATTATTCAGCTAACTAGGATCTTATTAAAAACACACATATTTATCAAAATTATTTAAAAATATTTTTCTGTCGTGTGTGATCCTAATTGAGACATTAAGAGTTGAAATTTAAACCTGAGTTGTTTTTCCTAAGTTCTTCAAATTCTTCAACCTCTTAATCCTTCATCATCTTTATCATCATATCTTCATCATTTGGAATTAATAAACTGAAACACTTAAACAAATCGTTAGTCCCACAAAAAATATCAACATTTAATTGTCCATCAAAATCTTAGTGTAAGGCCCAAATCATAGTACGTGCGTCATTAATAGTCGCATTTTAAAGTCTTAGAAAATTCGGGGTAAATTTTTTGTTCATGAAAATAAAAATTAAAAAGTTAGGGGTAAATTGATAATTTTAAGAATATTAAAGGTTAAATAGGGCTTAAATAACACCCTAAAGGAAGTTAGGGGAGGAAAATGTAATTAGGAAAAAAATTTATTATATATATATATCTATATATATACAAACTGCCGAGATCAAAATAGGGAAGGAAAAAAAGAAGAAAAAAAAGAAGAAATGAGAAGGAACTAGATCCAATCGACGTGGCATTAAGGGGCTGAAGTTCACACCACTAATATCATGCATACATATACATGCTTACAACTCATCGCCGGGGAGAAATTAAGAAAGGGGAAAAAAAAACAGAGAAACGGTAGAGAGAGAGAGACGGAGGCTGAGTTGTTGGGTCGGCGGAGTGTGTGGTCGGTCAGTGGTGAGCGTTTGTGACCGGTGTAGGGTGGCCGGCGGTGAATGAGAGTTAGTGAGAGAGAGAAAGCGTCGGCGGTGGGTTTCGGTTTTTGTCCAACGATAACGGTAGGTAGTGGGTATCCGTTGGTTCCGGCGGTGTGTGGCTCTTCATACGGTGATGATGCGTGTGTGGGTGGTCATGTTGTGTGGGCATGGCATGGATAGAGGGGGTTGTATGGGCGTCGCCGGATGATTACCGGCGGTATGTTTAGAGAGAGAGAGAGCAGTGCATGTGTGGCTCTACTGGGTGTGGGTATGTATGTATTAGGTTGTGGGTATGTGAACGGTGGTGTATATGTGGGTGATCCGTGTGTAGATCGCCGGAGTTGTCGCCGGAGAGTTAGAGAGAGAGGAAGTGGGTATGTGTGTGTGGGTGTGTGGTTGTCTCGGCATAAGTACTGTGGGTGTACTGCTGCGATTGTAGGTGGGTGGTAGGTTGTGGGTTGGCCGGCGGACAGTGGCAGGGAGGAATGGAAGGGACCGACGGCTGCGGGGAACAACAAACAGTAACAGAAAACAGACGCAGGAAACGAAAAAAAAAAAAAAAAAAAACGGAAAAAGGAAAAAAAAGAGAAAGAAAAAAAGGGGAAAAAAAAAAAAGAAAAAAAAAGAGGGGAAATTTGCAGAAACCACCGCAGGAAAATCTAAAACCGATCACGTGGTCGCCAAACGATTTGGAAACAGGTGAAATTTCAATCGATGAATAATTTTCATGAAATTAAATTTTATCTAGCGTTACAAATCCTAAAATTGTAATAATTTTGTAACGACTAATCACTTTTAATTACTTTTAATTACTTTTAATTATGTGGTACATAAAATAGTAACGATTTGAAATATATGGTCTGCATTGTAGGATTAGGATGTTTTAGATAAGATATTAATTTAGATTCTGTTACTATTAGGTTCGCAGGCACCAGTGTCCCGATATAGTATGGTCAGTGAAGGTTTTGGGGAGCGGATAACGAGGTGAGTGTACTGTCTTCTTGCCAAATTATTTTTCTATGTATATATATGATGAAATATGTATTTATTGAAACTGTATGAATTTATAAATGGTATGGATCAAGCCGGATTTGGGTAAGATGGAAAACTGAATTTTCGGAAGATTTCGGTGGTTTTCGAAATGAAGTTGAATGAATTTTTGTGAGATTTGGTGAAATCAATCGGTGTTTTTTTTAAAAGAAAATAGAAAACATCTGTTCTTCTAAAAATGCCTGGTTTTCTAAAAATAAAGGGTGAAAAAAGTGGTTTTGATAAAATCAAACGTTTTCTTTAAAAGAAAGTGTTAAATATGATTTTTGGATTTAAAAGTTGGTTTTAAGGAAAAGAGATAGACGTGGTAATTTGACGAGGTTGAGTAGACGATATTTATTGAGTTGTGATTCGATAATGCCATATTTGATTTGACGATGCCATAGTATTTATCTATTTCGGTAGAGTGAGGTTATCCGCTTCGGTGGAGTGATGTTTATCTGCTTCGGCGGAGTGATGTTAGACGTTTATACTGCGCAGTGATTATCCGCTTCGGCGGAGTGATGGGTGTTCGTAGGAAGGCATATCCTACGGATGGTACGGTACCGTTGCAAACTCCCAATCGTGAGGTTAAAACAATAACTAGGACTGACCAATGTGTGTGTTTGAGGTGTGTGTTTGAGATATGTGTTTGAGATATGGTGTTTTACTTATATTGGGTAATTTATTATTTACTCTAGTGATTGGTATGAATTTATATTAGATGGACTTGGATAAAACTTATACTTATGGATTTATTTCCACTGCTTATATTATGGAGAACTTTACTAGTACGCGTTGTTTATATACTTATGCTTGATCCATTTAGATGTTGTAGAATGATTTATTATTACAAAATAGTTTTTACTAAGAAGGCAATACACTCGCAGGTAAAACAGTTAGGAGTCGGTCAGTCTCCTACTGGCGCTAGATAGAGTTATGCGGGTCATGCGATGGAGTCATTTGAGAGAAATTTTAAGGCGAGGTGTCAGAGATGAATCTAAGTGAGATTCATGGGATTCGAATTGTGGTTATTCTTATATTTTGGACAGTGTGTCCCTATCAGTTGGAATTATGTATATGTTGTACATATCATTTGTTTGTATATTATCATTATTGTGGTTGTCTAGTCAGTTAGGTGACGTCATGTCGACGTCACGCCGGCCCCAGGGTGACCGGAGTCTGGGGTGGGGTGTGACACTTAGGATCAATAATCTCCTCCTTTTTTATGATGACAATTAACTTTGATATTTTCTTTAAAATAATAATATAACCACGCTCCCCCTGAATCCAAGGATGCATTTTATAACTTATTTAAGCATAAGAATGAAGATATTAAAAAAATGATCAATAAAGCACAAATATAAAAATAAACTCCCTCTTAAGACATTCAATAAAACATCAATTAATTCTTCCCCTTTGTCATCTCAAAAACACAATTTAGGGAGGGGGGAACACACAATAATTCTACTCTAGGCAAACACATTGAATTAATTCATAATATCAATTTTATGTATTAAGATTATTTTCAACAAATACCATGTGGATCATCATTAGAGATAGAAAATTTAACTAAGTAGATCAAGTCTAGTTAATCCATCAAAATTCATACACTAGAAATCAAGTTTCACCACAATCCTAAATTAGCTATTACAAACCAAAATAGTAAATGTGGAACTTGTCTGAATAACAAAATTAAATTAAAAAAAAAAGGTCTAGTGAGGGCTCTGTCCAGAAAAGTGATAATAAAGTCACATCGGACTAGTAGTTGGCTACTGAGGATACGGAACTCCTGGCTGAACAATTGGTCCTAGAGTCATTTGGTGATAAAACGGCATTGACGGTCCTACTCCAGATGGCCCTGCTACGGTTGGTCCTCCAAAGGATTACTGTGCTCCAAACATAGGATGTCCTGTAAAGTGTGGCTGAGCACTGTACTGCTGTTGGTATCTGTGATGAGATGACTGTATAAACTGAAACATTTGTTCCAAATTCCCTGTGATTTTCCCAAATCCAGCTTCCATGTTTATATTCATTTGAACCATTTTATTTTATAGCCTAGTCATCCGACCATCCATTAAATCCACATGTATCCTTAGATCATCAATCTAATCATGGAGAAAATTTATCTTCTGATCTATGCTCATTTCTTCTTCATTATCTTCTTCCTCGCCCACAGCCTGCATTCTCTGCCTTTTCTGATTCCTCTTCTTTACTCATCTATTTCCTCTGTACTCATATCCCATTAATGAAACATTTCCCATATTGATCCATCCGTGTGTAATTGTCATGAATATTTGCTCATCAAGATCAATTTCAACTCCAAAGTGATCAAACAACCTTTGGAGTGCATCAACATAGGGTAGTACTCCAGAGAGTTTCTGAACATGATACTTCATGTGATCCATCATGATATGAGCTAAATCCATTTTTCTCCTTTCAACAATCCCATTCATCAAATAAAGATCAAAGTCATTTACATTAGTATGACTTCCCCCTCTAGGCACAACCGAATAGGTTAGCGCCAAATGAAGGAATCGATGCTCAATAGATAATGATCCTGCTTTATCTCCCTCTAAATCAAATTTCTCAGCAATTGCCATTCTATTGAAATTTATCAAAATCCAGTGAGGAGTATTGTACAGAACTACATTTCCTCTCGGTATTTCCAAAATATCACATAATAACCCCCTATCAAATCGGATTTCTTTTCCTTTAACGTAGGATAAAATTGTAATATTATTGTAAGTGAGATTGTTGTAGAACATTTTCACCCATACCAACATCCACTCATTCCTCTGGGTGACAAAATCGACCCACCCCAAGTTCCTAAAATATCATTCAATATCAATATTTTTCTCTTTTAAACTAACAAAATCTATAGGTTTGCAATCTAAAACATTTCGGTTGACAAACCCTTCATTATATTTTTTCTCATCCTCTTCCTTTCGAAAAAATATATTGTCAAATGTAGCCCTATTAGCACGATTCTTGATTCTAGGCATTTTTCACAAATCTAAAATAACTCAACCGAAATATCTCAAGAGATTAAACCTAAATCAAGATCCAACTGAAACCATAGAATTTAGAGAAAACCAACCTTTACTTTCGCGAGTAATGAGCCTCCAACACTTAGATCCAAGCCTTATACAATCCAAGTTGAAACGAATTGATTTCGTGAGGTTTATGCTTGAATGAACTTCGGAGATGAAGGGTTTTAGAGAATGTTTTTTTTTTTTTTTTTAGTTTTGGATGAAATAAAATAAACAAGTCAGGGTATTTATATCTCATAATAGTCGGTTGACAGCCATCTTATAGGCGGTTGACAGATGAATACAAAGCGTCTCTCGATATTCCAATCTGCTACTATCGCTCGACTCATGAGTCGACTGCTCATTCTGAGCTGTTTGATTTTGTGCATTTAAACCTAATTTGATCAACTTAGCTCAATTTTTACCTCTTATTTTGATCTACATATATTTTATAAAAAATTTAATTACTCACACATTTAAATACACACACGCACACATGTATTGCAAACATCTAAATTTTAAAATGAACAAGTTCAATCTCCCTAACAAAATTAATAAACTTAAACTTAAATTTTTTTGACATGCCTGGATCATCTTTGGGAGCAAGTAGTGTGTGTACCTTTGGTGGATTACTAATTTTTGACTTGGTATCCTTGGACTCCACCAATGCTTGATTTTTCACATTAACTTCTTCCTTCTTAAGAATAGCAATTCTTTGAACTGATTCAATAAGAACTTCTTTACCTTTGTTTGGTGCTTCATGCTGCTTTGGCACAAATTTGTAAATGAACTTTTTCTTGTACTGGTATCTTGTCGTTTGTTGTGAATAAGCTTTGTCAGTTCTCTTATATTGAGTTTGTTGCTTATGTACTCTTGTATTTGACATGTGCTGATACTTCTTATTAGGTACATTGAACCTTAGTTCCCTCTTTGGCAGGGCATATTCATTGTACTTTCTTGTCTGTTCAAATTTTCTTGTCGGGACGTAGTATTCATTATATCTTTGTCTAAATCTCTGATTTGTACCTGCACCAAAATTTTCTCTTTTTGGTATCCAGTTATTTCTGGATCCGACAGGGTAACCATGTAATAAATAACAAGAGTCTTCATAATGACCAAATTTACCACAATAAAAACACTTAATACTATTCGCATGCCTCTTCAAATAGTCAGTGTTTCTTACGGGAGCATAATACTGTCTGCGATTTTGAGAAGCAGTTTTAGTAACTATTGTTTTTTCAATAGATTTAGTACTCTCAACATCCTTGAATTTATCCATTACTTCTTTAAGCTCCTTTTGAGTTTTTTCAAGTAACCGTTCATTGGTGCTAACGTTTACCTATAGACCAAAATTCTTTTTATGCATAAATTCAAGATCATTCTTAAGAATTCGGCACTCATTTTCAATAGAATGGATTTTCACACGAGCTCTATCAAGCTCACACCTTGTATTGTCCAATTCAATATTCAAGGCCTCATTCAAGGTTTTAAGATTTTTTCTTTTAAATTCATTCTGTTGAAGATTATAAAAATCATTTTTCAAAACCTCAGTCTTATCCTCAAGAGACTCAATTTTATCACACAACTTACAAATTTCAGATAAAGCATTTTTAAACTCAACAGTTTCAAAATATTTGTCCAAATTCTTTTTCTTGAGAGATTTGACAGTACTAAACTTCATATTTTCAAGAGTTGCAATTTTTTGCTCTAGTTTAAAATTCTTTTTTCTAAAAACATATGTAAGAGTAATAAGCGTCTCAATAGCCTTATCTGCATTCTCATCATTGCAAATTATATCAGCCTCACGATCAGAACAATGATTATTAGAAGAAGCAAAATTAACAGTAATACACATAACTTCAGAATCATGATACTCTATGTGATCGTGTTTAGCTATACTGTGAAGTATATTGAGCTAAAATTAGCTTTGATGCCAATTGTTGGTCCAGTGGAATACCCAAGATAGGGGGTGAATTGGGTAATTAAAAATATCAGAGGGAAAATACTTTAATAAATCAAATAATTAATTTTAATCTTAAATGAATTATTATTTTTATATCACAGCGGAATTATAAAATCAACTAGGTGTGTACCAAATAACAAAAAATAAACAAATTAAAGATTGCAGTACACTAGAAATTTATACTGGTTCACCAAGTTACTATTGGCTAATCTAGTTCTCCGAACCTCACGGAGAGTCGCACCTACTAAACTCAAGATTCATTTAAAAGTAAGAACTAAACCCTCACAAAGATTCTTTTGCAGGCTCAGAATCAATATTTACAAAATTTCATTTTCACAGGTTAATGAATAACCTCTACTTTTTACAAGTTCAAGAATAACTTAATTCTTTTTAACACAAAGGATAAAAAATCAAAACCTCATAAAACACTCCAAATATCCTTTTACCCGGTAAGGATTGAACCATTACAAATTCACTTACAAATCAATTCAATTCAAAAAGAATTACTACCTTAATCTCTTTACAAGAAGAGACTGAAACCCAGCTACTTTTAGATTAAATATCCCCAACAATATTTAATCCGTCACTCAACTTACCAATTAAAAATTGATAAGTGATTTTTCTCACTCGGAGCTTCTATCACCTCAGATAAATTAAAACTCAATTAATATCCCAAAACTAGTGATAGAAATGTGAGAAACTCAAAATCTGATTTTAAAACAAAAAAATAGGCAGAACGTTATTGAGCACGTAATCAGATTCAAGAAATTATTTATAAAATATTTTTTCAATAAAAAATCAAAAAATAATTTCTTAAGATCAACTTTCAAAAATTAATCAAGCAATACAATATAGAAAGTAATTCAGAAAGATCTCACTTGGAATCAACCGAAAAAATAATTAGAGCGATGTTACTTCAGATTCGGTAGCAGCAATGATTATCAGGAATATCTCTTAGAAAAGTTCTCACAAAAACTTAGTATGATTTCTCTAAGAAAATCTCAATATAATCTCTTGATCTCTTAGTCTCTCTTAATGATATGAAAAACGGAGGTCTATATATATGGGATTAGAAATAGCTCTCTAATGGCTAATTTCCATTTATCATGACACTTAATTGCTATCTTAGATCCCTTATATCGTTATAACTTCATTTTGGTTTAATTAATTTAATTATAGTTTTTAAATCTCTCAATTAAGTCCCCCAAATATTTTTCAATCTTAATTAAATATAATAGAAGCAATTATATGTACCAAATTAAGAAACATTCAAACTTAATGAACCAAATCAATAGTAATTGAATAATAGGTGTAGCATATCTTAATTAACATAAAATCCCTAAAATCTCTCATAAATCCCAACCAAAAAACGGCTACTTTCAGATATAAATTCGAAATTCTACAATATCCTGAAACTAACACCCCAGTCGATCGACCAAGATCAGCAATTGACCACTTGATTCAGGATATAGCCAAGCCAAGACTTCTATGGCCATCGGTTGACCTATCTGTCGATTTAGAGATTCAGAGAGTTCCATTTTCTCTTCACCGGTTGACCGCTCTATCGACTTGGAGATTCAAAGAGTTCTATTTCTCTTCACCTGTCGACTTACCTATCGACTTAGAGATTTAGAGAGTTCATTCTCAAGTATAGGTCGACTTACCTGTCGACTGAGAGATACAAAGAGTTACTTATTTTGACCAGTCGACTTAAAGATACTGGATCTCTAATCCAAACTCCTTTTTAATTCATTCTCATTTACGTTTTTATCCCTTTAACTAATTTCATTTCTTAATTAGCTCCACTAAATACTTAAATCCAATTTTAATTCATTATAAATATATATTTTTTTTAATTACACATAGGAGCAAATTATTAAGCTAATTAGGATCCTATTAAAAACACACATATTTATAAAAATCATTAAAAAAAATTTTTGTGTCGTATGTGATCCTAATTGGGATATTAAGAGTTGAAATTTAAACCTGAGTTGTTTTTCCTAGGTTCTTCAAATTCTTCAACCTCTTAATCATTCATCATCTTTATTATCATATCTTCATCATTTGAAACTAATAAACTGAAATACTTAAACAAATCGTTAATCCCACAAAAAAAACATCAAGGTTTAATTGTCCAGCAAAATCTTAGGATCAATAATCTTCCTTCACATCAGCAACAATCAATATATGTGATCTGTAAATTAGCAAATGAACTCTAAACTTTTCCTAAGCATTATAAATTAAACAATTCATAGATATCAAGTGAGCATTACCACTGATTCGATTCTTTATGGTAAGGTATCGAGATCTTAGAACTCTTCGTTCGTACAGTGTTCGGTGAAGTGTTCATTTTTGGAAGAGTTTCCAGTCCTTGCCGCCACTTCAACATTTTAAGAAACCATTAATTAATTAACAAAACAAGATTTTTTCACTCACCTTTCAAATAGATGGTCGTAAACAGTTGTTAAAGAAGAACATTGCCATGGCATTAGCAAAAACACATCATTTCTAATGAAGGACATAACTATGGCAGAAGTAGAAAAGACATAATTTCTAAAGAAGAGGAGAGAAAGATATTTGTAAATGTGAATGGATGTTGTTACTGACATGTCAAATAGATAGTCGTAAATAGTTGTGAAAGAAGAACATTTGCATAGTACAAGCAAAAAAACACCATTTCTAATGAAGAACATGACTGTGGCAAAAGCAGAGAAGACACAATTTCTAAAGAAGAAGAGAGTAAGGTGCTCGTGAACGTGAATGGTTGTTGAATGAATATTTTTAATATAGGCGTTGTAAACGCGTTGTTCAAGCTGCTGACAAAGGCTGGAGAAAGTTGAATATATATATATATATATATATATATTGTTTATAAATGAATAAAAAAAGTAAAGATTATGATTTTTAATTATTTTTTCAAATTTTATTTATTTTCAATTTATTTTTAATTATTACAAATATATTTTTTTTGAATATTTTTTCAAAAATTGTAAAAACAAATCCAAAAAAATGGAGAAAAGAATTAAAATTTATTTAATATGAATTAAAATTTGACAAATTAATTAAAAATAAAAAATTACTCTATACTGCAAAACATATAAAGTTTCTGCAACCCTACACTAAAAAAAAAAAAAAAAAAAATAAAATAAAATGAATCTTGACAAAAAATGTAAACAAGGACAAAAACCGTACAAAACCTAAAAAATTAAAGTTTTGCACCTCTATACTTCATTTATGATTCTGAAGACAAATTTTAATTGTCACTGCTGGAAACGGAAAGATAAGATTTGACATTTGATTAAACAAAAATGACATTTCACTACTGTAAAAGAAAATAAAAAATGATGGATGTAAATTATTAGTTTTTTATTAGATTCTTACATATAATTTTTTTAAATTATATAAAATATTTTGTCTTTTTTACATTTCAATTTATTTTGTCCTCTTTTTTTTTTTTTTTTTAAAGATTTGATTTTTAATTATTTATTCAAAATTTATTTATTTTTAATAAATTTTTTATTATTAATGATATATAATTTTTGAAATTTATTTATTTTTAATTAATTTTTTATTATTAACGATATATAAGTTTTGAAATTATTTTTAAGATACTCAAAAAAATTAAAATAAAAAAATTAAAAAAATTTGATTCTGGCCGTGGGAAGGCCTGAATAAAATTTTTGATTCCGGTCTTCCCACGGCTGGAATCTACTTTTTAAAAAACAATTCCCATTTTTCAAATTATTTTTAATTACTTTATCGAATTTTAAATATAAATATAAATATATGTAAAAGAATATAAATTGTTTGAAAAATTACTTATAAATGAATAAAAAATTAAAGATTATGTTTTTTAATTATTTTCTCAAATTTTATTTTTTTGTTTAATTTTTTGAATTATTACATATATATTTATTTCGATTGTTTTCTCAAAAATTGTAAAAAAAATAAAATAAAATCCAAAAATATAAACAACGACAAAAATCATACAAAACCAATAAAGTTAAAGTTCTGCACCCGTATACTTCATTTATGATTCTGAAGACAAATTTTAATTATCACTGAGATAAGATTTGATGATTGAGTAAAAAAATTGACATTTCACTACTGTAAAAGAAAATAAAAAATGATGGATGTGATTTTTTTTTTTTCCCTATTAGATTCCTACATATATTTTTTAAATTATTTAAAATATGTTGTCTTTTTTACATTTCAATTTATTTTCTCCTTTCCCTTTTTTTTGAAGATTTGATTTTTAATTATTTATTCCAAATTTATTTATTTTTAATTTTTTTTTTATTACTAATGATATATAATTTTCGAAATTATTTTTAAAATATTCCTAAATATTAAAAGAAAAAAAAAATTCATTCCTGCCGTGGGAAGGCCGGAATCAAAATTTTGATTCCGGCCTTCCCATGGCCGGAATCTACTTTAAAAAAAAATCCCATGTTTTAAATTATTTTTCCTCACTTTATCGAATTTTAAATATAAATATAAATAGAAATATATTTAAAAGAATATAAATTGTTTGAAAAATTGTTTAAAAATGAATAAAAAAATTAACGATTATGATTTTTAATTATTTTCTCGAATTTTATTTATTTTCAAATTTTTTTTAATTATTACAGATATATTATTTCGATTTTTTTTTTCAAAAATTGTAAAAACAAATCCAAAAAAATGGAGAAAAGAATTAAATTTTCTTTAAATGAATCTTGACAAAAATAAAATAAATCTTGACCAAAAACCATACGAAACCTAAAAAGTTAAAGTTCTACACCTCTATACTTCATTTATGATCCTATACTGCCAAAAACAAATGAGTCTTGACCCAAAAAAATGAATCTTGACATTTGAGTACTATAAAAGGAAAAAAATTAAACAAATTGTACAAATTTATTAAAATCTGAGCTTATTTTAAGAATATATATATATATATATATATATATATATATATATATATATGAAGTGATAATTAAAAGTAATTATAATTTTTAATTTTTTGAAAGTAATTAAAATTTCAAAATATTAAATAAAATTTTCAATAATTTTTTTTTGAAATTATATATTATTTTATTTCCCCCCTCCCCCCCCCCCCAAAAAAAAAAAAAAAAAAAAAAAAACCATACAAAACCTAAAAAATTGCTGCAACCCTATACTGCAAACATTTATGATTCTTGACCAAAATTAAAAACAATCATCCAAAAAACTGACGGTTGTAAATCACCGTGTTACTATAACTGAGTTTTGTATTGAAACTCTTAATTCTATAATTTTTGTGATGTCTTCAAATATGAATTCAAGTGAAAAAAGCTCATATGGTTTTTCAAGTGAGGAAACTCATATGGTGTTTGGGATTGGCCTGGATCTTGGGATCACTTAAGCCGTGGGGTTCTAAAACCATATCATGACGACTACTGGAGCAATCAAGACACGAATCCGATAGAGTATCGTGTTAGGCTACGCCAAGAATGAGAATACAGGGTGAAAGAATCTAACAATCTTGTATCTAGGGTGAAAGAATCTAACAATCTTGTATCTTGTTTGAAAGCGCTTAATGCACCAGCTCCGCATCGTTGAAGTCTTCAGATGCCTCAACGATGTATAATTGATGACACAATCGAGATCGAAGATGCTATTACACGAATTCGCCTAGAGAATAATAGAATGTTGTTGCGTAGGAGTCGATACTTTCTACTCCAACTACCTAATGAAATGATTGTTGCAAGTAATAGACCACTCTCTCCGAATGAATACCATAACATGATAACCAAGAATGAATATCTGTCTGAGGGATACATGTCCAATGAAGAATAAAAATATTTGGACAGTTGAATTATTTTTTTTAATGTTTTTCTGTGATTATTATTTAAAGTTGTGTTTTTTTGATATTTAGGTTTGGTTTCTTCGGCAACCAAACCTTCTTGTAGATGCTCACGTGCCGTCATTTGAAGCTCATGTCGAAAAATCCGAATTTGCATTCGGTTATTTTCTTCGCGGAAACGATGCAACGCCATCTGAAGATCATGTGGTATGTCTATTGGTATGATGGTAGCTAATTAATGCACTATTGGAATATTGTATTGCCTGTATCCGTTTACCATAACTTGTGCTTCGTTGACACGATAAGTGTATTCCTCTTGCATCTTTACAACCTAGTGTGGAGAGTAATGAGCTCTTGGATCTAAAAAGTGAAAATTCGTCTTCCAAAATCTAGTAACGTCCCATTAAACGATATAGATCTCTGATCGTGTATATTTTATTTTGGTGAAACTAGATATTAAAATTTCTAACTTCGATCCAACAATGTGTTTAGAGTGATTGTAATTGGCATAAAGTCTCGTATATTTATACACACATATGCGAATATAAACACTGAAAAATTGTTCAAACCACTATTGAAAGGATATTTTAATACTTATAATTTATGTGTTTTGTATTTGATAGGAGCGTTTAACCATGAATTTACCTTTTTATTTTTTTTTAAATATTAATATATCAAAATATTAATTTTAAATTTATTTTATAAATCACATGAATCAAAAAATATAACCTTCAACGCAAAACAACTTAAAATAATAAGCATCATACTAAAATTAAACGCGTTAAGCAGTACAATTAATCATAAAAAAAATAAAATATTACATAAATTACAAAATATTACTCGTAATTGAACTCTTATAACATCAATAACTACTTAATTTTATCAAACCATTCGTAATGAATCTCCCCGTCTTCGTAATCGGACAGTTTTGGGTCATCGGTGTATTTGAGATCAGTAAAGTACTTTAAAATCTCCTCGTTTGCATTTGGGGCATTGGTCTTTCTGATAGGTGTGAAAAACTTATCTATTTCTAATCCGAATTTATTAGTTTTCGAATATATTTATAGTTATTTTTATTGTGTTTTAATTAGTTTTCATACTTTTTGTATAACTCAGGTGTGTGAGGCAAAAAGATAGGAAACTAGAGCTAAAACAATGAGATTGAACCAAAGCGGTTCAAAGTTACGGTGGATAAACAAGCTCGGAAGCTAAAAGATGAAACAGGCCCACTGCTTAGGCGTCCAGACCATCGCCTAAGCGGTTAAGATGCAGAGAAGAGCAAAATGTTACTAACAGAAGACTGCCTAGACGAAATTTCTATCGCCTAGGCGGAAATCCAGCAGAGGACGAAGAAGGGCTACTAACAGCCGTTCACCTAGGCAGAAATTCTACTGCCTAGGCGAAAATCCAACAGAATGTTCTCCAGTCCACCGCCTACTTTACCACCCAGGCAATCAGACTTAACCGACCTAACTTCGCCTAGGCGCAATTTCCATCGCCTAGGCGGATTTGCCCTGCGCAGTCTTGAGATATTTTTAGATATTTTTAGGATATTTTTGCTATAAATATCTCCTCTCCTCCCCTTTAGCCAAAATCTCTCTTCCCTCTCTTACATTTTTTAGCCCATTAGGCTATACTTAAGCCTAGGGTTAGAATTTTTAGTGGTGGAGCTCGCATCCCGAAGTGGGGAAGACGACGAATCAATCGTTGAGCGTTCTTAGCGGTTTATCTTCGGACGAGTCTAAGTTCTTCGATCGTTTTTTCTTATTTATTTATCTTAGGAGCATGTGAGTATGTTTAACTCGTTATTTTCTGTATATGCAGCTATGGCCCCGAGTTAAATATGGATTGTAGTAGGGATTAACATATATTTATAAATATATTGTTTGGGTGATTTCGGTGTTGCGTTTATGTTTATTCTTCGTAGTTTGATTGTATTTATCGTATTGTTTGTTTATTATGCTTAGATTGATAAATGGAGAATATGGGATTTTGACAAACCCCGGATTCGGATTAAGGTAAACAAAAGCCATGATTCTATAACCCGGTCGGGGTTTGAATCGTGGACAATCGATGACGTGGGGCTAGACACACGCTATCTAGGGTCGTTAAGACATTGAGGGGGACCTCTTCGTTGACTCGAAGTCACGTTATATCCCTCGTCTTACACTTGGGAGAGGTGGTGAGAGAGTTTTAGAATGGATATTGTCGATAGGGTAAATACAACGCGACGATCCAATAACCCAGGAGGGAGTTGGATCGTGTGCAATCAATGACGCTGGGCGAGACTCACGTGACCTAGGGTCGTTAAGACATTGAGGGAGACTTCTCCGTTGACTTGAAGTCATGTATTCCCCCGTCTTACACGCGGGAGAGTTGACGGCGGAGTTTACGTACCGAGGTTGTCAAATAGGTCGAACACCGTAAACGCGAGTAAATCAGAATCAAACACATATTTATAAACACGTTAATCCCTATACAATTCTTCACCCTAAAACATATTAACATAATAGTGTAGTTAATTTAGGTTATATTAGTATTAGTTTAATTAATTAATTACATTTGTTTTTCGCCTAAATAAAATTAGGTCACGACAAACGCGGTATTCGATAGTTTTTTATTCTGTTGGATTTTCGCCTAGGCGGTAGGGGCGTAAAATACACCGCTATCGTATCCACAGGGATTGTTGTCGTTACTATCGAATACCGCATTTTTCGTGACCCAAGTTCATCCAAAAAATCGTCAACGAGATTCTATGCGTAGTAAATCATGTGCCCCTGAGTGTCACCAAGCACCTGGTTGGAATAGATACTTGTGTCAAAGAGATAAACTCACTATTAACCGAGGAGTCAAATGTTGTCCACATGATTGGAATATACGGGATGGGTGGAATAGGCAAAACAACCATCGCCAAAGTTGTCTACAATCTAAATTTCCAGAACTACGAAGGTAGCTGCTTCCTCCCAAATGTTAGAGAAGCCTGGGAGAAACACAACGGTGATCTGAGTTGCTTGCAAGAACAACTTCTCTTGGAGATTCTAAGGAGTAAGAGCCTCAAGGTCCACAACTTCCACAAGGGAACAATGCTCATCAAGGAAAGGCTCCGCTATAAAAGGGTTCTCGTCGTTCTTGATGATCTCGACCAGTTAGAACAGTTAAACTCGTTGGTGGGTGCCCATAACTGGTTTAGTCCAAGAAGCAGAATCATCATAACAACCAGAGATGAGGGTTTGCTTAGTAAAGCTAAAGTCGATGACATATATGAGGCCAAAGAACTCTCACACGATTAGTCTCTTCAACTCTTCAGCCATCATGCCTTCGTAGAGACTAAGCCCAAAGATGACTACTTGGAGCTCACGAATGATATAGTCCGTTACACCAATTGGTTTCCGCTAGCACTAGAAGTTTTGGGTTCCTATTTCCATGGAAGAAGCATCCCGGAATGGAGGAGCGCCTTTGAGAAATTGAAACAGATCCCTCACAATCAAATCCAAAAGCAACTCAGGAAATGTTTCGATGGGCTAAACGATGAAACAGTGAAGGAAATTTTACTTGATATTACATGGTTTTTTTGTTGGAATGGAAAAGGACTACACCATGAATATATTGGATGCTTGTGGCCTCTTTCCAGAGATCGGAATCAGCATACTAACAAGTAGGTGCTTCCTTACAATTACTCAGCTAAATGAGGTGAGGATGCATGATTTGGTTAGGGACATGGGAAGAGAGATTGTTCGCGAAGAATCACTGAAACATGCTGGAAAGAGGAGCAGACTCTGGTTTCATGAAGACGTACGCCATGTTCTTGAAAATAACAAGGTAAAAAAAAACTATATTGATACTGAGTTTTATCAAAATTCTCTATCTTAAACATTTTTTTGATAATATAGAGAACAGAAGCGGTTGAAGGTTTAGACATTCCCATGCCTATTTCCAAGGAAATGAATTTGGATAGGAAAGCATTTGCAAGGATGCCTAACCTAAGGCTACTTCATGCCAATCACATGCATCTCAAATGGAACTACAATCATATTTCAAAGGAACTAAGGTGGCTACGCTGGAACTATTGTCCTATGAAATCTCTACCCTCGAAGTTTCATCTACATAATGTCGATGTTCTTGACTTGAAATTCAGTAGCTTCAAGCGGGTCTGGCAAGGCAAGAAGGTATATGAACAGTACCTAAAAATTACCACAGTATGTCAAACTTAAGAACTCTAATTCTATTGTTCTCTTTATTTGTTTCAACAGTTCCTGAAAAATCTAGAGATACTAGATCTCAACCACTGTGAAATCCTAACAGACACCCCCAACTTTGGTAGAGCACCAAAGTTGGAGACATTGTTGCTTCACGGCTGTACAAGTTTGTTTGAAATCCACCCATCAATCGGGCTTATGGAGAGCCTCCTCCACTTGAATTTGGAAGACTGCAAGAACCTTAGGACATCCCTGGCACCATTTGTAGGCTAAAGCCCCTTAAATTTCTCAACCTCTCGGGCTGCTTTAATCTACAGATGCTGCCTGAGAACCTGGGAGACATGGAAGCTTTAACGGAGATTCTCGCAAATGGAACCGAGATTAAAAAACTACCATTCTCTGTTGCTTTACTGAAGAACCTTACTAGCTTATCGCTGCAAGGCTGCAACAAGAAATTTTCCCCCAGATTTTGCCTCCCATTCATTTTCTCTTGGATGTCGCCCAGAAGAAACACAGGTACAATTGAATTTTAGTTTGTAATATAAAGGAGTGCCTATCCTACTCTATAAAGTGAGAAAACTTTGTTGATATCTATATAGCTTGACACTAACACTTTGCGGTCAGTTTGGAGGGAATGAAGGAAAGTGAGGGGAGGGGAGGGGAATTGTCTTTCCTTTCTTATGTTTGGATGAAGAGGAAGAATCCTTTCTTTATTATATAATATGACTACTATACCCTTCGTACACACATACCCACATGTAGGAGATTGAAATCTAATGGGCCTCACTCACTCTATAAAGACACCTTGTAAGAGAAGAATTTATCTAGATTTTGTATATAGCTCAGGATCAGGTAACATAAGCGATGTGGGATTCAACACGTCCCCTAATGCCACGGTGGACTTTGTCAAACTACTGCGAACGGTTATTAAGGGGGCTAACACAATGTGGGATTCAACTTGTCACTTCACGCGCAAGGTTAACTTTGACAAACCACTGCAAACAGATATCGGAGTCCAATATTGATATGGGTATCAACACACCCGACATTAAGCAAAAAGACTGGCTCTGACGCTATGTAAAAACTCAATGGGTCTAACTCACTTTCAAATATGAGGATTGAATTAGGCTCTATCTATATCTCATGATCAAGTAATACAAGTGATGTGAGATTCAACACGCCCTCTCATGCGCATGGTTGACTTTGTCAAACTACTGCAAATGGATATCAGGGGATCCAACATTGATGTGGGATTCAACACATCTCCTCATGCTGCACTTTGATAAACCACTGCGAACGAATATCGGGAGTCCCAAATTGATGTGAAATTCAACACATACAACATCAAACAACAGGCCTGACCTTTATACCATGTAGGCACCTAATGGTCCTAATTCACTCTCGAAAGATGTCTTGTAAGAGGAGGATTGTGCTGGACTTTATATGTAGCTCAAGATCAAGTAGCACAAGCTATGTGGATTCAATAGATATTAATAAAATATATTAAATAAGGATAAAATAGTAAAATTAAAGAAAGATTGAAACGAGAGAGTAAATAGTTTCCTTCCAAATCTTCCTTCCTTGCCTTCCATTCCCCTCTATCCAAACATGCAAGCTAGTTTCCTTCTCTTTCTTCTCCCTTTTTTCGCTTAATCCATACAGACTGTTAAGGTACGCTCATTCCATACAAAAACAAAGGCATGATACTTGAAACTCACAAGCACGTGGGGTGAGCTGGAGGGTGCTTAGATGGTGGCACTTAGGCAAGATGCACTAGATGTTATTTCAATTAATTTTTTGTTTAATTTTTTGAAAATTTATAATGATGGTTATTTTAATTGTCATCATCCTAGAATTATAAGTCTTCAATTTAAAGGTTGCAATCTTCAGGAGTTGCAACCTTTTTAGGGTTGCAATTATCAAGAAAATACGCCTCTATAAAAATTGTAGAAATCCGATAAGCCTAATTCACTTTCAAAAGGCGTCTCTAGAGAAGAGGATTTCTGTAGAAATTCAATGGAACTAACTCACTCTCAAAAGATACCTTATAAAATGATAATTGCCCTTGACTTTATATATAATTTAGGATCAAGTAACACAAGCGATATGAGATTAAACACGCCCCTCACGCGCAGGGTGAATTTTGACAAACCACTACGAATAGATATCGGAGGAAGGACACAACATCGATGTGGGATTCAACATGTCCCTTACGCAGAGGGTGGACTTTTGACAAACCACTGCGAACGGATATCAGGGAACCCAATATCAATGTAGAATTCATCACACTCCATATCAAACAAGAGTTTTGGCTCCGATACCATGTCAAAATTTAATGGACCTAATTCACTCTCAAAAGAAGCCTTATAAGATGACAACTACCCTAGGTTTTATTTATAGCTCAAGATCACGAAACACACGCAATGTGGGATTCAAAAATTTCCTGACACTTATATATAGCTCAGGATAAGGTAATACAAGTGATGTGGGAGTTGACACCTCTCCTCATACCCAAGGTGGACATTACCAAATTATTGCAAACGGAAATTTGGGGGGCAAGGGCATTAGACAATTGGCCTTATGGGATGTAGAATTCAACATTAAATAAAGGCATGACTCTAATACTATGGAAAAATGCAATGGGGGTAGCTTTGAGAGAAGATATTTCCCTAGACTTATATATTACTCAAATGAAGTAACATGTGAGATTCAACAGAAACTGTAACTTCTTACTTCTTAGGGGTACCAAAAACACTTTGAATTCGCGAATCACTTTTCTCTACAGAAAAACTCAAAAGAATGGCTGGAAAATCTCCAAAATGGCCATATATCACTTTCAAGACTTGGTTGTATGCTAAAAACGAATGTGGGCAAATATCACTTTAAAGATAGCGATTACCTGCCTCCAAGCGCTATTTGATTATACTTGTTATATGTATATATCTGTAACAGGTTCAAGCAGATTCTTGCCGCCTTCGGTAGCAGGTTTGCGGTCATTGACATACTTGAAGCTCAAGGGGTGCAATTTGCACGAAGGAGACATCCCGGACGATTTGGGGAGTTTATCATCACTGGACGCGATGGACTTGTCTGAAAACAAGTTCTGTATCCTGCCATCGAGCATAAAGGAAATGTCGAACCTTGATATTCTGTGGCTAAATGACTGCAAGAATCTGTTGTCACTGACTCAGCTCCCTCCTAATCTGGGTAGTTTACATTTACAAGACAACACTTCACTTGAGAAACTAGTGATCGAGCCCAATCCGATGAATATTCCGCGGTGTCTGTACCTCGACAACTAGACTAGTTTGTCTGAGATTCAGGGCTTGAACAACATTAAATCTTTCACGGATATTCACATGGAAAGCTGTAATGATGTTGCCGGTACTTTGACGGATACTATCTTTGTGGTTGGTCTCTCTATCTCTGTCTGTCTCTCTCTCTCTCTCTCTCAATTCATTTGGTTGATGGGAACATTATCCCCATCCTTGATCTCGTCCCCATCTATTACTTCATGGTAGGACATTGATTTTTCAGTGTTACAGGGTCAGTCTGAATATATCGAATTCAACATCTATTTTCCAAGGAGAGACATTCCGGATTGGTTCGAGTACCAGACAACAGGATCCTCAATGTGTTTACAGGCACCATTAGCTCTTGATTTCAAATTCATCGGAATGACTCTTTGGGTGGTTTATGCGGCTAAGGAAGAATCTTCTGACATTGAAGGCGGTACCACCGGCGCTCCAGCGGCTACGATCCGGGACACCACCAACGGTGTGGAGGGACTTCTTTGGCCGTCGTCTTGGACACAGATCACCCACGAAGAGCACTCATGGGTGAGTTATGTTCCGCGGAGCTATTTTAGGTTTCCGCTTGAAGGCGGTAAAGAAATTGTGGAGGTTCATGTGGGGGTAACTTCTGTTTTGGAGGTGAGAAAGTGTGGAGTTCATTTGGAATACAAGTCGAACTACGATGATAATGATAACGCAGTGGTGGCGGACCGCGACAAGGATATATTCCTTGGTTACCACTTGGAATGGCGGCCAATTATACAAGACTATTGAGAATGAGATAAATAAAACAGAAAAATCGAAAATAAATGAATTTTTAGGGATGATTATAATTTATTCGGTGGTTTAATCATAATTTACCATAAGTCACTTTAAGTTAGACATCAATATGTTTTATCTTGTGTTTTTGTTCTCTTATTTCTAGATAAATGTTCTCATTAGAATTTCTATCACCCACCGCCGCCACCCATTGCTGGACCTCTAACCACCAGTGGCTGGAGGTTTGGCGGCTGGTTGTTGGAAAATTTTAAGTTAAATGTATCTATTTTTTATTGCAATATTCAGTTATATTGATAGTGTACTTTAGTCGCATTTTTTGTGCATTGTTTTGTTACCTTTTAGCTTGTTTTTTTAATACATTTTAAGCATTTATATCAATGACATTGTTTTTTGGCCTTGAACTAGATATCTTTTCTGTCATTTTTTAAATAACAATCAGTCCTCTTATCATTTTGGCCACTGACCACTTACCTCATTTATGACATAAATACCCTTTTGTTATTTTTAAAAAAAAATATATTTTTTTATTTTTATAAAAATTCATTAACACATCCTTATTTTTAAACTTAAAATTTTTATCCTTAACTTTTTAAATAATTATATTTAATTCTCACCCTACCATAACCGCCCATAGCCACCACCCACTGCCCTCCACCACTGTCCATTATATTTTCATCTTTTATTTTCTATATATATTAATATCCCCAATTAAAAAATATATATATATAGTTTTTTATCCTTTTATAAAAAGAAAAAAAAAAAAACTTCCTCTTCCCCCTCTTTCTCCCCACCACCAACCTCTCTCTCTCTCCGGCGATGGCGGTGGTGGTGGGCGGTGGCGGTGGAAGTGGAGGTGAAGTAAATATAATTACTTTAAAAATTAAGATTAAAAATTATAATTTGAAAAACAAGGGGTATTAATGAATCTTTATAAAAATAAAAAATATAATATTTTTAAAATAACAGAAGAATATTTATGTCATAAAGAGGATAAGTGGTCATTGACTAAAATGACAACGGAATTAGCTGATATTTATAAAATGACAAGAGAGTTATTTAGTTTAAGGACAAATAGAGGGGAGGTAATAGGTATAAACCCTCCATTTTAAAGTTTCATTTTCAATATATTTTTTGATATATTTTGTTAGACTTTTTAGTTACATTTTTTCCCCATTCATCAAGTTATTTTTGTACTTACGTTTACTTATTATTATTTTTACATTCTTTTATTTGTTTTGTTTTAATTATATTCATACATTTGGTTTTATTCATGCATATTTATTACATTTTTAATATATTTTTCTACTCACATTTAGTTAAATGTTTATAATATCACATTCTTATATTTTTAATTATATTCATGCACGTTACTTTAGTATATTTTTGGGAAAATGATTTTTTTTATCCCTTGTAAATAAAATTTGCGTTCAATTGGTCCTCACTATTTAATGTTAGACACATTTGGTCCCTTATTATTCAAATTGAGTTCAATTTGACCCAAATTCCAATTTTGATAATCAAAGCTCATAGTCAACCGTTAATTTAAGGGCATTTTTTTTTTTTTTTTTTTTTAATTTTGCGTCAAAATAAAAATATTGTTTAGCAACTATTTTTATACCATTCAAAAACTTTGGGAATCGTATTATATTTTTTAGCTATTCGTCTTCATCCTTATCCTCCTCCCTCTCCGGCTTCCTCTCTCTCTCTAACAAAAAAAAAAAGGGTTGAAACCCTAGATCCTGTAGTCTTTTCATCACTATCATCTGCGTCATCGCCGTCGTCCCAGCATTCCTCTAGTCTCGCGCCGCTCTCACTCCGTCTACCTTTGTTCAGGCTAGTGGCGGTGGCAACACTCTCGTGAAAAAGAAGAAGATGAAAAACAAGAGGAATGACGACAGTGGCGGTGGGTGAGGTAGAGGTAGCGGGTTAATGTAATTGTTAAAAAAAATTAGGAGTAATTTTTTTTTTTTTTTTTTAAATGGGGATATTAGTAATTTTTTAAAAAAAAATGAAAGAATAAAAAATATAATCGTATTAAATAAGCAAAGGGAATTTATATCTTTTATACAAAAAATTGGTCAAAGGTGGTGACTAATATAATATTTAGTACATGTCATCGGAAATTTGTGGTTAATAGAAAATAGACAGGGGAGTTATTATAATTCTAGGAATTATTTAAATTTGGAGTACAATATATAGAAATAGGATAAATTTTCTCTTTTGTTTCTCGGGAAAAGTGCACTTTTGGTCCTTTAAGTTAGTGGTCGGTCTTTAAATGGACCTTGATGTTTCATAAATGACATATTCGTCTCTCAAAATTTCACAAATAACACATTTTAACCGCATTGATAACTTAAAAGATCAAATGTGTCATCCATGAAACGACAAGATCTATTTAAGCACCAACCTGGTTTTGTTTCCATATCCAGAATTTTGGGATTGATGAACTAAAACTCTTTTGGTAAACACATTTCCATTCGCATCCCATCCCAAATTTTTTAGAGTGATTCCTGAATTTCTTAAGAATTTGAAAAACGAAAAATTGTTGATTCTTGTCACTCCATTTTTTTAGGAAAATTTGTTGAGAGCTTGCAAATTTTTAAGAAAACAACTACTTTCTAAGGACGGGTCAATTAAATTCACGACAAAAGTACATAAATAATTTCATTCCAAAAGTGTATATATATATATATATATATATATATATATATATATATATATATATGTTTAAAATACCATAAATACGGTCACATATGTTCAATTGAATTTTATTTTTTATAACATTCCACTAAAAATTTTAAAAAATATAAAAATATTAAATTTTAAAAAATTAAAATTATTTAATAGAAAATCCTATTTATAAACAAATTAATTACCAAAATTATTTATAATACAAAATCATCAATTAAAGAAAACAATTTGAGAACAGTAGTTGTTATCAAACGTAATTCTGTTCTTAGAAAAAAAACATAATTCACATATCATCTCTTCTCATATTTATCTGAATTTATTGAGAGTGTAAACGTAAAAACAGCGCACCTGCAACGCAAATGGAACAAAAATGCACTTTCCCCTTGTTTCTTGTCTACTAAAGATAAGTTGTGTGAGGATAAATTTCACCATGGGCCCCTGAAGTTTTTGTATGGTTAGGATCTGTCCTCTAATTCTCACATTTGAATACCTAAATCTTTCAATTTGTTGAAATCAAGTCCTATATTTACTTCTTAATAAGTTAAATTTGAATTTAGACACACAATACATGATCATTGCAAGGGAGCGTAAAAATAATTTCATTATCCCAAGGTTTGTAATTCACCTTATTTATAGAAGATTTAAAGTTCAACCTCTTTTCCCAACATATTTCCCAACATATGTACCCAAACAAATTTAATTAATTTCACTCAGCTATTTTTTATTTTTATTTTTTGCCATTTCTTATCTCGATTTTGGTACAATGGTATGTTCAAAATTACTATTGAAAGCAATGGCGGAGCTATACAAGACCTAAGAGATATTCAAGTTTCCCCCTTGATTTTTAAATTTTTTTATTTGTACTCCTAGGTTGTGTTTGGATGAAGGATTTGTAGGAGTGATTTCAATTAGTTAGGGGATTTCGAAATCCACTTTTGGCAAATTCCTTGTTTGGGGAGTTGAAGGATTTTAAGAAAAGAATTTGTCAAATCCTTTTGGGGTGAAAGGAAGGATTTCAAAATAACTTTGGGAGAGGTTGAAGTTGTGAAATCCTTCCTATCACTGTTCTTCGCTCTTCTGCCTGTTCTTCGTCTCTTCTTCGTTCTTCTGCCTCTTCTGCGTTCTTCTGCTGCTTCGTCTTTTCTTCGTTCTTCTGCTGCTTCATCTCTTCTTCGTTCTACTGCTGGTGGTTCAAAATCGATTTAGGTTCAATTTCGTTTTGAGGTTCAATTTCTATTCAGGGTTCGAATTCGTTTTGGGTTCAATTTCGTTTTTCGAAATTGATTTCTAAAAATGAAATCGAACCCTATTTAGAACGGCGAACGATTGCGATTTAAAATGGCAAACACGAACACAAACGACGATTGCGAACACGAACACAAACGGCGATTTGCAAACATAACACAATCTCCTTCTTCTTCGATTTGGGGTTTTCTTGCTTGAACGAACGATCTGTTTCTTCTTCGATTTGGTTGAATTTGTTCTTGGACTTGGGTTTGGTATGGCGTTTTACTCAATCAATTTTTTGGATCTCCACTGATTGAAAGACCCAAAAATAACAGAGAGCAGTTTAGTAAATGTAATATGAGAGTGAAATTATCCCTAAACCCCTCGAATAATGTTCAATTATTGAGTTTGTGACCATATATTATCTATTTCAATTTATCAAAGTTTTAACGGAGAGAATTGAATGCTACCAATTAATAATTTCAGGGATTAAATTTAAACAATTGAATTATTAGTAACCTATTAGCAACTATTCAAAAGTGTAGGGGACTCTATCATGATTTGTTTTTTCCTTTTTAAGCCTTAAAATTTGATGAGATTCTCCTAACAAAGATATAATTTTTAATTCTTCATTATCCTAAATATAATAAAAACTATCAAAAGTAAGAAAAATTAAAAAAGATAGTGGATGAAAAATCCTAAAAATTACATCAAAATGATTAAAAAAATTAAAAACAAAATAAATATTTTATATATTAGAGTTCATGCAAATGAATCTTTCAGTTAGGGTTTTGCGTTGTCAATTGTCCCGCACCATCGCTGTCCACCAAACTCCGAGTGCTGGATTTTAGCCACCACCAATCGTTGAACTTGCTTTTATTGATTTGCTATAGTTACATAACTAATTTTTAGTAATATCTTTTTATTATATTTTTAGTTACATTTAACTAATTTTTCGAGTGTTAATGGCCAAAAAATCAAATGAATGCAACTAAAAAATATAACTTAAAAAATATATTAAATTGTGATTAAAAAGTACACTGTGACTAAAAAATACATTGAAGAAATAGTTATGTAATTAAAAAATAATTATATGTAACTAACAAAATTTTCAGCGGCTAGCAGCCAAACTTTGCAACTGGAAGCCTAAGGTCTGATGGTAGGCAACAAGGGAGGGTGCCACCAGTTGCTGGAGATGCAAACTTTAAATGAAAGTATTTGACTAGAAATATAAGGGAGCATTGACCATGGGGGTAAACACACAAGGTAAAACATAATGAAGAGATTACACTCAACTTAAAACTAAAATAAAATAAATTATGGATTAATCGGTCTAATTTGAATTATTGGCTAATTGTCCCAAAATAAAAATAGATAACAGTCCATTCTTTTTCCAATGAATTAAAGCTATTTAACATTGAATTAAATCTATTTAATAAATTATATTTTATATGGACAATTCAAACTATGTCCATTACTAAAGTTGATTGGATAGTTTTCCTTAAAATTCGGTTGATTTGCTATAAAGCGTGTCCTTTTTGACTTTTTTTAGATTTTTGCACTTTGCACCGGTAAAGTTTTAGATTAGGATTTCAAGTTTTAGATTAGGATTTCAATTGTGGTTTAAGATTTGGTTGTTTGATAATTTTTTGATTGTGGTTTAAAGTTTATTTTTAATTTCTAGGATAAAATTATTATCAAACACGATTTTGTTATTAAAATTAAAAAAAAAAATTATCGTTACCAAATATGATTCTATTCTCAAAAAGAAAATAAAATTTTATTCCATTCCCATTCTACAGCATGGGATGGATATGAAACGGTTACCAAATGAGTTCTTAATTGATGACATTTTCATAGTTTCTCTTATAATTTTATTCTTGCTTTGCGTGACAATTTCATTACTTCTCTACAGATTTGTCCTCTATGGTAATTTTACTACTTCATGGCAATTTCTTAATTCATGCTAACTTTTGTCCTCTTGGGTCATTTATCAGCCCTTATTAATTGTACAAACTATACCCTAATCCTAATGTTGTCCATTTTGTCATTTCCACCCCAATTTTTATTTATTTTTATTTAAAACTACAAATAGACCCCTAAAATTACATTCTTCACCTTAATTTTTAAATAAAATATTATAGATTTTACCCTTAAAATTTGGTTGTACTTGCATTTCACTTCTTACTATTTTCATTTTCTATTAGTTTGTGATCTATAGTAGAAATTAAAAACAATAAATAAAAAAACAAATAAAAAAAACAAATAAATGAAAAAAAAAAAAAAACAAAAAAACAAAACAAAACATATATTGAATAATAAAATATTACAAATTTTACATTTAAATTTGATTGCACTTACATTATACCTCTTAATATTTAATACTATTATTTTCTAGTAGTCCATAATATATAATAGAAACAAAAATAAAAAATAATTTTTATTTTTAATGAAAAATAGAATATAAAGAACAAAGAATATATTAAATAATATAAAACAAGCAAAAAAAAGACAACAATAAAATCAAAATAAAATACACACAAAAAAAAAAAAAAAGCAAAAGCAAAAAAGGAAAAATACCACCTACGAATTGAAAATGACGAACGGAGATATAATACAGCAAAAAAAAATTTGAAATATATAACATAAAAAAAATTAAAGACACTAAAAGATGAACTATTAAGTGAAGGAAAAAGAAGTAAACAATGAATTTAATTTATTTATTTTTCACTCAATTCCTTTAGTTCTTCAGGTTCTAATTTATAAATAAAGTGCATACTTACAAATAATAATGTCCACCAGAATTCAAAACACTATTAATATATTAAAAGAAAAATTAAAATTGAGGTAATATTAGAAGTCTAAAACTATTAAAAATGAATTATGAGTTCAAATTTGTGCCTATTATTTTTTTTATTTGATACATTTATATAATATTTCATTTATGATAAAAAAAAATTAAATAATTAATATAAAATTTTTAATACGCATGTGAAAAGCACGTGTCTATCCCTAGTATTTTCTAGAGGAAAATTATTATACTTGTGGTTTATTCTTTTAAATTTTGTTTTTTTTTTCTTTATTTTTAGGACAAATTATATTTTTCGTCCTCCTTTTGTCACGTGCTTTTTATGTGACCTTCTAATTTATTTATTTTTTAATGTGATCCTCATTTTCGTTGTCGATTTTTTATGTAGCCTTTTTGTTAAATAGTGGAGTTAACTTGGATAGATTTTAGCAAGTGAGATGCACATGTTATATTTTAGAGATAAAAATATATTTTTTTCTTCTTTTTTTTTCTTTTTTTCTTTTTTATTCTTCTTTTCGTCATCGTCTTCCAATTTTTCTTCACAGTCATGTCCAACCACCATCTCTATCTCGGACCATTCATATGTGGTTTTAGAGAAAGAGAGAGTGAAAGAGAGAGAGGGATATTGTGGCATCACCATCATTTAAAAGGTTTATTTTGCAACCATTTTTGACTTTCAATTTGATAACCATAGATAGAATATCTTTCGATTTTAAAACATCTTTGTATATAAATGAGCTATATGGTTTCAGGATCCAATTATTAGAACTTTTATCCAGATTATTTTTTAATCTATTAAAAAAGAAGGCCCTGCATTCTTGATCCCAAGCCCTCTCAAGTCCTTTGTTTTGAAAATTGTCTCCCAATTTAACATAATTTGTCTATTTATTTTATCAAGTGCATCACAAAATTTCATTAGGAGAGCTATAACCCACGTCTCACGGAATAAGATCATCTGCAAATAATGGGCGTGTCATTATGGGACTCTTTTTACCCACACATACCCTTTCCATTTGTCTTTTTCAGTCCTATCATTGATTAAGTGGGATAGATGCTCTATACATAGAACAAACAAGTAGGAAAAAAAGGAGATTCCCCTACTTGAGACCCTTGAGGGTTTGAATTCTTCCAAAGGTTCTCCATTCCACAAAATGACTAAGGATGAAACTTTGACAAACTCATAATAAGGTTGATCCAACTATTAGGGAAGTTAAAGAATAAGGTCCTATTTGGTAACCGTTTCCATCCAGAAATTTTCATCCCATTTCCAGATTTTTGGAATTTCTGTTTGGGAATAGCGTTTGATAATTTTTGTTCCTGTTTCCATTCTATTCTCATTTGAGAATTGTACCTACTTTTTTCTTAAGAAATGAGAAACAAAAAAAAATTATTTATCATTATTCCCATCCTATTTCCAAAAATTAAAGAGAGCCACAGTCACTGTTCATCCGCCGTCCGGCCACCGTCCGCCGTCGGCGGCGGCAGCCATCTCTGGAAACCGTCGTCGGTCACTTCCGGCATCGTTGGCCGCCCACCGTACGACAACTTGTGGCGTCGAACGCCGACCACCGTCAACCGCCGGCTGGCCACCGTCAATCACCCTCCGACCGCTGCCGTCTGGCCAAAATAAAAAAAAATGTTTTCAAAACAAATTTATTTATTTATTTTTTTAAGATAAAATCATTACCAAACGCGATTCTATTTCTAAGAAAAAAATAAAATTCTCATTCCATCCGCCCGTTACATGGAATAGGAGCAGAAATAGTTACCAAAGGCGGCCTAAATGTTTCTTTAAATATCTCATCCTATCGTTTGACTTTTCAAGATCAAGTTTCAAGATAATACCTGCATTTTTACCCCTACTTTTCCTTGGTGACTGTATTATTTACTGGGTAATTATGATGTTATTTGTGGCCATTCTACCGTGAATAAATTACTTTGATTACAACCCACTAGCTTATTAAAAGAAGGGGTCTAAGTGTGGCAACTAGGATTTTAGTCTCCAATTTATATATATAATATTTTAAGTGGGTAGTATTTCTGTTTTTACTTCCAATAAACTAAAATGAGATTAGATGAGAATTTTATTTTCGTTCTAAAGTATTTTGGAAATAGACACATGTTTACTAATGACCATTATTTTGAATTTATTTCTTTTAATTTATGAAAACAAAAATAAAAAACATATTCGGTTGCAACATTTTTTTTTTCCTTTTAAATGTATCGTGGCCAATGGCATGGTGGTGGTCGGTGGGTGGCAGTAACAGGCGGTGGTGATGGTGGTGGCAAATGAGTGGTGGTGACCGACCGAATAGTCATGGTCGACGAGATGGTAGAACGTAAAAATTACTTCCTAAAGTCTTTACGTCTAAGAAGGGGGGGGGGGGGGGAGAGAGAGAGAGAGAGAGAACTAAGGAATAGAACATTCGAAAGTCAATTTTGAGAACGTAAAAATTACTTCCTAAAGTCTTTACGTCTAAGAGGTCATTGTTCCTAAAGATCATATAGTTTGAACTTCGCTGGAATATTCCTTTTTCCTTATGCCATTTTCACAATGGCGGTCACTTCGCAAAGTCTTTCTTCCAACATTCTATTAATTCCGAGTGAAAAAAGTCCCAATTCAAACTTTCGATCAATCATTCCGTTGAGTCCAGTTCGACGTGCGCTTGTCCATGGCCTCCGATGCATATTCCTCCTCCTCACCTTCTCCCAATTCAAGTTGGAAACACGACGTTTTCCTGAGTTTCAGAGGCGGAGACACTCGCAACAGCTTCACCGGCCACCTCTATACTGCTTTGGTTAACGCTGGCGTCCGAACGTTTAAAGACGAAGGGCTACCAAAAGGAAAAGAGATCTGGTCAAAAATCGTGAAAGAGATCGGAAAATCAAGGATTTTGATCGTCGTCTTCTCGAAGAATTTCGCCTCCTCGAGCTGGTGCCTCAACGAGCTCGTCGAAATACTCAAGTGTAGGGGAAGCGTGAATCAGCTGGTTCGTCCGTTGTTCTACGATGTCGATCCGTCGGTGGTGCGACACCAAACGGGGAGTTATGGAATGGCAATGGAGAGACACCAAAAGCGACTCGTGGGGGATAAGGAGAAGGTAAAGCGGTGGAGAGAGGCCCTAATTGTTGCTGCGAATTTATCTGGCTGGGATTTGCGAAATGTTGCGAGCGGGTAAATCTCTCTCTATACGTAAAGCATGTGAGCTTTTTATCGAATAAATATTATTTAAATTTTTTTTTTACTAACAACGAGTATCTTTCAAATTATTTACGGGACACGAGTATCCCAATGTTTTGAACATCAGGAGCAATTTTTTTTTTTTAATTGGACGGTCCCGGTGTTGTGAATGCTGGGACCATTCAAATATTAACAGCACATCACCGTTTCTTCAAAACGGTGATGTGCCTTTGTTGGTAAAGTCCTGGTTTTAACACTGGGACCCAAAAACTGAAACTTCATGACCAGCGAGAGAGAAATAATAAAATATTTTTAATTTAATTTAATTTTCAATTCAATTCAATTTCCATTGAATTTAATTGAAATTAAATTCAATTGAAATATTTTTTAAAAATTAAAATAAAAAATATTTTTTTAATAGTTGAATTTCACTTGAATTTTTGAAGTAAAAGTAGTTGAATTTCACTTGAATTCTTTTTGAAAATTTATTGATTTGGATTCGAATATTGTCGATTTTTTTAAATAGTTGAATTCAAAAATTCAACTATTTAAAAAATTCTAAATAAAATTCAACTATTTTTTTTTTTAATTTTATATTGAATTCAAGTAATTTTTTTTTTATTTTTTAAAAAAAATGAGTAAAAACTAAAAACAAATGTCTTATTTTTATTAAAAAATAAAATAAATAATGGCCAAACTTTAGGGGTATAAAGTGTCAACAAAAAATTATCATGTTTGAACCCACTTAATTCACCTCTCTCTCTCTCTCTCTCCTCTCCCCTCTCTCACTCTCTCGCTGGTCATGAAGTTGCAGTTTTTTGGTCGTGTTGTTAACAACACTAGGACTTTACCAACAAACGCTACATCACCGTTTTGAAGAAACGGTGATGTGCCATTAATATTCAAATGGTCCCGGCGTTCACAACGCTGGGGCCATTCAATTAAAAAAAAAATGATCCCGACGTTCAGAATACCGTAATACTCGTGTCCCCTAAATAAGTTGAAAGATACTCGTTGTCAGTATGTTTTTTTTAAATAATATTTATTCGGTAAAGAATTATTATTTTCAATTTGATTCATGATATTTTTATTTTTTTCAGTTGAATTTTCTAAGTCTCAAATATTTCTAATTTGGTCCCGTGGCTTTAGCAAAAATTTTCCACATGAAGGACCAAAGTAAAAATATTTCAAACTTATGAAATTTGTTTAAAACGCCTGTGGTTTGCAAATTCAAGGTTGTTGGTGTTTAAAATTGGTAAACACCTCGAGTTGGCTTAATCAAAGTCTACGTGTAAATTTCTTATTGAGGTGAGGTAAGGTGTTGAGTCTAGAGTTCAGGGGCTGGGGTCTTAGGTCCTTAAGCACTCCACGATCAATGATCAACTCTGTACAAAATTTGAGCTGAAGTCTAGAGCTAGTACCTACATAAAGACCCACTTTGTGCCCAGTGAAGTTCCTTTGGCGTGAGAGTAAGAGCTCGGAGAAAAATATTTTAGTATGCTTCAATTGAAAAAATTAGCATTACCTGGGCATTGAATGTCTAAGTATTTTTAGGAGATGAGCACAATTAGTGTTGCAGAATTAGGGCTCTGAGTGTGGTTAATTAAGATAACTTAATGCCTGATCAATGAGCGGGTAGATGAGGTGATTCGGTTTTTGGGCCTTGTTCTTCGACACATCCAGAAGAGCCCATAAATGACCCAAGTAATTTAGGAGGCTGAGCTCAGCTTACAGGGGTGATGGAACTTTCCTTGATAGAGTAGGAGATTGTTGGTTAGATGCCAACATTGACGTCTTGGTAGAGAACTTTTCAGTTCTGACTGCTGGGCAGGGATCGTTGCTCTGAACTCGGCCAGATCATGGGAGGTTCGTTGCCAAGACGAATGAACAAAGGTAGCTCAGGAGCTCAAGCTCAGATGATTTGGCTGACTTAGTATTAACAAGTTTGGCCAAATTAGAAAGGTATTCATATTGAGGGGCTCCTAGCACAAAGAGCTCAGAGCTCGACCAATAGTAGACTTACGAGGAGATGGGCGATAGATTAGATAAGATCGTGAGGTCAAAACTTAGCTAGGTCATGAGGTCGGAGCTTGGCCACGTCAAAAGGGTCTTCACGTTAAGGGGCTCTAAGCACAATGAGCTCGAAGCTCAGCCAACTGTAGATTTCGGAGGAGATGGGGGATAGTTTGGACAAGATCATAAGGTCGGATCTTGGCCAAGTTACAAAGGCCACATGAGGATGGAATCTTGAGCTCGAAGCTTGGTCAAGTCATGAAAGGCCCTTTGAGGATGCCACTCTGAGGTTAGAGCTCGGCTAGATCTTGAGATCGGAGCTTGGCCAGGTCATGAGGTCGGAGCTTGGCCAAGTCATGGAAGGACACATGATAATGCTACCGAGCTCGGAGCTCGACTAGGTCATGGGCCACCTTGAGCTTAGAGTTTGGCCAGGTCATGAAAGGCCCTATAAGGATTCTACTCTAAGGTCGAAGCTCGGCCATGTCAAGGGTCACCTAAGCTCGGCCAAACACAAGTTTGCAATGAGAGTGGACAATTGCCAAGATAAGTCCATATGAGCTCAACACCACGAGGTCGGGGCTCTACAATGAGGTCAATAGGTCCAATTGACCTTCCTTTGTCCTTGGTCGGAGTTCTGTGAAACCCCTCACAGATGGATTCACGATGCCATTCACAAGTGAGGTAAATTTTGAAAAGGGTCAACCTACCACGTGGTGCTTGTTGATTGAAGCTCAGTGGATGACAAATTTTCCCTACATCAAAGATGAGATAACTGATTAAATTGAAAATGATTTGAAATCCCACCCACTTTATTGCCAAAATTTAAATGTTAAGATGGTAACTTTAAGAGTACATTTGGTTGGGAGGATGAAAAAGAGAGAAAAAAATATGAGAGGATAATATTTTTATTCATTGTAAAAGGAAAATTATATTTTCTAATATTGTTTGGTTAAGGAAAGAAAAATAAAATAAAAGAACATAATTGATTCTAATATAATTTATTATTTTATCTTTATATATTATAAAAATAAATTGAAGATTCTATTCCTTAGAGCATAATTATAATTTTATCATCTTCTTGAAAAACCCTTCCTTATCCTCTTTCATTTTTCTCCCATTTGGTACGGACAAAACTAACTTTGAAAGCTTTTTCTTTTTTATTCTATTTATCCTCTACACAACAATTTTAATTTTTTACATTTTTCATGCTATTTTTTTATCCATCTATCTTCCACCAAAACAATCAGACCCTAAGAATCAATGCGTAATTAACCTAAATTTTAATGAACTCTTTATCCTATTTGATAATTCAAGGTGTCAAATGGCAAATGTAAGTAAAACCATTTTTTTAATTTTTTTTTGAAAAAAAAATCTATCACTTTTCAAGTTTAGCACACATAATGCCTAAATTTTCTTGATTCATTTCAGTCAGATTATTTGAAATTTCTTGTCATCATATTAGTGCCTACGATCTTCAACCTGCCTTCATTTATCAGATTCTGATATTTCTTTTTCTGATTAAAACCAACAGGTACGAACCCAAGTTCATCCAAAAAATCGTCAACGAGATTCTATGCGTAGTAAATCATGTGCCCCTGAGTGTCACCAAGCACCTGGTTGGAATAGATACTTGTGTCAAAGAGATAAACTCACTATTAATCGAGGAGTCGAGTGTTGTCCACATGATTGGAATATACGGGATGGGTGGAATAGGCAAAACAACCATCGCCAAAGTCGTCTACAATCTAAATTTCCAAAACTACGAAGGTAGCTGCTTCCTCCCAAATGTCAGAGAAGCCTGGGAGAAATACAACGGTGATCTGAGTTGCTTGCAAGAACAACTTCTCTTGGAGATTCTAAGGAGTAAGAGCCTCAAGGTCCACAACTTCCACAAGGGAACAATGCTAATCAAGGAAAGGCTTCGCTGCAAAAGGGTTCTCGTCGTTCTTGATGATCTTGACCAGTTAGAACAGTTAAACTCGTTGGCGGGTGCCCATAACTGGTTTGGTCCTGGAAGCAGAATCATCATAACAACCAGAGATGAGGGTTTGCTTAGTAAAGCTAAAGTCGATGACAAATATGAGGTCAAAGAACTCACGCACGATCAGTCTCTTCAACTCTTCAGCCATCATGCCTTCGTAAAGACTAAGCCCAAAGATGACTACTTGGAGCTCACGAATGATATAATCCGTTACACCAATGGGCTTCCGCTAGCACTAGAAGTTTTGGGTTCCTATTTCCATGGAAGAAGCATCCCGGAATGGAGGAGCGCCTTTGAGAAATTGAAACAGATCCCTCACAATCAAATCCAAAAGCAACTAAGGATAAGTTTCGATGGGCTAAACGATGACAAAGTGAAGGAAATTTTACTTGATATTGCATGTTTTTTTATTGGAATGGACAAGGACTACACTATGAATATATTGGATGCTTGTGGCCTTTTTCCAGATATCGGAATCAGCATATTAACAAGTAGGCGCTTGCTTACAATTACTCAGCTAAATGAGGTGAGGATGCATGATTTGGTTAGGGACATGGGAAGAGAGATCGTTCGCGAAGAATCACTCAAAGATGCTGGAAAGAGGAGCAGACTCTGGTTTCATGAAGATGTACGCCATGTTCTTGAAAATAACAAGGTAAAAAAAAACTATATTGATAATGAGTTTTATCAAAATTCTCTATCTTAAACTTTTTTTGATAATATAGGGAACAGAAGCGGTTGAAGGTTTAGACATTCCCATGCCTGTTTCCAAGGAAATGAATTTGGATGGGAAAGCATTTGCAAGAATGCCTAACCTAAGGCTACTTCAAGCCAATCACATGCATCTCAAGCAGAACTACAATCATATCTCAAAGGAACTACGGTGGCTATGCTGGAACTATTGTCCTATGAAATCTCTACCCTCGAAGTTTCATCTACATAATGTCGCTGTTCTTGACTTGAAATTCAGTAGCTTCAAGCGGGTCTGGCAAGGCAAGAAGGTATATGAACAATACCTAAAAATTACCACAGTATGTCAAACTTAAGAACCCTAATTCGATTGTTCTCTTTGTTTGTTTCAACAGTTCCTGAAAAATCTAAAGATACTAGATCTCAGCCACTGTGAAAGCCTAACAGACACCCCCAACTTTGCTGGAGCACCAAAGTTGGAGAAATTGTTGCTTTACGGCTGTACAAGTCTATTTGAAATCCACCCATCAATCGGGCTTATGGAGAGCCTCATCCACTTGAATTTGAAAGACTGTAAGAACCTCAAGGACATCCCTGACACCATTTGCAGGCTAAAGTCCCTTAAATTTCTCAACCTCACGGGCTGCTCCAATCTACAGACGCTGCCTGAGAACGTAGGATACATGGAAGCTTTAACAGTGATTCTAGCAAACGGAACCGGGATTAGAAAACTACCATTCTCTTTTTCTTTACTGAAGAACCTCACCACTTTTTCACTGCATGGCTGCAACGAGATATTGTCCCCCCGATTTTGGCTCCCATTATTTTCCTCTTGGATGTCCCCCAAAAGAAACACAGGTACGGTTGAATTTTAGTCTGTAATATAAAGAAGTGTCTATCCTAGTCTCTAAAGTGAGCAAACTTTGTCGATATCTATATAGCTTGACACTAACACTTTACGGTTAGTTTAGAGGGAAGAAAGAAAAGTAAGAGAAGGGGGGGAAGGCATGGAAATTGTCTTTCCTTTGGGCCTCACTTACACTATAAAGATACCTTGTAAGAGGAGGATTTTCCTAGATTTTATATATCGCTCAGGATCAGGTAACACAAGCGATGTGGGATTCAACACACCCCCTCACGTCAGGGTGGACTTTGTCAAACTACTATGAATAGATATTGAGGGGGCCAACAAAATGTGGGATTCAACTTGCCACCTCACGCACAGGGTGAACTTTAACAAACCACTATAAACGGATATCGGGGGTCTAACATTGATATGGGATTCAACACACCTGATATCATACAAAAATACTAGCTCTAATACCATGTAAAAACCCAATAGCTCTAACTCACCTTTATAGATAAGGATTGCATTGGGCTCTACATATAACTCACGATCAGGTAATACAAGTGATGTGAGATACAACAAGCCCCCTCACGAGTATGGTGGACTTTGCCAAACCACTACGAATGGATATCAAGGGATCCAATATTGATGTGGGATTTAACAAGTCCCCTCATGCTGTACTTTGACAAATCACTGCGAACGGATATCGTGAGACCCATTTTGATGTGAGATTCAACACGTACAACATCAGAAAAAAGGCCTAGCTCTGATACCATGTAGGAACCTAGTAGTTGTAACTCACTCTTGAAAGATGTCTTAAAAGAGGAGGATTGCACTAGACTTTATATGTAGCTCAGGATCAAGTAACACAAGCAATGTGAGATTCAATAGATATTGATAAAATATAGTTTATAATAAAATATATTGAATGAGTATAAAATGGTAAAATTAAAGAAAGATTGAGAGGAGATAGTAAATATTTTCCTTCGAAATCTTCCTTCCTCGCCTTCCCTTCCTCTCCATCCAAACATGCAAGCTAGTTTCCTCCCCTTTCTTCTTCCATTTTTTTGCTCGATCCATATAGACTATTAAGGTATGCTCATTCCATACAAAAAGAAAGGCATGATACTTGAAACTCACAAACGCGTGGGGTGGGCTGGAGGGCTATTAGATGGTGGCACTTAGGCGAGATGCACTACATGTTATTTCAATTAATTATTTCTTTTAAGTTTTTGAAAATTCATAATGATAGTTATTTTAATTGTCATCTTAGTCCAAGAGTTACAAGTGTTCAGATTAAAGGTTGCAATCTTCAAGGTTGTAACTGTCACGAAAATATGCCTCTATAGAAATTGTAGAAATCCAATAAGCCTAAGTCACTTTCAAAAGGCGTCTCTAGAGAAGTGGATTTCTTCATAAATTCAATGGAATTAACTCACTCTCAAAAGACACCTTTTAAAATGAGGATTGTCCTGAACTTTATATATAAGGTAGACTTTGCCAAACCATTGTGAACGGATATGGGGGCAACATCAAATAAAGGTGTGACTCTAATACCATGGAAATTGTAACTTCTTTGGGGGACCAAAAACACTTTGAATTCGCGAATCACTTTTCTCTACAAAAAAACTCAAAAGAATAACTGAAAAATATCCAAAATTGCTATCTATCACTTTCAAGACTTGGTTGTATGCTAAAAGAAATTTGAGCAAATATCGCTTTAAAGATAGAGATTACCTGCCTCCAAGCGCTATTTGATTATACTTGTTATATGTATATATTTGTAACAGGTACTAGCAGATTCTTGCCGCCTTCGATCGCGGGTTTGCGGTCGCTCAGATACTTGCAGCTTAAGGGGTGCAATTTGCACGAAGGAGACATCCCCGATGATCTGGGGAGTTTATCGTCGCTGGAAGTGATGGACTTATCTCAAAACAAGTTCTGTAGCCTGCCGTCGAGCATAAAGAAAATGTCAAAGCTTTCTACGTTGCTGCTAAATGGCTGCAAGAATCTGTTGTCACTGACTCAGCTCCCTCCTAATCTGTTTTATTTAAATTTAGAAGACGACACTTCACTTGAGAAACTAGTGATCGAGCCCAATCCGATGAATTTTCGGCAGTATCTGCGCCTCACCAATTGTACTAGTTTGTCTGGGATTCAAGGTTTGAACAATGTTGCCGGTACTTTGACGGATACTTTCTTTGGGGTAGGCCTCTCTCTCTCTCTCTCTCTCAATTCATTTGGTTGATGAGAACCCTCTCCCCGTCCTCGATCTCTTCCCTATCTATTACTTCATGGTAGGACATTGATTTTTCAATGTAACAGGGTCAGTCTGAATATAGCCGCTTCAACATCTATTTTTTAAAGGGAGAGATTCCGGATTGGTTCGAGTACCAGACAACAGGATCCTTATTGTGTTTCCAGGCACCATTAGCTTTTGATTTAAAATTCATCGGAATGACTCTTTGGGTGGTTTACGCGGCTAAGGAAGAATCTTCTGACATTGAATGCCCTACCATCGATGCTCCAATGGCCACGATCCAGGACATTACCAACGGTGTGGAGGGACATCTTTCACCATGGGCTTGGACACAGATCGCCGGTGAAGAGCACTCGTGGGTGAGTTATGTTCCGCGACGCTATTTCAGGTTTCCGCTTGAAGGTGGTGAAGAAATTGTGGTAGAGGTTCATGTGGGGGTACCTTCTGTTTTGAAGGTGAGAAAGTGTGGAGTTCATTTGAATTACAAGCTGAATGATGATGATAATGATAATGCAGTGGTGGTGGCGGCGGCGGCGGCGACGAGCTCTGGCTTCAAGGTTATATACCCTGATATTCGCTTGGGATGGCGACCCATTATACAAGACTACTGAGAATGAGATAAAAAAAAAAAAAAAAAAAAAAAAAAAAAAAAAAAAAGAAAGAAGAAGAAGAAGAACTTTTAGGGATGATCGTAATTTATTCCGTGGTTTAATCATAATTTACGCTAAGTCAATTTGAGTCGACTTTTATATGTTTTATGCTTTTGTCTTTGGATAAATATTCTCTTATTTCTAGACAAATGTTCCCATTAGAATTTGCAATACCGTCCGTCGTCACCTGTTGCTGCTGGACCTCTGGCCACCAGTGGCTAGAGGTTTGACTACTGGTTGTTGGAAAATTTTAAGTTAAATATATCTTCTTTTTTTTTTTAATAGTAATTTTCAATTATATTGATAGTGTAGTTTAGTTGCATTTTTTGTGCATTGTTTGGTTACCTTTTAGCTTATTTTTTAATACATTTTAAGGGTTTATATCAATGATCTCCTTTATCTTTTGACCTTGAATTAGATATTTCCCTTGTCATTTTTCAAATAACAGTCAATCCTCTTATCATTTTGGTCAATGACCACTTATCCCCCTTTATGACATAAATATCCTGATGTTATTTTTTTTAAAAAAAATTATATTTTTATTTTTATAAAAATTCATTAATACCTCTTTATTTTTAAATTTATAATGTTTACCCTTAACTTTTTTAAATAATTATATTTACCTCTCACCCTATCATAACCGCTCACCGCCACTGCCACCACCCACCTCCCACATCCACCGCCTATCGCCATTGCGACCCCTACTGCAACTGCCTGCTGCCACCGCCCACTGCCACCACCTACCGCCCATTATATTTTTATTTTTTATTTTTTTACATTAACATCCCCATTTAAAAAAATATATATATTTTTTACCCTTTTATTAAAAAAAATATATAAATAAAAAACATATTCCTCTTCCCCCTCTCTCTCTCCCCACCACCAACCTCTCTCTCTCTCTCTCTCTCTCTCTCCGGTGGTGGTGGGTGGTTGTGGTAAGGTGAGGTAAATATAATTATTCAAAAAATTAAAGGTAAAAATTATAACTTTAAAAATAAGGAGATGTTAATGAATTTTTATAAAAATAAAAATATAATTTTTTTTTTTAAAAAAAATAATAGAAAGGTATTTATGTCATAAAGGGGCTAAGTGGTCATTGATCAAAATGATAAAAGAACTGACTGATATTTGTAAAATGACAAAATGGTTAACAGGTTTAAGGCCAAAAGAAAGTGAGGTCATTGGTATAAATCCTCCATTTTAAAGTTTAATTTTGAGTATATTTTTTGATATATTTTTTCCCCACTCATCTAGTTATTTTTGTACTTACGTTCACTTATTATTATTTTTACATTCATTTATGTTCTTTGTTTTAATTATATTCATACATTTGGTTACAGGAGTAATATCACTTACACCCCCTCAACTACAATGATATTTCACATACACTTCCTTAACTTTTAAAATTACTACGGCGACACCTTGCCAGAGCTTTTTCTAATGAACTGGCCATTTTTCCTTACTAATTCAGATCAGAAAAATAATAAAATAATCTAAGATAGTAAATGACCAAATTGCCCTTATCCCTTTCCTTTACATTTTTTCCCCTTCCCATCTTGGGTTAATGACATTTTAACACTAATCTAAAATTGAAGGGTCAAAGTGTATTTTCCAAATCACAATCACCAGTTCATTTTCTTCATCAGTTCATCCCTATCCAATTCTTCTTTAGCTTCAACAGTCTAACAAGATGAAAAAAAAATTAAAATAAAATAAAATGAAGAAACGGAGCAAATCCGTTTGACCCCCAATAACACCATCTGAAAATAAATAAATAATGCAGTGAAAGTTGTGAGATTCCATCGCCGCAAAGGATTCGTCGTGACAACGGATTTATGGTGAGGGGCAAGAAGGAACTCCGTTGGGCGTGAATCTTGCAGGACGTGAAACTTGGGGAGATAGAGCGGGGTTTGCTGGTTTAGCGAAGGGAATCGAGGTGGTGTTGAGGGTGGGGAGATGTGGCACGACGATGATGAAGAAAGGAAGATTTGGTGGGGAAAATGAACCATTCGCCATCTTCTTCATGCAATTGGAGTTCCAATTCTTCCATCTCCCACAGTCTATTTTTTCAGTCATTTTTCAACCCAATAGAAGCTGAAAAAGTTGATTGCAAAAAAATATTAGGTTGTGTTTGGGTAATGGATTTCTAGGGAGATTTCATTTGATTAGAGGATTTTAAAATTTTCTTTTTACAAATCCCTTGTTTGGGTTTTAGAAGTGAAGGATTTGTCAAATCCTTTTATCTAAAAATAAAATAAAATAAGGAAATGAAGGATTTCAAAATCCATTTGGGAGAGCTTGCATTCGCCGCCGAATTGAGGCCCACTTTTCTCATCTACGTCGCCATCGTTCTCTTTTTCGTCATTTTTTTTTTGTCGTTGATTTGAGGCCTTCTTCTCTCATCTGCATTTCCGTCATCCTCTTTGCTTATTCATCTTCATTCGTTCATCATCTAAGATTGATTTTGATTTAGGGTTCGATTGATTCCGATTGTTCTTCATCATCTAATTCCAATTGCGAATGTGATTCTTCGTCTTCGTTGTCGTTCTCCAGATTTGGGGTTTGTTTGATTTGGGTTCAATTGAGATGGGTTTTTGAGATGGGAGGGATACAATTGAGATCAATAAAATTCGTGTAGATTAGGGTTTTTGAGGTGGGAGGGATAGAATTGGCACAATTCTTTTTACAAATACTTTACTTATGCAAACAAGGAATTGTAAATTACACGATCAAATACTTTAGCTCAAATAGTTATCCAAATAAGGAATTTGTTCAATGATGAGATTTCAAAATCCAGGAATTTGAAATCCTATCATTTCACAAATCTCTTGAATTTGCCAAATCCCTTACCTAAACACAACCTTAGATCTACTCATTCTACCCTCTTTCAGAATTTATCCCACCACTGATTCTTTGCACCACCGAACCAAACAATAGATCTGGTTCAAAAACTCAGATCAAATTGCAACTGAAAGAAACACTCAAAACTCATATCAAATCAATGAAAATCACATTTCATTCGCAATGCCAAAATCGAAGCCGTAGAAGATAATCGACGGCGAACAGTGCATGAAGGCGGGGGGAGCCAAACCGTCGAATTTGTCGTTCATCCGGATTTGTTCAGAAACAGATTTGGATGATGGCGACTGCTAATAACGGTGAGTCTTAAACCCAATTAAACCAAACCTAGCACTGTCATCATTTTTTTCAAACTGTAGATCGTCTTGCTCAATTATTGAATGTTCGCTCTTCTTAACAGTTGTCGATGAATTAGAGGTCGATACGAATCTAGGTTTTGACCAAATGAGATCAGGGTTTTTCTCGAGAAGTTTTGATTCAATTCTGATTCCACGATCGAAATTCATGTACGATTTGATGAAGAACTGCGATAGTGAATCGGAGGTTGGCAAAATTTTAGGGTTTTCTTGAGATGGTGGAATTAGTTTAGGGTTTCGAGGGGTTTTCTCGATGAATTGGAAATGATTGCTGGATTTGAGAGTAGTAAGAGTGTAGGATAATAAGTTAAAGAAGGAATCGGAATCGATGTAATTCTTGAATGAAGAAGCTTCGAAACTTTGGAGAGAGAGAGGGGGACGAAGAATCGATTTGGGGATGAGAGAATAAAGGGGGAGAGAGAGAGAGATGAGAGAAGATGAGAGAAATTGACAAATGGAGGATGAGGTAGTAGTGCTGGTGACCGGATGAGGTCGTGGTGTTCACTGTTAGTGTGGGAGGATGTGGTGTGGTGTGGTGCGATGGTGGAACAAAGAACATGGCTGGGAACAGAGAACATGACTGAAGAGTGAAGACCAAAAAACAACACTTTAATTAAAATATGTACCCTTAAAGTTTTATTAAATTTTATTTTGAACATCACATTTAAAACAAGGGTAATTTAGTCCTTAGATAAAGAGAATAGAGTTATTTTAGTAAAAAAAATATGAGTTGACTTTTCAAAGGGTATTTTCGGAATAAAAAATAAACAGGGGTCTCAGTGTCCTTTAATCAAATAGTTTAAGGAGCCTTCTATGTAGTTTTTAAAGTTGAGAGGATTCTCGTGATTTCAGTCAATAGTTGAGGAGGGTGGTATTAACCTTATTCATGAATATTTAGTTATATTTTTAATATATTTTTACACTTATGTTTGGTTAAACATTTATAATATCACATTCTTATAATTTCAATTATATTCATGCATATATTTTTTTAGTTGCATTCAAACATATTTAGTAATATTTTAGTATATTTTTGAGAAAATTATCTTTTTGGTCCCTCATAAATAGGATTGATGTTCAATTAATCTCCACTATTTAGTGTTGGACACATTTGATCCCGTATTATTCAAATTGAGTTGAATTTGACCCAAATTGCAATTCTGACAGTCAAAGCTTAAGGTCAACCGTTAATTTAAGGAACTTTAAAAAAAAAAAAAAAATTGCTGCAAAAGACTATTTAGGGACTATTTTTATACTATTCAAAAACTTAGAGAATCATATAATATTTTTTAGTTATTCGTCATCAGCCTCATCTTCCTCCCTCTTCGGCTCCCTCTCTCTCTAACGAAAAAAAGGGGTTGAAACCGTAGATCCTGTAGTCTTTTTGTCACCATTATCTGTGTTGTCTTCGTCGTCTTAGCATTCCTCTAACCACACGTCATTCTCGCTCTATCTACCTTTGTTCAAGCTAGTTCTGAACTAGATTCGTTCGTAAAGGCAACGACAACCGTTGATACGATCGGAAAAGCACCAACAAGTGCAAATCTGACCAGAACAATGGTGGATCTTGGACTGAATAGGAGCGACGAGAGAACGATGTAAGGTTGGAAATTTTAGAAGCATGGTTCGATCTTCCGATGAGAAATTCCATGAGATTGCAATAGGGCTTGAATTGTAATACCCCCAAAATTTATATTTTTTTGAAAAATATTATTTTATATAAGTTTAATATTTTTTGGGTTATTTCGTAAATTTATGGTATAAGTATATGTTTGATAATTTTTAGGTGATAAGTGTAATTATTGGAATTATTAAATAAATGTGGGATGTTAAGAGTAATTTTTGGAAGCTTGCTAGGGAAGCCTCTATCTTGTGGCCGAAATTAAAGAAAAAAAGAAGAAGAAGAAGAAAAAAAAGGGCCATAATTGTTAACATTTCCCCATATATATATATATATATATTGGAAAAAAAGAAAAAAAAAAAAAAAAGGAGAAAAAGAGCAAATGGTGGGGACGCAGGGAAGAACAAAAATTATGGCTAAAAAAGGATAACAAAGAGAATCGAGAAAAAAGAAATAGAATAGAGGAAGAAACAGTTCACGGGATAAATATAATTTTTGACTAAAATTTTCAGATGTTCTTTATAACAAGAAAAATATTCCAGTTGGATTTCGGTTTTAGATTTTAGGTAGAATTTCTAACGTTTTTAAAATATATATTTAATTTTTTTATTGTGAGATTGGTGTTATTTTTGTTGTTGAATTTTAACTGTTAATTTTCATGAAATAATTATTAGTATGTGGAAATTATGTTAATGTGTTTTATTTGTTGTAGTAACTAAATGCACGTATTAAAGGGATTAGAGTTTTACTGAGCGTTGGCTCACAACCCCACAATTTTGATTGCAGGGTCGACGAGAGAGAAACAGAGACATGAATTTTAGTTGAATTTCTATTTAAAATTATAATAGTTGTATTTATTATTCACCGTTGTAAAATCGATTTGATAAATTGATAAATTACAAATTCGATAATTATAATTATCGCCGCCGCATTGTAAATTAAAAGATTTTTATAAAACGAATTATTGATTACTTGTGCCGTCACATTGAAACAAAAAAATTATCGAATTTAATAGAATAAAATATTGGTCATACGATTTTAGCGTTAATTCTCCGAAGGGAGAAACCTTGTGGCAGCCTTGGGAAATCGGGTCGTTACATGAATCATCAAACCAATAATTTGTTTGGGTGGTGAGGAATAAAGAGAAATCAATGGAAAACAAACAAGAAAAATGGTTGTCGATGTTTTCAAAGACCGAACATGAAGAATAATAAAGGGATGATAATCAGGAGGTAGGCTCCGCAGGTGATGATCTTGAATCATCTGGTGATCGTTGGATTCCTGACTCACTGTGACTGGAACTCTGTCCTAGAACCTGTCGTCCTTAGCTTTTGAAGATTAGGGTAGGAGTTGAGTCAGAGATGTTGATCACTCAAAAATAATACCCTTAATTAGTACCACGATATTGATGTTATGCGATGTTCAAGTAAGGTATCGAATCATAAAGATCAATTTTGTAATTATCGATTTCCAATTATTTTTCTTCTTGTAACGATAACGAAGTTTGATTTGAGTTTTGGATTTTTAATATAAAAAAAATAAAATACTAAATCTGAAACAAATGAAATTAGATAACCAGGTTAGGAATTATGGGTTATGTATTTTGGGGTTCATGTTGTTTTCGTATTTTTTTTTTAATTCAGATTTGTGCAAACGAGTATTGCTAACTACAAGCAGGAACTATTTAGAAAGATTAGATTGATTATTCTTTGGCATGATTTATCTTTGGTATTTAATTCCTATGTTACTCTAATTTAAGATGAATTAAAATTTAGGTATAAACCATCCAAACCAATAATCAATCCTCAAGAATACGATTGTGTGACCATTAAATCTAGACCATATGTAATTACTTGATTTTATTGTGTTTAGATCTAATGTTCTAGGAATAATCGGATCTAAATCAAAATCTCTGTAAGAACAGTTTGATAATAAATCTAACCACAATAAAATCAAGTCATGACAATATTCATCCCACATAATTATTTACACACAATCCAAAATTAAATTAAAAATACAATATAACATGAAACCAAAATACTTACCAAAATTCTAACGTAATTGATGGAATTTTAACTATTCATGAACGTGATCTTGATTTTCTTTTGCCCTTGAGTTCCTAAAATTTCAAAGGAGTTTTGAAAAAAAAAACTAAGAAAAGAAAAAAATAAAATAAAATATAGAAAACAATGAAAGAAAACTCATTGCCAAAAAGAAAGGAAAAAACGATACAAACGTCCGAAGTTGACAAAATCGAAGATCATATGAAAAAGATACAAACGTTCGAAGTTGACCATACCTGTCTGCCGAATGTCTTGCACACGTTGCCAGCTAACTCTTTTTTTGGTCTGTGTTTTCCGTTACACTAGGCAGGAAGGAAATGACCTTAAATTTAAGTGATGTGGTGGTGGTGGTCGTTGGTGATGTGGTGGCCTTCGATTTATTTTTATTTTTATTTTTTTTGGGGGGAGGGGGGGTTTGATGTTATTGGGTTGAGGAAGGTGAAAATGCCAAAATGATGCATGTACCACTAGGTCTAAGGTCACGTGCTTAGCACATGACTTCTTTCCCTCCAAATTGGCTAACATCATTATCAATTGGGTCAAATTGAACCCAATTTGAATAATGAACGACCAAATGTATCCAACATTAAATAGCGGGGGTCACTTAAACACCGATCCTATTTTTGAGGGGCAAAAAAGTTATTTTCCTTATATTTTTCTACTTACATTCATGTCTGCTCCTTCGAACTCCCACGGGGATTTCTAATGGACTAAAACCTTGGTCTTACTTTCTAGGTAAAGATCAAACCATTACAATCTCACAAAATGAATATATATATATATATATGTTCAAGGCTTACAATACATACACCAACACTCACAATTCAAATATACGATCAAAGTGTTGCGAAGAAGTGTATACTCTTAATGGATGATAATTTTTTTTCCATAATTCTTCCTAATCATATTAGATCAACCAATCAGCTTAATCAAGTATTATTTGATGGAAGAAAACCAGAAATATTTAAGTTAAAGGCCATTTTTTAAAATTCATTTAAATAATAATAAAAGAATATGTTTAATCTTTGTAAACAAATGCACCAATATACTCGAAAATATATTTAGAAAAATTGGAGAACATTTTGGAATGATTAGAAGTGAAATCAAATTTAAATCATTAAGCAAAACACGAATTTTAAAACCTGTCTAAACGAAGAGGTTAACTGAGTTTCATAGTTGATCGATCAGGAAGCTTGATTTTTCAATAATCATGACCCCTGAGAAAGTTGATCGACCAAGAGGTCAAAATTCGGTCGACCGTTTTAGCACGGTTTAAGAATGTTAAAGCTCTTAGTTGAGTCAATTAAACATGAAGATCGGTTTGGTAGACCGGTATAGTCTGAGTTCAGAACTAGGGCTATTTTAGAGGAGACAGTCGACCGAAATAAGAATATTAATTGACAGGTTTAGTTTGAATTTCCCCTTTGAATAAACTGAGGGACTAAGTCAACCAATATGGGAAGTTGGCTAACCGTTTTATTTTGGAAATCAGTTCTAAGCCCATCTGGGAAGGTTAGTAAACCAGTTTAGGGTTTTGGTCAGCCGTTTTGGTCAGAGAATAAGTAATGGCTTAAAAACAAAGAATTTTCCTCCATAACTCTCTTTCTAAAATAAAACAACTTTTCAAGAACCTTCTAGACTTCCAAGCACAATGACTGCCTTGGAGAAAATGATGAGGCTTATACCAACACCCTAGTAACATCTGCTTTAAACCCACCATGGCTCACCTTAATAACCAAAGATTAACTCATTCCAACAATGTCAAAAAACAAACAAGAACTCCCCAAGAATCCAATCACACCAACTATATCCCTTATTTCTTAATAGGGAAAAAAATAAAACTCGCCCCAAATTACACCTAATATTACTTACCAAGGACTCAATTTTCTCTTAAAGGAAGAAAGACTCTTTTTACCAACCGCAGTTAAAATATTTTTCTTAATACACTCAAAGTGCCAATGAGTTCTTTTTCCCTCTCCTTTTAGGTCAAGAGACTAATTTCTTTTTAAATCACAAACAATGATTACTATTGATTTTGGAGAAAATCTAATCAATTTCATCCTTGGTTTAGTCACAGCTACCATCCATATCACTTGTGAATGACTATTATGGACTCGAAAAATCAATGCCACTTTTAGCAATTGGTTCATGCTAATTGCATTGACAAAAGGACTCCGCAATGTTATCACCCTCTTTCAAGCCGTAGCAAACATCTTCATGATTTGAGAGATTCTCCCCTAAATCAACATTAAGAAAAATTACGCCTCCCTCTAATGTAAGGTTCATTCACTCACTTGTTCCAATCCCTTAGTTATATCCAGAGGCAATACATTTTCAATACTATTAAGATAATTGAAAGACAAAATGTTGGGAGAATGTGGAACGATATATTGATATTCAGGAAAAGTACAATACAAAATATTTACAATGGGTATATTTATAGAAGACTAGAAAAAACCTAGGGTTAGGGTTTTAACCTAATGGGCCAAGCCCATATACATATATTAACATCTTTCATCAAACTCAAGGTGGTAAATGAGACGTGAACTTGAGTTTGGAAACTAGAGTATGAAAACATCTGAGTGGATAAGTCTTGGTAAAAAAATATGTTGTATGATCGATTGAACTAATGGATTATAGATGAACAATATTATGGAGAATGTGGTGACAGATGAAATGACATTTAGTCTCCATGTATTTCGTATGCTTGTGAAAAATATCATTGTGGGCGATCTGAATAGCACTCACATTGTCATAATGTAGAACAGTGGCAGTATGAGAAGAGACTTTCATGTCAGCAAGGAGCCAGCGAACCCAAAATAGTTCTTGTGTTGTATCAACGATGGCACGGTATTCAGTTACAGTATTAGAGCGAGCAACCACAGTTTATTTCTTACTGTGCCAGGAATGAGAGAGTTGCAAAAAAAGAAACAAAAGCCAGTGGTTGAACATCTGTCGGTGGGAGTGGACTGGGCTGAAAATAAGCCTGTAAGGTGGGAGCAGACTGGGCTGAGAAATAAAGTCTATGACATAAGATAACCTTAACATACCGAAGGATGTGAAGAACAACCGAGTAATGAGATGTCCGACAAGCAGATAATAACTGCTGACTTGATGGATGATTGATAGGTGTGAAAAACCAATCTATTTCCAATCCGAATTTGTTAGTTTTCGAATATGTTTATAGTTATTTTTATTATGTTTTAATTAGTTTTCATACTTTTTGTATAACTTAGGTGTGTGGGTAAAAAAGATAGGAAATTGGAGCTAAAACGATGAGATTGAACCAAAGCGGTTCGAAGTTACGGTGGATAACAAGCTCGGAGGCTAAAAGCTGAAACAGGCCTACCGCTTAGGCGTCTAAACCACCGCCTAAGCGGTGAAGATGCAGAGAAGAGAAAAATGTTACTGACGGACGACCGCCTGAGCGAAAATTCTATCACTTAGGCGAAAATCCAGCAAAGGATGAAGAAGGGTTACTGACAGCCGCTCGCCTAGGCGGAATTTCTACCGCCTAGGCGAAAATCCAACAGAATGTTCTCCAATCCACCGCCTACTTCACCGCCCAGGCGATCAGACTTAACCGACCTAATTCCGCCTAGGCGCAATTTCCACCGTCTAGGTGGATTTGCCCTGCACTGTCTTGAGATATTTTTAGGATATTTTTGCTATAAATATCTCCTCTCCTCTCCTCCCCCTTGGCCAGTATCTCTCTTCCCTCCCTCTCTTGCATTTTTGAGCCCTTTAGGTTATACTTAAGCCTAGGGTTAGGGATTTTAGTGGTGGAGCTCACATCCCGAAGTGGAAAAGACGGCGAATCGATCGTGGAGCGTTCTTAGCGGTTTATCTTCGAACGAGGCTAAGTTCTTCGATCGTTTTTCCTTATTTCTTTATCTTAGGAGTACGTGAGCATATTTAGCTCGTTATTTCATTGTATATGCGGCTATGGCTCCGAGTTAAATATTTAGCTCGTTATTTCATCGATTGTCCACGATTCAAACCCTGACGGGGTTATAGAATCGTGGCGTTTGTTTACCTTAATTCGAATCCGGGGTTTGTCAAAACCTCATATTCTCCATTTATCAATCCAAACATAATAAACAAACAATACGATAAATACAATCAAACTACGAAGAACAAACATAAACGCAACACCGAAATCATCCAAACAACATATTTATAAATTATAGGTTAATCCCTACTACAATCCATATTTAACTCGGGGCCATAGCCGCATATACAATGAAATAACGAGCTAAATATGCTCACATACTCCTAAGATAAAGAAATAAAAAAAACGATCGAAGAACTTAGCCTCGTCCGAAGATAAACCGCTAAGAACGCTCCACGATCGATTCGCCGTCTTCTCCACTTCGGGATGCGAGCTCCACCTCTAAAATCCCTAACCCTAGGCTTAAGTATAGCCTAAAGGGCTAAAAAATGCAAGAGAGGGAAGAGAGATACCGGCCAAGGGGGAGGAGAGGGGATATTTATAGAAAAAATATCCTAAAAATATCTAAAAATATCTCAAGACAGTGCAGGGCAAATCCGCCTAGGCGGTGGAAATTGCGCCTAGGAGGAATTAGGTCGGTTAAGTCTGATCGCCTGAGCAGTGAAGTAGGCGGTGGACTGGAGAATATTCTGTTGGATTTTCGCCTAGGCGGTAGAAATTCCGCCTAGGCGAGCGGCTGTCAGTAGCCCTTCTTCGTCCTCTGCTGGATTTTCACCTAAGCGGTAGAATTTCCGCTCAAGCGGTCGTCCGTTAGTAATATTTTGCTCTTCTCTGCATCTTCACCGCTTAGGCGGTGGTTTGGACGCCTAAGCGGTGGGCCTATTTCAGCTTTTAGCCTTCGAGCTTGTTATCCACCGTAACTTCGAACCGCTTTGGTTCGATCTCATCGTTTTAGCTCTAGTTTCCTATCTTTTTGACCCCCACACCTGAGTTATACAAAAAGTATGAAAACTAATTAAAACATAATAAAAATAACTATAAACATATTCGAAAACTAACAAATTCGGATTGGAAATAGATAGGTTTTTCACACCTATCAGTACCCCCAAACCCAAAATTTGGCTAGTCCTCGAGCCAAACACACACACTAAAATGAAAAATACACAAATAGAAATAAATAACAAACAACCTAAAAACAATCTAAACATAACAACATGCGAGTTTTAACTTCGTCTAACGGCCTATTTATTTTTCCCTCAACAACCGTCAGTTATATCGAGTTCAGGTGGTAACACACAACATGTAATGTTCTAGAATTTCGACATGCAATAATGGTAAACGCTATTCTAGATCCTGTAAACGTGTTAGTGCGAGACTCAATAATATAACTATATAACGATCGGATTGGATTATCCACCAACGAAATTCACGAGTTAAGGATTACCATAATTTTGATTGGGGTCCACTCTCCACTAATGTAGGTTTAGTAGTTCATGAAGATCATTAGGACTTGGTTCGGTTAAGGTTAATTTGGCCAAGGGTAATTTCGGAATAGAAAAACAGGTTAACGTTGTTAGCTTAACGTTACCCAAGGCTCAACGCTTGGCACATTCACTCTCGAATCCCCATAAAAAGATTGGAAAACAATCCCGAACATGCATTTAAGACCGACATACTCACTTGTCAAAAGAAATGGAAATAAAAACCGTATTTATATTTGATTCTTTTTTTTTTCATCCAACGAACACACCCCCAAACTTATTTGATTGTTACAATTGAAGGGGTGTGTGAAATACAAACAAAAAATAACAAGTGAGTACTCAAATACCGAACCAAATAGAAGTTCGCCCTAAACCCAACCGCTCACATCAAGAAGCCTTTGCAACGGCTAACTTGATTAACTCAAATGTGCCTTTAAATTCAGCGATTAAGGACTGGAAGAAATTCAATTGGCCATGGTATTGGTTTATGTGTTGGTGACGAGGGATAAACATGTAACAAGGTAGGCTTCAAAAGGCTTAAGCGATAAAGAGAATGCCTAAATCACGTCTCCTGAACTACCTCGCCTAGGATTTCGCCTCAAGCTTCCCCTCAGTCAAATTCTAGAACCCTTAATGTGTCATGAATTTGGTTAATCGATAATCGTCCTCAAATCAATTGAATAACTATACATTGAGTCTATGTGCCCGTGCAAATTAGGATCTATAATAATTTTAACTAAAATGCATAGTCAAGCACACAGAATCACACATGCATGGGTATTACCCTTGACTTCGAAAACAACTAGGGGTAATTTTCATCATTGGGTGACGGCCCAAATGAATGCAAAACTCGACATATAACAACAACACACAAAAACATAAACACATTCTAACCTAAACACACATGCAATATGGAAAACAATAACACATAAACTAACATATTACATACTACACATCACCCCCAAACTCAAAGTGGACAGTGTCCTCAGCGAACCCAATCATCATTCTCAACATATGAAATTTAAAGTATGCTGACGAAGGGTGTTTAGAACACTTACCTGGGAGGCGAGAGGGTCTCGCCTCCGATTCAAATGGATGTGACAGATTTAACTTATTTGACCTTGGGTTGCCTCCCAAGAAGCACGTGGTTTAATGTCCTCGGCCCGACATTCAGAATGCCCTCAAGATTGGCGAGGTTTTGCTTTGGATGGCGCAATCTCTCAATGAAATGCCTTACCGGCTTATGTGCTTCGCCAAGCACAATAAACGGCTTAGAATCCCATCGAAAGGGATGCATCAATACCCGTCGATCTAACATCGGCACGTACCCTGCATAAGAAATAAAAACAAAACTACAAACAAAAATTATATACAAAGAAATGCCTAAAGTAAAATTAGGTCATTTACACACAATATCAATAATGAACGACATCTCCAATCCTGGCAATACGAAACACTTGCTTCTCCTATCTAAAACTCGAAGTGGCGTTATATCCCTCGTCTTTCACTCGGGAGAGGTGGCGAGGGAGTTTTAGAACGGAGATTGTCGATAGGGTAAATACAACACGACAATCCAATAACCCGGGAGGGAGTTGGATTGTGTGCAATCAATGACGCTGGGCGAGACTTACATGACCTAGGGTCGTTAAGACGTTGAGGGGGACTTCTCCGTTGACTCGAAGTCATGTATTCCCTCGTCTTACACTCGGAAGAGGTGGCAGCGGAGTTTACATACCGAGTTTGTCAAATAGGTCGAACAACGTAAACGCGAGTAAATCGGAATCGAACACGTATTTGTAAACACGTTAATCCCTATACAATTCTTCACCCTAAAACATATTAACATAATAGTATAGTTAATTTAGGATATATTAGTATTAGTTTAATTAATTAAATACATTTATTTTTCGCCTAGATAAAATTAGGTAATGATAAACGCGGTATTCAATTATAGTCAAAACCAATCCCTGTGGACACGATAACCCTAACTCTCCCGATCTATATTAAAACTTGACCTCGTATACTTGCGAGTGAAAGTAGCGGTGTATTTTATGCGCTACCAGTGACATAGGCAATGTCTGGACGAGTGATAGTAATGTATACCAGACTTCCAATTAGTTGGTGATATAAAGTGGCGTCCGGAAGAGGTGAACCATCTAGTGGATTGAGTTTGATATTCGGCTCCGGAGGAGTAGTGGCAGTGCTGAAGTCAGTCATGCTAGCTTGGGACAGGAGGTCAGAGATATTTGGCCTGAGATAAAAAATATTCATCTGAACCAGATGAGATTTCGAGACTAAGAAAATAGGTTAGTACGTGTATACACCGTATTTTGTCCCGCCCATGTATGATTTTTTTATGTATATATATAGAAAAAAAAATGAAAATTATTTTATCGAGTCAATAATTTATGAATTTTGAGAAAAAAAAGGGGGGGGGGGGGGGGGAAATTGAGAGTCTCGATTCGGAATTTTGAAGAATTAATTTAAGCTTGAATTTTTGAAAAAAAAGAAAAAGAAAGAAACACTTTGTAGGTTAAATTGAAATTTTGAAATAATATATTAAATTTATAAGGTTTAAATTAATATTTCAAGACTTCAATTTGAGTCCAGAGGTTTTCCAATCAGGATTTTTTGTACCATGATTTTGCCTTTTGAAAATTTTAGGATTAAATTGAAATTTCAAAATATTAGTATTGGGCCTAGAGTTCAAAATTAATATTTGAAAAGTTAATTTTAGTTTCAAAAAAAGTAAAATTAAAGTTCCACAATTCCAATTGGACCCCTAAATAAGTCAAATTAAGATAATTTGTCGAATTGGAAAGTTTAGGCGTCTAAATGAAAATTTTGAAAAAATTTAAAATTACGTTCAAATTGTACAAATTTTGATTCAAAATTTCCTAATTAAATATTTAAAAATTTATTAATTCATTGAAAAATAGAATTGTGCTCCAATTAAGTGTCGGAAAGTCGAAGAAAAATTTTAGGGTAAAAATGTAAATTTTGCAAAGTTTTTTTTTTTTGTCATCAAAATGGAAGAAATATTTAGGAATATATCATGTTTAGTCATTAAATTTTAGTTACTAAATATCAATTTTGAAGAAGTCATGTGAAATTAAAGAGTTTGAAAATTTCTATTTTGACCCCAAAGTTTTGGATATTTTCGAAATTCGTCAAATTGGCAAGTAATTTTATATTGTTTTCACAAATTGGACTATCCAATCAAGTATGGGATTACCTAATTTTGTTTTTTTATTAAAAAAAAATTAAAAAAAATAATGTTTTAAGATTCCCCCCCCTACTAATTTTGAGAAATGACAAGCTTTGAATCTCCTTGGGGTGGGGGGGTGGGGGGGGTGCATGGAGGTCTTTGGGATTATTTTTAGGCATACCCAAAAGTGAAAGACATTTTTGGGTTGAAAAATCAAAATATCCTACTTTCTTGGTAGTAATTTTGAGATTTAGCAAAAGATTTGGGGGTAGTTTGGTCTTTTGGGTTGCAACATTTCTAGCCTATAAGTACCCCTTTCCATCCTTCATTAAGAGAGAATTTGTTTAGAGATTAAGAGAGAAATTAGAGTGAGAAAATTGTTGGAAGGGAAGTCTTCTTGGAGGAAAAGAAGAGGAGGAAAAGGGAAAGAAATCTCTAAACCAAGATAAGTTTTATTTTTTTTTTATTTTATTTTTTTTATTAACTCGCTCACTACACTTCTATTTTTCAACCATTTTAAAGGAGGATCTAAAATTTAGAAAAACTCTGAAGACGTTCTATGGAGTACTTTAAAATTGGTTTATTTTTTTGCATTTATTTTCTTACGCTTTTTTCTGTATTTTTTTTTATCTTATTGTATTTATGAAAATAACAAAAGAAATAAATAAAGGGCGTTATTATGCTGAAATTTTGGTTTGTAAATTATTATTATTATTATTATTTTTAAAAAACTTGTGAATAATTTAATGAGTTGACAAAATGAGGACTCCATATACACCACCTACTTGGTTGGTTCTAGGAAGAAGATCATCCCCTCAATATGTAAATTATTTTAAATAGAGCTAACTTAACATAACTATATATGTATATATATATATGTGTATGTGTGTGTGTGTTTCCGCTAACTTATATTAAATATAACGGTTGACAAAACGAGGAGGACTCTATGTACACCACCTACTTGGCTAGTTCTAGGAAAGAGATCATCCCTTCAATATATAAATTATTTGATTGAAACTGACTTAACATAACTGCATATGTATATATGTGTGTGTGTGTGTGTGTGTGTGTGTTTGTTTCTAACTGGTGTTAAATATAACGATTGACATATGAGGTGAAAAACTCCCTACTTTTGGGAGATCATTCCCCTAAATATGTATACTAATTAAAGTTGACATGACATAACATAACTGTATACGTATATAAATGTGTGTGTGTGTGTGTATGTTTCTAACCGGTGTTAAATATAACGGCTGACATATGAGGTAGAAAACTCCTTACTTTCAGGAGATCACTCCCCTCGATATGTGGACCAATTGAAACTGACTTAACATAACCGTATATGTGTATATATATATATGTGTGTGTGTGTGTTTAACTGGTGTCAAATATGACGATTGACAAAATGAGGTAGAAAACTCACTGCTTTCGGGATATCACTCCCCTCGATATGTATACTAATTGAAGTTGACTTAACATATATATATATATATATATATATATATATATATATATATATAAAATATTTTTCAGAGGATTTCAAAAATAAAAAATAAAACATTCGGACTTAAATTTTAATTGGACTTAATGGGATAAGGTACCGCCTTCAGACGGGCGTTTTGGGGTGCCTAACACCTTTCCCGAGCGTAATTAACCACCGAATCCTTAAAGCGAATCTTCGGTCAGACTGTGCTTTTGGAGCCAAAAATTTTACTTAAGCCAAAAATTTTAATTAAGCCAAAAAAAAATAAAAATAAAAATAAAAATCGGTGACCTAGCACACCATTTAAACTCAATGTTAGGTGGTGACTCATTTTTTTCTAAAATTGGCTTGAGTATGTTTATGAGAAAATCGATTACTTAAAAACCCCTCTCATATTTTGTTTTCCTAAAATGCAAAATTTCTTTCTTTTATCTATCTTTATGAAAAATCGGGGCGCGTTCAATACGCCAAGATCTTTCATCTCGAATTGTCCTCTGAGAAATGTTTTGAGTTAGAAATACCACATAAATCATCCCTAGTAATAATCATGTCATTCACGTATAATAAAAAAGGATAATTCCATTATCAGTGTGGTGAATAAACAAGGCCCAATCATGAGTACTAGATGTGAACGCAAACTGATGAATGGTAGTGAATTTTGTGAACTAGACATGTGAAACTTGTTTCAAATCATATAGGGCACGACAGAGGCGACAAAATTTATGTCGAGGAGTAGTTAGGTTAAGATGGGTATGCATGTAAACTTTCTCAAGAAGATCGCTATTGAGAAATACATTTTTCACATCCATCTAAAAGAGAGACCATTTTCAAATAGCGGCGCCGGTAAGAAGAGTACGGAAAAATGTGAACCTCGCCATTGAATCAAATGTCTCTTCATGGTCAATGCCATATTTCTGAGCAAATCCCTTGGCAATAAGTCAAGATTTATAGTATTCAACGGAACTATCATAAAATGTTTTGATCTTAAACACTTACTTACATCTAATAACAGTTTTCCCAGGGAGAAGGTCAACAAGATCCCAAGTGTGGGTTTTGGCTAGGACTTGAAATTCTTCGTCTATTCCTTTCTACCAAAGAGGATTAATACTAGCCTCCTTTTAGGATTGAGACTCATGCAGATTAAGTATGGTAGAAAAACAATGATAATCAGTGAGATAAGAGAGAGCATGAGTTACCCTGTTAGAGCGGCGACAGTAATCTGGTGGGTCGGTCTTAGAGGCAATCGATACAGAATCATTGGTCATAGGACAAGTCACATGCATGGTCGATAAAGTTGGATGGGTGATATCAGTTGGTGGTTCTGGGGTGGGTTCAACTTGTGGTTCTGGAGAGAGTTCAATTGATAATGCTGGAGTGGACTCAGCAGAAGTTGCAAGACTAAGCTCAACTAGTGCTACTAGAGTGGGCTCAGTAATACCTGAAAATACATCCTTGATAGGTGTGAAAAACCTATCTATTTCCAATACTAATTGGTTAGTTTTCGAATATGTTTATAGTTATTTTTATTATGTTTTAATTAGTATTTATACTTTTTGTATAACTCAGGTGTGTGGGTCAAAAAGATAGGAAACTGGAGGTAAAATGATGAGATCGAACCAAAGCGGTTCGAAGTTACGGTGGATAAACAAGCTCGGAGGCAAAAAGATGAAACAGGCCCACCGCTTAAGCGTCCAGACCACCGCTTAAGCGGTGAAAATGTAGAGAAGAGCAAAATGTTACTGACGGACGACCGCCGAAGCGGAAATTCTACCGCTTAGGCAGAAATCAAGCAGATGACGAAGAAGGGCTACTGACAGCCGCTCGCCTAGGCAGAAATTCTACCTCCTAGGCGAAAATCCAACAGAATGTTCTCCAGTCCACCGCCTACTTCACCGCCTAGGCGATCAGACTTAACTGACCTAATTCTGCCTAGGCGGATTTGCCCTGCACAGCCTTTATATATTTTTAGATATTTTTAGGATATTTTTGCTATAAATATCCCCTCTCCTCCCCCTTTGGCCGAATCTTTCTCTCTCATATCTCTTGCATTTTTGAGCCCTTTAGGCTATAGTTAAGCCTAGGGTTAGGATTTTTAGTGGTGGAGCTCGCATCCTGAAGTGGGGAAGACAGCGAATCGATTGTGGAGCGTTCTTAGCGGTTTATCTTTGGACGAGGCTAAGTTCTTCGATCGTTTTTCCTTATTTCTTTATCTTAGGAGCATGTGAGCATGTTTGATTGTAGTAGGGATTAACACTATATTTATAAATAAGTCGTTTGGGTGATTTCGGTGTTTCGTTTGTGATTGTTCTTCATAGCTTGATTGTATTTATCGTATTGTTTGTTTATTATGCCTGGATTGATAAATGGAGAATACAAGATTTTTACATACCCCGGATTCGGAAGAGAGTAAACAAACGCCACGATTCTATAAGCCGGTCGGGGTTTGAATCGTGGACAATCGATGACGTAGGGCAAGACACACGTGACCTAGGGTTGTTAAGACGTTGAGGGGGACCTCTTCGTTGACTCGAAGTCATGTTATATCCCTCGTCCTACACTCGGAAGAGGTGGTGATGGAGTTTTAGAACGGAGATTGTCGATAGGGTAAATACAACGCGACGATTCAATAACCCAGGAGGGAGTTGGATTGTGTGCAATCAATGACGCTGGGCGAGACTCACGTGACCTAGGGTCGTTAAGACGTTCAGGGGGACTTCTTCATTGACCCGAAGTCATGTATTCTCCCGTCTTACACTCGGAAGAGGTGGCGGTGGAGTTTACGTACCGAGGTTGTCAAATAGGTCGAACAACGTAAACGGGAGTAAATCGGAATCGAACACGTATTTGTAAACACGTTAATCCCTATACAATTCTTCACCCTAAAACATATTAACATAATAGTGTAGTTAATTTAGGATATATTAGTATTAGGTTAATTAATTAATTACATTTGCTTTTCTCCTAGATAAAATTAGGTCACGACAAACACAGTATTTGATAGTAATGACAACAATCCCTATGGATACGATAACCCAATCTTAACGATCACACTATACTAAAACTTAGACCTCGTATACTTGCAAGTGTAAGTAGCGGCATGTTTTTCCCGCGCTACCAAGTTTTTGCCGTCGTTGCCGGGGATTATTTTGATGTTATTGTCGGAAAAATGTGGTAACGGATCTGGACTGAAGTTTTAGATAGGAGAAGCAAGTGTTTCGTATTATCGGGATTGGTGATGTCGTTCATTGTCGATATTGTGTGTAAATGACCTAATTTTACTTTAGGAATTTCTTTGTATATAATTTTTGTTTGTAGTTTTGTTTTTGTTTCTTATGCAGGGTATGTGCCGATGTTAGATCAACGGGTATTGATGCATCCCTTTCGATGGGATTCCCATCCGTTTTATGTTGCTTGGCCAAGCACATAAGCCGGTGAGGCGTTTCGTTGAGAGATTGAGTCAATCAAAGCTAAATCTCTCCAATCTTGATGGCATTCTGAATGTCGGGCCGAGGACATTAAACCACGCGCTACTTGGGAGGCAACCCAAGCAATTTTTTTTGTTCCATCCCATCTGACTTGAATTGGAGGTGAGATCCTCTCGCCTCCCAGGTAAGTGTTCTAAACACCCTTCGTCAGCATACTTTAATTCCATATGTTGAGAATGATGATTGGGTTCGCTGAGGACACTGTCCACTTTGAGTTTGGTGGTGATGTGTTGTATTTAGTAGTATGTTAGTTTATGTGTTATCATTTTCCGTATTGCATGTGTGTTTAGGTTAGAATGTGTTTATGTTTTTGTGTTGTTGTTATATGTTGAGCTTTGCGTTCATCTGGGCCGTCACCCGATGATGAAAATTACCCCTGGTTGTTTTCGAAGTCAAGGGTAATACCCATACATGTGTGATTCTGTGTGCTTGACTATGCTTTTTGGTAAAAATTATTGTAGATCCTAATTTGCACGAGCACATAGACTCAATGTATTGTTATTCAATTGATTTGAGGACGATTATCGATTAACCAAATTCATGACACATTAAGGATTCTAGAACTTGACTGAGGGGAAGCTTGAGGCGAAATCCTAGGCAAGGTAGTTCAGGAGACGTGATTTAGGTATTCGTTTTGTCGCTTGAGCCTTTTTAAACCTACCCTGATACATGTTTATCCTTCGTCACCCTGTCGAAACCTAAATGCAAATTCAATTCTGAACACATAAACCAATATCACGGCCAATTGAATTCCTTCCAGTCCTTTATCGCTAAACCAAAGGCACATGTGAGTGAATCAAGTTAGCCGTTGTAAAGGCTTCTTGATGTGAGCGGTTGGGATTAGGGCGAACTTCAAATTGGTTCGGTATTTGAGTACCCACTTGTCGTTTTTTATTTATATTTCACACACCCCTTCAATTGTAACAATCAAATAAGTTTGGGGGTGTGTTCGTTGATGAAAAAAAAAAGAATCAAATGTAAATACGGTTTTTATTTCCGTTTCTTTTGACAAGTGAGTACGTCGGTCTTAAATGCATGTTCGGGATTATTTTCCAATCTTTCTATGGGGATTCGAGAGTGAATGTGCCAAGCGTTGAGTCTTGGGTAACGTTAAGTTAACAACGTTAACCCGTTTTCTATTCCAAATTACCTATGGCCAAATTAACTTTAACCGAATCAAGCCCTAATGATCTTCATGAACTACTAAACCTACATTAGTGGAGAGTGGACCCTAATCAAGCCTATGGAAATCCTAGTCCTTTACGGTCTAAGTTGTGAATTTTGTTGGTGGATAATCCAATCCGATCGTTGTATAGTTATGTAATTGAGTCTCACACTAACACGGTTACAGGATCTAGAATAACGTTCACCATTATTACATGTCAAAAGTCTAGAACCTCATGATGTGTGTTACCACCTGAACTTGATATAACTGGCGGTTGAAGAGGGAAAAATAAATAGACCGTTAGAAGAATTTAAAACTCGCATGTTGTTATGTTTAGATTGTTTTTAGAATGTTTGTCATTTATTTCCGTTTGTATATTTTTCATTTTAATGTGTGTGTTTGGCTTGAGGACTAGGCAAGTTTTGAGTTTGGGGGTATTGATAGGTGTGAAAAACCTATCTATTTCCAATCCTAATTGGTTAGTTCGAATATGTTTATAGTTATTTTTATTGTGTTTTAATTAGTATTTATACTTTTTGTATAACTCAGGTGTGTGGGTCAAAAAGATAGGAAACTGGAGCTAAAATGATGAGATCGAACCAAAGCGGTTCGAAGTTACGGTGGATAAACAAGCTCGGAGGCTAAAAGACGAAATAAGCCCACCGCTTAAGCATCCAGACCACCGCTTAAGAATGATCGAAGAAGTGTAACCCCCGGACATTGTTGGTAAACCGGATCAACAATATACAATAAAGTATTCCATATAATATAAATTTGGAGAAATCGAGGTCACAGATGGATTCAGAGCCCTGAAATTATTCATGAACTGGTCTGTAGCTATGAAGAACCTATTGATGAAGCCTTGAACCAATCAAATCTCCATAATGAACCAAATCAACAATATAAGGGAACTATATTGTATTATCTGAATTTGATGAAAGAAACGCCACAGATGGATATGGAACGACAAAATTGGCCAAGAACCAGTATTAGATCTTCGAGAATCGGTCCAAAAATAGGTGAACAGACAAAAAACTTACTGAACTGATGATGTTGCAAGGGTCAACAAGGTGGCAAGAGTCAATGCTAACATGGCAGAGTTAACGATGACGTGGAAAACTCAATGCTGACGTGACATTGATGTGATAGTAGACCAATGCTGATATGTTGATGACATGGTAATAAGTCAATGTTGACTTGGCAATGACGTGGCGGAAGTCAACACTGACGTGGAAGTGATATGACGCTGACGTGGCGCTTGCGTGTTCATTGATGTTGGCGGTGAACTAGGGATGAGTTGCACTGACGTGGGCACTAGAAGGACGCTGACTTGGGAATGACGTGACAAGAAAGCTTGTCAATGCATGGATCTAAGCAACGGCAATTCAAGAGCATGTGAGTAATCGGATTAGGCTTTTGTTTCTTGCGTTGGATTATTCTTGTTGAGACGGTTTTGATGGTATGGTCGGTGATGGTTGTGAAGCCCTGGTTGTTAAGGTAGAGCTAAAAAACAATGACATTTAGTGGTGATGTTGCTGCTAGCGTTTAATGGCGTGTGTGAGCGCGTTAAAGCTCCGTTGGTGGTAATGTTGATGGCATTATGATCGTCTCTTCGAGACGAAGGTATTGATGTGATGATAGATGATTTTGGAGCAGTGGTGAGATCATATCAGTCAACAGATGTAACGGGAAAAACGACACGGCAGAAGGTTTGTTAGGGTTAGGGTTTCAAAAATTTTAACAAGAATAAGGCTATGAAACATCGGCTCTCAATATCATGTTAAAATAATTGAAACATAGAATGTTAGAAGAATATATAGTGATATATTAATATTCAAGAAACGTACAAATGTACAATACAAAATATTTACAATTGGTATATTTATAGGAGATTAGAAAAATCCTAGATTTAGTGTTTTAACCTAATGGGCCAAGCCCATATATACATATTAACCAATAAAATTTAACTCCACATATAGAGAATTTAGGAATAGCACCCATCGAAAAGAAAATTAGAAAAATCGCTTACGATGATTTGGGCAAGTGCATAGAAGACCCATAGAAAACACCAGTGATAAAATGAGATTTAGTTCAAGTGCAAGGAGCTACTAGAGGGAGAGGTAAACCTAAGAAGACATTGGACGGGACTATTAGAATTGAATTAATGATATTAAACCTGATTGAAAGGATTACCCTTGATAGATCATTATGGCATAAACGTATTCATATAGTCAATCCTACATAAGTGGAACAAAGACTTAGTTGTTGTTTTATGGCCATTCATATTTAATAGTTGAAAGCAAGGCTAATCTCTCCATTATTTTTTATTTTAAATTATCAATTTGACAATTATGGCTTTCAAATTGATTATAATACATTTAAAAGAATTAAAATTCATTTACAGTACACTATTATATATAGTTGATACATATCCTAAAATCAAAAATATTTATATGAAATTTGTTCAAAAACTATCTTTTGCAAAGCCTTACACGCATAATGACCCAACAAACCTTGCTAAAAAGAAAAAAATACCAAGTGTTCAGAGCTGCTTCTTTTCTTCTTTCATTTCTTTTTGGCATGACAACTCCTCAATGGTAATTTCACACTCAAATATAGGGTACGCTCCATCTACCTCAAATGTTGGGTACACTTTAGCTTATACTTGATTTAATAATAAGGAATTAGAAGAAGGAACGTTTGGCAGGGGGTCTCCCAACAGCTTTCGTTAAGTTGGCAACTTCAAGGATCCTTGCCACTTTTGTCCCTCTTTTGGCTTCTGCTGATGCCCTCTTCTCCTCTGCCTTTCTTTGTGCTTTTGCCACCTCATTGTGCATCTTTTCTAGGGCTCTTGCTCTTTTCTCTTCACGCTTCCTCTACACAATACATATACATACACACTGATGAGCGAAAATTTAGAGCCACGTGTCCGGTGATTCATTTTCAGACATCATATGTATATATAAATATGGTAATTTTTGTATAATTTCACGCCAAGAGAGAGAGCACAAGTAATAGCATTATTTGAAAAATATTTTAACTATGGGAAAATCATATTTTTGGTAGTTCAAATTTGGGTTGGGTGTTTAAGTAGCAACTGAGATTTTGTAGTTAACACATTTAGTGTCTTAACTTACAATTTGATTTCAATCTGGTCTAATTGAAGAATCTGTTAGAAAATTGGATGGATTATCATTTGTGCAGTGGTCTTTTCGTCTTTTAAGGACCAAAACTTGTTCTCCGTTTTTTTCCTATCATTTTCCGCGTCATTCTTCCATTTGACCGGCTATAAGGTCATATTTGTTCATTGAATCTGCAACTTTATGTGGAAAAATAAATGCAAATAATAGACAGTTTCTCAAGTATGAGGATATTGGGTTTGAAAATGATATATGCTCCCTTAGCTCACAGGTCACATGCTTAGCACGTGATAAATTTTGTACAATTTCCCTAGCACCGTTTATAATTGGACCATGTTGAAACTAAATTGCAAGTTGGTGGACCAAGTGTGTTAACGACAACATCTTAAGGGGTCACTTAAATACCTACCTCTAATTTAAAGGGCAAAAGTGCAATTTCTCCTTTAGAATTATTATTGAACTATGTAGAAGTAAATAAAACTAATGGTGTATCTAAATTATAGTGAATAGGATAACCCAAGCTTCATTTTTAAAAAATAACCCTTTCACCCTTTAAGTATTTAAATAAGATCTTTAATTTATATTAATTTTTCTTAAACATTAAAAATAAATATCAAATTTCTAAATATGACGTTGAGTAGTTTTTATCTATATTTTTTTCCTATGTAATTGACATTTTAAAATTAGATTATTACTCTAGATTTTTTGAGACTCCTAATCGGACATTCTAATTTATTGTTAGACATAGTTAAAATTTTATTTTAAAAATTATCATATATTTTTCTTTAAGGGAAGAGGACATGTTTTTGTCTCGTCTATTTTTTTTTAAAGTATATTTTAACTTTACGTTGTTTTAAGAATGCAAGTTAAATAAAAAAAGACAAATTGTCAAATTATTTTGAGTTCAATATATTTTTTGTTTAATTACACACGTGTTAAATGAGCTTTAAAACTCAAAGTTTGTAGTCTAGTGTTTGTCTAAGGTGCCTCTCTAATGGAAGATCTAGTGTTCAAATCTCTCTCCCCCAACCATTTGTTCCAAAAGTTAAAGGAGCTCAAAACAAAAGCCTATTTTTATTATTTATTTATTTTTAATCACTCGCTTGTTCGTAAGAAATAAGAGTTGTAAATTTAATGAACAAGTAGTTTTAAACTCGATCAATGCGCGAGTTTAGGAAAAAAATATATATATTAATAAATTTGCAACATTTAAACATGAAACATTAAGTACTGTTTGGTTACTTTGATAGTAACAACATAGGTTTCAAGTTAAATATGAAATTATAAATGAATACATGTATTTTTTTTTTTTTCTATATTGTCTTTCAATTCCCGTTCTCTATTTCGATGGACAAATTGAAATTTTTAGGAAAGATAAAAAGTTTCTATACCATTTATATTTCTAATTAAATGCATAAACTCATCAATCCAAGAGATTGTTGTTTTGAAGTATGTTTATTGAATATATGCATACTACTATTAGTAAGATTAATGAAAGCTCAAAGTCTTTCAAGCGAATTAAATTTTCGTTTTTTTTTTTTTTTTCTTTTAATATTACCCAATAGTGTCCCCCTACTCACATAAGGTGAAAGACTAACTCGTTCGGGATACATGAATGCTCCTCCCAACAACAATTTTTCTGCAGACTCGAATCACTGATTTTACAGAGACTCCTCACTTGGGATTTAATTAATTTTACAACTCATTTTTGTATTTGAATTTTAAATAGTATTAATTTTATTGTCTTTAATAATTATTTTTTAAGTTTTAATTTGACTTTTAAATTACTAATTGGGGAAATTGGTGGCCAGTCCCCGTTATACACATTTTTTCCCATTCAATCCCTACCCTTTTTGTAACACGAGTGATGGCAAAACTAACCATTTTATCACAACTTTATTAATCTCATTTAACTAAAACTCCCATAAAATTTAAAGCGTGTTATCCTAAGTCAAAAGTTTTTTTTTTTTTGGGTTTTACAGTAAGGCGTGTTCGAACCAACCTATGTACATCTCGACGAATCACTTTCTTGGAGAACCTTAAAGGAGCAATCCCTTAAATTGGTCTAGTACATTCAGGATTAAATTCAAGATTTAATATGCATTGTTTTACAAGAGAGTTGAACTCTGATTGACAACGAAATTGAACACCTTTCATTGTCAATTGGACTAACACCTCTTGGGTATAAATTAAGTAATAATATTGTATAAAATCAATTACTTTTTTTCAGAAGCAGGTGTAATTGAAATGTGTCTCTTTTTTTTCCCCATAAGTACACTTTTGGAATTGGAACTATGAAAGTAATTCTTTTCACCCATTGAAACCAAATTGTAACTACTTCGAAAAATAAAATTTTCAAATTCAAATTAAGTCTCCTTATATATTTATGATTATTACTTTTTGGTTATAGTATTTTTCTATTATTACAATTCCAAAATATTGTTACTTTTGCATTTAGCTAATGAAACTACTATTGCATTCAGACTGTTGTTATAATTATAAAACATTGTATTACTAATATTGTTACTATATGTTTTTAAGATGCAACACTGTTACATTCAGACCGTCACTGTTACAATTATATATGTTGGAGTAAAGTTACATTTAGTGCAAGTAGAAAAAATCGTCTATAATCTGCATTTGTTGTTTGAAACTATTTATGCTTCTATGCATATATATGTCGCTCATGCAATAATCTGCATTTGTTGTTTGAAACTATTTATGCTTCTATGCATATATATGTCGCTCATGCAAGGTGTTTTAAAATCACAATGATAAATCCCAAAAAAATTAAATAAGGAATCAAATTATCAGCATTTAAATCCCAAAAAATAATGCAAATACTTAAAAATGATATCTATTGTGTTAGAGGTAGAAATGATGAAGTCCCATAAGTTTGGCTATGATAATGTCAGAAGCTTCCAACTCAACCAGATGGTGGTAGGTGAAATAGGTCATTTGATTTATAGATTTATTTAAAAGTTTAGATACTCTCAAATGATCGATGTATGACAAGAATTTGACAAACATGAATCTATCTAGACTCTAGTTGATTGATGGTGTTGAATTTGTATTTGACATAATAATTAAAATTAATTTAAATATTAATTAATTACTCTAAAAATATAAAAAAAAATAAAACAAAAGTTAAAGTATTTTTTTAATTTACGGTAAAGTATGTCGAGATCTGTGCACTCTGACTAATCATCTCACCGGACAATTTAAATGACACACTATCCCCTCATCCTAATGATTAAATTTAGAATTTAATTCTTAAAGTACTCTATATAAAAGTCGAATCCTGACAAGAAAGAAGTATATGTTCTTGTCTAGGGGTGTGCAAACCAACCGCCTGACCCGACTGACCCGGCGATTTCGACCCGCAATCGTTCGGATTTCAAGGCATTTCGGTCAGACGGCGGGTTCATTTTCAGTCATTCTTCAGGTTTTCGGTCAGACGGCGGGTTTTCATTCACCAGACCCATGCCAACCGACCCGACCGCTCTATTACACTATATAATGGATTTTCTCATTTTAGGGTTCGCCGCCTCAAAGACAGACGTGAGACAACTCCTCTCCTAGTCTCCTTTGAATCTTGAAACCACCAACTCCATTCATTAATTCCAGCCCCCAAAAACCATCGACGCTTCAAATTTGCACATCACATTTGGTGGAAATCTTCAATTTCATTCAATGATTTGTCTTCGTCGCTTCATAATCGTAAGTTACATCGTGTTCTTCGTAATCGTAAATTACATCTTATTTGATTAGGATTTTGTTCTTCAATTAGGATTTTGTTTTAATTATGATTAAGCAATTTCTTGGGGTTTCTATGTTTGAACATGTTCTTCGATTATGTTTCTGTTTCTGTTGAAGTATGATTTGTATGAACCTGTGATGTTTTTGTTTCTGTTTCTTCTGTTTATTCTTTGTCCAACTGAGACCAACCCGTTCTCAATCCGACGACCGACGAACCCGACTTATTTCGGATTACACAAAGTACACGGTCGGCAGCGGGTTTCAGACATCTCACCCGACAAGCTTCGGGTCGGGTGGCGGGTTAGGTCCATACGGGCGGGTTTCGACCCGTGCACACCCCTATTCTTGTCAACGGAACTAACACCTCTCGACAGTTAAAAGATTATATAGTAAAAATCTAAAGAACTATTTTATTTTATTTTTGGGTAAGAACATCATAAATTGTTCCCGTGCAGGAGCATCAAAACATCCGTACGTACCTCAACTTTCTTCATCTTGGAAGTAGCCTTCTGTACCAACTCGCTCTCCTAGCCGTTGATCACCAACTCTTCCCTCTTAAACCTGTTGTTCACCTTCGCGATCTTCGCGTTCTGCCACGCGTTTATCTTCGACTCCACCTCTTCCTTCTTCACCCTCTGCACCGACACCTCGCCGCGATGACCCACCTCCCCAGCACCACCACCACCGCCACCGCCGCCGCCGCCCCTCGGCTCCACCTCCATCGGATTATTATCTGGCACAATAGCTGTTGTTTCAGAAAATAAATAAAGAACGAGTGTACCACAATTTCTTGGGATGAGTCGCGGACTAGGTCGCTCTCTTTAAGACGTTTCGCGGCTCTGACCAAGAATGTACTAGCAGTGTATCAGCCCCGTCGTCCCCAGGATAAAACAGCCCAGAATTCTCCTCTGTCTAGGACGTTCTTTGCACTGTAGAAGTCCCGAAAACCAAACACCCCCACACACTGTTCTCAAAACGAACAAACTGCTCGGAAACCAAAAACGAACTGAAAAAACAGTACCGGAACAGATCGGAACAATTCCGGAAGAACAAACCAAAAATTGTTTCGGAACAAAAACAGAAACAGAAACAAATCCGGAACAGAAACAGAAACAAAACCTGAACAGAAACAGTAACAAAACCGGAACAGAAACAGTGCAGAAACAATAAACCAGAACACTGTTTTTCGTTTTTTTTTTTCTGTAAAAATTGTGGAAACAGATCTGGTATTTATAGGAAAAAAAAAATTCAATCAAACCGTTTGAAAAAAAATTTTGAAACCGAAACTTAATAAAAGAAAAAAAAAACGTTAGAAGGTTTTAATAAAAAAAAAACGTTAAAACGTTTTTTATTAATTAAAAACGTTTTTTTTTTTTTTTTTTTTCTAACTGTTAAATTTTTATTTTTTTTTAACGTTTATTAATAATTTTTTTTTTTAATTAAACTGTTTTTAAAAAAAAATATTTTTAAATAATTTTTTTCTAAAAGTAAATAAGTGTCACCTCATCACACGCGCGGCTTGGCTTGGACGGACGGACGGCGCGCGCGGTAAACCAATAGGGATGTAACTCCTCTCCCCTCCACAAAATGTGGGTACCCCTTGGGGCACACCCCAAGTGTCTCACATACTCCTAGATATCCACTTTAATTTTACCTCTCCCAACCAATGTGGGACAAAAGGTTTTAAGGGAAAAACCAATTTGACACATTTGGCATTTTCTATAAAAAATTAACTTAAAATTCATTTGTTTCAACAATAGCCAAAGGGTTTGTCTCCACCTCCGACGTCTCCTCCTCCCCGATCCTACCCAAATTGTTTCCGTCACTCTCGCCGCCGCTATTCCCGATCGCCGATCCCGCCAAAACCAGAGCATTGAACTCCCTACTCATGGTGCTGAAATTCTCCGTGGATGCGCCGTCCATGGACAGGTTTGACGACCGGTGGCCGCCGGTTTCCCAGCTGGTGTCCCGCTGGCGGGTCCGGTCGCTGGACGGTGGCCGTGGTGGGGTCAACGCATGGATGTCCCTGATGTGTACTTCATCGTTTTCTTGATCCTGAAACCCTAATCCACTGTTGCTACTAACTGAAGCCCTTTGATCATTCAACATAGCAGGGTTTTAGTCTCCAATCAATGATTGAAGTATAAGGAGGAAAGAAGATTAAAGGGTTTAACCATATGATCTAGATGTTTTATGTATTATTGGAGAGAGAATCTAGAGAGAGAGATTGTGTACCATATGAGCCACAAACATGTGCATAACCATATAATTTCATTTATTTTTACTAAAATGATCTTTTCTTTACAATGCCACATATATGAAAATGAATTAGCAAATGCTCTCTAAAAGTCCCTACCCAAAAAACAAACAAAAAAAGCACTTTCAATGTTGAACTAAAAATTCATTATTTTTTAAAATATTAAATAATATCTCAATTTGAACATATAAAATTAAATTGTTTATGATGTTAATTAAAAACACTTATTATAAAATATATACAACGCTACTTAACTCGCACAAAAAACATAAAAATCCACTAATTAATATAAAATTTAATTTATACAATAAATTAAAATATACATGTAAATCCGCACTGAGCACGCACTAAAACTAGTAAATAACTTTGATTCGAATCCACTAGCTTATCAAGGAGGGAGCCTCAATGTGGCAAGTAGGAGTTTAGTCACCAATTTATAAAATCTTTTCGGTGGTTAGTGTTTTTGTTTTTCTATTTTTATTTCTAATAAATAGGCATGAGATTGAGAATTCTATTTTCATTCTAGAATATTCCGGAAATAGAAACATGTTAAAAAATGACTATTGTCCTCAAATTGTTTCTTTTAATTTATGAAAACAAAAATAAGAAACATGTTTGTTTGCAATATTTGTTTTTTTTTTTTTTTTTAAAATGTATGGTGGCCAATGACATGGTGGTGGTCGGTAGGTGGCAGCAGCGGGTGGTGGTGGTGGTGGTGACAATGGCAGCAGCTGGGTAGTGGTGGCCGGCGGGATAGTGATGGTCGACAAAATGGTAGTGAGAATAGTTTTGTGAAAGTAAATAGAAATTAATATTTATTTATTTTTGTTTTTCAAATTCTTATGGAATTAATAAAATAGTCCTATAATTTTTAAAATTTAAGAATAGGAACGTGTTTATCAAATGCATTTTGCTACATTAATCCTAAAGTCAATTTTGGGAACGGTTATAACTTTTACTTCCTAAAAGTTGATATTAACATCCTATCGTTTGAACTTCTCTGGAAAATTCCTCTCTCCTTCTGTGACCTTCACAATCGAGATTACTTCACAAAGTCATAGTTCCAACATTCTATTAATTCCGAGTGAAAAATGTCCCAATTTGAACTTTCGATCAATCATTCCGTCGAGTACTCCTGTTCGGCGAGTGCCTATGAAGTACGGACACGGACACGTGACACAGACACAACACGACACGGACACGGCAATAACCCTATTTTTAAAAAATCCCGACACGAACACGGCATGAATACGTCAATAAATAAATATATAATTATATATATATTAGCTGAATTAATGAAATACACATTCATCAAAATCACTAAGTTAAAAACATTCTTATAAATAAATACTAAAAAGTAAAAAAAAATCACTCAAGGTCGATTTGTTGATTATATATAGTTAAAAATATAAAAAAATGTTGATTATATATAGTTAAAAATATAAAAAAAAAAAAATATAAAAGATATAAATGATACATAAATTAAAAAAATTAAAAAACGATGTAAATTTATAAAAAGTTTGGGGTGCAAATAAGAATTTGTAGACAGTTAGAAGGAAGAGATTGGTGAATTCAAGAAAAGGTGGAGCTATTTTGGTAAATTTTGGAGTACCTGTGAGTTTGAGAAACTACTAGGTAGTTTCTGTAATTTGGGAAATAAAATGGGAATCTGGGATAGAGAAGGCTAAGAGACTTGTGGAGTTCACGATCGAAGGAAAAAGGGAAAGTGCCGCAGCCTGCAATCGAAGGCCGGAGGGTCACGACTGACGGCTTAGGGTTTGCGATCAACAACTTAGGCCCCGACAGAGTGTCCGTGCGCGCATGTCCATGGCCTCCGATACATTTTCCTCCTCCTCACCTTCTCCCAAATCAAGCTGGAAACACGACGTTTTCCTGAGTTTCAGAGGCGAAGACACTCGCAACAGCTTCACTGGCCACCTCTACACAGCTTTGGTTAACGCCGGCTTCCGAACGTTTAAGGACGATGGGCTACCAAAAGGAGAAGAGATCTGGTCGAACATCGTGAAAGAGATCGGAGAATCGAGGATTTCGATCGTCGTCTTCTCGAAGAATTTCGCCTCCTCGAGCTGGTGCCTCAACGAGCTCGTCGAAATACTGAAGTGTATTGGAAGCGTGAATCAGCTAGTTCGTCCGTTGTTTTACGATGTCGATCTGTCGGTGGTGCGACACCAGACGGGGAGTTATGGAATAGCAATGGAGAGACACCAGAAGCGACCTTTGGTGGAGACAGAGAAGGTGAAGCGGTGGAGAGAGGCCCTAACTGTTGCTGCGAATTTATCCGGCTGGGATCTGCGAAATGTTGCGAGCGGGTAAATCTCTATACGTAAAGCATGGACTTATTTTCAATTTGATTCATGATTTTTTATTTTCAATTGAATCTTCTAAGTCTCAAATATTTCTAATTTGATCCCGGTGGCTTTAGCAAAAATTTTCCACATCTAGGGCTAAAGTAAAAATATTTCAAACTTATGAAATTTTATCAAAACACATGTGGTTTGCAAATTCAAGATTGCTGGCGTCTAAAATTGGTAAACATCTTGAATTGGTCTAGTCGTATAAATTTCTTATCGAGGTGAGGTGTTGAGTCAAGAGTTTAGGGGCTAGGTCCTTAAGCGCTCCGCGATCAATGACCAACTCTATTCAAAATTTGATCTGAAGTCCAGAGATGATACCTACAGAAAGACCCACCGGAATTGTGCCTGGTGAAGTCTCTTCAAAGTGAGAGTAAGGTTGTGTTTGGGTAAGGAATTTATTGGAGGGATTTCATTTAGGGGAAGGATTCCAAAAATCCATTTTTAATAAATTCTTTGTTTAGATATTGAGGAGATGGATTTCACAAATCTCTTGAAGCCTCAAATGAAGGATTTGGAAATTCTTTTGAGAGACCTTGCATTTGGCAAATCCATTCAAAGGAGGATTTCACAAAATTCATCCCTCTTTTGCAACTGAGTAACTCACAAATTTCATCCATCCTTCTCCACCGATCCTTCTAGCGACAAAGACGACCCCTTCTCCGCCGACTACGACCCTCATTCTTGCGACGACTGCAGCCGACGCCCCTCATTCTCGCGCCCCCCGCCGCCGCCGACCCTCCTTCTATCGACGACCGCTGCCCACCCACCTTTTCATGACGACCGCCGATGCAATCGTTCCTGGGTTCGCTAAGGGGTTCGCAATTGACGATTAGGTTCGCCGACGAGAGCTCTTCCTTTGCCGACAAGAGCTCCTCCTTCTCGCAATTAGTGTTCGCAATCGACAATTAGGTTCGTCGTCCTTCTGCTTTTTCGTTGGAACCCTCGATTGACGATTGTTTGCTACAACTATTTTCGTGAAAGAGGAGGTAAAAAGATTGATGATTGAACTGTGAAATCACCTCAAAGGTTGGGAGTTGAATTGGTTGTTGATTTTTTTTTTTTTTTTTTCTTTCAATTTTGCCTATAGCCAAATTTTGATTATCCAATCCATTTTGACTTGATTTGAATGTTATTTCCGTCAAGTTGCCGATGAAATGAGCGATGAAGTGGTTCTTTGTTATTTTGATGCTTTTATGTATTTTGAGAATTCTATTTACAAATACTTTATCTATCCAAATAAAGAATTTGTAAAATTACACAATCAAGTACTTCAGCTAAAACAGTCATCCAAACAAGGGATTTGTAAAATGATAGAATTTTAAAATTCAGGATTCTGAAATCCCTTCATTTTATAACTCCTTTGAATTTGTCAAAAACCTTACCCAAACGCAACCTAAGAGCTCGGGGGGAAAAGTTTTAGTATGCTTCAATTGAACAAATGAACATTACCTAGGACATTGAATGCCTAAATATTTATAGGAGAAGAGCACAATTAGTACTGCAGATTTAGGGCTCTAAGTATGGTTAATTAAGATAACTCTACGCTTGATCAATGAGCAGGCACATGAGGTTATTAGGCACATCCAGAAGAGCCCATAAATGGCCCAAGTAATTCAGGAGCCTGTGCTTAGCCCACGGGGGTGATGGAACCTTCCTTGGTGGAGTAGGAGATCTCTGGTTGGAGACTGCTAATCGGATGCCAGTATAGACGTCTTGGTGGGAGAACTCCTTAGCTCTGATTGTTGGGCGGGGATCGTTACTCTGAGATCGGTCAGATCATGGGAGTTTTGGTGCCAAAACGAATGAGTTTAGGTATCTCGAGAGCTCGAGCTCAGTTCATTTGGCTGACTTAATATTAACACGATTGGCCAAATCAAAAGGGTCGTCACGTTGAGGAGCTCCAAGCACAAAGAGCTCAAAGCTCGGCCAACAGTAGACTTATGAGGAGATTGGCGATAGATTAGACAAGATCATGAGGTCAGAACTTGGTCAAGTCATGAGGCCGGAGCTTGGCCACGTTGAAAGGGTCTTCACGTTGAGGGGCTCTAAGCACAAGGAGCTCGAAGCTCAGTCAATAGTAGACTTCTGAGCAGATGGGCAATAGTTTGGACAAGATCATGAGGTCAGAGTTCGGCCAAGTCATGAAGGCCACATGAGGATGGCACCTTGAGCTCTAAGCTCGGCCAAGTTATGAATGGCCCTATGAGGATGCCACTCTGAGGTTGGAGCTTGGTTAGGTCATGAAATCGAAGCTCGGCCAGGTCGTGAGGTTGGAGCTCGGCCAAGTCATAGAAGGCCATATGATATGCCACCATGAGCTCGGAGCTCGTCTAGGTCATGGGCCACCTTGAGCTCGGATCTCAGTCAGGTCATGAAAGGCCCTGTGAGGATTCTACTCTGAGGTCGGAGCTCGGCCATGTCATGGGTCACCCTGAGCTAGGCTAAACATAAGCTTGCACGGAGAGTGGACAATCGCCAAGACAGGTCCATATGAGCTCGGCGCTACAAAATTGGAGCTCTGGAAGGAGGTCAATAGGTCCACTTGACCCTCCTTTGCCCTTGGTCGGAGTTCTACAAAAACCTCCACAGATGGACCCTCCATTGGCCTTGTGGCTTCGGCGTTGGTCGAACTCGTCAGGAAAAATCAGAAGTGAGTTTTACTAGGCCTAGTCGACTGATTAAGGAATTGGTAGAAAAAATTGAACACCAAACCTCAAATTATTTCAACAAGAAAAATCACATGCAACAAAAAAATTAAGCAAAAATCATAGAAAAAACACATAAATTTGCAAAATCACTTCGCCATGGTATCAAAAAAACCACCACCACTGTCACCTACCACCACTATAGTAGCAAAGATTCACCACTACCACCACCACCACAACAAATATTTACCACTATCATCACCACAATAAAATTCACCACAACCACCACAACCAAAGCAAAAATTCACCATCAACACCATCACAACAAATATTCACCTCAATAAATATTCACCAAAAAACAAATGCAACAGGAATCATAGAAAAATAACACAGATCTGTAGTAACTTTCTGCAATTTTTTGATAGAACATTAAAAAATTAAGGAATTGATAGAAAAATTGAATACCGAAACACAAATTATTTCAACACAAAAATCATGCAACAAAAAACTACAACAAAAATTATAAAAAAAAACATAGATCTATGACAAATACTGATAGATTTGTTGCAAATTCCTATAGGCCTGTAGCATATTTCTGCAGATCTGGATGTGAAGGCGTAGTGGTGACGGGATATGGTCAGCAAGGTGGTGGTGGAGTCAACAGGATAGCACCATCCTAAGCTAAGAGTGTGTGGTGGTTTAAGAGAAGGAGAGAGAGAGAGAGAAAGAGAGAGAGAGAGGACAATCGGCACAATGGTGATCAGTAGTGGTGCAACATAATTTTGGGATATCAATTTTATGTAATGTTTTTTAATTTATTTATTTTTTGGTAAGTAGTGTTTTGTCAAAATTTTAATTAGGTTTATGGCCCACGTGAATTTGTTTCATAAAACAAGGTTGCCTCTAATTATTCCTTTTAAAAAATAATAAAACAAAAATATAACCAATGAGAAATTGACATGTCATCAAAAATAATAATAAAAATCAAATCTCTAAAAAGTAAGATTTAATTAAGGGAATATTTCTCACACCTCCTGCATTCCGTTAGTAATATCTCAATTTTTTTCTAATAAATGATTCCCTACAAATAGTTTGAAACTTTTTCACCCAAGAGGTGTGAATCCGGTTAGAAAGGAGAGATGGCTCACTTCTTTATTAACCAAGGTTTGACTCTCTTACAGAGAAATCCAAGAATTAAATATTGAATTTAATCCTGAATGCATTAGGTCGATGTGAGAGAATACACCCATAAGATCGTCCAATGAAGTGATTAGTCGAGGTGCACATAAACTTGCTGGACACATCTCACCACAAAAAAACCCAAAAAATAAATAAATTAAAACCCCTTCCCAAACTATAATAATAGATACTCGTTTGTCCACGAAAGTATGCGGGTAAATTAACACCAACCCAACTTTTGGCTTTGTATGAAGTAGTTGCTCTAAAGATTTGAATCCACAATTTAATGCTATTAAACTGAACTTCTTACCACTAGGTCCACCACTACCTAGGAGGAGTTGTAGTGAAACTCTCGTTCAAGGGGAGAACATGTAGCGACTTATCTAGATTTCTATTTCCTACTTAGTCCATAGGTCAAACCAACAATTATCTTTTCTATTAAAAAACCCTCCCTAGAGGAGAGAGCAGAAGCTCTAAGATGAGTTTGTCCTGGATTCCCTTATTCATTCTCGTCCTGATCCACCATGATACATCTTTTTAGCGTATAATGCTTAAATTTGCTTGATTCATTTCAGTTAGATTAATTGAAGTTTCTGTCATCATATTAGTGCCTATGATCTTCAACCTGCCTTCATTTACCAATCTCTGATATTTTTATTTTATTTTTTGATTAAAACCAATAGGTACGAATCCAAGTTCTTCCAGAAAATTGTCAACAAGATTCTATGCATAGTAAATCATGTACCCCTAAGTGTTACCAAGCATCCGGTTGGAATAGATTCTTGTGTCGAAGAGATAAACTCACTATTAACCATGGATTCGAATGTTGTCCGCATGATTGGAATATATGGGATGGGTGGAATAGGCAAAACAACCATCGCCAGAGCCGTCTACAATCTAAATTTCCAGAACTACGAAGCTAGTTGCTTTCTCCCAAACGTCAGAGAAGCCTGGGAGAAACACAACGGTGATTTGAGTTGCTTGCAAGAACAACTTCTCTTGGAGATTCTAAGGAGAAAGAGCCTAAAGATCCACAACTTCGATAGGGGAATCGTGGTAATCAAGGAAAGGTTGTGCTGCAAAAGGGTTCTCGTCATTCTTGATGATGTCGACCAGTTGAGTCAGTTAAACTTGTTGGCGGGTGCCCATAACTGCTTTGGTCCAGGAAGCAAAATCATCATAACAACCCAAGAAGAGGGTTTTCTTAGTAAACCTCAAGTTAACAACAGATATGAGGTCAAAAAACTCACGCACCATCAGTCTCTTCAACTCTTCAGCTATGACGCCTTCGTAGAGACTGAGCCCACAGACAACTATTTGGAGCTCACGAATAACATAATCTACTACACTAATGGGCTTCCTCTAGCACTAGAATTTTTGGGTTCTTATTTCCATGGAAGAACCATCCCGGAGTGGAGGAGCGCCTTTGAGAAATTGAAACGGATCCCTCACAATAAAATCCAGAAGCAACTCAAGATAAGTTTCGATGGGCTAAACGATGACAAAATGAAGGAAATTTTCCTTGATATTGCGTGTTTTTTTGTTGGAATGGACAAAGACTACACTATGAATATATTGGATGCTTGTGGCCTCTTTCTAGAGATCGGAATCAGCATAATAACAAACAGGTGCTTGCTTAAAATTACTCGGTTGAATAAGGTGAGGATGCATGATTTGGTTCGGGACATGGGAAGAGAGATTGTTCGCAAAGAATCGCTCAAAGATGCTGGAAAGAGGAGCAGACTGTGGTTTCATGAAGACGTATGCCATGTTCTTGAAAATAATGAGGTAGAAAAAAAAAAGAACTATTTTGATACTGAGTTTTTATCAAAATCCTCTATCTTAAACATTTTCTGATAATATAGGGAACAAAAGTAGTTGAAGGTTTAGACATTCCCATGTCTATTTCCAAGAAAATGAATTTGGATGGGAAAACATTTGCAAGGATGCCTAAACTAAGGCTACTTTAAGCCAATCACATGCATCTCAACCGGAACTACAATCATATTTCCAAGGAAATAAGGTGGCTATGCTGGAACTATTGTCCTATGAAATCTCTACACTCGAAGTTTCATCTACAGAATGTCACCATTCTTGACTTGAAATTCAGTAGCTTTAAGCGGGTCTGGCAAGACAGAAAGGTACACGAATGGTACCTAAAAATTACCACAGTGCAGAAACTTAAGAACCCTAATTCGATTGTTCTCTTTGTTTGTTTCAACAGTTCCTGAAAAATCTAATAACTACTAGATCTCAGCCACTTTGAAAGCCTAACAGACACCCCCAACTTTGTTGGAGCACCGAAGTTGGGGACATTGTTGCTTCACGGCTGTACAAGTCTATTCGAAATCTACCAGTCAATTGGGCTTATGGAGAGCCTCATCCACTTGAATTTGAAATACTGCAAGAACCTCAGGGACATCCCTGGAACCATTTGCAGGCTAAAGTCCCTTAAATTTCTTAACGTCACAGGCTGCTTCAATCTACAGAGGCTGCCTGAGAACCTGGGAGACATGGAAGCTTTAACGGAGATTCTCTCAAACGGAACCGAGATAAAAAACTACCATTCTCTCTTGCTTTACTGAAGAACCTTACCACCTTATCGCTGCAAGGCTGCAATAAGAAATTGTCCCCCAGATTTTGCCTCTCATTCTTTTCCTCTTGGATGTCGCCCAAAAGAAACATAGGTACGGTTGAATTTTAGTTTGTAATATAAAGAAGTGTCTATCCCACTCTCTAAAATGACCAAACTTTGTTGATATCTATATAGCTTGACACTAACACTTTACAGTCAGTTTGGAAGAAAAGAAGGAAAGTGAGGAAAAAAGAAGGCAAGGAAATTGTGTTTCCTTTCTTGTGTTTGGATGAAGGGGAAGATTCCACTTTGCATTGTATAATATGACTACTATACCCTCCATACACACAAGCACATGTAGGAGATTGAAATCTAATGGGCTTCATTAACTCTATAAAGACACCTTGTAAGATGAATATTTTCTTAGAATTTGTATATAGCTTAGGATCAAGTAACACAAGCGATGTGGGATTCAACATGCCCCCTCACGCAAGGGTAGACTTTGTCAAAATATTGCGAACGGATATCGAGGGGGCCAGCACAATGTGGGATTCAACTTGTCACCTCATGCGCATAGTGAACTTTGACAAACCACTACAAACGGATATCGGGGGTCCAACATTGATATGGGATTCAACATACCTAGGGGTGAAAATCGGTCAACTCGGTCGGGGATGGAGGGATTTTGGGGGCAGACCCAAACGTTTTTGAGGGGTCAAAATCCGATCGCACTCGCCCTCACTTGGTCGAACAACCACCGGGTTCATTTTTGGGTATCGGGCGAGATTCGAGTTTAGAAAACCTAGTTGAACAGAAGAAAAGAGGTTAAGAAAATGGGATTCAGGTTTTGGGATTAAGTAATAACAAGAAGCATCAACAAGTTTAGCACCAACTGAACGATTGAAAACAACAACAATAACAACCACCTAAAATAAAGATTCAATTGAATGATTGAAAAAGAACTTGCATATTTGACGAGGACGAGGATGAGCACGGAGAAGCAGCGGCGCAACACATGATCTTCGTGGATTAAAAAGTGAGACACATTTTCGCCGGAGGAGGAGTTTCACCGGAGAAAGGGATGAGTAAGATTTGAGAGAGAACTGAGAGAGACAGAGAGGAGAAGGATTGAGTAGCGGAACAAATGGGGAAATTAGTTTTTTTTTTTTTTTTTTTTTTTTAATAATATGTTAAATTTAAAGGGGAGAGAGTGTAATTATCGGCCTGGTTCGGGGTAGTTGGGTATGGGGAATGGATATTTGAGCCGAACTAATGTGAGAGGGCGGGCGGGTCAAGTTGGGTGAAAAACAAAAAAACAGGGCCGAAATCCGACGGTAACCGAGGTAGGCGGGTTGGGTCGGGTCGGGTATGCGGGTATTACTTTCACCCCTAAACACACCCAACATCAAACAAAAAAACTGGCTCTGATACCATGTAAAAGCCCAATTGATCTAACCCACTTTCAAAGATGAGGATTGCACTAGGATCTATATATAGCTCATGATCAGGTAATATAAGTGATGTAAGATTCAACACGCCCCCTCACGCGCATGGTGGACTTTGCCAAACCACTGCGAATGGATATCAAGGGATCCAACATTAACGTGGGATTCAACACATCCCCTCATGTTGCACTTTGACAAACCACTGCGAAGGGATATCAGGAGGCCCAAATTGATGTGAGATTCAACGCGTACAACTTTAGACAAAAGACCTGACTCTGATACCATGTAGGAACCTAGTGGTCTTAACTCACTCTCGAAAGATGTCTTGTAAGAGGAGGATTGCGCTAGACTTTATATGTAGCTGAGGATGAAGTAACACAAGCAATGTGAGATTCAACAGATATTAATAAAATGTAGTTTATAGCAAAATATATTAAATAAGGATAAAATAGTAAAATTAAAGAAAGATTGAAAGGAGAGAGTATATAGTTTCCTACGAAATCTTCCCTCCTTACCTTCCCTACCCCTCCATCCAAACATGCAAGCTAATTTTCTCCTCTTTCTTCTCCCCTTTCTTCCATCGATCCATGGTAGCGCGTGAAATACGCCGCTACTTACACTCGCAAGTATACGAGGTCTAAGTTTTAGTATAGTATGATCGTTAAGATCGGGTTATCGTATCCACAGGGATTGTTATCGTTACTATCGAATACCGCGTTTGTCGTGACCTAATTTTATCTAGGCGAAAAACAAATGTATTTAATTAATTAAACTAATACTAATATATCCAAAATTAACTACACTATTATGTTAATATGTTTTAGGGTGAAGAATTGCATAAGGATTAACGTGTTTACAAATACGTGTTCGATTCCGATTTACTCACGTTTACGTTGTTCGACCTATTTGACAATCTTGATACGTAAACTCCACCGCCACCTCTTCCGAGTGTAAGACGGGAGAATACATGACTTCGAGTCAACGAATAAGTCCCCCTCAACGTCTTAACGACCCTAGGTCACGTGAGTCTCACCCAGCGTCATTGATTGCACACAATCCAACTCCCACCCGGGTTATTGGAGCGTCGCGTTGTATTTACCCTATCGACAATCTCCGTTCTAAAACTCCCTCGCCACCTCTTCCAAGTATAAGACGAGGGATATAACGCGACTTCGAGTCAATGAAGAGGTCCCCCTCAACGTCTTAACGACCCTAGGTAGCGTGTGTCTTACCCAACGTCATCGATTGTCCACGATTCAAACCCCGACCGGGTTATAGAATCGTGGCGTTTGTTTACCTTAATCCGAATCCGGGGTTTTGTTAAAACCCCGTATTCTCCATTTATCAATCCAAGCATAATAAACAAACAATACGATAAATACAATCAAACTATGAAGAACAATCACAAACGAAACACCGAAATCATCCAAACAACGTATTTATAAATATAGTGTTAATCCCTACTACAATCCATATTTAACTCGGGGCCATAGACTCATATACAAGAAAATAACGAGCTAAATATGCTCACATGCTCCTAAGATAAATAAATAAGGAAAAATGATCGAAGAACTTAGCCTCGTCCGAAGATAAACCGCTAAGAGCGTTCCACGATCGATTCGTTGTCTTCCCCACTTCGGGATGCGAGCTCCACCACTAAAATCCCTAACCCTAGGCTTAACTATAGCCTAAAGGGCTAAAAAATGCAAGAGAGGGAAGAGAGATACCGGCCAAGGGGCAGGAGAGAGGGTATTTATAGCCAAAATATCTCAAAAATATCTAAAGGCTGTGCAGGGCAAATCCGCCTAAGTGGTGGAAATTGCGCCTAGGCGGAGTTAGGTCGGTTAAGTCTAATTGCCTAGGCGGTGAAGTAGGCAGTGGACTGGAGAACATTCTGTTGGATTTTTGCCTAGGCGGTAGAAATTCCGCTTAGGCGAGCAGCTGTTAGTAGCCCTTCTTCGTCCTCTGCTGGATTTCTGCCTAAGCGGTAGAATTTCCGCTCCGGCGGTTGTCCGCCAGTAACATTTTGCTCTTCTCTGCATCTTCACTGCTTAGGCGGTGGTCTGGACGCCTAAGCGGTGGGCCTGTTTCAGCTTTTAGCCTCCGAGCTTGTTTATCCACCGTAATTTCGAACCACTTTGGTTCGATCTCATCATTTTAGCTCCAGTTTCCTATCTTTTTGACCCACACACTTGAGTTATACAAAAAGTATGAAAACTAATTAAAACATAATAAAAATAACTATAAACATATTCGAAAACTAACAAATTCGGATTAGAAATAGATACGTTTTTCACACCTATCAATCCATACAGGCTGTTAAGGTATGCTCATTCTATACAAAAAAAAAAAAAAAAAGGCATGATACTTGAAACTCACAAGCGCGTGGGGTGGGCTGGAGGGCGCTTAGATGGTGGCACTTGGGCGAGATACACTAGATGCTATTTTAATTAAATTTTTATTTAATTTTTTGAAAATTCATAATGATAGTTATTTTAATTGTCATCTTAGCCCGAGAGTTACAAGTCTTCAGATTAAAGGTTGCAATATTCAAGATTTGCAACTTTTTTAGGTTTGCGACTATCATAAAAATATGCCTCCATTGAAATTGTAGAAATCCAATAAGACTAATTCACTTTCAAAAGGCATCTCTAGAGAAGAGGATTTCTGTAGAAATTCAATGGAACTAACTCGCTCTCAAAAGACACCTTGTAAAATGAGGATTGCCCTGGGCTTTATATATAGCTTAGGATCAAGTAACACAAGCGATATGGGATTAAACACGCCTCTCAAGCGCAGATTGAACTTTGACATACCACTGCGAATGGATATCGGAGGAAAGGCCCAACATCGATGTGAGATTCAACATGCCCTCTCATGCGGAGGGTGGACTTTTTGACAAACCACTGCGAACGGATATCGGGGGACCCAATATCGATGTAGGATTTAATACACCCAATAAACAAGTTTTGGCTCTGATACAATGTAGAAATTCAATGGACCTAACTCATTCTCAAAAGATGCATTGTAAGATGACAGCTGCCCTAAGTTTTATATATAGCTCAGGATCAGGTAACACAAGCGATGTGAGATTCAATAATTTTTTTACACTTATATATAGCTTAGGATAAGGTAGTACAAGTGATGTGGGATTCGACATGTCTCCACTTGCGCAAGGTGGACATTGCCAAAGTACTGCAAATGAAAATTTGGGGGGCGGGGACATTAGATAATAGGCCTTATGTCACACCCCACCCTGGACACCCGTCATCTGGGGCCGGCGTGACATAGACATGACACCACCCAACTGACTAGCCAACCACAATACGTCAATAACAAAATTGTAAATCTATACAACACATATCATAGTCCCATCTGATAGGGATACACCGTCCCGAATATAAATACAATCAAACAAATCCCCTGAACCTCACTTAGATTTCATTTCTAATATATCGTCTCCAAAATTTTTCTCAAATGACTCATTTGCGTGACTTGCATAACTCTATCTAGCGACAGTAGGGGACTAACCGACTCCTAACTATTTTACCTGCGAGTGTACTGCCTTCTTAGTAAAAATATTTTTAAAATAATAATTCATTCTATAACATTTAAATGGATCAAGCGTGAGTATAGAAACAACACGTAACTAGTAAAATTCTCCATAATATAAGCAGTGAAAATAAAGTAATAAATATAAGTTCCATTCCAACCCATCTGGTAAAATAATACCAATCACCATAATAAATAATAAATCACCAAATATAAGTAAAACATCACATCTCAAACCACCACTCCACCACAACATACACTGGCTAGCCATAGTGATCATTTTAACCTCACGATCGGGAGTTGCAACGGTACCGTACCATCCGTAGGATATGCTTCCCTACGAACACCCATCACTCCGCCGAAGCGGATAATCACTGCGCAGTATAAACGTCTAACATCACTCTGCCAAAGCAGATAAACATCACTCCGCTGAAGCGGATAACCTCACTCTACCGAAACAGATAAATACTATTGCATCGTCAAATCAAATACAACATCATCGAATCACAACTCAATAAATATTGTCTAATCACCACGTCGATCTCTTTTCCTCAAAACCAACTTTTAAATCCAAAAATCATATTTCACACTTTCTTTTAAACAAAACGTCTGATTTTATCAAAACTACTTTTTCACCCTTTATTTTTAGAAAATCAGGCATTTTTAGAAAAACAGATGTTTTCTATTCTCTTTTAAAAACACCGTCTGATTTCACCAAATCCAACAAAAATTCATTTTCAGCTTCATTTCGAAAACCATCGAAATCTTCCGAAAATCCAGTTTACCAACTCACCCGAATCCTGCTTGATCCATATCATTTATCAATTCATACAGTTTAAGTAAATACATATTTCATCATATATATACATAGAAAAATGTTTGGTAAGAAGACAATACACTCACCTCGTTAACCGCTCTCTAAAACCTTCACTGACCACACTCTATCGGGACACCGGTGCCTGCAAGCCTAATAGTGACAGAACCTAAATTAATATCTTATCTAAAACATTTGAATCATGCAATGCAGACCCTATATTCCGAATCATTACTATTTTATGTACCACGTAATTAAAATTAATTAATCGTTACGAAATTATTACGATTTTAGGATTTGTAACCCTAAATAAAATTTAATTGAACGAAAATTAATAATCGATTAAAATTTCACCTGTTTTCGAATCGTTTGGCGACCACGAGATGGATTTTTTATTTTATTGGGGTTGTTTGTGTAATTTCCTTTTTTTTTTCTTTCATTTTTCTTCCTTTCTTTTTCCCGCTTCTTCTTCTTTCTTCTTTTGTTTTTCTGTTTTGTTGTCTCGCCGCGGCCAACGAGATCTCGCCACCAACCACGCTCACCGATCGCATGCTTACGCAACCACGAAGACGGAACAGCCACGACGCTTGAATGGAACACATCGCCGGCCTCTTGCACCACCCCTGCCGAACCCACGACCGAACACACACACACAAACCCAAACCCACCTTCTCTCTCTCTAACTCTCCGGCCAACTCCGGCGACCACTACACACCACCATGCACACACAACACACACTGATGAATAACCTCCACACATACCCACAACTAAACACACACCCACGCACGCTGTCGAAACGGCACACACACATATGCCGGCGGCGAAACACGTACACACACACACACTGGTCTGACCTCCCATACACATGATGACGCACACATATTTGTGATACTCACACACTCTCCGTCCAACCAGAACAGAACACAATCACATATATGCACCGAACCGTCTTCTCTCTCCCTCCGTCTCTATTTTACTGGGTTCTCGCCGACACAACAACAAACAACGAACAAGACACAGAACACACGCACCCATTGCAAATCATCCACACACTCACACTGCCGGAGTAACAGCGACGATTGGAACCCACCACCATCGGTGATCACCCACAGCTCCGATGACCCTCTCTCTCTCTAGATTTTTTGATTTCTCATTTCTTTTTTTTTTTCTTTTTTTTTTTTAACTTTATGATCATGCATAAACGAATTTATATGCATGAAAATCGTGGTTAAGTTTGATCCCCACATGCCACGTTTGTCCGAGCTCCTCTCGGTATAGTTTTGATCCCGCCGCGTGTGTATATATATATATATATATATATAACTCAAATTACACTAACCTCCCCCCATTTTATCCTTTAATTAGAATTTAACCCGAAATCTAATTTTGATGTGTTTACAATTACAAATTGACCCCTTAAAATTTTAAATCAAATAAGAAATTGCGTCATCCACCCCGTTATTTTTAAAATGTTATAAAATATGACTTAAATAAAAAAATCAGGGTCTTACACCTTTCGGGATGTAGAATTCAGCAAGCCTCTTTGCACGTAAGGTGGACTTTGCCAAACAATTGTGAACGAATATGAGGGCAACATCAAATAAAAGCATGACTCTAATACCATGAAAAAATCCAATAGGGGTAATGCTTTGAGAGATGAGATTGCCCTAGACTTACATATTACTCAAATACTTCTTAGGGGTACCAAAAACACTTTGAATTCGCTAATCACTTTTCACCACAGAAAAACTCAAATGAATAACTGGAAAATCTCCAAAATTGTTGTCTATTGCTTTCAAGACTTGGTTGTTGTGTGGGCAAATATCACTTTAAAGATAGCGATTACCTGCCTCCAAGCGCTATTTGATTATACCTATTATATGTATATATTTGTAACAGGTACCAGCAGATTCTTGCCGCCTTCGATCGCGGGTTTGCGATCGCTGAGAGACTTGAAGCTTAAGGGGTGCAATTTGCATGAAGGAGACATCCCGGATGATCTGGGGAGTTTATCGTCAGTGCGAGTGATGGACTTGTCTGAAAACAAGTTCTGTAGCTTGCCATCGAGCATAAAGGAAATGTGGAACCTTTATAGTCTGCGGCTAAATGGCTGCCAAAATCTATTGTCACTAACTCAGCTCTCTCCTAATCTGGGTATTTTAAATTTACAAGACAACACTTCACTTGAGAAACTAGTGATCGAGCCCAATTCGATGAATTTTCTACTGTATCTAGACCTCGACAACTGCACTAGTTTGTCTGAGATTCAGGGCTTGAACAAGATTGGATCTTTCACGATAATACACATAGAAAGCTGCAACAATCTTGCTGGTATTTTGACGGATACTTTCTTTGTGGTTGGTTTTTCTCTCTCTCAATTCATTTGGTTGATGGGAACCCTCTCCCCGTCATTGATCTCGTCCCTATCTATTACGTCATGGTAGGACATTGATTTTTCATTGTAACAGGGTCAGTCTGAATATATTGTATCCGACATCTATTTTCCAAGGGGAGAGATTCCGGATTGGTTCGAGTACCAGACAACAGGTTCGTCAATGTGTTTCCAGGCACCATTAGCTCTTGCTTTCAAATTCATTGGAATGACTCTTTGGGTGGTTTACGCGGCTAAGGAAGAATATTCTGACATTGAAGGCGGCAACACTCGCGCTCCAACGGCCACGATCCGGGACATCACCAACGGTGTGGAGGGATATCTTTGTCGGTTGCCTTGGACACAGATCGCCCGCGAAGAGCACTCGTGGGTGAGTTTTGTTCCGCGGAGCTATTTTAGGTTTCCGCTTGAAGGAGGTGAAGAAATAATTCCGAATGATGAATATAACAATAATGCAGTGTTGGCGGCCGGCATCAAGGATACATTCCATAAAGACCCCTTTCCATGGCTACCGGGTGAGAGCGAGACCTCTCACCTAGTCTCACTCTCTCATCTGATCTCATTCCCTCTCCGATCTATCTCCAGCCCGTCGCCATCCCCACCCCACCTCGATCCATAACAGCAGCTCGGATGGAGATGAGAGAGGTGACGGTGTTGTAGCGGCGGGCCGATGACTGCAGCGAAGGTGATGGCGGGCCGATCTCTCACCATTCTAAATCCACCACCCCAGATCTGGCCAGATCCGCTTCTCCGCCGTTCTAGATCCCCAGATCTGAACCAACATCACCGACGGCCGATTTTTGCTGGTGAGAGCTACTCCGGTAGGCTTATGTGTTTTTGGTGGCTTTCGACTCCGCAAATTTGTCGCCGTCCTCTCTCGAAGATCTATTCTGGATATAGAAGAATTTTTTGTTTGGCGGAGATAAAGGTTCGACAGTGAGGTTCCACGACACCGGTCGGCTAAGAAGATGATGAAGATGACATGAGGTATTCTAAAATATATTTGTCTCCTCCTATATTTTCTTTCTTTTATATTTTCACCCTGTCCAAAAATTACAAATTTATAATCGTTAGCAATTTCTTACGAATTTTACCCAAAAAAACAACTAATAAAGTTCAAGAATATTTATATTGGATTTCGATCGGTAAACAAAAAAAAAAAAAAAACTCTTCAGCTTGGGGGTGCAAAGTGTAAATTAAGAATATTTGTTGAATTTTACTTGTGAAAAACGAAATTACAATTCGGTCGGCTAAGAAGATGATGAAGAAGACAGGAGGTATTCTAAAATACCTTTTTCTACCCCTTTCATATTTTCACTCTGTCCAAAAATTACAAATTTATAATCATTAGCAATTTCTTACGAATTTTACTTAAAAAAAAACAAATAAAGTTCAAAAATATTTATATTGGATTTCGATGGTAAAAAAATGAAAAAATATTCTTTTTAGCTTGGGGTGCAAAGTGTAAATTAAGAATACATGTTCAATTTTACATGTGAAAAACAAAATCACATTTGTATTCCAAATCTCTCAATTTCATAAAAAAAAATAGTTCATATTCAAACATCTAACCAATAATATAACTATAGAATATACATTCAACTAATTTTATGATATTGAATCCAATTTACGATTAGTTTAGGGGTTCAAAGTGTAAATCAAGAGTATATGTTGAATTTCTAATGTCACAAACAAAATCACATTTGTATTCCAAATCTCTCAATTTCACAAAAAAAATAGCTCATTTTTTATGTTGAATGAATCTGTCGGCTTTGATCAATCGATTGTATTCCAACTCTCTCAATTTCATAAAAAAATAGTTCCTATAAATGTATTCAAACATCTAACCAATAATGTAATTATAGAAGAGTTTTTAACCAAATAATTATAATTATAACAATTAATTACTAAAAACATATATATGCACACCTATACACAAAACATGTAAACTGGTTTCGAAATTCATTTATTGAAAAACGGATTTCGAAAATCTATTTGTTTAAAAACGAATGAAACAAATTTGGGGGGGTCTCCCTAATTACATTTTACTTCCCTTAAAGTTTGATCGAGTTTTATTTTATATCTTTCTAATATTTTTGTAAACAATTATCTCCTCATGGTTAAAATTAAAAGGTAGAATCTGGAAAAAAAAAAAAAGAAAAAAAAAATTATTTAATATTAATTGACAGGTTTTATTTTTGGGTCGGGTTAAATAATATTCATTTGTTCTCTCTCTCTCTCTCTCTTCCTTTTATTCCTTGGGTTGTGTATAAGGGTTTTCTTATTTCATATATATATTTTTTAATTTAATCGTTATACTAATGTCTGAATTGCAGGCAATAAGCGATGATGAGAATATCATAAAGGTGTAAATTACAATTTAATCAAACTCTGAGTCAAAGTGTTATTAATCCTTATGAAAATAACAGTTAAACATGTATTGATAACATACCCAAAGGCCACTTTTTCCACGTTGGAAATCTCCATCCCTCTACGTGCTATTCCCCCCTCCCTTCCTCACACTCCACGTCACCATTTTTGGAACTCTCTCGATAATCTACTAAGAAATAGAGCTTTGTATTTCTCGTTTTTTTTTTCTTCTGAAAAACGGAGATCAAATCTCCATTGAGAAACGGAGATTTTGAAATCCCTTTTTCAATAAACAGATTTCGAAAATTCATTTTATGCGTTATGTGTATATAAGTGTGTATATGATGTTGTCAAAAATCTCTAGCACGTGCAAAAGATCTCCTACGTGCCAAAGACCTCCCCAACCTGCAAACTATTGACCTGCAAAATCGGTGCTCAAAGGGGACCACCGGTGTGGTGTCGGTCAAAAAATATCCGGCGTGAAAATAAGTCAGTCTGCTTTAAGGTATTAGGCAAAAGACTTGTTGGCCCAGTGAGCTACTCAAGAGAGGGAGTGAATTTGGTAGATATAAAATTTAATTCAAATAATAATACTTCAAAAATCAAATTATTAATTTAATCAATTAATTAATTTATCATAAATCAATTATTATCTCTTTATAGCAATAGATAAGTATTATAAGCTCTAGGTGCACACCAAACAACTAAAAATAAAGTAAAAGAAATAAACAATGCAGTATACACCGATATATCCTGATTCATTAAGCTAATCTTGGCTAATCAAATCCTCTGAGCCCCACGGAGATTTGCATCCACTAAACTACTAAGATTCCTTTAAATAGGTAGGAACCAAACCCTTACAAAAATTATTCTTTTCGCAAGCTTAGAATCAACATTTACAAATTCATTTTCCTCGGCTCAAGAATAATCTCTTCTTTTTCCCAGACTCAAGAATAATTTTATCTTTTCACAGACTGAAGATTAACCTAATTCTATTATAGGGAGAATCACGACCTAATTCTTTTTATACCTTAGGCTTAAGATTTAAACCTCACAGAAACACTTCAACTATCATTTTTCCAGGTAAAAATGAAATCTTTACAAATCACTCACAATTGATCCTAATCAAGAAGAATCACACCTAAGCTCTTTTCAACGGGAAAAGAGTAATCTAACCTTTTTGTACTTAAGTAAAGATCAAACATCAATCTCTTTACCGGAAAAAATTGAAACCCAAAGCTACCATTGATTAGACACTCTCAATAGTATCTAATCCAACACACAACTCACCAATTACAATAAATTGATAAGTTCTTCCCATTTAGAGTTTCTACTACCTCAAATCAATTTAAACTCGATTAATATCCTGATAATTACTAGTGATAGAATTAAGTAAGTAACATAAAATCTTATTATAAAATTAATACGGGTAGTATAAAATTGAGCACGTAATCAGATTATCACACAAATCGTTTTAAAATATTTTGTTATCCTTTTAAAATTCAAAAACAATTTCACAAGATGAATTATCCAAGCAAGTGATTATAATAATAATAAATTCAATTAAGAATAAGTTTGGAACACTTTCACCAAGAAAACATAAAAATATGATTATTATAGATATGGGTAACACACAGATAAGTATGAAATTAAATTTTCACCAAAAATCGTTTTAAAATATTTTTATGCAATTTAAAGTTCTGAAAATGATTTTATCAAAATCTTATCAACCAAGCAAATAGACAAAAATAGATATGCAATAAAAATTAATACCTTAGAATGATCTCACCAGAATAACACTGAAGAATTATAAATTGAAACGCTAGACAGCTCAAATCAGTGACGTTTAAACAATCAGCGTTTTTAACTCAAGAACTCCTCAACAATTGAACTCACAATTTGATATCTCAAAATAATATCAGAATGATGACTCTTATACAAACTTATGAACTAAATAGTTCTTGATATTATATATATTATGTGAAATCCACAAGTGTATATAAAGGCACTTGAAATAAGCCCTATAACGGCTAGTTTCTACGAGATATGTCATTTAAAATCACCTATAGACCCCATATATTGATTCCTTTCAATCCTAGTATATTTGACTTAATTATAGCTTTCAAAACATTCAATTTAGTGCCTGTTGTAATCATTCCTTAATTCAATTTTAATCCATTTTCTTCGACGTTTTTGCCCTTTTAACCGATTTCGTTTCTCTGTTAACTCCACTAAATCCTTAAATTTAATTTTATTTATGTTTCTTCTTCAATTTCACGTAGGAGCAAGTATGTTTTAACTAATTAGGATCCTATAAAAATCACACATAATCATAAAATTATTTTTGTGTCATGTATGATCCTAATCGGGATACATCAAGAGTAAAAATATATTAGAGCTATTTTCACCTAGATTCTCCGGAATCTTCAATCTCTTAGCATCCGCTTCTGCATCTTTCAAATTTTTTTCATAATGTTATCATCTCTGTATCCTTTATAATTACTTCATGATACTCTTATCACCAGAACTAATAAAATGAAATACTCAATAAAACCGTTAGTTCCACAAAAAATATCAACATTTAATTTTTCATCAAAATCTTAGGATCAACAATCTTCTCCTTTTTTATGATAACAATTAATTTTGATGTTTTTGTTAAAATAATATGTAACCACAATCCCCCTAAATCTGAAGATGGGTTTTTAACTCATTAAAACACATTTATGAAGATAATCATAAGATATTCAACAGAGCATAAATAATAATTTCAAAAATATGAAAAATAATTCGAACTCCCCCTTAAGATATTCAACAAAATAATTCAAGCTCTCCCTTAAGATATTCAATAAAAAATCAATAAATTCTTCCATTTTGTCATCTCAAAAAGTGGGAAAGGGAAACAAAAAAATCACTTAGGAATATAATCTCTCCCTAAGGCAATCAAAACATCTTAGTTGTTGCATGATATTAATTTTTCACAAGCATATTAACTCTTTTGATTTTTCAACAAAACTCATCTTTCAATATAAGTATGACACAATATTGTCCCTCTTATAAACACTTCTCCCCATACATAATTGTAAAGAAATCAATTTATGTTTAGGAGAGTAAACTTGAGGCAATCAAAATACTTCAACGATATAGCATGTAATCACATAATTTTAGTTAAGTCCTCATTTCTTACTTGTGATACCAAATAATGTCTTTCTATTATTTAGAATCAAGCCATATAATCTTTAATACATTAGAATAAGAAGCATATTTCAACAATAATTTATGAATGGTCAATCATAAATCTAATGTATGCTTTTATCATGGTTATGATCAATATTCAACATATGAATGCATTATATAATTCATTTATCATTTAAATAACCTCAATATTTAATCATGACTTTTAGAGTGAACCTCATATATCATGACATAAAAATATGGAAGCTTGAATTTTTATGATATGCCGACATGTAAGATTATGATTAACACTGATTTCATTAAGCATTTCTTAGCAATAAATATTTCATCAACAAATCAGTATTAACTAACAGTAGAAATCTACGTAGGCATATAATCAAAGCATGTTATTTAAATTTCGTACATCATTATGCAAGAGTGAGATTGTTTTACCATTGAATTGAATGAATATTTAATTCTAATCAATTAACTCCTTGAATCAATCTTATTTTTATTCTTGACTCAACTTTGAGTTTCGATATGAATATTTATTTCTCCTTGAGTAATCTTATAACCTGAAACTCTTTGAAACATACTTGGAATAAGATCATTAGTAGAAATCATATATTTATCAATTATTCTCAACATCATATATGATCACTATTTAATTTCAAACAATTTTAATCTTATAAACCAATTGATATAGATTGAGTCTTCTCAAGAAACATGTTTCTAATAAACATATTATCATTTACGTGCAAGAACATGAATCATCTCTCAATAATAACGATGTTATCTCATATCCTTCTAGATCCTTACATGATCATAAACATTTAAAAATCAGGAGATATAAATCATATGAGAAAAATATATTATCATGTATATAGCAAGAAACTTAGGCCTTGTTTGGTAACCCATCCCATTCTAGAAATTCTCATCTCATTTCTAGTTTCTGTTTGGGAATAGCATTTGGTAAACCTATTTCTATTTCCATCCCATTTCAATATGGGAACTGTGCCCATTTCATTGTATAGGAAATAGGAATCGAAAAAAAATCGTTTCAAACCCTTCCCATCCCAAAACAAAAAGGATATGCTTGGTATTACGAGAATTGTTAATGAGAGTTCTTCCTCTTTTATTCCTGATCGTCATTTTCCTCCTCACTTCCGCAATTTCTCCTCCATCTTCTCCTTCGATCTTCTATGATCACTTCTACGATCGATCGATCGTTTGAAGCTCCTCACTCCCGATCGTTCTTCGAAGTTGCTCTCCTTCTTCGTCGGCTCCTCTTCCCTTGTTCATCGCTTGTCGTTGCTATCTTGAAGCCGCTTGTTCGTCGCTATTTGAAGCTTTACAATCCGTCGTCGCATAGAAAATTAGGGGTACCAGGTAATCTTCTATCTCTCCCTATTTTTGTATGCAATGTCTGTCGAGTTTGATGAGAATCAAACCCTAGATCTAGGGTTTTGGGTTCGTTCAACAAAATTTTGTCATACATCTATTGTGTTTGTACAAATCTGCAATAATTTCCCCTAGATCTAGGGTTTTAGGTTAGTTTGGTTTGCGATTATAGGGTTTGTGTTTGCCATTGCTCTGTTTGGTTTGCGATTTCTCTATTTGCGATTTCTAGGGTTTGTGTTTGCGATTCTAGATGTGTTTATCATACATCTATTGTTCTATTCTGTTGTGATTCAAGGGTTTGTGTTTACGATTTCTCTGTTTGGTTTGCGATTTCTCTGTTTGCGATTTCTATGGTTTGTGTTTGCGATTCTATATGTGTTTGTCATACATCTACTGTTCTGTTCTGTTGCAATTCTTGGGAACGCTTCTGTTCTGTTGCGATTCTTGTGAAACCTGGATTAAACCCTTGTATAATTGTATAATCCCAGTTCCAATTTTGGTGTTTTTGTTCCTAATTTTATGTTACCCAAAAATTTTGGAACACAAACAAACATTTGGGAACAATTATGTTCTGTTGCTAAAATCTGTTTGAATTTTCTCTATTTAGTTCTTCATCTTAGCTATGAATTTATTCATATTACTTTGTCATATTTTCAAATGGTAGTGGTTTTTGGTGGTTATTGTTTCAATTGTTCTATGTTGTGCACTATATATATTATATGTTCTAAGTTTTTCGCATAGTAAACACTTAATATTGTAGATGGCCACCATTGATGCTGAAGAAAATGTTGTCCTTATTTCGGAACGAACCTCAAAATCGAAGGTTGATTTTCTATATAAATATCACACCAATAATATACCAATTTTTCAGTAACTATTTCAATTATTTTTTACTTGCAGAGATGAGTCCGGTCAACAACTATGACCCTCCTCGACATTGAAATTTGACAAGAATTTTGTTTTCATTTTTTTGGGGATGTAATATGATTCTAATTCTAATGATGTTGCTTGTACATCTCATCATTGAGCTAGTTGTTGTATCTAAGTATGTGAAAAGGTGAAAATGAACATGTATTGTAGAACAAAACAATTTGTATGTACGTACATAATTTTAACATCTATGTTTAATTATATCGCGTGTGATTTGCTTGAATTAGGTGTAATTTTATATTTATTATCATAAAAAAAAAAAAAAATAAATAAATAAAAAATAGGATTTTACACTAACAATTCTACACTTAAAAAAAATTTGAAATAAATAATTCTTTATCAAACGTAATTCTATTTCCATAAGGAAACAAATTCTGTCTTTAGCAAATACCATCCTGTTCCTAGAACAAAATAGTCTGACAGAATTATTCGTTACCAAACGTGATTCTGCTCCTAAAAAGAAAACAGATTTCCCATCCCATTCCCCATCCTACCTTAATATCCATAAATATGTTCATGTACACAAAAATATTAACTTGAAACACTAAGCACAATTGATATGCATTCAAATGATCATATATGGTATCAAAAAGAATTCTCATACTTTCGTATTAATATTAACTATATAAATCTTATGATTAAATTAAATCATTTAATTCACCTAATTTAATTTCTAAATCTCATAACATGTTTTAAACTTAAACACACGACTACTACTTGATATAAGCACATAAAAACATGTTAATACTCCTTAACTAAACTTGATTATCAGAATCACCATGCAATATTTCTAAAATAACAATTAAACGCATAATTGAAAATAGGCCTTAGAAACCATCACCAACTAACCTATTTGGCAAGTTGGACACCTCTCTCTTTAACAAATTTAATAAATTTAAAATGCGGAGAGTTAGAAGTATCTTTTCTCTCGTTCGGGATAACTTTGCTCTTTACCTCATTTATACCGATAATTGACTTGGGTGCACAATTCCTCTTGTCCTGTTCGTATCCTCTCTGCCTTTGATTATTGCCATTTGATGTATTAATGATTCCTTTTTCACGTATCGCTTGTGGCTTCTTGGTGATATCCCATCTTGGTTTTTGTACAACGTTTCTCTTTGCACATGTCTCTTGTGGCCTCTTTGCAACTTCACTTCTTGTCTTTAGTGCATATTTTCACTTTGTATACGTTGCTTGTGGATCCTTGATGACTTCTTGTCTTGGTTTTGATATAACTTATTTGTTTGTTCCATCTTGTCCACTCCCGACATTATGTAATTCTGCACAAGACATTTCAACAGTTATCTTCGGTATCCTTTTTATATTGGATCTGTCCTTGTTAGACATAAACTTAGGGTTCCTGAATGGACATAATACTTTAAAATTCCCAACCCTATTACATTAATAATATCTCAAATCCAATTTATCATAGAAAGCACGAGATGTAAAATAAGAATAATTTCTTACAATGGAATCATAACTATCATTGGCTTGTGATGAAGGATGAGACGATGAAACATATCCACTTTGCCTAGAAAAATTATTTTCAGAATCTCTCGAAACAGACTTCAGGTCGGATTTTAATTTTTCAAATTTTTTTCTTAAGTAAATCGATTTTAGAAACAAGATCTGACCTTTCCCTGGAAATCATGTCAAAATTATTTTTTAAAACTCTGTTTTCATTTTTAAGAGAATTCACTTTAGAGAGCAAAGTATTAATTTAAAAAACAACGTCCGAAAATTCTTTTGTACCACAATAATTATCCAAATTCACTTTAGATTTTCAAACACTTTTTCCAACATTTTCAAAAGAATCGATTTTTGTTTTTAAACTCAAGCTCTCTTTAGCAAAAATTAGTGTGAATTAAAATAATTGTTTCATAACAATATGAACATTTTCATTATCATCATCTCCATCACTACCACTAAAATCATAGGAATCATACATCACATTGTCATATAAGGATCTATCACCATCAAGAGAAGATATACAAAAAATATTATCCATGGTGTGTGCACATGATTAATTTAGCTAGGATGTTAAGCCTAACGAGTTAAAACCAATTCTGATACCAAGACGTGTTCGGCAAGCTGCTTATCAACAAATGACGATCAGGTATTACAACAGAAGGGTTCGCCCTAGGTCATTCGACGTTGGCGACCTCGTCATCCGAAAAGTAACCCTAGCCACCAAGGACTCAACCATAGGTAAACTTGATCTATCTTAGGAATGGCCATATCGTGTCACTCGTTATACCCGTCTCGGCACTTACAAGTTGTAGGCAAACTTTATCCATCCTGGGAATGGCCATATCGTGTCACTCGTATTGTCCATCTCGGTACTTATGAATTGGAGACTAAGAAAGGTGTCTATCTGAGGCACCCTTGGAATGCAGAACATTTGAAATGCTACTACCCTAGAGAGGAAGCTCCGGTGGACTTGTAAAGTTTTTCATTTTTTGAAGTTTGTAAAGAAACTACTTATAAATAGAATAAATATTTTGTTCAACCAATTCTCCATTCTCCAAATTTTGTCGATGGTAGTGAAGCGTAGCCCCCATCCCATCTTGGATTGGGACGAGCAGCCTTCCTCACGAATTTCCAAACTGCATGCATGCTGGGATGAGCAGCCTTCCATCTCATCTCAGACAAAGATGTGCCTCTCCCAGCTTCTCGTTAGAGAGAACTAGCATCCTGACGCGCAACGTCAGGGGTAATCTCCGTAAATAAACCCATCCTGGCGCATCGCATTGAGAGTGTAACCAGACCCTCTCTACAGATTGATAGTTTGTGGCCGGGGACTAACCAAGGTCGTCTTTCGCTTTCCGAACATCGATTGAGTCTAAGAACCTACAGGTAAGCATCTTAACCATGACAGTCGAGCTAATCTCAGGGGACATAAAGGGAAGATGCCCCTGGAACGACAATTTGGGATAACTAGAAAAGGCTCAGGGATGAGCCACACTAAAGAGAACCCACCTGTGATCAGCCACAGAGGGCTGACCTAAGGTCACCCTCTGAGGACTGAGAGTGTCAGATTCCATACAAGTATCACCCCTACACTATACCCTACCATCCAAGCTTTGCTCAGATGCTAGGCTAGGGGCAGGAATGTTATGGATATGATGAAACAATACGAAATGATGTCTTTCTCGAGAAGGGGAGACATGATCTCTTCTCAGCGTTTAGCTCGAGAAGGGGAGGTATGATTTATACTCAGTCGCTTGTTTGAGAAGAGGTAGAAAACCGAGTGGAACAAACTTGAATTTTTCAAGCAAAAACGAACGAAAATTCCACAAGTGTCAAGGATTATCTGCCAAGAACAGATTACCGCCGATATCGAAAAGAGTTGCAAAATGACGTCCATTTGGCTAAGGCAGAAAGCAAATATCATAGCTAAAAACGCCCAAGTCTTTAAGAATGACCGAGCAGGGGGCAGGGGCTTAAGTCTATCTTCGAGACGGGTTCAAGAAATTTACCAAGCAAGAATCCAACTTTATGATCTGGCAACTTGCCAAGCTCAGGCCTTTCCCCGTCTCGGTATTTTCGATATAAGGGTGGGAGCAAAGCTCTGCCATCGGGAAGAAAAGCCTTTATGCTTTAATGGAGGCAACTTTCCAAGGATAGACAAAAACTCAAATGATACATAGATACAAATTTTGAAGCAATAAAGAAGATCATGCAAAAAATTATGCAAGTGTTTAGAATTTTTCGAGAAGAGATTAAAAGGGAATCTTCATTCATTCATTCATCCAAGCGTCCATTACAAATTCTGGGCCACAAACCCTACACAAAAGGGCCTTTTTCAAGGCAAAGGGGTTGGGGCTCCAAAAAAGACATACAAGCATATAATAATAATAAAAAAATAAAGAAAAAAGGCACAAGTTTTTGTGGTTAATTCATGATTGAGTTGGGTTGGGGTTGAAATTCTTTACTGAGCAGAAGAGGATGGTCCAGCCTCATCTCCGCCAGTGGAGAACGGTCTAATTTTGCTTTCGCTAGTGGGAGGCTCATTTTACTCAGCTTCAATGTATCTCTGCACGGTACATGTTTCGCCCTAGCAGGCGACGACTTCCTCCATCTCGGCAATAATGTCTCCTTGTACAGCTCCGGCGTCATCTATTTTGGGCCCATCATGTAAGACCCTAACTTCCGTACATGCATATTCATTAGCCGTATTTCAGAATATTTACAAAATAACGGGGTAAAATGTGTTATTTCTAATTTAAATTAAAAAAATTTAGGGGTCAATTAGTAATTTTAGAAATATTTATTTTAAATTTTGGGATTTAGATAATAACCTAAAGGAAATTTAGAGGAGATTAATGTAATTTGGGAAAAAGATTATATATATACACGATTGTGAGGAAATAGGGATCCACGTGGCAGCAATTGGGGTCAAATAAACACCACTTCTATCATGCATATATATATACATGCAACCCATACACACACATTTTGATGGAGCCTCAAAAGAAGAAGAAAACAGAAAGAGGAAAGGAGAGAGAGAGTTCGGTCGGCGACTGCATGGGTGAGGGTGTGTGTTCTGATCGTTGCCGGAGTGTGTCATTGTTCGTCCGATGGTGTGGGGGTGTCGTCATTCAGTAGGTTGACATGTTGTGTTCGTCGCGGACGGTGGGTTGCGTTGATGGGTTCGGCGGGTGTGTGTAGGGGTGTCGACGTGTGTGTGCGTGTTGTCGTCGATTTCAGGTGAGTGAGTAATAGGCCATCGTCATCAGTCTACTGTGAGTGTGTGGGTGTGTGTTCTGTCCACCGGCAGTGTGTGCATGATCGTCGCCATTCACCGGTGTGTGCGTTCGGTTCGTCGTCGAGTGTATGGGTTGCCGGAGGTGGGTGTGTTCTGATTGTTCGGCGACTGTGTGGGGTTGTGTGGTGGTACCGTTTGGTCTGGATGTGTGATCATCAATGGTGTGGGGGTGTTCCTCTGGTGTGAGGGTGGGTGCTGCCGGCCGGAGTGTTAGAGAGAGAGAGAGAAGGTGGGTATTGATTTGGGGTGAGTGTTTCGTTCGGCGTCGTGGGTGTTCCGTCTTGGTAGATGTGTGGCATGATCGGAGCAAGGTCAGTCGGTGGTGAGTCCCAAAGTAGAAACATAAAACGAAGTGAGAGAGACGGAGTTGTCGGTGATGTCGTCGTTTGGCGGGGAGTTTGTTCAGTCGACGGTGACTGGGAGGGTGCGTGTGGTCGGCTTTCAGGGTGTGTGTAATCTGTGACGGTGTGCTAGTGATTGGTGTAGGTCGATTGGCGGCTGGTTCAAACAGACACTGAAGTAGAAGCTGAAACAAAGAAGAGAAAAGAAAGAAGAAAAAGGAAGAAGAAAAGGGGAAAAAAAAAAAAAAAAAGGGAAAATGACACAAACCACCCCACCAAAAATCCAAAACCCATCTCGTGACCGCCGAACGATTTAGAAACAGGTAAAATTTCAAATCAATTATTAATTCTCGTTAAATTAAATTTTTATTTAGCAATACAATTCCTGTAATCGTAACAATTTCGCAACGGTTAATTTTAATAACGTTTTTCGTTAAGTATTAGTGTAGTTTATTAAATTAAATTCTAGCATCAAAATTTTGTAACCAGGATAATAAATTTGGGACCATTCACAATGATTAGTAACAGAGTGAAATTGACCGAATAAATTTTTTTACAAATAAAAGGTGGGGAATAGGAAATTACGAAAATTTGGGTATGCATTGCGTGGTTTGGTTATTTCTACATAAAATATTAATTTAGACCCTGTCACTTTTAGGTTCGTAGGCACCGGAGTACCAGTAGGGAATAGGCGGTCCAAGTTTTTGAAAATAGATAATCAGGTGAACGTACTGTCTTTTTGCCAAACTATTTTCTATGTATATATATGATGACATATGTGTTTACTTACACTGTACGATTTCATAAATGAAATGGTTCAAGTACGTTTTTGGGGTGAGTTGGTAAAATGAATTTCTGGGGAATTATGTTAGTTTCTAAAAGAAAGATTAAAAATATTTTTTGTTGGATATAGGTGGTACTTTTAAAAAGGAGAGTGAAAAACGTGATTTTGGAAATTCTCCCCGAAAGGGGTGTGGTTTATATTTTCCCCATAAGGAGTGTGGATTTTTGATAATGTGGTGTGAAAATGTATTTCTTCCCGTAAGGGATGTGGATTTTTAACTATACTGATGATTTTGACGATGCCATAGTTGTTTTCCCCAAAAGGGGTATGGATTATATTTCTCCCCGTAAGGAGTGTGAATTCTTCCCTTGGGATGTGGATATTTCTCCCCATAAGAGGTGTGGATTATATTTCTCCCCAAAATGGGTGTGGATATTTCGTAGGAAGGCATTCCTATAGATGTTACGGTGCCGTTGTAACTCCTGATCGTGAGGTTAAAACGATCACTATGGCTAGCCAGTGTGTGTTGTGGTGGAGTGGTGTGTTTGAGATACGTGTTTGAGGTGTATATTTGAGATGTGGTGTTTTACTTATATTGGGTGATTTATTATTTATTATAATGATTGGTATGATTTTATACTAGATGGATTTGGATGGAGTTTATCTATATCGCTTTATTTTCACTGCTTATATACTGGAGATTTTACGAGTTATGTGGTGTTTATATACTTATGCTTGATCCATATTTAATTGTGGTAATATTTAGAATGTATTATTATTTTAAAAATGTTTTACTAAGAAGGCAGTACATTCGCAGGTACAGCAACTAGGAGTCGGTCCCCTACTAGCACTAGGTAGAGTCCGACGATGGTGTAGTATGGAAATATTTTGGGAGGAGCTGTCTGAGTCGAACCTGTGAAATTGTTGTTATTATAACTCAGGGACGGGTGTGTCCCCAGTTGGAGATGTTGTATATGGTCAAAATTTGTGGTTGTATATTTTTGTATGCACTTTGTCGTTTACTAGTGAGTTCGACGTTAAGATAAGGTCGTGTCGACGTCATGCCAGCCCCACGGTGACGGGTGTCCGAGATGGGGTGTGACAATTTTGGTATCAGAGCCTAGGTTATAGGTTCTGCAGACTTGCCAGTAGTTGTGTCGATAGAGGATCATGAGATATTAAGACGTGTCAGTCGTCTAGTCAGTAGGGAACTTTGAGATAGGGTGTCGATAGGTGGTGTCGAGCCAGTGGTGGACCATGAGATAGGGTATCCATAGGTGGGTTCGGCACGTGAGTAATAGTTATTGCATTGCATTAGATTGTACGTTGGCATCGTGCATGGTTATTTGTCTTGTTGGTAATTAAGGGGAGCGACGAAATTGTGATACCGCCAGTTGGTGGTTCGGGTAGTGTGGTTGGTAGTGGTAATGGGTGGATCGCGATTGTGGGGGTGCTAGTGGCTGGGAATATTAAAAATTATAATTGATAAGTAATTCTATTTATAGTATTTGACATTGGGATTCTTTGTCGGAAGTACGTAATATTTTATTGTTAAACCAACAGTATGGCAGAGCACACTTAATTTGTCCAATGTTAAGTTATTCATTAAATTAAATTGGTAGACAACATTTTATTTATTACACGACACACTGCGCTACTATTTGAGATACTCGGATAATATCATAAATGTGTGGGTGTGCTCGTGATTTTATTGGAGAGGAAGGTTCACATGTTTAAAATAGAAAGAGATGATCATTCGGCGGTATGGAATTAAATCTGATTTGATAAAAACGCAAGAGACAAGATGTGGACTAATCTAGAAAGGATTTACTTTGGAAATACGTGTTAGGTTGACGGGCAGGTAAATTAAAAGTTATGCGAAATGGGTAAACGCAGCAAAAAAAAAAAAAAAAAATGATGTGTAGAAAGTAGCCGAGAACTATGAGTCTATGTTAAAAAGTTAGTGCGTATAAATATAGTTCACTTCGTATTGGTGGTAGGAAGTTGTCGGTAGATCTATTACCCTTGAATATTTACGATCTTGATGTAATATTGGGTATAGATTTGTGGTTCGGCTATCATGCCACGGTGGATTGTTTTAAAAACGAAGTGATATTTTGAATCTTAGGTGAGCCGGAATTTGTATTCTCGGGAAACAGAATTATCTCTCCTGTCAGTTTGATTTCAGCCTTAGTTGCCAGGAGATTATTGAAGAAAGGATGTCAGGGATACCTCGCGCACATGATTGATACCAGTCAGAGAAAAAAAAAATTCAAACGGCGGATATTTCAGTGGTCAGAGATTTTTCCCAACATATTTCTAGAAGAATTGCTAGGGTTACCAGTAGATAGGGAGATGGAAGTCATTATTGAGTTACTTCTAGGAACTGCTCTTATATCAATTCCCCCTTATCGTATGGAGCCTACCAAGCTGAAAGAATTAAAAGTGTGGTTGCAAGATTTATTAGACCATGGGTTTATCAGACCTAGTGTTTCCCCATAGGGAGCTCCAGTGTTGTTCGTGAAGAAGAAGGATGGCACGTTGAGAATGTGTATCGACTATTGGAAGTTGAATAGGGTGACGGTTCGTAATAAATATCCGTTGCCCAGGATTAATGATCTGTTTGACCAACTGCAGGAGGCTAGGGTGTTTTCCAAGATAGACCTTCGAACATGATATCGCAAGTTGAAAGTCAAAGACAATTTTGGTATTAGAGCCAGGTTTCGATCCTGGGACGTGTGGGTTATGGGTCCAAATTTAATTCCAATGTCTCTGCCTCAAATTTAATTCCTTCTAAGTAAACAGATATTTCAAACTTTGGTGGTCAGTGTAGATTTCTCACGTCTCGCCATACAAGTAGTGTCTCCAAATCTTTAAGGCAATTATAATCGCTGCCAGCTCCAAATCATGCGTTAGATAATTTTGCTCATGATTCTTCAGTTGTCGAGATGCATATGTGATACATGACCATGCTGCATCAGAACACATCCTAGCCCTTGGTGGGACGCATCACTATAAATCACAAAACCACCCCTTCCGTCAAGAGGGATAGTATTGGTGCCGATATCACTCTACTCTTCAACTCCTGGAAACTCTATTCGCATTTGTTAGTCCACTCAAATTTGAATTCCTTGTGGGTTAGACGAGTCAACGGGGCCGCTATAACAGAGAATCCCTGCACAAATCGTCGATAGTGACCTGCCAATCCTAAAAAGCTTCGAACTTCAGTCACACTTTTCGGCCTTTCCCATTGGATAACAGCTTCAACTTTCTTTGGGTCCACTTGAATACCATCTCCCGAGATAACATGTCCCAAGCATACAACTCTATCCAACCAAGACTCACATTTACTGAATTTCGCATACAGTTACCTTTCTCACAAAATCTGCAACACAAACTTGAGATGCTCTGCATGTTCTTCTTTGTTTAGGAGTAGATCAATATATCATCAATGTACACGATAATAAACTGATCTAGATAGGGTTAGAAGATCCGATTCATCAAATCTATGAAGGCAGCATGGGCATTCGTCAATCCGAATGGCATAACCAGAAATTCATAGTGTCCATATCTCGTATGGAACGTCATTTTCGTCATAGTACTGTCTTTGACTTTGAGACCGACACTAATCGACCGTATTATAGAAGCGCGAAAATGGAATGCCCAATTGGAAAAGATCCGAAATGAAGTGAAAAATGGTCACAGAGCTGACTATCATGTTAGGGATAACGATGAGGCTTTGATAGTGGGAAATAGACTGTGTGTACCTAATGATGCCAATCTAAAGAAGGATATCTTGGAGGAAGCACATAGCTCAACATATGCAATGCACCCAGGCAGCACCAAAATGTATCGGGATCTACGAGCACACTATTGGTGGAATGGAATGAAACGAAAAATTGTTGAATTTGTTGCCAGGTGTCTCATTTGTCAGCAAGTTAGGATCGAGCACTAACGTCCAAGTAGGTTATTGCAGTCTCTACTTATTCTAGAGTGAAAATAGGAGCATATCACGATGGATTTCGTTTCGGGATTGTCTCGTACTCAAAAGGGGCATAATTCTATCTGGGTGATTATTGATAGGCTTACTAAATCTGCTCATTTTTTTGCCGTAAAAACGACGTACTCTCTGAATAAGTATACCCAATTATATATTGACGAAATTGTTAGACTACATGGTGCGCCGGTTTCCATAGTGTCGGACAAAGATCTGAGATGTACTTCAAAGTTCTGGCTGTGTCTCCAAACTACTCTAGGTACCGCTTTTCATCCTTAGATTGATAGTTAATCAGAGCATACGATTTAGACGTTGGAGGATATGTTGAGGGGTTGTGTTCTGGAATTTTCTGGTAGCTAGGATGATTATTTGACGTTGATGAAATTTGCCTACAATAATAGCTACCATTCGGCAATTGAGATGACACCGTATAAAGTGTTGGATAGCAGGAAATACAGGAGTCCAGTCCAACGGGCTGAACTGAGATGGGAAAAAAAGAAATTACTGATGTTGGGTATAGCCCAAATGACGGTAGACAATGTAAAGGTGATTTAGGAAAGATTGAGAATTGCTCAGAGTCACCAAAAGAATTATGCTGATGAGTGTAGGAGGGAGTTGGAATTTGAAGAGGGCAATCATGTATTTTTACGTATATCCCCATGAAAGGACATAATGAGATTCAGGAGGAAAGGAAAGTTAAGTCCGAGGTATATAGGGCCATACAAAATTTTAGAACGGGTTAGTGCGACAGCTTATCGACTTGCCTTACCCCCAGGATTGTCCAGATTACACGACGTTTTCCACGTGTCGATGCTTAGGAAATATGTACTAGATCCTTCACATGTGTTGACTTCTCAGCCAATTGAGTTGGAAGAAGATTTGACATACGTTGAGGAGCCAGTCCAGATCTTAAGTCGTAAAGATCAGGTGTTGTGGACGAAAACGATTCCATTAGTGAAAATGTTATGGCACAGTCATTCGATAGAGGAGGCGACGTGGGAGCGAGAAGACAAGATGAGAGATAAATAACCGCACTTGTTCGATCAAGGTAACTAAAATTTCGGGACAAAATTTCTTTTAGGAGGAAAGGGTTGTAAGACCCTAACTTCCGCACATGTATATTCATTAGCCATATTTCAGAACATTTAGAAAATAACGGGGTGAAATGTGTCATTTCTAATTTAAATTAAAAAAATTTAGGGGTCAATTAGTACTTTTAGAAATATTTATTTTAAATTTTGAGATTTAGATAATAACCTAAAGGAAATTTAGGGGAGGTTAATGTAATTTGGGAAAAAGATTATATATATATATATATATATATATATACACGATTGTGAGAAAATGGGGATCCACGTGGCAGCAATTACGGTCAAAGAAACACCACTTCTATCATGCATATATATATACATGCAACCCATACACACATATTTTGATGGAGCCTCAAAAGAAGAAGAAAACAGAAAGAGGAAAGGAGAGAGAGAGTTCGGCCGGCGACTACATGGGTGAGAGTGTGTATTCCGATTGTCGCCGGAGTGTGTCGCTATTCGTCCGGTGGCGTGGGGGTGTCGTCATTCGGTGGGTTGTCGTGTTGTGTTCGTCACAGACAGTGGGTTGCGTTGATCGGTTCGGCAGGTGTGTGTAGAGGTGTCGACGTGTGTCTGCGTGTTGTCGTCGATTTCAGGTGAGTGAGTAATAGGCCATCGTCGTCGGTCTACTGTGAGTGTGTGGGTGTGTTTTCTGTCCACCGGCAGTGTGTACATGATCGTCGCCGTTCGCCAGCGTGTGCATTCGGTTTGTCGTTGAGTGTGTGGGTTGTCGGAGGTGGGTGTGTTCTGGTTGTTCGACGACTGTGTGGGGGTGTGTGGTGGTGCCGTTTGGTCTGGATGTGTGATCATCGACGCTGTAGAGGTGTTCCTCCAGTGTGAGGGTGGGTGCTGCCGGCCGGAGTGTTAGAGAAAGAGAGAAAGTGGGTATCGGTTTTGGGTGAGTGTTTCGTTCGGCGTCGTGGGTGTTCCGTCCTCGTAGATGTGTGGCATGATCGGAGCAAGGTCGGTCGGCGATGAGTCCCAAAGCAGAAACAGAAAACAAAGTGAGAGAGAGGGAGTCGTCGGTAATGTCGTCGTCCGGCGGGGTGTTCGTTCAGTCGACGGTGATTGTGGGAGGGGGGTGCATGTGTTCGACGTTTGGGGTGTGTGTAATCTGTGACGGTATGCTTGTGATTGGAGTAGGTCGGTCGGCAGCTGGTTCTAACAGACATTGAAGCAGAAGCTGAAATAGAGAAGAGAAAAGAAAGAAGAAAAGGAAAAAAAAAAAAAAAAAAAAAAAAAGAGGGAAAATGACACAAACCACCCCACCAAAAATCCAAAACCATCTCATGACCGCCGAACGATTCGAAAACAGGTAAAATTTCAAATCGATTATTAATTCTCGTTATAAATTTTTATTTAGCGATACAATTCCTGTAATCGTAACAATTTCGCAACGGTTAATTTTAATAACGTTTTTCGTTAATTATTAGTGTAGTTTATTAAATTAAATTCTAGCATCAAAATTTTGTAACCAGGATAATAAATTTGGGACCGTTCACAATGATTAGTAACAGAGTGAAATTGACTAAATAAAAATTTTTACAAATAAAAGGTGGGGAATAGGAAATTACGAAAATTTGGGTCTGCATTGCGTGATTAGGTTATTTCTACATAAAATATTAATTTAAACCCTGTCACTATTAGGTTCGCAGGCACCGGAGTACCTGATAGGTGTGAAAAACCTATCTATTTCCAATCTGAATTGGTTAATTTTCGAATATGTTTATAGTTATTTTTATTATGTTTTAATTAGTATTTATACTTTCTGTATAACTCAGGTGTGTGGGTCAAAAATATAGGAAATTGGAGCTAAAATGATGAGATCTAACCAAAGCGGTTCGAAGTTACGGTGGATAAACAAGCTCGGAGGCTAAAAGACGAAACAGGCCCACCGCTTAAGCGTCCAGACCACCGCTTAAGCGGTGGAAATGCAGAGAAGAGCAAAATGTTACTGACGGATGATCGCCACAGCGGAAATTCTACCGCTTAGGCAAAAATCCAGTAGAGGACGAATAAGGGCTACTGACAGCCGCTCGCCTAGGCAGAAATTCTACCCCCTAGGCAAAAATCCAACAGAATGTTCTCCATCCCACCGCCTACTTCACCGCCCAGGCGATCAGACTTAACCAACCTAATTCCGCCTAGGCGGATTTGCCCTGCACAACCTTTAGATATTTTTAGGATATTTTTGCTATAAATATCCCCTCTCCTCCCCTTTTGGCCGGATCTCTCTCCTTTCTCTTGTATTTTTGAGCCCTTTAGGCTATAGTTAAGCCTAGGGTTAGGGATTTTAGTGGTGGAGCTCGCATCCCGAAGTGGGGAAGACGGCGAATCGATCGTGGAGCGTTCTTAGCGGTTTATCTTCGGACGAGGCTAAGTTCTTCGATCGTTTTTCCTTATTTCTTTATCTTTGGAGCATGTGAGCATGTTTAGCTCGTTATTTTCTTATATGCGGCTATGGCCCCGAGTTAAATATGGATTATAGTAGGGATTAACCTATAATTTATAAATACGTTGTTTGGATGATTTCGGTGTTTCGTTTGTGTTTGTTCTTCGTAGTTTGATTGTATTTATCGTATTGTTTGTTTATTATTCTTGGATTGATAAATGGAGAATACGGGGTTTTGACAAACCCCAGATTCGGATTAAGGTAAACAAACGCCACGATTCTATAACCCAGTCGGGGTTTGAATCGTGGACAATCGATGACGTTAGGCAAGACACACGCTACCTAGGGTCGTTAAGACGTTGAGGGGGACCTCTTCGTTGACTTAAAGTTGCATTATATCCCTCGTCTTACACTCGGAAGAGGTGGCGAGGGAGTTTTAGAACGGAGATTGTCGATAGGATAAATACAACGCGACGATCCAATAACCCGAGAGGGAGTTGGATTGTGTGTAATCAATGACGCTGGGCGAGACTCACGTGACCTAGGGTCGTTAAGACGTTGAGGGAGACTTATCCGTTGACTCGAAGTCATGTATTTCCCCGTCTTACACTCGGGAGAGGTGGCGGTGGAGTTTACGTACCGAGGTTGTCAAATAGGTCGAACAACGTAAACACGAGTAAATCGAAATCGAACACGTATTTGTAAACACGTTAATCCCTATACAATTCTTCACCCTAAAACATATTAACATGATAGTGTAGTTAATTTAGGATATATTAGTATTAGTTTAATTAATTAAATACATTTGTTTTTCGCCTAAATAAAATTAGGTCACGACAAACGCGGTATTCGATACTAACGACAACAATCCCTGTAGATACGATAACCCGATCTTAATGATCATACTATACTAAAACTTAGACCTCGTATACTTGTGAGTGTAAGTAGCGGCGTGTTTTTCCCGCGCTACCAGTACTAGTAGGGAATAGGCAGTCAAAATCTTCGAAAACGGATAATCAGGTGAGTGTACTGTCTTTTTGCCAAACTATTTTCTATGTATATATATGATGACATATGTGTTTACTTACACTGTACGATTTCATAAATGATATGGTTCAAGCAGGTTTTTGGGGTGAGTTGGTAAAATGAATTTCCGGGGAATTATGTTGGTTTCTAAAAGAAGGATTAAAAATAATTTTTGTTGGATATGGGTGGTACTTTAAAAAGGAGAGTGAAAAACGTGATTTTGGAAATTCTCCCCGAAAGGGGTGTGGTTTATATTTTCCCCATAAGGGGTGTGAAATTTTGACAATGTGGTGTGAGAATGTATTTCTTCCCATAAGAGATGTGAATTTTTAACTATACTGATGATTTTGACGATGCCATAATTGTTCTCCCCGAAAGGGGTGTGGATTATATTTCTTCCCTTGGGATGTGGATATTTTTCCCCATAAGGGGTGTGGATTATATTTCTCCCCAAAAGGGGTGTGGATATTTCATAGGAAGGCATTCCTACAGATGTTACGGTACCGTTGCAACTCTTGATTGTGAGGTTAAAACGATCACTGTGGCTAGTTAGTGTGTGTGGTGGAGTGGTGTGTTTGAGATGTATGTTTGATGTGTATGTTTGAGATGTGGTGTTTTACTTATATTGGGTGATTTATTATTTATTATAGTGATTGGTATGATTTTATACTAGATGGATTTGGATAGAGTTTATCTATATCGCTTTATTTTCACTGCTTATATACTGGAGATTTTACGAGTTATGTGGTGTTTATATACTTATGTTTGATCCATATTTAATTGTGGTAATATTTAGAATGTATTATTATTTTAAAAATATTTTACTAAGAAGGCAGTACATTCGCAGGTACAGCAATTAGGAGTCGGTCCCCTACTGGCACTAGGCAGAGTCCGGCGATGGTATAGTATGGAAATATTTTGGGAGGAGCTGTCTGAGTCGAACCTGTGAGAGCTTCATTGTTGTTATTATAACTCAGGGACGGGTGTGTCCCCAGTTAGAGATATTGTATATGGTCAGAATTTGTGGTTGTATATTTTTGTATGCACTTTGTCGTTTACTAGTGAGTTCGATGTTAAGATAAGGTCGTGTCAACGTCACGCCGGCCCCACGATGATGGGTGTCCGGGGTGGGGTGTGACACATCATCTCCTTCAGCATCTGAGTAGTCCATGCCAATTTCATCAACTAGAAAGTTCGGATGCTGGTGACGCAGATTGCGGATTTAATATCTATGGCCGTCCTCCACCATCTTAGAGGCTAGGAGCTTTTTTATCTCGCCGAAGGCTGGAGACTTCATCCATTCACTTATGGCCTCTTCCTTGATCTTGGCTAGTGCAACCGTTCATTTTTTCTCCATTTCATCCATTCTCTCCCGAACAGTAGCGAGGTCAACCTCAAGCTTACTGGAACGGGATTTAAAGACCTCATTTTTCTCAATCAGCCTTGTCCTCTCCTTAGTCAGCTTTATCACATCCTCTCTAGCGCTGCTCTCACTCGCCATTAGCTGCTTGGTTATCTTATACCGTCTTCTCGCCCGGCCCAGGTGTTGCATGTGCTCCTCATTAAGTTTTTGCTCTCTCTCCAAGGTAGAGTTGAGGCGTACAGATAGAGAAGAGACACTGGACAACACCTATAAAACATAAAAGAAAAATGTGTCATGTTATTACCTAATAACAAAGTGCAATGAATAGTCAAAATGAATTTTAGTGTTAGCCTTACCAATATCGCATCCCTTTCCAGCATGGCAGCAATCTGTGAATCTGTCTCAATATTTACTTGCTCTTAGTCTTGGGGGGGGATGATGTGGTTGACGTATACAAATAGCACATCAGGGTGGTCTAGGGCCCCTTGGCCGAGAAAAAGATTTGTGTCCGAGGTTAGGAAGGATACAGGGGTAGAAGCTTTGCCTGGATGGGGGCTCCAAGAGTCTCCTCATTTCTGGCTATTTTCGATCCCTCAGCCCTTATTCTTTCCATCTTCCTCTTCCCCCCTCTCTTGGCTCTCCCTGACCTACCCTTTCGGAAGAAGGCGTAGGGGCCTACTCTAATCGTAATGGTGTCTCCCTCCTAGTCGCAACCTTGGCTTCTCTCCGTTGTTTCTCTCTTCTCGTTGTCCTCCTTGGTTCATCTTCCACCCCGACGGGGACCTCACTTATGGAACTCATTATGGTAGTCTCTTCTTCCTCTTTGGCAGTTCCCCTCGGGGAACCTTCGCCTAAGGCCGAGAGACTTGTTTCTTCTCAGTAGTGGTTTTGGTTGCCCTTTTCTTCAGCAATCTCGTCAACACAACCTTATCCATCTCTGCGAAGAAAGCAAGAAGAGCTGGATGAGTAAGAAGCAAGAAAACATTAGGAAATTCAAGTAATCAACAACTTCCGAGAAGGGGAAACCTTACCATTTGCAATTTTCTGGTCAATCTCCAGTATTGGCAAACCAGGAGCACAATACAAATAACAACAGTACAGTGTCAATACCAGCTGGTGGTCATCTTGGTTGAACTCAGTATCCTATGCAATCCTCATTTGTTGTTGAATTAATGCACTAGGTCAGACTCTTTTTTCGTTGACCTTCCCTGAGACTATTCAAGGAAACAAAAGGGAATAATAGGAAAAACCGTCAAAATACCAAAAAAAAAAAAAAAAAAAAAAGAGAAAAACTACGCAATCGACGAATGACTCACAAAAAAAATCATTTTCACCTACAACACCTCACTCCCTAGGAATGGGGTTGACTCCTTTCTTATTGGGACAAAATTCCTAGCTGGTTCCTCCCAAGAAAAAGTATTGGGGCTTCCAGTTCTTCACCCAAGACTCAATACCCAAAAGAATATGTCTCCTAGAAGCGACATAGCACCACCCCATCCCGAAAGGCATGGATTTAGGAAAAAAAAGAGATTTAAACAAGTCTAGGGATGACTCTAGTCCCTCGACCTTGCAAATAATGAATGAATCCACAAAGGCTCGAATACAGTTAGGAGCAAGCTGTGGTGGACACAACTTGTATTCTAAGTACAGGGTCCGAATCCAAGGGTGGATCAGAAACTGTAAACCACCACGCAAGTGCTCCATATAAACCATGATAAAACCCTCGAGGGGGACGCATGCCCTATCCTCAAGAAGAAGAAGATGGGTCACCACCCCCTTTGGAAAGGTGTATTTGTTTCGGGCCTCACTAATATTTCCTCAGTCATTTTTATGCGATCCCCTAAATGGGACTCTATCTCGAAAGAGTACTCTCCCCTGTCCTGGCCTCATCTTCCAAGCTTGAGTTCACCTCCATGGTGGGGCCACTGGCAGGCCTAGCACCATCATCGTTGTCACAATGACCGAAAGGCCCAGCGTTACCCGAAGAACTCGCCCATTCCTCTGGGTAGGAGCAAGGCCAATATAGGAGGTCAACCCATCAAAAATGAGAGACATCTAGGGCCTATTTAGGAATGGTAGGCCCCAATACAGACTTGGAAGAAGAAGAAAAATGAACGAAAGACATGTTGAAGGAAAATGAGTTACCTGTTGAGAAGACGGTGCTCTAGAGTTTGAAAAAACGTAAAAATAAACTGAGGGTGCCTCCTTTATATAGGAGGGGACCTGTCCTTCCCAATCATCGAGAATGACGACAATTTGAAGGCGCCTGAAAATGATACACCGCTCAGAAATCGTATGGCCATGTGTTCCTTTCCCGTCGATTGAGTAGGTGGTGTGTCAGGGAGCATTGAAAAGGCGAGACTGAAGAGATGCAGGTGCGATGATACATGCACGTGATGACCACAGGCTTTTTCGCAGATCTAGGGCAGGCCAATCATTATCGTTCTCGGGTCGCCCGTTTGTATTCTCAGGCCTTTCTTTCCATTCTCGGGCTAACTGTTCCCATCCCGGAACTGCCTATTCTCCTTCTCATAAAGGAGGCCTGACCCCCATGCAACGCCCCTCATAGACCGAAAAAGGTCACTAACACCTCAAAAGACTCTAATAGAAGTAGCATAACTCCAAAAGAGGCTTACAATAAAGTCCACAGTCGAATTTCTTCTCAACACTAGGGACTGTTGGGCAACTGATAAGTAAAAAAATGGTCACCCCAACACAACCAATTGAAGACCGTCACATGTCCACGACTTTTCATTAAGGTCAGCTCATACCAAGGATTAAGTGTGAAGATTGCGCCAAGTAGAAGAACATTTCTAGCCATGCCAGCCATCCTAAAAGCCCCCAACACTCTTCAGGAAGGGCAGACGATCCACCGTTGGGATAAAAAATCCTTCCCCATCTCACCATTCACCACAGCGGCATTGCCCATCTTGGAAATCAACTCCGCAAAACTCCTCAGCAAAGCCCCCCTTCTGGACTCCGGTTATCCGAGAAGGGCAGGGTAGGAAGCTCCACATAACTCATTTTTCCCGTGTTTGGCTATCCGGGAAGGACATGAATCAAACTCCTCATCTCGGCTACAGTAGGAAAGTGTCCTTCTTAGTTTATGGGCTGGATTATTTTCCCAACCATAAATATCTATAAATATCTACAAATATCGTCTGACGTGGCCAACACAAGGTGTCCACATGACCTCTCCTCATTAGCTAAAGGGTCCATGGCCGACCTAAAATGCTCTTTGGCACCCTCTCATTGGCTAATGCCGAGATGGGACACTAATGTGACAATGAAGCGACATTAATCCTTGCTTAAGCCCTTAATCTAATCCACTTCATACCTATATATAGGAGGGCATACTATTGCCAAAGGTAGATGAATTTTGCTTTCTATTCTCGGTAGCTTATCTATAAATTTTTCCCTATGTACTGATTTCACGTTGGAGGGGACACGCCGGGACCATCTCGTCAAGTCTTTTGAGCAGGTTTCCAGGTGATTCCCATCTCGATTATGCCTTATCTCAAGCTTCGATTTACTTTTCCTGGATCACAAGGCTTTCTCACTCTTCTCTTCTCGACCCATGAGGCTTTTGGGCCTGTTCCAATTTAGACCTACCCCTTCTCGACCAGAGACTTTTCCACAAATAAGAAGCTCCACGGATTGAAGGTCTCCATTCTAGACCTCTCCATCTCCACCAGCGCTTATCGAACCATACTGTTGAAGTCACCCGAAATCCGTCATCCACAATATTAATAGAGTGGATGAAGTGATTTGTTTGTCCAAAGTGTTTTTCACCACTAACTAAATCTTCATAAGATTTAGTTTAGATGTGAGGATCCTATCTATGAAATTGTTGGGAGCTTTTTCCATTTCATTTGAATAATGGGAGCTTTTTGCCATTATTGAGAGTAGTGGGAAATTAAATAAAATATTATAAAAAAATAAATTAAATAAACTAATTTAGGATGCTTGAGAGTAGTGGAAAAATTTAACCTGCAAAACCGATTAGTTCTATGGAGACACCAGTTTGGTGTCGGCCAAAGAACCTCCGGCGTAAGAATAAATCGGTCTGTTTTAGAGTATTAGGCAAAACATTGAATGTAAAGATAATGTGATATATTTATCTTATTTATAGACTTACTCATCTCAATCGTTATTTGATCCCTCGGTCTTTCTCCACTTATTTGGTTAAGAATTACATCCTTAAATATAGCTAAATATAACTTGTATGGAAAATGTGGTCTTTGGAGACGTGATCTTGCATTTGTCCTTGCCAAACAAGGGTTTGGTCTTCTTGGATGTGAAGCTATTAGAGTAGCATATGTTTCTTGATTATGATGGTAGATAGGAGAGATCCATGACTGTGAGAAATGGATTTCACCGTTGGTGAGGGAGATCAAGGTCCCCTCCTCAAATGCCAATTGTGAATTGTTTATAAGCGAAAGAATTTGGGTGTTGGTAGTGTTCCATTAGGAATTTGGCAAATGGAGGATGAGTCATTAACTAGGATGATTGGAGATAAATAATAATATTAATAGAGTGGAAGAAATGATTTGGTTTGTCCATAGTGTTTTTCACCCCTCGTAAGATTTAGTTTAGATGTGAGGATCCCATCTATGAAATTGTTGGGAGCTTTTTCCATTTCATTTGAATAATGTGAGCTTTTTCCCTTTATTGAGAGTAGTGGAAAATTCAATAAAATATTATCAAAAACTAAATTAAATAAACTAATTCAGGATGATTGAGAGTAGTGGAAAATTTTTACCTGCAAAACTTATTAGTTCTAAGGGGACCCTGGTGTGGTGTCGGCCAAAAAACCTCCGGCGTGATAATAAGTCAGTCTGTTTTAGGGTATTAAGCAAAATGCTGAATGTAAAGATAATGTAATACATTTTCCTTATTTATAGACTTAGTCATTTTAATCGTTATTTGATCCCTTGGTCTTTTTCTATTTATTTAATTAGGAGTTATATCTTTAAATATAGCTAAATATAACTTGCATGGAAGACGTGGTCTTAATCATGGAGACATGATTTTGTATTTGTCCTTGCCAAACAAGGGTTTGGTCTTCTTGGATGTGAAAGCTATTAGAGTATGATATGTTTTTTTGATAATGATAGTAGATAGAAGACATCCATGACCGTGAGAAAAGGATCTCACCATTGGTGAGGGAGATCAAGGTCCCCTCCTCAAATGCCCATTGTGAATTGTTTATAAGTGAAAGAATTTGGGTGTTGGTAGTGTTCCATTAGGAATGGGCAAATGGAGGATGAGTCATTAACTACGATGATTGGAGATAAATAATAATATTAATAGAGTGGATGAAGTGATTTGGTTTGTCCATAGTGTTTTTCACCATTAACTAAATCTTCGCAAGATTTAGTTTAGATGTGAGGATCCCATCTATGAAATTGTTGGGGGCTTTTTCCATTTCATTTGAATAATGGGAGTTTTTTCCCATTATTGAGAGTAGTGGGAAATTAAATAAACTAATTTAGGATGATTGAGAGTAGTGGAAATTTTTTAAGAAGGTTATCATCATATTATTAAGAGTTGGTGTTTTTATCACTAAAACCACTTACTTCACAATTAAAAATGCTTATGGAATTTTGTTGTGGTTTTTACCCTCATCAATTCTATCCATTTTTATTATTATAAACAAAATACTAATGCATACCTTTCTATTATAATAACTATATCGGCACAAAAAAACTATCTCCGCATAAAAAAAAAAAAATTATTTTTCTTTATTAGTATAAAAAAAAAAAAAAAACAATACACAATTTTCTATTATTAAACCACTTTGAGTCTCTGTCTTTCATTTTTACTCTAATAGAAACAAAATAAGTATATGCGCTTTCTCTATCTCTCTCTCAAAAAGCATCATAAACTCCGACAGGTTGTGCCGTATCAAGCGGATACAATTACGACTTCAAACTTATCGAAAATAATATTTTTTTTAGTGTTTGTATTAAGATTTAGATAATTTCTTTCTTTCTGCATTTAAGCTGTATACAATTAGGGGATATGTTAATGCGTATATCGTTTTTTAGTATGTGGCTATTTGGAGACAGAACAAAATACGAAAGAGAAAAGATAACAAAATAAAAAATAAAGTTAACGGACCAAATCAAATAAGGCTTAAATATAATTGTATTTATTTTTACTAAAATGTGATATTGTCCTTACAATGCCACATATTAAAAAATGAATTAGCAAAGGCTCTTTATAAGTACAATTAGGTTCATCTAAAAATTCACCATTTCTTTTAAACATATAAAACTAAATTGTTTATAATGTTAATTATGCTCTTTATAAGTAAAATTATGTTCAACTAAAACTTCATCATCTCTTCAAACATTAATCAATATCTCAATTTGAACACATAAAACTAAATTATTTATAATGTTAAATAAAAACTGTTATTATAAAATCTAAACAATACATACTTAACTCGCACAAATAACATAAAAATTCACTAATTAATATAAAATTTAATTTATACAATAAATTAAAGTATATATGTAAATTACTTCAAACTCGAGCTTAGCGTGGGGCTAAAACTAATAAATAACTTTGATTCGAACCCACCAGCTTATCAAGGAGGGGGCCTCAATGTGGCAAGTAGGATTTTAGTCACCAATTTATATATTCTTTTAGGTGGTTAGTGTTTTGGTTTTTCTATTTTTACTTCCCATAAGTGGGGATGAGATTAAGAATTTTATTTCCATTGTGTAGTATTCCAAAATTAGAAACATGTTTACAAATGACCAATATTGTTCTCAAATTGTTTCTTTTAATTTATGAAAACAAAAATAAAAAACATGTTTGTTTTCAATATTTGTTTTTTTTTTCTCTTTAAATGTATGGTGGCCAATGGCATGGTTGTGGTGTAACGACTCGGTTTCCCAGGGCCGCCACGCGATTTCTCCCATTGAAAAATTTACGCTAAAATCGAATGACGCATATCTGATTATTAATACAATTGAGAATTTTTACGAATACGACGATGATAACTCATCAAATCAATTACCAATAATGAATTAACATTAATAAACATATTAAATTATGTTAAATACCACAATGATTTCTCAAATGAATCACTCTAGTAAATTATGATAATATTAAGGGTCAAAGTGTAAAAACACTTCAAAAAATAAGATGATGTCACTCCCCTAACTTTTGGCATCATTCATTTATGTTTTGTGTTGGAATGAATATAGTTTTTGTGATATTACCCCCAATAATATAAGTGGAATAATATATTATAATTTTCACACTAAATAAATTATCCATTGAGTATTGTTTTATGTTATTTCAGAAGGAGATTACATATGATATTGGTAATTGAATTAACACCCAACTGTAAATTATTAGTATTAATTACATTATAGAACGTAAATAAAATATTTATAAAATCTTGTTTCACATAGATCACCAAACGGCCAAGATTTCATCTTATGAAATCTGGTAATCTCACAAATTACGACGATAATTTTTTATTATCATTTTATTGAATCAATTTTATAACAGTAAATAATAAATACATTTTTTTTCTTTTGCAATTTAAATACAAGTTCAAATAAAATTCAGGTCATCATCTCACTCTCACCGTATTTGCAATCAAACCTGTAAGGTTGTGAGTCATCACTCAGTAGAACTCCAACCTCTTTAATACGTGCATTTAATTAACACGACAAATAAAATACAGACATAATTTTCACATAATCATAATTATTTCATAAAATTTAACAGTTAAAATTCAACGACAATAATGACATAAATCACATAATAGAAAAATTAAATACATATATTAAAAGAATTAAAAATTCTACATGAAAAATTGAGACAAAATATGAACCGAAATATTTGTCGCTCCCAAGACTTATCACCGCCCTTAATATATATATATAGGTAAGTTTTTATTATTATTATTATTTTTTATTATTATTATTATTATTATTATTATAATATAACACGAGTGCCATGAGTATATAATATACATGCATATTAAGAATTGTGATGAGACATCATATTTCACTTATATATATTTTATTATTATTTATATTTAACTTCCTCTAAAAATAAAAATAAAAATATTAATTATATCTCAAACTCTTAAAAATATATTTTAAATAACACAATAGTGCTAAAACAATTAAAATTAACATTCATCCAAAAAAATTATCAAATATTATTTATACCATAAATTTTCATAATATACAAAACACCCCAAAAATATTTAAATAATTTTTTTCTTTTGTAAATATAAACTTAACATTTAACTCCAAAAGTTATAAAATATTTATGCACACCCCAAGTTTACAAAAATCGTCTCCAAAAACATAATATTTTTCAAAATATAAGTTTTCGGGGTATTACAGGTGGTCGGTGGGTGGCAGCAGCGGGCGGTGGTGGTGGCGGCAAGTGGGTAGTGGTGGCCGGCAGAGTAGCGGTAGTCGAAGGAATGGTAGTGAGAATAGTTTTGTGAGAATGAATATAAATTAACAATTTTTTTTGTTTTTCAAATTCTTGCGGAATTCAAAAAATAGTCCTATAATTTTTAAAATTTAAGAATAGAAATGTGTTTATCAAATATAATTTTTTTTTACATTAATCCTAAAATTTTTGGATAGGAATTAAGGAATAGAACCATTCTAAAGTCAATTTTCGGAACGGTTATAACGTTTACTTCCTAAAAGTTGATATTAACATCCTATTGTTTGAACTTCTTTGGAAAATTCCTTTTTCCTTCTGTCCCCTTCACAATCGCGATCACTTTGAAAAGTCATAGTTCCAACATTCTATTAATTCCGAGTGAAAAATGTCCCAATTCGAACTTTCGATCAATCAGTCCATCTAGTACTCTAGTTTGGCACGCGCCTATGAAGCACGGACACGGACACGGCGATACCCCAATTTTTCAAAAATCCCGACATGGACACGGTGATACCCCAATTTTTCAAAAATCCCGACACAAACACGGTATGGACACATCAATAAATAAATATATAATTTTATATATATTAGCTGAATTAACGAAATATACATTCATTAAAATTATTAAGTTAAAAACATTCTTATAAATAAATACAAAAAAATTAAACAAAAATCACTTGAGGTCGATTTGTTGATTATATATAGTTAAAAATATATATAAAAAAATAATTTAAAAAGATATAAATGATACATAAATTAAAAAATTAAAAAATGATATAAATTCATGGAAAGTTTGGGGGTGCAAATAAGAACTTGTAGAAAGTTATAGGGTAGAGATTGGTGAATTCAAGAAAAGGTGGGGCTAGTTTGGTAAATTTTGGGGGTACCTGTGAGTTTGAGAGACTACTGTGTAGTTTCTGTGGTTTAGGAAATAAGAAGGGAATCTGGGATAAAGAAGGTTGAGAGACTTGGGGTTCACGATCGAAAGAAAAAATGAAATGTGCTGCAGCCTGCAATCGAAGGTCAGAGGGTCACGACTGACAGCTTAGGGTTTGCGATCGACAGCATAGGGTTCGTGATCGAAGGCCAAAGACGATGTTCGAGATGTCGCCAATTCGGAAGGCGGCAGATGATCAATGGCCATAGAGATGGCGGTTTAGGGTTCGCGATTGAAGGCCAGAGGCCAAGTTCAAGATGGTCGCCAGTTCAAAATGTTGCGAAGGATCGATCCCAGATGCAGCGAAGTGTCCGACACACGCTTTTGAAGTGTCCGACACATTTACTTCTCGTGTCGACGCCGTGTCGAAATTTAACAAAAAAAGGAAAAACATTGGAACGGACACGTGTCGGAATTGTGTCGAAGACGTGTCCGTGTCCGACCCGTGTCGGACACCGACACTCACTCCTCGTGTCCGACACATTTACTTCTCGTGTCGACGCCGTGTCGAAATTTAACAAAAAAAGGAAAAACATTGGAACGGACACGTGTTGGAATTGTGTCGAAGACGTGTCAGTGTCCGACCCGTGTCGGACACCGACACTCACTCCCCGACGGAGTGTCCGTGCGCGCATGTCCATGGCCTCCGATACATTTTCCTGCTCCTCCCTTTCTTCCAAATCAAGCTGGAAACACGACGTTTTCCTGAGTTTCAGAGGCGAAGACACTCACAATAGCTTCACCGGCCACCTCTACACTGCCTTGGTTAACGCCGGCGTCCAAACGTTTAAAGACAATGAAGAGCTACCAAAAGGAGAAGAGATCTCGTCGGAATGTGAAAGAGATCGGAGAATCGAGGAACTTCGCCTCCTCGAGCTGGTGCCTCAATGAGCTTGTCAAAACATTGAAGTGTATGGGAAGCGCGAATCAGCTGATTCGTCCATTGTTCTACGATGTCGATCCGTCAGTGGTGCTACACCAGAAGGGGAGTTATGGATTGGCAATGGAGAGACACCGGAAGCGACTCGCGGCGGAGACGGAAAAGGTGAAGCGATGGAGAAAGGCCCTAACTGTTGCTGGGCATTTATCTGGTTGGGATTTGCGAAATGTTGAGAGCGGGTAAATCCCTCTCTATACATAAGGCGTGGACTTATTTTCAATTTGATTCATGATATTATTTTTTTTCAATTGAATCTTCTAAGTCTCAAATATTTCTAATTTGATCCCGGTGGCTTTAGCAAAAATTTTCCACATTAAGGGCTAAAGTAAAAATATTTCAAACTTATGAAATTTGATCAAAACGCATGTGGTTTGCAAATTCAAGATTGTTGGTATCTAAAATTGGTGAACACTTCGAGTTGGTCTAGTCAGTGTCCATGTGTAAATTTCTTACTGAGGTGATGTGTTGAGTCCAGAGTTAAGAGTCTGGGGTCCTTAAGCAGTCCACAATCAATGGCCAATTCTTTCCAAAATTTTAGCTGAAGTCTAGAGCTGGTACCTACATAAAGATCCACTGGAATTGTGTCTGGTGAAGTCTCTTTCGGCATGAGAGTAAGAGAGGGAATTACTTTTAGTATGCTTCAATTAAACAAAAAGTTTTTATGTTCCTTTTTTTTTTTTTTTTATTATTATTATTATTATTATTAATTTTTTATTTTTTATTTTGAAAAAAAAATCTATCACTTTTCAAGTTTATCACCATTTTTTTTTTTTTAAATTATGTTTTTAAAAATATATTATTTTTTTTGACAAGATGAGAAGAAGAGATAGCCGGCGAGGGTGCAAAGGTGGGTGGTACCAGTGGGAGGGTGCGAGTGGGTGGAAGATGAGAGGGAGAGGAGATAGCCGGTGATGGTGTTCGCCGAAGAAGAGAGGAGGAAGGGAGGAATGAGTAAAAACAAAAAAAAAAAAAAATCCAAGTAATATGTGTTAGTACAATATAGGCTAAAATAATAATTTAATTCAATAATTATAATTTATTTTTTATGAGATATATATTTAATAAAAAGGATGCGCGTATAGAAACGTTTTTTGAGTCATGATGAAGTCAAATTACCAAATTGTTCTCAATTTTTTTTATTATTTAATTTCAATTAAATTAAAAAATATCTTACTAGCAAAATATTGCATGGTAAACAAAATAAATACTAACATTAACATTCTCCTTCTTCATTCCCTTTTTGGTTTTTTATTCTTTTTTTTTTTTTTGCCTTATTTTTTATTTTCTATTTTTTGTTCTCTTTATTTTCTATTTTTCCTATTCTTTTTTCTTTTATTCTCATTTTTCTTTTGTTTTTGTTTTTAATATTTTTTTTAAATATTTTTTTTGGTATTTGAGTTTGAATTTTTATTTTTCGAACCAAAATTTGTGACAAAAATAATTATAAATAGAAAACAAAAAAAAAAAAAGTATGAAATAAAATAAGGAAAATTAAAAAAAAAAAATCCAAAAATAGAAACAATAACTTAAAAGAAGAAAAATAGAAAAACAAATATTCTTAAACGAAAAATAAAATAAAATCCGAATAGAGAAAACAGAAAAAAAAAAAAAATCAAAAAACAGAAAAACAATTACAAAAAATTGGAAATTAAAAATGAAATGTTGAAAACGAAAAATTAGAAAAATAGAAATTACAAACAAAATTAAAGAATATAATCAAAATTATGGAGAAAAAAAGAAAACAAATGTTGATAGATTAGAGAAAAATTAAGGAAAATTGGCATTGATAGCTCATGTAGCCATCATAATTTCTTGTCTTTTATTCAAATACCATGAAAATTTCTTGCCAAAGAAAAATAATGGTCAATTACCTTCTTTTTTTTTTTTTTTTTATCTTTTAATAATTGTTTTTCAAAATAAAATAAATATAATTACTATTTTATCCTTATCTATAATTAAAATTTTCATTTCTTTTTTATTTTCTCATTTTCTTTTGCTTTTATTTTATTTATTCCTCTCTCTTTCTACCCCAATCGAGCAACTCATCATTATCGCCACCACCATCACCTGTTGCCACCTCACCACTGCCACTACCATCATCACCTTTTGCCACTGTTATTGCCACCGCCACCATCGACTTCGAGATTTCTCTCTATAATATAAACACACACACACACACACACGTGTGTATATATATAGAGAGAGAGAGAGAGAATGGTGGATTTGACATGATCTCCTGAAGGAGTTGCAAGACCATTGGGAGGAACGAGTTTTCAGTAGCGACATCTTCTCGTTTTTCTCTTTGTCCGGAGAGTAAAACCCAAGTAAACATACGGTGAAACTAACCAACTCATCCGAATTATATCCAAATGGTCTTTTTGCTTTGATTTGAATCGTCAGCCTTGTTGCTTCGACGTTGGTCGAACTCGTCAGCTAAAAAACCAGAGGTGAGTTTTACTAGGCCTAGTCGACCGATTAAGAAATTGGCAAAAAAAAGTGAACACCAAAACTCAAACTATTTCAACAAAAAAAATCACATGCAACAAAAAAAGTTAAGGAAAAATCATCGAAAAAACACATAAATCTATAGAATCTCTTCGCCATTGTATCAAAATAACCACCATCATTGGCACCCACCACTACTATAGTAGCAAAAATTCACCACCACCACCACAATAAATATTTATCACTGTCATTACCACAATTAAATTCACGACAACCACTACCACAACCATTTCAACATCACTGTCTCCACCACCACTATTTCAAAAATTCACCACCAATACCGTCACAACAAATATTCATTGCAACAAATATTCACCAAAAAAAAAAAAGCAACAGGAAGCATAGAAAAAGAGCATAGATCTACAATACATTTGTGCAATTATTTTGATAGAACATTAAAAAATTGATAGAAAAATTGAACACCAAAACACAAATTATTTCAACAAAAAATAAAATAAAAAATCACACGCAGCAAAAAAATACAACAAAAATTATCGAAAAATAACATAGTTCTACGACAAATACTGATAGATCTGTAGAAAATTCCTATAGGTCTGCAGCAAATTTCGGCAGATCTGGATGTGGAGGCGTAGTGGTGGCGGGATACGGTTTGATTAGTTAAAACCGCTTTACCCAAGAGGTGTGAGTCCGATTGGCAAGAAGAGATGTCTCATTTCCTTGTCAACTAAAATTCGACTCTCCTGTGAAGCACTCAAAAAATTAAATTTCGAATTTAATCATGAATGAATCAAGCCGATATGGGGGAATACACCACTAAGACCTTCTGGTGAGGTGATTAGTCGAGGCCTGCATAAACTTGTTGGACACACCTTACCGAAAAACCCAAAAAAAATAAAATTAAAACCCCTTCCCAAACTATAATAATAGATACTCATTTTATCCTCAAGAGTATGGGAGTAAATTAGAAAAAAAACCAACTTTTGGCATTGTATGAAGTAGTTGCACTCAAGATTTGAATCCACAATTTAACGCTATTGGGTTGAACTTCTTTCCATTAGATCCACCGCTACCTAATAGAAGAGTTGTAGTACAACCCTCATTCAAGGGGAGAACATGTAGTGGATTGCCTAAATCTGCATTTTCCATGTAGTCCGTCGGTCAAACTAACGATTCTCTTCTCTATCAAAAACCCCTTCCCAGAGGAAAGAGCAGAAGCTCCAAGATGAGTTTGTCCTAGATTCTCTTCTTCATTCTCATCCTGATCCACCATGGTACATATTTTTAGCGTATAATCCCTAAATTTACTTGATTCATTTCAGTCAGATTAATTTAAATTTCTTGTCATCATATTAGTGCCTACGATCTTCAACCTGCCTTCATTTACCGGACTCTGATATTTCTTTTTCTGATTAAAACCAACAGGTATGAACCCAAGTTTATCCAGGAAATCGTCAACGAGATTCTATGCGTAGTAAATCATGTACTCCTGAGTGTCACCAAGCATCTGGTTGGAATAGATACTTGTGTCAAAGAGATAAAATCACTATTAACAGTGGAGCCGAATGTTGTCTGCATGATTGGAATATATGGGATGGGTAGAATAGGCAAAACAACCATCGCCAAAGCCGTCTACAATCTAAATTTCCAAAACTACGAAGGTAGCTACTTCCTCCCAAACATCAGAGAAGCCTGGGAAAAACACAACGGTGATCTGAGTAGCTTGCAAGAACAACTTCTCATGGAGATTCTAAGGAGTAAGAGCCTCAAGGTCCACAACTTCCACAAGGGAACAATATTGATCAAAGAAAGGTTGTGCTACAAAAGGGTTCTTGTCGTTCTTGATGATCTCGACCAGTTGGGGCAATTAAACTTGTTGGCCGGTGCCCATAACTGGTTTTGTCCAGGAAGCAGAATCATCATAACTGTAAGACCTCAATTACAGTAAGTACGTCATTTTGGTTACATTTTAGTGTAACTGGAAAAAAATAATAATAAATAAATAAATAAATTCGGGATGAAATTGGGTCAATAAAAATTCAAATTCAAAATCTAAGGGTCAATTCGCAAATTTAGAGAAAATTAAATCCAAACTTTGAGGGGGTAAATTGACATGTAATTTTTAATTGAAACTTAAAGGGGTGAAATTGTAAATTTTAGAAACTTTTAAAAATTTCAAGAAAGTTGGGGGAAGAAAGAGTAATTAATTAAAAAGTTTATTATATATATATATATATATATATACTGATCCGACGAAGCCGCTGCCGGCAAGAGGTAAGGAGAGCAGTGACGTGGCAAGCTGGGAGGAAGTGAACCGACTAAACGCATGCAATACATACGTGTAATGATCGAAACATCTCCAATAATCTGAAATTTAAAACGGAAATCAGGAAATGGAGAGAGAGAGGAAGATCGGCAGTGTATGTCGGTGGAGGTGTGAGTTGTCGTCGATCTCAGGTGAGGGAGTAATAGGCTATCATCGACGGTTTATTGGGAGTATGTGGGTATGTGTTCTGTCCACCGATAGTATGTGCTTGATCGTCGCCGTTCGCCGGCGTGTGTGTGTTCGGTTCGTCATCGAGTGTGTGGGCTGCCGGCAGTGGGTGTGTTCGGGTTGTTAGGAGACTGAGTGGGGGTGTGTGGTGGCACCATTTGGTCTGGTTGTGTGATCATCAACGGCGTGGGGGGTGTCCCTCCGGTGTGAGGATGGGTACTGCCGGCCGGAGTGTTAGAGAGAGAGAGAATGTGGGTATCGGATTGGGTAGGTGTTCTGGTCGACCTCACGGGTGTTCCGTCTTCGTGGATGTGTGGCGTGATCGGAGCATGGTCGGTCGCCGACGAGTCCCAAAGCAGAAAGCAGAAAACGAAGTGAGGGAAAGGGAGTCGTTGGTGACGTCGTCGTCCGGCGGGGAGTTTGATCAGTCGACGGTGACTGTGGAAGGGGGGTATGTGTGTTCGGCGTTTAGGGTGTAAGTAATCGGTGGTGGTGTGCTCGTGTTTGGAGTAGGACGATCGGTGGAAGGTTCAAATCAGGACTGAAGCAGAAGACGAAACAGAAAAGAGAAAAGAAAAAAAGAAGGAAGAAGAAGGAAAAAAAAAAAAAAAACAGAGAAAAAGAAAAAAGAAAAGGGAATTACACGAACCACCCCACTGAAAATTGAAAACCCCTCTCGTGGTCTCCAAACGATTCGGAAACAGGTAAAATTTCAATCGATTAATAATTCTCGTTAAATTAAATTTTATGTAGTGTTACAAATCCCAAAAATCGTAACAATTTCCTAACGATTAATTAATTTTAATTACGTGGTACATAAAATAGTAATAATTTGAAATATAAGGCTGGCATTGCATGATTCAGATGTTTTAGATAAGATATTAATTTAGGCTCTGTTACTATTAGGCTCGCAGGCACCGATGTCCCAATAGAGTATGGTCTGTGAAGGTTTTGGAGAGCGATTTACGAGGTGAGTGTACTGTCTTCTTACCAAACTATTTTCTATATATATATATGAGATGAAATTTGTGATTACCTAAACTGTATGAATTTATAAATGATATTGATCAAGCAGGATTTGAATGAATTGGCAAACTGGACTTCGATAGATTTCAAAAAGAAGTTGGAAATGAATTTCCGCTAGATTTGGTGAAATTAGACGGTGTTTTTAAAGAGAGAATAAGAAACATCTATTTTTCTAAAAATGCCTGATTTTCTAAAAGTAAAGGATGGAAAAATGGTTTTGATAAAATCGGAAGTTTTCTTTAAAAGAAAGTGCGAAATATGATTTTTGAATTTAAAAACGGGTTTTGAAGAAAAGTGGTAGGTGTGGTGATTTGACAATGTTGAGTAGATGATATTTATTGAGTTGTGTTTCGATGAGACTGTATTTGATTTTGACGATGCCATGGTTGTTCTCCCCGTAAGGGGTGTGGATTATATTTCTCCCCGTAAGGGGTGTGGATTATATTTCTCCCCAAAAAAGGGTGTGGATATTTCGTAGGAAGGCATTCCTATGAATGTTACGGTACCGTTGCAACTCCCGATCGTGAGGTTAAAACGATCACTAGGGCTGGCCAGCGTGTGTGTGTGTGTTTGAGAAGATGTTTGGAGATGTGATAATTTGCTTCTACTGAGTGATTTATTATTTATATGGTGATTGGCATGATTCTTATACTAAATGATTTTTGCATTGAACTTATAGGTAGTGCCTTATTCTCACTGCTAATATTATGCAAACCTTTGCGAGCTACGTAATGTTTATATATTTAAGCTTGATCCATTTAGATGATGCAGAATGAACTGTTATTATTATAAAAATATTTTATTAAGAAGGCAGTACACTCGCAGGTACAACGGCTAGGAGTCGGTCCCCTACTGGCACTAGGTAGAATTACGTGATGGAGTCATATAGGTGGTTGAGAGAAGCTGTCAAAGACGAACCTATAAAAGGTTCATGGATGAATACTGTTTGTTAGGATTAATTTGGGATGGGTGTGTTCCCCATTTAAATGTTTGTATTATGTGGTGGGTATACATTGTCTTTCATTTGGTTGTTTGGGTATTGGTGATGTCATGTTGTAGTCACGCCAGCCTCGGGATGACAGGTTCCGGGACGGGTTGTGACAATAACAACTCGAGAACAGGGTTTGCTTAGTAAGGCTACAGTCGACGACATATATGAGGTCAAAGAACTCACGCACGATCAGTCTCTTCGACTCTTCAGTTGTCATGCCTTTGTAGAGACCAAGCCCACAAACAACTATTTGGAGCTCACGAATAACATAATTTGTTACACCAATGGGCTTCCGCTAGCACTAGAAGTTTTAGGTTCCTATTTCAAAGGAAGAAGTATCCCGGAATGGAAAAGCACCTTTGAGAAATTGAAACAGATCCCTCAATCAAATCCAGAAGCAACTCAGGATAAGTTTCGATCAATGGGCTAAACGATGACAAAGTGAAGGAAATTTTCCTTGATATTGCACGTTTTTGTTGTTGGAATGGATAAGGACTATATCATGAATATATTGGACGCTTGTGGCCTCTTTCCAGAGATTGGACTCAGCATACTAACAAACAGGTGCTTGCTTAAAATTACTTGGTGGAATAAGGTATGGATGCATGATTTGGTTCGGGAAGAGAGATTGTTCGCGAAAAATCGCTCAAAAATGCTGGAAAGAGGAGCAGACTATGGTTTTATGAAGACGTACGGCATGTTCTTGAAAATAACAAGGTAAAAATAAAAAAACTATATTGATACTAAGTTTTATTAAAAGTCTCTATCTTAAACATTTTATGATAATATAGGGAACAAAATTAGTTGAAGGTTTAGACATTCTCATGCCTATTTCCAAGGAAATGAATGTGGATGGGAAAGCATTTGCAAGGATGCCTAACCTAAGGCTATTGCAAGCCAATCATATGCATCTCAACCGGAACTACAATCATATTTCGAATGAACTAAAGTGGCTATGCTAGAACTATTATTCTAATATCCTAATTTTCGCATACGCATAGTTTTAGCTGCATTTTTGAACATCTAGAAATTAAGGGGTGGAACGTGTTATTTCTAATTTAATTAAAAAGTTTAGGGGTCAATTGGTAATTTTAGAAATGTTCAATTTGGAATCTGGGGATTCAAATAAAAACCTAAAGAAAACTAAGGGGGGTAAATGAAATTTGGGAAAATAATATTATATATATATACACACACAGTGTATGTTCTAGAACCCAAAAAGGAAGAAGAAATCAAAAACAGGAAAAACGGGGAAAGGAAGAAGGAAAAATCAGAAAACAAGGGAGAGAGAGAGAGGTCTGACGGTGATGGGTTCGGTTCTATGTCCGGCGGTCAGCGAGAGAGAAAGAAGCAGGCCGGGTCTGGTTCGGTGTGTTTTGATCGTCGTTTGTGTAAACGTCGTGGGTGAGTATGCTCAAATTTCTGCGCTGTTGGTGTAGGCTGTTCAGACAGTGATCGTGAGTGTGTGTGTGTGGTTGTTCTGTGGTCCGGGGGTGTGGGTTTCGGAGGACGATATTCATTTGGTTGGGAGGTGTGGCCATGGTGTCGCCATTCGTCGCCGTTGACAGGTAAGTGTGTTTTGTGGGTGTGAGCGGTTCATTTGGCGATCGTCGGCGGTGTGTCCGTTTGTCCGGGTAGGTGGGAGGTCAGTCGTCGGTCGTTGGCTATCGGGGACAGCGGGGGTGTGTACTGTTAGGTTGTTAGCGTCGGAGAAAGGAGGCGGTGAAGGTGCTGTCGTCGGTCTGAAACAAAACGGAAGCTGAAACGAGCAGGGGTGTGTGTGGTCGCCGGAAAGTTAGAGAGAGAGAGGCTCACCGCCGCGGCGGTGAGGTCCAGTGAACAAGAAGCGGAAACAGGCGCAAACGAAAAAAAAAAATTCAAAATCCAAAATCCAACCTTTCGGCGAGCGATTCGGAACAGGTAACGATTTAGTTGGTCAATATTTTAATCGTTAACCATTATCTACATTAAAATTAGTCGATTATGATTTCCATTTAAAATTAAATTAGTATCATTAAATTTTGTAATCGCGACGATAATTTTGTAACCGCTAATTTTAATAATGTATGGTATATGATATACGGTTGCCTTTATGTTATTACATTAAAAAATGTGTTTTTCTTTTTTATCAAGTCGGGTTTTAACGGTGGAAAATGAATTTGGGATCAAATTTGTTTTATAAGTGGAAAAATGATTTTTAGATCGATGGGTTGGTTTTAAAGGTGGGAAAAGGATTTTTGGATCGAGCCGGTTTGTAAGGTGGAGAGTGTTGTTTGGTCCAATTATGCCATAGTTTCTTTCCGTAAGGGATGTGGATTGACCTGTCAGGGAGTGCAAACCCTGTGGGTGGTACGGTACTGTTGCAACTCTCGATTGTGAGGTAAAAACGATCATATGGCTAGTAGGAGAAGATGTGGAGAATATTTTATATTGAGGAAATGTTTGGATGGTTTGATTTAAGATATTGGGATTGCCTATTTTTAAAATATTTGGACATGATGTGGTTTAGACATATTATTTAAAAAATGGATTGATGTATATATCATTTGTTGCACTGGTTGACTTAAAATATTTGGATCGGGTATTTTAAATATATGAGTTTATTTCAGTGGTGACAAAGAAACTAGATTTCTATACGGTATTATTGTTATATTATTTTATTTCATTGTTAGCAGTGGAACCGGGTATGTGATTATATAATATTATATTTCGAAACGTGGTGTTTATTATTTATACTATTTATACTTGATCCATGAAATGTGTTTATTATGAAGACAGTATACCGATAAAAAATTTGGATTTCAGGTATCGCGGCTAGGAGGTGGTCCACTACTGGCATATGGTAGAATCTGGAGGTAGTGACATTTTGGAGGTGAGTCGGTCGGCTGTGAGCCGTGGAAGATTCAGGTATTTCTAAAATAAAGCATAATATCATTTATAGTAGTGTGAGTGTGTGTGGGTATATGTATGTTTGGATATTCGTGGATTAATCAGGTAATGTTGGGTCGACGTCATGCCCGGCCTCGGGTGACAAGTGCCCGAGGTGGGGTGGGGTGTGACATTTGTGGTATTAGAGCCTAGATTATAGGTTCTATAGACATTTTAGTTTGTCGAGCCAATGGTGGACCATGAGATAGGGTGTCGATAGATGGGTTCGGCACATGAGTGATAGTTATTGCATTGCATTAGATAGTACATTGGCGTCGTGTATTGTTATTTGTTTTTTTAGCAATTAATGGGTGCGACAAAATTGTGATACCACTATTCGGTAGATTGGGTGGTGATGGATGGATTACGATTGTGGTGGTGCTAGTGGTTTAAAATATTAAATTATAACTGATAAACAATCATATTCGTATTACTTGACGTTGGGGTTCACTATCAGTAGCACCCAATACTGTAGTTGTTAAACCAATAGTGTGACAAAGCACACCTAAGTTGGATTATTAAACAACATCCAAGGGTGTGTATAAAACTGTCTTCTAGGCAATACTAAGGGGAAACCTTGTAATTTTGTTGGAGGGAGAATTCATATTATTGAAACAGGAGAAGATAACCGTTCTGTAGTATAAAATCAAATTCGATGTTTAGTTTAGATTTGCTCCTGGTTTGATAAAAAATAGAAAAGACAAGATGTAGATGATTCTGAAAAAAAATTTAATTTAGTAGTACGTTCTAGGTTGACGGAATGACAAAATCAAAAGTTGTGTGGAATTAGTAAACACAACAAAAATTAATAAAAAAAGATGTGCGGGAAGCAGCCGAGAACTATGAGTTTGTGTTGATAGATAGTGTGTATAAAGACAGTCTGCTTCGGATTGGTGATAGAGAGATATTAGTAGATCTACTACCCCTGAGTATTCATGAGTTTGATGTAATATTGGGTATGGATTTGCTATCCAGTTATCATGCCACGGTAGATTGTTTTAAAAATGAAGTTACTTTCCAAATCTAAGGCGAGGCAGGGTTTGTATTTTTTGGGGATAAAACCATTACCCCAATCAGTTTGATTTCAGTCTTGGAAGCCAGGGAGTTATGAAAGAAAGAATGTCAGGGATACTCTGTGCACGTAATTGACATCAGGCAGAATAAAGTTCAGGTGGCAGATGTTCTAGTAGTCAAGGATTTTTCCCGATGTGTTTCCAGAGAGAAAAAAAAAATTGTCAGGGTTGCCAATGGATAGGGAGATGGAATTCACTATTGCGTTACTTCCAGGAACTGTTCCGATACCAATTCCACCCTATCGAATGGTGCCTACCAAGTTGAAATAATTGGAAATCCGATTGTAGGATTTGTTAAACCGCGAGTTTATCAGACTTAGTGTTTCTCTCCGTGAAGCCCCGGTGTTATTCGTAAAGAATAAGTATGGCACGTTAAGGATGTGTATTGATTGTTAGCAACTAAATAAGGTGACAGTTAGTAATAAATACCCGTTACCTAGAATTGATAATCTGTTCGACTAGCTACAGAATGCTAAAGTGTTTTCCAAAATAGATCTTCGATCGGGGTATCACCAATTGACAGTCAGAAACAGTGACGTGGCGAAAACAGTGTTTCGTACGAGATATGGAGCTTATGAATTTTTTGTTATGTCATTTGGATTGACAAATGCCCCTGCTGTTTTTATGGATTTGATGAATCAGATCTTCCAACTTTATTTGGATCAGTTGATTATCGTGTTTATCGATGATATATTAATCTACTTTCCAAAGTAGAGAAGAACATGCAGAACATCTCCAGATTGTGTTGCAGACGTTGCGTGAGAAACAGTTGTATGAGGAAGTCAGTAAATGAGAGTTCTGGTTGAATCAAGTGGTATTCTTGGGACATGTTATCTCAAGAGATGGTATTCAAGTGGACCCAAAAAAAGTTGAAGTCGTTGTCCAATGGGAAAAGCCAAAAAATGTAACTGAAGTTCGAAACTTTTTAGGGTTGGCGGGTTATTATTGTCGGTGTGTGTAGGGATTCTCTATTATAACTGCCCCATTGACCCGATTGACCAGCAAAGAATCAATATTTTAATCGTTAACTATTATCCATGTTAAAATTAGTCGATTTTGATTTCCATTTAAAATTAAATTAGTAGCATTAAATTTTGTAATCGCTACGATAATTTTGTAACCGCTAATTTTAATAATGTCGTACAGTGAATATTAACGTAGTGAGATAAATGAAATGACAATTTTGCATAATTAAATTTACAAAATGGAAATATGAGATTTAGGGTTTGCATTGCAAGTTAGGTTATTTTAAAGTAAAATATTTAGGCCTATCGTTGTTAGGTTCACAGGCGCCAACGTCCTAGTAGGTTTCGGACAGTGGCGTTTTTGCAGTGCGGAGAAAGAGGCGAGTGTACTGTCTTCTATATAAATTTACAAAATTTTATCTTCATAAAAATTGTGGAAAAATGTGTCTATTTAAAAATGGACAAATTTACAACTTATAAGGATTAAGCGGTTTTAGGTGTGTTAAATATATAATTTCATTACGTGGTGACAGTTTGGAAATTGGTTTCAGTATGAGTGACAGTTTGGAATTGATTTCAGTATGGGTGACAGTTTGGAAAATTGGTTTCAGTATGGTATATGATATACGGTTGTCTTTATGATATTACATTTAAAAATGTGTTTTTTTTTTTTTGTTTTTTTTATCAAGTCGGGTTTTAACAGTGGAAAATGAATTTGGGATCAAATTTGTTTTAAAAGTGGAAAAATGATTTTTGGATCGATGGATTGGTTTTAAAGGTGGGAAAAGGATTTTTGGATCGAGTCGGTTTGTAAGGTAGAAAGTGATGTTTGGTCCAACTATGCCATAATTTCTTCCCGTAAGGGATGTAGATTGACCGGTCAGGGAATGCAAACCCTGCGGGTGGTACAGTACCGTTGCAACTCCCGATCATAAGGTAAAAATGATCTTATGGCTAGTAGGAGAAAATGTGAGGAATATTTTATATTGAGGAAATGTTTGGATGATTTGATTTATGATATTGGGATTGGCTGTTTTTAAAATATTTGGACATGATATAGTTTAGACATATTATTTAAAAAATGAATTGATGTATATATATCATTTGTTGCATTGGTTGACTTAAAATATTTGGATCGGGTATTTTAAATATATGAGTTTAAATCAGTGGTGACAGAAAAATTGGATTTCTATACAGTATTATTGTTATATTTTTTTATTTCATTGATAGCAGTAGAACCGGGTATGTGATTATATAATATTATATTTCGAAATGTGGTGTTTATTATTTATACTTGATCCATGAAATGTTTTTATTATGAAGACAGCACACCGATAAAAAATTTGGGTTTCAGGTATCGCGGTTAGGAGGTGGTCTACTACTGGCATAGGGTAGAATCTGGAGGTAGTGACATTTTAGAGGTGAGTTGGTCGGCTGTGAGGCATAGAAGATTCAGGTATTTCTAAAAGGAATAATAATATCATTTACCGTAGTGCGAGTGTGTATGGGTATATGTATGTTTGGATATTCGTGGATTAATCAGGTAATGTCGGGTCGACGTCATGCCTGGCCTCGGGTGACGGGAGCCCGGGGTGGGTTGGGGTGTGACAATTGTCCTATGAAATCTATACCCTCAGAGTGTGATCTACAGAATGTCGTCGTTCTTGACTTGAAATTCAGTAGCTTCGAGCTGGTCGGGCAAGACAAAAAGGTATATTAATGGTACCTAAAAATTACCATAGTACTCAAACTTAAGAACCCTAATTCGATTGTTCTCTTTGTTTGTTTCAACAGTTCTTGAAAAATCTAAAGATACTAGATCTCAACCATTGTGAAAGCCTAACAAACATCCCCAACTTTGCTAGAGCACCAAAGTTGGAGACATTGTTGCTTGATGGTTGTACAAGTCTGTTTGAAATCCACCCATCAATCGGGCTTATAGAGAGCCTTCTCCACTTGAATTTGAAAGATTGCAAGAACCTTAAGGACATTCCTGGTACCATTGGCAGGCTAAAGTCCCTTAAATTTCTCAACCTCACGGGCTGCTCCAATCTATAGACGTTGCCTGAGAACCTGGGAGACATGGAAGCTTTAACGGAGATTTTCGCAATCGGAACCGGAATTAAAGAACTACCATTCTCTGTTGCTTTACTGAAGAACCTCACCACCTTAGCGCTGCAAGGCTGCAACAAGAGATTGTCCCCCAAATTTTGCGTCCCATTCTTTTCCTCTTGGATGTCGCCCAGAAGAAACACAGGTGCGGTTGAATTTTAGTTTGTAATATAAAGGAGTGTCTATCCCACTCTCTAAAAGGAGCAAACTTTGTTGATATCTATATAGCTTGACACTAACACTTTACGATCAGTCTGGAGGGAAGGAAGGAAAGTGAGAGAAGGGATGGGAAAGGCAGGTAAATTGTCTTTCCTTGTGTTTGGATGAAGGGAAAGAATCCACTTTTCATTATATAGTATGACTACTATACCCTTCATACACACACATACACGTACATGTAGGAGATTGAAATCTAATGGGCCTCACTCAATCTATAAAGACACCTTGTAAAAGAAAGATTTCCCTAGATTTTTTATACAACTCAGGATTAGGTAACACAAACAATGTGAGATTCAACACACCCTCTCATGCTAGGGTGGACTTTGTCAAACTACTGTGAACGAATATCGAGGGGGGCAACACAATGTGGGATTCAACTTGCCACCTCACGCATAGGGTGAACTTTGACAAACCACTGCAAACGGATATCGAGGGTCCTAACTCACTCTTGAAATATGTCTTGTAAGCGGAGGGTTGCGGTAGATTTTATATGTAGCTCAGGATCAAGTAACACAAGCAATGTGAGATTCAACAGATATTAATAAAATATAGTTTTTAATAAAATATATTAAATAAGAAGAAAATAGTAAAATTAAACAAAGATTGAAAGGAGAGAGTAAATGGTTTCTTTCCAAATCTTCCCTCCTCGCCTTCTCTTTCCCTCCATCCAAACATGCAAGCTAGTTTTCTCCTCTTTTTTCTCTCTTTTTTTCACTCGATCCATACAGACTGTTAAGTTATGCTCCTTCCATACAAAAAGAAAGGCATGATACTTGAAACTCACAAGTGCGTGGGGTGGGGTGGAAGGCGCTTAGATGGTAGCACTTAGGCGAGATGCACTAGATGTTATCTCAATTAAATTTTTATTTAATTTTTTGAAAATTTATAATGATAGTTATTTTAATTGTCACCTTAGTCTCAGAGTGACAAGTCTTCAGATTAAAGGTTGCAATCTTCAAGAGTTGCAACTTTTTTAGGGTTGCGACTGTCATGAAAACATGCCTTTTTAGAAATTGTAGAAATCCAATAAGCCTAATTCACTTTCAAAATGCGTCTCTAGAGAAGAGAATTTCTGTAAAAATTCAATGGAACTCACTCACTCTCAAAAGATACCTTGTAAAATGAGGATCGTCTTGGACTTTATATATAGCTCATGATCCAGTAACACAAGCGATGTGGGATTAAACACGCCTCTCACGGGCAGGGTGGACTTTGACACTTTCCCACCCCATATAAATATTCACCCCCCAAAAACAAAACCTACATCCTAACCCATCGATCGCAGCAGCGCTCCCTTTCCTTTCTCAATTTCTCTCTTTCAAGTCTCAAACTCTCAATTCCATCTCCAATTTCACCCTAATCTTGTCCGATTTCAACCATTCCCAAGAGTCATCACTCAGATTTCAACTAATTTTATCATGACGACTTCCCAACAAGTGCTACCTTCGACGACGACGGCGGACGACGGCAGAGCAGATTACGGCGGATGGCGGACTACGGCACTGACTGCATCGACGGCACACACTGCACCGACGGCACAGACTGCCTGCAGTAAGTTTTTTTTTTTCGTCTAAGACTCTGAATCTGATTGGAAGTGATTGTTGAGTTTTGTTCTTCACTAGTTGTTGATTGTTGAGTTTTGTTCTTCACTAGTTGTTGATCACTTGATTGTTGATCACTAGTTCTGTGTAACTGTATATGTATATATATATATATATATATTGTATTTTTTATTTAAATAAATATGACGTAATTATGATGTTACCGGTTAAACTGCGGTTCGCCCACCGATTCAATCGATGACCTTGACCCAGTGGCCTTTCCGGTTCGATGTCCGGTCCGGTTTTGAAAACATTGGTGGAAAGTAAAGTAATTAAAATCTCTCTCCTTCATCCTGTCGTCTCTCTCCCACTCCCGCTCTCACTCTCTACAATCCTCTGTCTCTCTCTATTGTCACTTTCACTCTCAACTCTCTCACGTCGTCTTCTTCATCTCTTCCGCCGGTGCAGTCACCCTCTTCGCAAGACTCCCCCAACACCAGGGTTCATCTCCGATTTTAGAGAGAGAGTAGAGAGAAGTGGAGGTTTAGAGAGAGAGTGGAGAGAGAGAGAGAGAGGCCGTCGGAGAGTGGGGAGCCAGTTGATGAAGATTTTTGCGTCGAGGGTTCGTGTATTTATAGGGAGTTTCAGCTGGGAAATGGTGGGTTCACGCTCCGGTGGCGTGCGTCGGCGGTCCGAAACTTTCGTCTTCGTTGTTCAATCTCGCCGCTCTTGCTCACTGCCTCCGCCGTTGCAATCGCCGCTCCTGAACGTCGCATCATTCTCGACCTGCTCGCTGCATCGCCGCTCATGGCTTGCGTCACCTTCTGTCGACGCGGTTTCCGTCTCGCTCTCTGCTTCTCTGTCTCTCTCTACTCTCTCTCTAAAACCTCCATGTTCTGAAACCTTTCTCTCTCCACAATCCTTCTAATTTTCACTATAATTTCACCAAAACTAAATCCTAGAATTCATTGATTTTCGTTAAAACAACTAATAGTTGCATGCGGCGGAAGTTGAAGTGGGTCTTGTGAAGAAGGGGTAAAGCATTAAAATGGAGGGGATGAGAGTGGACTAAATTACACGCTTACACCTGAATTTTAAAGTATTTGTTTCGACTAAATTATACCTTTACACCTAACTTTTAATTACATTATATTGTATCTTAATTTTAAAGTATTTGTTTCGATAGACTCTGTTAGCAAAACATAGTAGAAATTTTTCAAAATATATATGTTCATAGCTTGGTTAAAATTCATCAATCAACAATTCAGATGCAATTGTCTTTGTATAGTATAATTTAATATAAACTTAAGGGGAGAAAAGTGTAATTAAATGCTCGAAATTAAATTCTCTACATCAGCAAAGCACCTTGCCTCTGATGGTAAACTACACATTTACCCCATTCATTGCTTTATTCATCATGGTAAATTACATCTTTTCCTGTCAATATCTATATTTCTTTCACCTCACAACATAAACATTTTAAATGTGTCGTTTTCATCCAACTAATTACATACTATTCAGCCCTTATTTATTTATTTATTTATTTTAAAATTTGCCCTTGAAGGTGGGAGGTGGGCCAATTTAATATGAATTAAGAGATTTTAGGAGCGATATGCAACCATTTAAAAGTTTTAGGTTAAAGTAAAATATGTAACCATTTAAAGTTTCAAGGACCAAAATGCAACATTTAAAATGATTAGGCTAAAGCAATTAAAAGGGTAAAATGTGTAATTTACCATGAGAGTAAGATGAATAAAGCAATTAAAAAGGTCAAATATGTTATTTACCGTCAGACCCACTTTGCTCTCTCTAAAGTATAACTTCACTCGAACGCCTTCATGAACCGGGGCTCCATTTCCTTCACGAATTCGTCGGTAAATCCCACTCGACTCACATCCCTTATTTGACATTAGAACTTCGTCATTGCTGGCCGAGGTGGTGCTCGTCGGAATGTCACGCGCCATCGACTGAGCGCGAAATCCACCGAAACACTTCGATCGATTCGGGAATGCGATCGAGTATTTTGGGAGCGATAATTGTGTTCTCCTCCTATATTTTCTTTCTTTTATATTTTCACCCTGTCCAAAAATTACAAATTTATAATCGTTAGCAATTTCTTACGAATTTTACCCAAAAAAACAACTAATAAAGTTCAAGAATATTCATTCAAACATCTAACCAATAACGTAACTATAGAATATACATTCAACTAATTTTATAATATTGAATCCAATTTATGATTAGTTAAGGGATGCAAAGTGTAAATCAAGAGTATATGTTGATTTTCTAACGTCACAAACAAAATCACATTTGTATTCCAAATCTCTCAATTTCATAAAAAAAAAAAATAGCTCATTTTTTTGTTGAATCAATCCGCCAACTTTGATCGATCGATTGTATTCCAAATCTCTCAATTTCACAAAAAAAAAAAAAAATAGTTCATATAAAAATATTCAAACATCTAACCAATAATGTAACTATAGAAGAGTTCTTAACCAAATAATTATAATTATAATAATTAACTACTGAAAACACATATATACACTCGTATACACAAAACACGTAAAACGGTTTCGAAATTCGTTTATTGAAAAACAGATTTCAATAAAAATACCATAAAGATATAAAATACAATTCGATTAAACTTTAGGGGAATAAAATGCAATTAAGGGAGACCCCCCTAATTCCCTTCCCCCTTCTCCTTTTCTAGTATACAATGTAAATTTTGTAATTATGCGGAAGACTTAATTATTTATATATTTAAAGATCTTGACTAGCATGATTTTCACAAACATAAATAACATACCAGAATCCATAGCAATTTTTTCAATTAGTTCTTGATCGGAATCCACAACAATTTCTTCAATTAGTTCTTGATCTGAAAATGTAGAATTCTCCAGGAGATAAGTTTATCTCTCTTAACCCTTTCTCTTAGTAAAGAATTGCATTCTCACACACAAAAGATGAAATTCGTACAAATGATATTTATATGGGTAGAGAGAGGACATATTTCCTTTTGGTAACCACCGACGGTTTTGTAAACCGCCACTCCACTTCCCTTCAAAGTAAGGAGTTAAGGAATAACCGCCACTTAACTTCCCGACAGTTTAGTAACCTTCACTCCACTTCACATCAAAATAAAGGAGTAAGGAGTAACTGCCACTTAACTTCCCGACCGTTTACTAACCGCTAGGAAACTACTTCTCTCATTATATCAACCGATACTCTAGAGATTAGATCAAATAACTTCATTTTAGAGACCAAAAAAATCATATATGTCATGTGGGACATTAACATATAACTAACATACAAAACCCCCTAATTCCCTTCCCCATCTCCTTTTCCAGCCTCCAAAAGAGAAGGGTAACCCTCTAATTCCCTTCCCTATCTCCTTTGTCTCTGTTCTTTAGCTTCGATTACCGGTTTGGACCAACATCCACGGCCTGACTCTTTCGGAGTATTGGGTCTCTTTATTGTGCATGCCCAGGGTGATCTGTGAGCTTATCGTGATAGGTTTCTTCCGAGCTATGCGTTGAGTTGCCCATAGCAAGCCTTTTCCTAGCTCGGTTTTATCGGTCATATCTTTTCCATTATTGGACCTAAAATATTGGCCCAATTTCTTTATCAAACTCCTCTTAGAAAACTGAATATAGAAGTGAGAATTTTCCCTCATCTTTTGTCCCCCGACCTGAGTGTTGATTCGAAGAAGTGAGACGAAGGGTCATCTTTTCTTCTTATATTTAGTTATTACTCCGAACGGTTTTTAATAGTTCTCTTTTTCTCATGTTGAGTGATTGATCTGAACTTATTTTTATTAGTTCACTTCTTTCCCGCACTTAGCACTTTTTAGAATTCATCAATCGCGCTTAGCGATTTATTGGTCTAAATTGGTTTTAGCAGTTCGCCATTAGCGATTCATCCGAATTGATATCTGTCGTTCGCCTTTATCACATGTAGTGATTAAGTCGAACTATTTTTAAATAGTTCGCTTTTTTATTTTTCTCATGCCTTATTATTTTTTCACAATTGGTGATTTTTATCACCATTGGTAATTCGTTCCGATCTGATTTTATCGGTTCATCATTTGTTTTCGCACATAGCGACTTTCATCACTGTAAGTGCCTCTTTTCCGAACTGATCTCATCAGTTCGGTCTTGCATTTACATTTGGTGATTTTCATCACTTTGAGTGTTTCCTTTCCGAATTGGTCTCATCAGTTCATTCTTATAGTTACACTTGGTGATTTTTATCACTTCAAGTGTTTTATTTCGAATTGATTTGTTATTTCGTTTTTACACTTACACTTGATAATTTTTATCACTACAAGTGTTTTCTTTCTGAACTGATTTATTGGTTCATTCTTACACTTATACTTGGTGATTTTTATTACCACAAGTGTTTCATTTCAAACTGATTTGTCAGTTCGTTCTTACACTTAGACTTGATGATTTTTATCACAACAAGTGTTTTGATTCCAAACTGATTTGTCAGTTCGTTCTTACACTTACCCTTGGTGATTTTTATCACCACAAGTGTTTTGTTTCGAACTGATTTGTCAGTTCGTTCTTACACTTACACTTGGTGATTTTTATCACTATAAGTGTTTCTTTTCTGAATTGATTTGTCAGTTCGTTCTTATACTTACACTTGGTGATTTTTATCACCACAAGTGTTTCATTTTGAATTGATTTAACAATTCGTTCTTACACTTACACTTGGTGATTTTTATCACCACAAGTGTTTCATTTCAAACTGATTTGTCAATTTGTTCTTACATTTACACTTGATGATTTTTATAACCACAAGTATTTCATTCTCAAACTGATTTGTCAGTTCGTTCTTGCACTTGGTGATTTTTATTATTCCAAGTATTTCATTTCAGATTGATTTTCCAGTTCATTCTACTAGTGATTTGTTCCGAACTGACGTGTCAATTCGTCATCACTTTTGGTAATTTTTATCATCTCACTTGGTGATTTCTATCACCTTCTATGATTTATCACCTCACCTGGTGATTTGCAGTCTTAACCTCTCTTTTCGCTATACCAAGTATGTGAGGCATCATCTGACTAGTTTTTCGCTTTGGCATTTGTAGTGGGGAGGCGTCATCAAACCCGTCTTTTGCCACCTGGGAGGCATCGTCTACCTAGTGTTTTGCTTTGACATTTGTAGTGGGGAGGCATCATCAGACTCGTCTTTTGCCACCGGAGAAGCATCCTCTAACCCGGGGAATTTATAAGCATGGAAGCATCCTCAGACTTGTTTTTTTACTGACGGGGAGACATCCTCTAACCTGGGGAATTTGTAAGCAGAGAGACATCCTCAGACTTGTCTTTTGCTGCCGGGGAGGCATCCTCTTACTTGGGAAATTCGTAAGTAAGACGGCATCCTCAAACCTGTCTTTTGCCGCTGAGGAGACGTCCTCTTACCCGAAGAGTTCGTAAGCGTGGAGGCATCCAATGATTTTCAGTAATTATTTATGCATTCAAAATTAAATTAACTTGATTTGTTTTGAATATTTACTTTAAATTAAAAAAGAAAAAATTCACAGAGAGTTTGAATAAAATGTGTCTAGGGGGTAATTAGTATGTTTTTAGAGTACAAGGGTTAAAAATCAAACAACATCAAATCACTTTGTACCCCAAAATCAAATCATATTTGGGATACAAAGTATACAAAGTGTGAATTTGGGGTACGGCATGTTACGAATGTTTTTCAAAGTGTGAATTTCAAATCATATGTGAAATGCCAAATAGTTTAAATTTGGAGGTACGATATGAACCTTAAGTTTATAAAAAAAAAAATCAAATAGATCCCATAAATTAGGGACAATAACATAGTTATCTCTTCATGAGTTTAGCAAAAACATATATTAGTGCAGTATAATTAATACATAATTTAATAACATATTTAATAAATTATCAATTAAATATACTATTGCATACAATTAAATTAATAAAATTTACAATAAACTTCAACAATAAAATTTAAATGCACATATTATATAATCAAATAAATAATTTAATATGTATTAAAAAATAAATTTCACAAAAAATCAATATTCCGCTATGGTAGAATCAAATATTGATAATTGTGGCACAAAAGAAGATTGTTAGAGGATCTCCAACAACTGTTCTATATGGTGTGCCATCCCAGAAATGACTTTTTTGAAGCAAAAAAATAGCTCCAACGGCTGTTGTATCTGGTGTGCCAAAAATGACACACCAGGTCTGTTGTGTCAAATATGGCACAACATTTTGTCTGTACCATTTGACCGTTGGAGTAGCAATAACTACTCTAACAAACTGAAAATCTCAAATGAAAATGAAGTAACATATGAAAATCAAATGAAACCGAACCTGATCTGTGACTTGAATTTCAAGCCTCCATCATCTGAATCTCAACAAGATCTCGAATTGCCTCTGAATCACCGTTGTCTTTGCCATCTAAATCGCAATCTGAATCGCAGTCCTAGCTATCGCCATCGCAGAGCGATTTGAATCGCCGCCGTCGCCAAGTTAGCAGGAAATGTCGCCTTCGCCTTCGCCATCGCCATCGCCATCGCCATCGCCATCGCCATCAAAGCCTCCACCCCAAAATCGCAAAGGTCGATTCTAGCTCTCTCTCTATATGTGTGTGTGTGTGTGTGTGTGTGTGTGTGTGTGTGTGTGTGTGTGTGTGTATTGTGATTAGGGATTGGGCAATCTAGAAACCGAAGGGATTTGGACATTTTGGGCTGGGAGTCACTCTTATGTATTGTTGATTAGGGATTGCGATTTGGGTTGGGAATTAGGCTAGTGGGTTTGGGCGATTTGGGCTACGATTAAGTCTATAAATTATGATTAGGCAATTTGGGCGGGGCTAATTATGACTGGGTTTGGGGATTAGGGTTTTAATTACAATTTAGTTACTTCTAATAACAGTTATAATTACCCTTTCGCGGTTCAATTTTTTTTATATTTGACGATAAAATTAAAATAAAAAATTTTAATTTTTGCTTTTTAGTTTGAAAAAAAAAATTATATCCTTTGACGGTTCAATTAAAATTTAAAATTTTAATTTTTACGCTTTAGTTTGAAATTAAAAACTAATATTTAGTGGTCAAATTAAAATCCTAAAATTCAATTAAATTAATTTTTTACTTTTATTTTTTAATAAAAAAAATTGGCACACCCAAATAGCTCATCCATTGGAGTGTTTTTTTCTTTGGGTTTAGGCTTTTGGTGTGCCATTTGGGCAAATGGCACACCAAATTTTAGGATATCTCTCGGAGATGCTCTTATCTATATAATAAATCAGCTCATTTACATTCAGGGCCGTTGGATATCTCTAGATATTGGTAGTCCTTCTATTAAATCACATTCTTATTTAAAAATGTATGCTACAGTAACTAAAACCATTTTTGGGAGGGAAGCAATTTAGGCCATTGGATTCACATATGATCCAAGAGCCCAGATCAAATGTCTGCTGTCCGTCTCTCCCTCCCCCTCTATTTCACTCTCGACCTCACTCTCTCTCTCTCTATCTCACTTGCGACGGCGCCCCTCACTCCGGTCCCAGATCTGCGACGATGAGGACGGCAAACGAATTTACCAAAGTGAGGTAAGGGATGATGTCTTTGTAAGGGAGTGTTTGTGTAAATATCAAAGTGCATGAATTTTGGACAAAGTTAGGGCTAAAGTTTGAGGCAAAATAATGCTACAATAGCTGTCCCCTCCTTTTTCTTTTTTGACCATCACCCCCTTTGCTTTTAGTTTTTAATTTATTTTATTTTTTAAAAAAAAAAAAAAAATTATCATCGGAGGGGACAAGACATGTCCCCTCCTTTTTTTTTTTTTTTACTATGCTTTTGCTTTTATTTTTACAAAAATATTTCTTACGATTAAAATTAATATATGGGATAGATTACAATAAATCTTGGGTTTAGCATGTATCGATACATCTACACAAATTGCAAGTTCATTCGAAATAAATTACAAGTTTTTATTGCGGATACATTGCGACTTTTTCAGACGTATACATTGCGAGTTCATTCTAAAGAAGTTACAAATTTATCTAAAAGTATATAATTTTTTCAACACGGACTTGCAATTTACAGGAGATGTATCAAAGTTTTTTCCTTAATATATATATATATATATATGCACTCTCTCTCAATCTAATCAATAAAAGTAAATATACTATCCATTTTTATTATTATAAACAAAATACTAATAAATACCTTTCTATTATAATAACTATCTCGGCACAAAAAAATTATCTCTGCATAAAAAATTAAAAAAAAAATTCCTTATTATTATTAAAAAAAAACAATACACAGTTTTCTATTATTAAACTACTCTCTGACATTATGTTTTTCATTTTTACTCTCACAGAAACAAAACAAGTCTATGCGCTTTCTCTATTTCTCCCTCAAAAAGCATCGTAAACTCCGTCAGATTGTGCCGTATCCGGCAGATACAACTACGACTTTAGAGTTATCGATAGTAATATTTTTTTAAGTGTTTGTATAAAGATTTGGAAAAAAGACCTTTTTGGTCCCTGAAAGATGGTCATAGTGTCCAATTGGCCCCTAAGATTTGAAACTCAACACATTTGATCTCAACATTTGAAAATTGTTTCAATTTGGCCCTTGAAGAGGAATCTGTGAAGTCAAAGTAACGGTTAAAGTTACTTCAAGGGCATTTCGGTCATTTAAGTTCCCCCAACTGATTCCCTCCATATATATCCATACCTGTTCAGTTTTCCCGCGGTTTTCTTCATTTCATGTGCCTATAAATTAGCCCTCTACCCATCTCCCTTGTTCTATCTTTTGGAACCCAATTTTTTTTTTCTTTTTTATTCTGTCCAAAAAAAAATGGAGGGTGAACACATTTGTAATTGTGGGAGAAAAGCAAAAATGGCAACGTCTTGGACTACACATAATCCCGGAAAGAGATTCTATTCTTGTGGAAATTACAACCAGGTACGTTTTATTTTTTTTCATACCAATTTTTATGAAATATTTAAAAAACAAAATTCTAATTTCATTTTGTAGGCTAGAGGTTGTGGCTATTTCTGGTGGGTTGATCCTCTTATGTGTCCAAGATCAGCGGCAATAATACCGGGATTATTAAGAAAAATGAATATTTTAGAAGAAGAGAATAACCGAAGGAAGAATAAGGAGAAGAAGTTATGGATAACATTAATTGTTTCATGGGTGGTGTTTGTTATCATGAAACAATTAATGTTATCCATAACTTCTTCTCCTTATTATTCCTTCGGTTATTCTCTTCTTCTAAAATATTCATTTTTCTTAATAATCCCGGTATTATTGCCGCTGATCTTGGACACATAGGAGGATCAACCCACCAGAAATAGCCACAACCTCTAGCCTACAAAATAAAATTAGAATTTTGTTTTTTAAATATTTCATAAAAATTGGTATGAAAAAAAATAAAACGTACCTGGTTGTAATTTCCACAAGAATAGAATCTCCTTCCGGGATTATGTGTAGTCCAAGACGTTGCCATTTTTGCTTTTCTCCCACAATTACAAATGTGTTCACCCTCCATTTTTTTTTTTTTTGGACAGAATAAAAAAGAAAAAAAAATTGGGTTCCAAAAGATAGAACAAGAGATATGGGTAGAGGGCTAATTTATAGGCACATGAAATGAAGAAAACCACGGGAAAACTGAACAGGTATGGACATATATGGAGGGAATCAGTTGGGGGCACTTAAATGACCGAAATGCCCTTGAAGTAACATTGACCGTTACTTTGACTTCACAGATTCCTCTTCGAGGGCCAAATTGAAACGATTTTTAAATGTTGAGATCAAATGTGTTGAGTTTCAAATCTTAGGGGCCAATTGGACACTATGACCATCTTTCAGGGACCAAAAATGTCTTTTTCCCTAAAGATTTATATAATTTCTTTGTTTATGGATTTGTAAAGTTGTATACAATTTGGGGATATATTAATGTGTATATAGTTTTTTTAGTATGTGGCTATTTGGAGACAGAACAAAATGAGAAAGAGAAAAAATAACAAAATTAAAATTAAAATTAACCGACCAAATCAAATAAGGCTTAAATATAATTTCATTTAATTTTACTAAAATTTGATTTTTTTCCTTATAATGCCAATATTAAAAAAAGAATTCGCAAATGCTCTTTAAAAGTAAAATTTCGGTTCATCTAAAAATTCATCATTTCTTTTAAACATATAAAACTAAATTGTTTATAATGTTAATTATGCTCTTTACAAGTAAAATTATGTTGAACTAAAAATTTATCATTTCTTCAAACATTAACAACATCTCAATTTGAACACATAAAACTAAATTGTTTATAATGTTAATTAAAAAAAGTTATTATAAAATCTATACAATACATACTTAACTTACACAAATAACATAAAAATCCATTAATTAATAAAAAAATTAATTTATACAATAAATTAAAATATATATGTAAATTACTTCAAATTCACGCTTAGCGCGGGACTAAAACTAGTAAATTACTTTGATTCGAACCCACTAGCTTATCAAGGAGGGGGCCTCAATGTGGCCAGTAGGATTTTAGTCACCAATTTATATAATCTTTTAGGTGGTTAGTGTTTTCTGTTTTTCTGTTTCTACTTCCAATAAATGAGGATGAGATTGGGAATTCTATTTCCATTCTGAGTATTTCGGAAATAGAAATATGTTTACAAATGACCGTTGTTCTTAAATTGTTTCTTTTAATTTTTGAAAACAAAAATAAAAAACGTGTTCGGTTGCAACATTTGTTTTATTTTTTCCCTTAAATGTATGGTGGCCAATGGTATGGTGGTGGTCGGTGGGTGGCGGTAGTGGACGGTGGTGGCAAGTGGATGGTGGTGGCCGACGGAGTGTGATGGTCGATGAGATGGTAGTAAGAATAGTTTTGTAATGATTTCGTATGATTTTTTGTTTTGATTGATTGTAAAATTTTAAGAATTTGTTCCTCTTGATTCAAGCTTCAAATCGATATATTACATGTGTAATTTGATTGTGTAATCTTAGAGTAATGCAACATCAAAATTTCGGTCATGAACCCTAGAAAATTTGATTTTTACCTTTTAAATTGAGAAAGATTGAAAAGTTTTTTGGTTCAATTAAATGTTGTAGAAAGCTTTGCCATTTGTTTAGATAAACCTTTCTCCCTCCCTCTCTCTAAAACTCCATTTCCTCTTCGCTTTTGAGATTTCTGAATTTCAGTGCAACGCGCAAGTCGTGATCCCCTTGTACATATATTTGATTTATTTTTTTTCAAAATGATTCATCAAATATAAACTTCAGGTTGATTGATAAAACTTCTGGAAATTCAAAGTGTTTTTCTTCACGTCGTTGTCTTGCAATTTCTCACAATTTTTTTAGCGTTTTCGCGTGTTCATCGTTGAAATGGTAGTTTTCCGTACAAATGAAATTTCCTGATGGTTTCTATGCTAGGTCCTGATTGGTAGTTTCAATGGAATTTCTTGGTGGTTTTCCCAATTACAAGAGAGATGATTTTTTTTTTTTTATTGATGCCCAATTTTTTAAGAAGACATGATAGAGAATATAATATATTTTATCCATAGTTGATGAACTTTAGGTTGAAAGGGTTTCACGCTGTTGACGAAGATTTTAATCTTCATTTCCTGGTACTTTACTCATCATTCTTAATCCATATCACTGAAATCTTTCTTGGGGAGTTCAAAATTATTATTTGTTTATGTGATTTAATTAGCTCAAAATTATTTTTGATTTTTTTTTATTGAAAATTTATCAAAAATTATATTACAATAGGAATACAGTACTTACTCTCCCTGGATTAAAATTTTTTAATGTGTACTCTCCTTAATTTTAAATCACATAAACTAGTTTATTAAATAGTTTAAAAGTGTGGTAAAATTGTTGATAAATTTTTTTGGCAACTATAATTGATCATTGATCACTGAAAGTATATTTTGTAACGTACTTTATTTTATTTTAATCATATGCATATATGTCACTAATATGTACTGTTGTTATTGGACAATATTGTTTAATTTTTTCAATTTGAAACGTTTGCTTGTGAATTGTTGAGAATATTTCATCAAACTGATTTAACCAACAAAATTTACAAGTTTCTTAAGTTCTTATTTTGTTGATGAAGAAAATTTTAGATTAATTTGTACATTCACCTACCCACCTAAAGAGGGTTATTGTGCAAATTAATTTAATTGTAGAGTAATATTGTTTAATTTTTTTCAAATTAGAATGTTTGCTTGTGAATTGTTGAGGTTATTTCATCAAAGTGAAATAACCAACAAAGTTTGCAAGATCTTAAATTTCTATTTTGTTGATGGAATTTTTTGAATTAATTTATATTTTCACCTGCTCAAAGGGGATTATTGTGTAAATTAATTTAATTGTATGAGGATGTTGTATGAGATAAATATTTTGATAATTTTTTTTTCCAAAGGGAATGAATTTTGAAGGATATTTATTTCATTATGTTTTGAAGAAAATATATGAATTTGAAGGTCAATCTACCTAAAAGGGATAGATTTTTAAATCTATATTTTTTTTTATTTTTTATTTTTTTGTTGATTCTCATGATTACAGAATAATTATTTATTATAAACTCTGTCCAAATGAGAGTTTATGATAATGCAATTGATTCATATATTGTGTTGCTTATGTTTAATTGAGCATTTTACTTATTGTCCATAATTAATCTAGTTGCATTTTTTTTGTGAAAGCAGTTTCTTTTACTGTGAACAATAATAACGCTACAATTGAAATTCTAAATTGATTCTTTGGTTTAGTGGGAGTCTTTGTAATTTCTTTTATTTCGATGATTATGTCGTGTAAACATTGATCACTATTCTTATAAATTTTTCGTTATTTTGTTGGTCTTTATGCTTAGAAAATAGTTGTTTATCACTTTATTGTAGACTCTGACCAAATGAGAGTTTATGATAACACAATTGATTCTTGTATTGTGTTGCTTATACTAATTTGAGCACTTTGATTCCTTAGTTTAGTGAGAGCCTTTGTAATTTCTTTTATTTCAATGATTATGTCGTGTAAATATTGATCACTATTGTTATGCGATTTACAAAATCGATTTTTTTTTTATGATTATCATTATTGCGTATTATATTATTTCATATCATATTTGTTGATTTTAAGATTTTGATGACTAATTAAAGGTTGATGTTTTTTGTGGAACTAACGGTTTGATTAAGTGTTTTAGTTTATTAGTTCTAATGATGAAGATATGATGACAAGTAATGAATGCATGCTAAAGAGACTGACAAAGACAATGAACATTAGTTCTAATTATTACTAGTCGTTATAGGGCTTGTTTCAATCCCCTATATATAAACCTGCGGATAAGCTTTTATAAGAGTAATCATTTTGATATTATTTTGAGAAATTAAATTGTGAGATCAATTATTAAGGAGTTCTTGAGTTAAAGCGCTGATTGTTGTTTGAGTGTGCACCTAGAGCTTATTACACTTATCCGCTGCTATAAAAATAATAATTAATTTTAGAACAAAATTAATTGTTTGATTTTTGAAGTATTATTATTATTATTTGGATTAATTTTTTAATACTACCCAATTCACCTCCCTCTTGGGTAGCTCACTAGGTCAACAATTGGCATCGGAGCTGGTTTTAGCTCGATTAGGCTTAACATCATAGCTAAACCGATAACGTGTACACACCATGGATAATGTGTTTTGTGTATCCTGTTTTGATAGTTTTAAATTCGTATATGAAAATGTGATTTATGATTCTTGTGATTATTATAGTAGTGATGGAGATGATGATAATTAAATGTTCATATTGTTATGGAAAAATTACTTTCTTTCACACCACTTTTTGCTAAAGAGAGCTTGAATTTAAAAAGAAAAATTGATTCTTTTGAAAATGGTGGAAAAAGTGTCCGAAAATCTAAAATGCATTTGGATGATTATTGTGGTACAAAAGAATTTTCGGATGTTGTTTTTTAAATTAATAATTTGCTCTCTAAAATGGATTCTCTTGAAAATGAAAACAAAATTTAAAAAAATAATCTTGAGATGATTTTTATGCAAAGGTCAGATATTGATTCAAAAATCAATTTACTTAAGAAAAGTTTTGAAAAATCAAAATCCGACCTTAAGACTATTTCAAGAGATTTTGAAAATGATTTTTCTAGGCAAAGTGGATATACTTCATCGTCTCATCCTTCATCACAAGTCAGTGATAATTATGTGGCTATTATTAGAAATTATTATTGATTTACATCTCGTGCTTTCTTTGATAAATCGAATTTGAGATGTTATTATTGCAATAGCGTTCGGCATTAAAGTATCATATCCATTCAGGAACCCTAAATTTATGTCTAATAGGGACGGATCCAAAATGAAATGGATACCGAAGAGAACTATTGAAATGTCTTGTGCAGAATTACATAATGTCGGAAGGGGATCTGAAGGAACAAACAAAGAAGTTATATCAAAGGTAAAACAGGAAGTCACCAAAGATCCACAAGCAACGCATACAAAACAAAAAGATGCATCAAAGATAGAATGTGAAATTATTAAGAAGCCACAAGAGAAATGGGCAAAGAGAAAAGTTATACAAAATTCAAGATGAAATATCACCAAGAAGCCACAAGTGATACGTGCAAAGGAAATCGTCAATGAATCAAATGGAAAAAATAAAAAATTGAGAGGATACAGACAAGTCAAGAGGAATTATGCACCTAAAACAATCATGAGTACAAATGAGGTAAACAGTAAAGTTGTCCCGAAAGATATAAAAGGTACTCCTAACCCTCCGCATTTTAAATTTATTAAATTTGTTAAAGAGGGAGAGTCCCGACTTGCCAAATAGGTAAGTTGGTAATGGTTTCTAAGACTTATTTTTAAATGATGCGTTTACTTGTTGTCTTAGAAATATTATATGGTGATTATGAAAATCATATTTAGTTAAAGTGTATTTACATATTTTTATAATGTGCTCATATCTAATAGTAATCATGTATTTAATTTTAAAACATGTTACGAGATTCAGAAATTGAATTAAGTGAATTGAGTTTTTATTTTATACATCTTGATTTATTAAAATGCATAATATTTTATATTGAGGTGAATTGAATGACTTAATTTGATCATGATAATACTAAGTATGAAAGTATGAGAATTCTTTTTGAATCCATATATGATCATTTGAATACATATCAAACTGTGCTTAGTGTTTCAAGTTAATATTTTTGTGCATGTAAATATATTTATGGATATCAAGTATCTTGCTATATACATGATAATCTATTTTTCTCATACGTTTCATATCTCCTGATTTTTAAATGCTTATGCTTATGAAGGGATCTAGAATGATATGAGATAACATTATTTTTTATTGAGATATGATTCATGTTTTTGGGCATTAATGATTTTGTTCAAAAATGGAGTTGATATTTTATGAGAGAAATATGCACTTATCTATGGTTATGCATACACTAGATTTATGATCGATAAATTATTCTTGAGATATGCTTTCTATTCTAGTGCGTTAAAGATTACATGTTTCTAGATTCTAGGAAGATATTAATTGATATCATGCTACATTGCTGAAATGTTATGATTATTCACATATGCTTGAATTTGCTCATTTTTTATTATATAGAGAAATATTGCATGCTTAGAATGATATTTTTGGTATAGCCTAAGCATAATGATATTTGCCTAGAGTAGTGTTTTTGGTTCTCCCCCTCCCTAATTTTTTTTTGAGATGACAAATGGGGAGAATTAGTTGATGTTTTATTGCATATCTTAAGGGGGAGTTTATTTTTATATTTGTGCTTTATTGATTATTTTTTTGAATATCTTCATTCTTATACTTAAAAGAGTTAAAGAACCCGTCCTCGAATTTAGGAGGAGTATGGTTACATTATTGTTTTAAAGAAAATATCAAAGTTAATTTTCATCATAAAAATGGGAGAGGTTGTTGATCTTAAGATTTTGATAAACAATTAAAGGTTGATGTTTTTTATGGAACTAACGGTTTGATTAAGTGTTTCAGTTTATTAGTTCTAATGATGAAGATATGATGACAAGTAATAAATGCATGCTAAAGAGACTGACAAAGACGATGAACATTAAGAGACCGAAGATTTTGAATAATCTAAGGAAAAATAACTCAAGTTAATTTTTACTTTTAATGTATCCCGATTAGGATCACACACGACACAAAAAAAAATTTAAATTTATGTGTGTTTTGATAGGATCCTAATTAGTGAAATTATATGCTCCTATGTGTAATTGAAAAAGAAATATTGATAATTAATTAAAATTGAATTTAAGAATTTAGTAGAGCTAATTGAGAAAAGAAATTAGTTAAAGGGGTGAAAATATTAATGAGAATGTATTAAAAACGAATTGGAGATAAGTGTTTAGTAATGAGGAGTCGACTGATAAGTCGACCGAAACGTATAAGACAAACTTGTTGAATCGATCAGTCGACATGGAGGTCGATCTGTACTTGGAAGATAAACTTTCTGTATCGTTCGGTCGACAAACTGTAAATTACCAATCGACCGATGGGCAAGAAATGTTTGCCTTGGGCTACAACCTGAATCGGGCGGTCGACTGATGAGTGTGTTTCAGGTTTTATGGAATTTCAGGATTTGATCCAAAACTAGCCGTTATTTGGTTACCTGATTGAGTGATTTTAGGGATATGAATATCTTTAAGATATAATACTCTTATTTTAATATTCCTATCTATTTGATACATGGAATTAAAGTGTTTTTCAAATTAGTCCTTTTAATACTTCCTATCTTATCGAATTGGGTTTGAAAATTCTTTTGAGGAACTAAATTGAATATTTTGAAAGCTATTATTAAGTGTAATATACCTTAAATGAAAGGTATCAATATATGGGGTCTGTAAGTGATTTTAAAAGACATATCTTGTGGAAACTAATCATTATAGGGCTTGTTTCAATCCCCTATATATAAACATGCGGATTTCACATTAAAAAATGATGATATAAAGAACTATTCAGTTCGTAAGTGTAAGACCCCGACCTTCAACATACGTATAATTTGAGTCGCATTGGAGCACATTCGAAAATAACGGGGTGGACGACGCCCTTAAATATGTTATTTAAAAGTTTAGGGTTCAAATTGTAATTTTTAAAAATATTAAAATTTGAAGTTGGTTCAATTAATATCTTAACAAAAATAAAAGGGGGGTTAGTGTAAAATTAGATATTTTATATATATGGAGAGAGAGGGAGTTGGTGAAAATGAAGGGTGAAGGAAATAGCCACTTGTCCGGCCGATTGATCACACTTTTCGATATATATACAGATATATACATACGGAGAGGAAGAATCGAGAAACTGAAGAGAGAGAGAAGGTGGGTCCGGCCAGTGTCTGTGGGGGTGCTCTGTTTTCTGTTTGTTGTTGTGGGAATGTGAGGGCGTGATCGTCACTGTTGTGATCAACGGTGTGGATGGGCTGGCCGTCATTTGGTGAGTATGTGTGTGTGCCTACCTGTGTGTCGTGTGTGCTGCGTGTATGTGTGTGATCAGTGTGTGTATGGGTGATCATGGATTGAGAGTGTGTGTGTGAGTGGATTGTGTGTGTGTTGTTGGGTATCTATGTGTGTCGTGGGTTTTGTGTGATTTGGTCTGACGAAGGTGGCGGTGGTGCATGGTTTGATCATCACCGATGTCGCCGAATTTTGTGTGCGTCGCCGTCGGTTGGTTGGCCAGCGGTGAGCGAAAGTTAGAGAGAGAGAGACCAGTGGATGTGGGTGTTCCCTGTTTTCTGTTTCTGTGTTGGGGATGCTGTGTGGGTGCATGAGTTCCGACGATGGTGTTGTCGTGGGTGTGTGTATGCCTGATGCTGTGTGTGTGTGTGTGTATGCTTGATGCTGTGTGTTTGTGTGTGTGTGTGTGTGTGTTATGCCCTCGTTCAGTTTGGTCCGATAGTGTTTAGTTGTGTGGCGTTGTGGGAGTAGGGTTGTCATGCATGTGTGTGTGTGTGTTGATCCGGCGAGGTGTGTATGTTATTGCGGTGTGCATGTGGGTGTGTATTGTGTGTGTATGGATGTTCATGGGAGATGGTCTTTGGAGTTAGCGAGGAGAGAGAGAAATAAGAAGATGGCTGGTTTTGGGGAAAAAACAGAGCAGGTTAGATGATGGGGAGTTCGCCTAGGCGGAACGGTGTTCGCCTCAGTGGAAAAAAGGGCAGTGTGCAAATCAAAGAAAGGAGGAGCGTTCGCCTAGGCGGAGGAACGTCAGTAGGTAAACCAGAGAAAGGAGGAAGTGTGTTTGCCGCGGCTGAGAGCCGTTCGTTGCAGCGGTGGAGGATCAGTGCGCTATAATTGAAGAAAGAAGGGAAGTTTGTCGAGGCGATGGAAGCAGGAACATCAACCTAGAAATTCTAAGGGAAATCGACAATCGTTTCGAAACAGGTAACGTTTTTCGTTAAATTTTATGAATGTTCATTCAATTACTAGCATTGAAAATGTTGAAACGACGATAAGAAATAGTGAGACCGCTCGCATGAATAAATTTGATATAATAAACTTTAAACGGAACAATATTAGCGGAATAGTAATATTTTATAATAAAATGTGGGGAATAGGAAATTACGGGATTTAGGGTTGCATGGCATGATTAGGTTGTTTTTATATAAAATATTAATTTAGGCCATGCCACTTTTAGGTTCGCAGGCACCGGAGTACCGGTAGAGAATAGGTGAGAAAAGTCTTCGGAGCGGATAAGCAGGTGAGTGTACTATCTTCTTGCCAAATCTATTTTTTATATATATATGATGGAAAAATATGTTTATTTAAAAATTGGACGAATTTATAACTTATATGGATCAAGCAGATTTGGGTGTTTTGGAAATGTGGATTACGTTGGTTTTTAAAGAAAGTGGAAAAATGATTTGTTGAATTTAGTTGATTTTAAAATAGGGTGGTTGTTTGCTTCAACAGAGTGGTGATTATCTGTTTCAGCAGAGCAGTGATTTTCTATTGATTGGTAGTTTGACGATGTTATTGATTTGACGATGTTATTAGTTGAACTATGCCATAGTTTATGTCATATTCGGAAGGTGGTCCGGTAGGTGGTGATTGATATTATGTCATGTCCGGAGGGTGGTCCGACAGGTGGTGATTGATATTATGTCATGTCTGGAGAGTGGTCCGGCAGGTGATGATTTATATTATGTCCTCCGGCGATGTTCGGTGGGTGATTATCTGTGCAGTTAGGTCCGCTAAGAAGGCATATCCTACGGATGGTTACGGTACCATTGCAACTCCCGATCGTAAGGTTAAAACGATCACTATAGTTAGCCGGATAGTGGTGCGGTATTATGTCGTACATGGTGTTTGTCGTATAAGGTGTTTTGTTGTATATGGTGTTTTATCGTATATGGTGATTGAGAATTTAATCAACCACCACTACCTTTATTTCCGACCAACACCAACGCCCAAATGTGGTTTTAGAGAGAGAGAGAGGGAGAGAGAGAGGGAGTAGAGAGAGAAGGAGATTTTAGAGAGAAGCCGAGAGGGAAAGTAGAGAGAAGAAAGTTTTAGAGAGAGAGAGAGAAGCTGAGAGGGAGCCTATGGAACTTTGGTGTGTGTGTGAGAGAGAGGGACATTGTGGCATCACCGATCATTCAAAAGGTTTATTTTGCAACTATTATTGACTTTCAATTTGATACCCTTAGAATATCTTTCGATTCTAAAACATATTTGTTGTTAGATTCCTATCCCAAATTGTTTATCTGAGAGTTTCCAAGCGACTATATAAATTAACGGAGTTATTCCACTTAGACCTCCTAAACCGCTATATAAATCAAAAGAGTTACTACACTTAGGACCATATGGTTTTAAATTGAAGCCTCCTAACATGATATCAGAGCTAATGTTATGAGTCTTTTATTTCCTCGTAGTCAAATCATCCGTGCAAACCGGGAGTTGTACTTAAGGGCGGATGTTAAATTCCTGTCCCACATCGCTCATTTGAGAGTTCCTAAGTCACTATATACATCAAAGAAGTTACTCAACTTAGGATCATATGATTTTAAGTAAGAGCCTCCAAACATTTCTATATGAATGAGCTATCTTGTTTCTGGATCCAATTAGTAGAACTTTTATCCAGATTATATCGCGCCTTAATAACTTCTGTCATAGGTTTTGCATGTCGCTTGCAATATTCCATGAAATTTTGGCCAAGAAGGCCCTGCATTCTTGATCCCAAGCCCTCTCAAGTCCTTTGTTTTGCAAATTTTGTTTTGCATGTCGCTTGCAATATTTCCCTTTGAATTTCTAGCACATAATTTTTTAATTTTATCAAGTTCATCACAAAATTTCATAAGAAGAGCTATAACCTGCGTCACACATAATTCAGAATAAGATCATCTGCAAATAATTGGTGTATTATGGGACTCTTTTTACCCATACTTAATCCTTTCCATTTGCCCTTTTGATGGTTGCACTGGAAGCGAAATTCATGGGTCTTATCATGAGAATCTAAATTTCAGCTGAAATAGATTATCCGAGAGTACAAGTAGAAACAAAGTCAGCACTAATATTTTTAAAACCGGACCGGACATCGAAATGGAAAAGTCACTGGATCACGGGTCACCGGTTCAACCGGCCAATGTGTAATTGAACTGTGACGTCATAATTACGTTATTAAAAAATACTTGAAAATGAAAAAAAAAATATAAACTTCAACCCCCCCAAAAAAAACGAAAATTAAACATTATATATGAACATAAGGCTCAAAGAAGAATTATATTAAACACAATAAATCAATAAACAAACAGAACAGATGAATTAAACGAAATAGATATTAAAAATTAAAAAAAAATCGAACAGAATAAAAGAATTATAAAAGAAGCACCTGACCAAAAACTATAAAAAATAAAAGAAGCAGCACAAGGTGTCAAGCACTACATGGAAAACAGTAAACAAATCTTATAGCCTTCCAGTTATCGTTCACAAGTTGATATTAAAGATCATATTGTCTGAACTTCTCTAGAAGATTTCTTTTTCCTTCTAGCCATTTTCACAATCGCGATGACTTCGTAAAGTCGTTCTTCCAGCATTCTATAAATTCCGAGTAAAAAAAGTCCCAATTTAAACTTCCGATCAATCATTCCGTCGAGTCCAGTTCGGCGCGCGCTTGTCCATGGCCTCCGATACATTTTCCTCCTCCTCACCTTCTCCCAAATCAAGCTGGAAACACGACGTTTTCCTGAGTTTCAGAGGCGAAGACACCCGCAATGGCTTCACCGGCCACCTCTACACGGCTTTGGTTAATGCCGGCGTCCGAACGTTTATAGACGATGAAGAGCTACCAAAAGGAGAAGAGCTCTGGTCGAAAATCGTGAAAGCGATCGGAGAATCGAGGATTTCGATCGTCGTCTTCTCGAAGAACTTCGCCTCCTCGAGCTGGTGCCTCAACGAGCTCGTCGAAATACTCAAGTATATGGGAAGCATGAATCAGCTAGTTCGTCCGTTGTTCTATGATGTCGATCCGTCGGTGGTGCGACACCAGACGGAGAGTTATGGAATGGCAATGGAGAGACACCAGAAGCGACTCGTGGCAGAGACGGAGAAGGTGAAGCGGTGGAGAGAGGCCCTAACTGTTGCTGCGAATTTATCCGGCTGGGATTTGCGAAATGTTGCGAGCGGGTAAATCTCTCTCTCTATACGTAAAGCATGGACTTATTTTCAATTTGATTCATGATATTTTTTTTTTCAATTGAATTTTCGAAGTCTCAAATATTTCTAATTTGGTCTCAGTGGCTTTAGCAAAAAAATTTCACCTCGAGGACCAAAGTAAAAATATTTCGAACTTATGAAATTTGTTCAAAGCGCATGTGGTTTGCAAATTCAAGATTGTTGGCGTCTAAAATTGGTAAACATCTCGAGTTGGTATAGTCAGAGTCCGTGTGTAAATTTTTTTACTGAGGTGAGGTGTTGAGTCAAGAGTTTAGGGGCTAGGTCGTGAGATTGGAGCTCAGCCAGGTCGTGAGGTCAGAGCTCGGCCAAGTCATGGAAGACCACATGATAATGCCGCCATGAGCTCGGAGCTCGACTAGGTCATGGGCCACCTTGAGCTTGGAGCTCGGCCAGGTCATGAAAGGGCCTGTGAGGATTCCATTATGAGGTCGAAGCTTGGCGACGTCATGGGTCACCCTGAGCTCGGCCAAGCATAAGCTTGCAGGGAGAGTGGACAATCGCTAAGACAGGTCCATATAAGCTCGACGCTACGAGATCGGAGCTCTGCAAGGAGGCCAATAGGCCCACTTGAGCCTCCTATGTCCGTGGTCGGAGTTTTGCAGAAAGCCCCCACAGATAGACTCATGATATCATTCACAAGTGAGGTGGATTTTGAAAAGGGTCAACCTACCACGTGGTGCTCGCTTATTGAAGCTTGGTAGTTGGCAGATTTTTCCTATATCAAAGACCAGATAACTAACTAAATTGAAAATGTTTTGAAATCTCATCCACTTTATTGGAAAATTTTAAAAGTTAAGACAGGAACTTTAAGAGTATGTTTGGTTGGGAGGATGAAAAAGAGAAAAAAAAATAAGAGGATAATATCTTTATTTATTGTGAAAGAAAAATTATTTTCCTAGTATTATTTAGTTAAGGAAGAAAAATAAATATAAAATAACATAATTCATTCCAATAAAATTTATTATTTTATCTTTATATATTATAAAAATAAATTGAAGATTCTATTATAAAGAGTATAATTGTAATTTCACCATCTTTTTTAAAAACTCTCCCTTATCTTTTTTTCATTTTTCTCTCAATTGGTATAGACAACAAAATACTTCGAAAATTGTGCCTTTTCTTCTCTATTTTATTTTTCCTCTACACCAAACAATTTATTTTTTTACATTTTCATGCTATTTTATTTTTAATTTTTTTATCTATTTGTTTTCCACCCAAATAAATGGACGCTAAGAATCAATGTGTAATTAACCTAAATTTTAACGAACTCCTTTTCCTATTTGATAATTCAAGGTGTCAAATGGCAAATGTAAGTACAACCATTTTTTTAGTTTTTTTTTTTTTTTTTAATTATTTTTTGAAAAAAAAAAATCTATCACTTTTTAAGTTTATCTCCATTTTTTTTTAAATGTGTGGTGGTTTGAGAGAGAGAGAAGAGAGACAGAAACGACAATCGACACAATGGTGATTGGTGGTGGTGGAGGTTGGCATGGTGGAGACGGCTTGAGCTGAGGATGTGTGGCAGAGAGAGAGAGAGAGAGAGAGGTGGATGGTTAGGGTTGTAAGGTAGAGTTTTTATTTATTTTTAATAAGAATAAATTTGGGATGTCAATTTTAAGTAATGTTTTTAATTTTTTTTTTTAAGCAGTGTTTTGTCAAAATTTTAATTAGGTTTATGGCCCAGGTGAATTTATTTCATAAAACTAGGGTTACTTCTAATTATTCCTTTTAAAAAAATAATAAAATAAAAAATATAACCAATGAGAAACTGACGTGTTATAAAAAATAAAAAAAAAATCAAAACCGTAGAAAGTTAGATTTAATTAAGGGAATGTTCTCACACCTGCATTCCGTTAGTAATATCACATTTTTTTTAATAAATGATTTGCTACAAATAGTTTGATTAATCAAAACTGCTTCACCCAAGAGGTGTGAGTCCGGTTGGCTAGAAGAGATGCCTAATTTCCTTGTTAATCAAAATTCGACTCTCCTGTAGAGCACTCCAAGAATTAAATTTTGAATTATAATCCTGAATTAATCAGGCCGATATGGGGGAATACACCATTAAGATCGTCCGGTGAGGTGATTAGTCGAGTTGCGCATAAACTTGTTAAATGCACCTTACCCAAAAACTCAAAATAAAAATAAAAATTAAAACCCCTTCCCAAACTATAATGATAGATACTCGTTTTGTCCCCGAGAGTATGGGGGCAAATTAGAACAAACCCAACTTTTGGCATTGTACGAAGTAGTTGCTCTCAAGATTTGAATCCACAATTTAACGCTATTGGGCTGAACTTCTTACCACTAGTTCCACCGCTACCTAAGAGAAGAGTTGTAGTGCAACCCTCATTCAAGGGGAGAACATATAGTGGTTTGCCTAAATCTGTATTTTCCATTTAGTCCGTCGGTTAAACTAATGATTCTCTTCTCTATCAAAAATCCCTTCCCAGAGGAGAGAGCAAAAGCTCCAAGATGAGTTTGTCCGGGATTCCATTCTTCATTCTCGTCCTAATCCACCATGGTACATATTTTTAGCGTATAATGCCAAAATTTGCTTGATTCATTTCAGTCAGATTAATTGAAATTTCTTGTCGTCATATTAGTGCCTATGATCTTCAACCTGCATTCATTTACCGGACTCTGATATTGCTTTTTTTGATCAAAACCAACAGGTATGAACCCAAGTTTATCCAGGAAATCGTCAACGAGATTCTATGCGTAGTAAATCATGTACCCCTGAGTGTCACCAAGCATCTGGTCGGAATAGATACTTGTGTTAAAGAGATAAAATCACTATTAACAGTGGAACCGAATGTTGTCCGCATGATTGGAATATATGGGATGGGTGGAATAGGCAAAACAACCATCGCCAAAGCCGTCTACAATCTAAATTTCCAAAACTACGAAGGTAGCTGCTTCCTCCCAAACGTCAGAGAAGCCTGGGAAAAACACAACGGTGATTTGAGTTGCTTGCAAGAACAACTTCTCTTGGAGATTCTAAGGAGAAAGAGCCTAAAGGTCCACAACTTCGACAGGGGAATCATGTTGATCAAGGAAAGGTTGTGCTGCAAAAGGGTTCTCGTCGTTCTTGATGATGTCGACCAGTTGAGTCAGTTAAACTCGTTGGCGGGTGCCCATAACTGGTTTGGTCCAGGAAGCAGAATCATCATAACAACCCGAGAAGTGGGTTTGCTTAGTAAAGCTAAAGTTGATGACAGATATGAGGTCAAAACACTCACGCACGATCAGTCTCTTCAACTCTTCAGTTGTCACGCCTTTGAAGAGACCGAGCCCACAAACGACTATTTGGAGCTCACAAATAACATAGTCTGTTACACCAATGGGCTTCCGCTAGCACTAGAAGTTTTAGGTTCCTATTTCAAAGGAGGAAGCATCCCGGAATGGAGAAGCGCCTTTGAGAAATTGAAACAGATCCCTTACAATCAAATCCAGAAGCAACTCAGGATAAGTTTCGATGGGCTAAACGATGACAAAGTGAAAGAAATTTTCCTCGATATTGCGTGTTTTTTTGTTGGAATGCATAAGGACTATATCATGAATATATTGGATGCTTGTGGCCTCTTTCCAGAGATTGGACTCAGCATACTAATAAGCAGATGCTTGCTTAAAATTACTTCGTGGAATAAGGTGTGGATGCATGATTTGGTTCGGGACATGGGAAGAGAGATTGTTCGCGAAGAATCGCTCAAAGATGCTGGAAAGAGGAGCAGACTATGGTTTCATGAAGACGTACGCCATGTTCTTGGAAATAACAAGGTAAAAAAAAAAAAAAAAAAAAACTATTTTGATACTGAGTTTTTTTTTTTTTTAAAAATGAACTATTTTGATCCTGAGTTTTATCAAAATCCTCTATCTTAAACATTTTCTGATAACATAGGGAACAAAAAAAGTTGAAGGTTTAGACATTTCCATATCTATTTCCAAGGAAATGAATTTGGATGGGAAAGCATTTGAAAGTATGCCTAACCTAAGGCTACTTCAAGCCAATCACTTGCATCTCAACCCTCGGAGCATATTCAAATTGAGATGGAACTACAATCATATTTGCAAGGAACTAAGGTGGTTATGCTGGAACTATTGTCCTATGAAATCTCTACCCTCGGAGTTTCATGTACAGAATATCGCCATTCTTGACTTGAAATTCAGTAGCTTCAAGCGGGTTTGGCAAGACAAAAAGGTACACGAATGGTACCTAAAAATTACCACAGTACGCAAACTTAAGAACCCTAATTCGATTGTTGTTTTTGTTTGTTTCAACAGTTCATGAAAAATCTAAAGATACTAGATCTCAGTCATTGTGAAAGACTAACAGACACCCCCAACTTTGCTGGAGCACCAAAATTAGAGAAATTATTGCTTCCCGGCTGTACAAGTTTGTTTAAAATCCACCCGTCAATCGTGTTTTTGGAGAGCCTCATCCACTTGAATTTGGAAGTCTGCAAGAGCCTCAGGGACATCTCTGGAGCCATTTGCGGGCTCAAGTCCCTTAAATTTCTCAACCTCACGGGTTGCTCCAATCTACAGACACTGCCTGAGAACCTGGGAGATGTGGAAGCTTTAACGGAGATTCTCGCAAACGGAACCAAGATTAAAAAACTACCATTCTCTATTGCTTTACTGAAGAACCTCACCACCGTATCATTGCAAGGCTGCAACAAGAAATTGTCCCCTGGATTTTTCCTCCCATTTATTTCCTCTTGGATGTTGCTCAGAAGAAACACAGGTACGGTTGAATTTTAGTTTGTAATATAAAGGAGTGTCTATCCCACTCTCTAAAGTGAGCAAACTTTGTTGATATCTATATAACTTGACACTAACACTTTACGGTCAGTTTGGAGGGAAGAAAGGAAAGTGAGAGGAGGGAAGGGAGGAGAAGGCAGGGAAATTATCTTTCATTTCTTATGTTTGGATACAATTTCTTTTCTTGTGTTTGGATGAAGGGGAAGAATCCACTTTTCATTATATAATATGACTACTATACCCTTCATACACACACACGCATATGCAGGAGATTGAAATCTAATGGGCCTCACTCACTCTATAAAGACACCTTGTAAGATGAGGATTTTCCTAGATTTTGTATATAGCTCAGGATCAGGTAACACAAGCAATGTGGGATTCAACAGATATTAATAAAATATAGTTTATAATTAAATATATTAAATAAGGATAAAATTGTAAAATTAAAGAAAGACTGAAAGGAGAGAGTAAATAGTTTCCTTCCAAATCTTCCCTCCTCGCCTTCCCTTCCCCTCCATCCAAACATGCAAGCTAGTTTCCTCCTCTTTCTTATCCCCTTTTTTCGCTCGATCCATACAGACTGTTAAGGTATGCTCCTTCCATACAAAAAGAAAGGCATGATACTTGAAACTCACAAGTGCGTGGGGTGGGCTGGAGGGCACTTAGCCGAGATGCACTAGATGTTATTTCAATTAAATTTTTATTTAATTTTTTGAAAATTCATAATGATAGTTATTTTAATTGGCAACTTAGTCTGAGAGTTACAAGTCTTCATATTAAAGGTTGTAGTCTTCAAGAGTTGCAACTTTTTTAGGGTTGCGACTGTCATGAAAATATGCCTCTATAGAAAATGTAGAAATCCAATAAGCCTAATTCACTTTCAAAAGGCGTTTGTAGAGAAGAAGATTTCTGTAGAAATTCAATGGAACTAACTCAGTCTCAAAAGACACCTTGTAAAATGAGGATTGCCTTGGACTTTATATATAGCTCAGGATCAAGTAACACAAGCGATGTGGGATTAAATATGCCCCTCACGCGCCGGGTGGACTTTGATAAACCACTGCAAACGGATATCGGAGGAAGGGCCCAACATCGATGTGAGATTCAACATGTCCCCTCACGCGGAGGATGGACTTTTGGACAAACCACTGTGAACGGTTATCAGGGAACCCAATATCTATGTAGGATTTAACACACCCAATGTCAAATAAGATTTTTGGCTCTAATACCATGTAGAAATTTAATGGACCTAACTCACTCTCAAAAGATGCTTTGTAAGATGACAACTGCCCTAGGTTTTATATATAGCTCAGGATCCGATAACACAAACGACGTGGGATTCAACAATTTCTTTACAATTATATATAGCTCAGGATAGGGTAATTCGACACGTCTCCTCATGCGCAAGGTGGACATAAGCCAAACTACTGCAAACGGAAATTTAGAGGGCGGGGACATTAGACAATAGGCCTTACGGGATGTAGAATTCAACACGCCTCTTCACACGTAAGGTGGACTTTGCCAAACCATTGTGAACGAATATTGGGGCAACATCAAATAAAGGCGTGACTCTAATACCATGGAAAAATCCAATGGGGGTAAAGCTTTGAGAGATGAGATTGTCGTAGACTTATATATTACTCAAATGAGGTAACACGTGGCATTCAACAGAAATTGTAACTTCTTAGGGGGACCGAAAACACTTTGAATTGGCGAATCACTTTTCTCTACAGAAAAACTCAAAAAGAATAACTGGAAAATCTCCAAAATTGCTATCCATCGCTTTCAAGACTTGGTTGTATGCTAAAAAAGAGTGTGCGCAAATATCACTTTAAAGATAATGATTACCTGCCTCCAATCGCTATTTGATTATACTTGTTATATGTATATATTTGTAACAGGTACCAGCAGATTCTTGCCGCCTTCGATCGCGGGTTTGCAGTCGCTGACATACTTGAAGCTTAGGGGGTGCAATTTGCACGATGGAGACATCCCGGACGATCTGGGGAGTTTATCGTCGCTGATAGAGATGGACTTTTCTGAAAACAAGTTCTATAGCCTGCCGTCGAGCATAAAGGAAATGTGGAACCTTGATAGACTAGATCTAGACGGCTGCAAGAATCTGTTGTCACTGACTCAGCTCCCTCCTAATCTAAGTTATTGTGGTTTAGTAGGAAATACTTCACTTGAGAAACTAGTGTTCGAGTTCAATCCGTTGAATTATCATCGGATTCTGGCCCTCGACGACTGCACTAGTTTGTCTGAGATTCAGGGCTTGAATACCATCAAATCTTTCACGGACATTACCATGGAAGGCTGCAACAAGGTTTCCGGTACTTTGACGGATACTTTCTTTTTGGTGGGTCTCTCTCTCTCTCTCTCTCTCTCTCTCTCTCAATTGATTTGGTTGATGGGAACCCTCTCCCCGTCCTCGATCTCGTCCCCATCTATTACTTAATGGTAGGACATTGATTTTTCAATGTAACAGGATCACTCTGAATATATGCGATTCGACGTCTGTTTTCCAAAGGGAGAGATTCCGGATTGGTTCGAGTACCAGACAACAGGATCCTCAATACGTTTCCAGACACCATTAGCTCTTGATTTGAAATTCATTGGAATGACCCTTTGGGTGGTTTACGCGACTAATAAGGAACATTCAGAATATTCAGCACATTCAAATATGGTCACGATCCGGGACATCACCAACGGTGTGGAGGGACGTCTTCTGCCGTGGCTTGACACACGGATCGCTGGCGAAGAGCAATCGTGGGTGAGTTATGTTCCCCGGAGCTTTTTTAGGTTTCCGCTTGAAGGCGGTGAAAAAATTGTGGAGGTTCATGAAATTTCTGAGTTGGAGGGGGAGGTGATAAAGTGTGGAGTTCATTTGGAATACAAGCGGAATGATGATTATAACGATAACGCAGTGGTGGCGGACCACGTCAAGGATATATTCCTTGGTCTCCCCTTGGAATGGCGACCGATTACTACAGAAGGCTATTGGGATTGGACAGATTTGGAAGATTTGGATTGGACAGATTCGGAAGATATGGACGTTTGGGATCGGGCCGATGACGACAGTGAAGGTGATGGCGGCTGATCACTCACCCAGATCTGGCCAGATCCACTTCCGCGCCATTCTAGAGCCCCAGATCTTTTCACATCTGAACAAACATCGCCGACGGCCGATTTTTACAGGTGAGAGCTGCTCCGGTAGGCTTATGTGTTTTCGGTGGCTTTCGACTCCCCAAATTCGTCGCCGTCCTCTATCGAAGATCAGTTCTGGATGTAGCAGAATTTTTTGTTTGGCGGAGATAAGAGGTTTGACGACACCGGTCGGCTAAAGAAGATGACGAAGAAGACATGAGGCATTCTGAAATACCTTTGTTTCGTTCTTTTATATTTCCACCCTGTCCAAAAATTACCAATTTTTAATCGTTAGCAATTTCTTACGAATTTTACCAAAAAAAAAAAAAAACAACTAATAAAGTTCAAGAATATTTGTATTGGATTTTGATGGTTAAAAAAAAATTCCTTTTAGCTTGGGAGTGCAAAGTATAAATTAAAAGTATATGTTGAATTTTACCAGTGAAAAACAAAATTATTTTTCGGTCGGATGAGAAGATGATGAAGACGACAGACATGAGGTATTCAAAAATACCTTTTTCTACCCCTTTTATATTTTCACTTTGTCCAAAAATTACAAATTTATAATCATTAGCAATTTCTTACGAATTTTACTAAAAATAAACTAATAAAGTTCAAAAACATTTATATTGGATTTCAATGGTAAAAAAAATGAAAAAAATATTCTTTTTAACTTGGGGGGCAAAATGTAAATTAAGAATACATGTAAAATTTTATATGTGAAAAACAAAATCACATTTGTATTCCAAATCTCTCAATTTCATTAAAAAATAGTTTATATTCAAGCATCTAATCAATAATGTAACTGTAGAATATACATTCAACTAATTTTATGATATTGAATCCAATTTATGATTAGTTTAGGGGTGCAAAGTGTAAATCAATAATATATGTTTAATTTCTAACCTTACAAACAAAATCACATTTGTATTCCAAATCTATCAATTTCTTAAAAAAAAAAATAGCTCATTTTTTTTCTATTGAATGAATCCGCTAGCTTTGATTGATCGATTGTATTCCAAATCTCTCAATTTCATGAAAAAAATAATTCATATAAAAATATTCAAACATCTAACCAATAATGTAACTATGGAAGAGTTCTTAACCAAATAATTAAAATTATAATAATTAATTATTGAAAACACATATATACACATGTATACATAAAACACGTAAAACGGTTTCGAAATTCGTTTATTGAAAAATGGATTTTGAAAATTCCGTTTCTTAAAAAAAATGAAACGAAATTTTGAAAAGCCGTTTATATATTCATATATATATATATATATATATATATATATATATATATATATATTTAAATTCGGTAGAAAAAACGGAGATCAAATCTTCGTTTCTTATGAGAAAAGGAGATTTGATCTCTTTCGTTTTAAAAAAAAATGTGAAACACAAATCTCCGTTTCTCGGTAGATTATTAAGAGAGCTCCAAAAATGGTGACATGGAGTGAGAGGTAGGGAGGGGGGAGGGGCACGTGGAGGGATGGGGATATCCGACGTGGCAAAAGTGGCCTTTGGGATGTTATCAATACATGTTTAAATGCTGTTTTCATACGGGTTAACAACACTTTGACTCATATAGTTTAATTAAATTGTACTTTATATCTTTATGATATTTTTATCATCGCTTATCTCCTACAATTCAAACTTTAAGTGCAACGATTAAATTAAAAAAAGTAAATTATAAATAACAAAACCCTTATACACAACCCGAGGAACAAAAGGAAAAAAAAGAAAGAACAAATGAATATTATTTAACCCGACCCGAAAATAAAACTGTCAATTAATATTAAATAATTTTTTTTTGAGATTTGACCTTCTAATTTTAAAGAAAAATATAATATTTATACTTTAATTTGAACAATGAGGAGATAAGTGTTTATAAAAATACCATAAAGATATAAAATACAATTCGATTAAACTTTAGGGGAGTAAAATACAATTAAGGGAGACCCCCCTAATTCCCTTCCCCTTCTCCTTTTCTAGTATACAAAACCCCCTAATTCCCTTCCCCATCTCCTTTTCTAGCCTCCGAGGGGAAAGGGGTTACCCTCTAATTCCCTTCCTTATCTCCTTTGTCTTCATTCTTTGGCTTCGATTACCTGTTTGGATCAACGTCCATGGCCTGACTCTTTTTGAGTATTGGACTTCTTTATTATGCATGCCCAGGATGACCTGCAAGCTTATCGTGATAAGCTTCTTCCGAGCTATGCATTGGGCTGCCCATAGCGGGACTTTTTCTAGCTCAGTTTTATTAGTCATATTTTTTTTCGTTCTTGGGCCTAAAATATTGGCTCAATTTCTTTATCAAGCTCCTCTTAGAAAGCTGAATATAGAAGTGAGAATTTCTCCTCGTCATTTGCCCGTTGACCTGAGTGTTGATTCGAAGAAGTGAGATGAAAAGTCATCTTCTCTTCTTACATTTAGTTATTGCTCCGAATTGTTTTTAACAGTTCTCTTCTTCTCACGCTTTGTGATTGATCTGAACCTATTTTTATTAGTTCGCTTCTTTCCCATACTTAGCACTTTTTAGAATTCATCAATCTCGCTTAGCGATCTATTGGTCTGAACTGGTTTTAGCAGTTCGCCGTTAGCGATTCATCCAAATTGATATCGGTCATTCTCCTTTATCAGATGTAGTGATTAAGTCGAACTATTTTTACATAGTTTTCTTTTTATTTTTCTTATACCTTATTATTTTTTCACATTTGGTGATTTTTGTCACTATTGGTAATTCGTTCCGATTTAATTTTATCGGTTCATCATTTCTTTTCGCACTTAGCGACTTTCATCACTATAAGTGCCTATTTTCCGAACATATCTCATCAATTCGTTCTTGTACATACATTTGATGCTTTTCATCACTTTGAGTGTTTTCTTTCTGAACTGGTATCATCAGTTCATTCTTATAGTTATACTTGGTGATTTTTATCACTTCAAGCGTTTCATTTCGAGCTGATTTGTCAGTTCATTTTTACACTTATACTTGATGATTTTTATCACTATAAGTGCCTATTTTCCGAACAGATCTCATCAATTCGTTCTTATACTTACATTTGATGATTTTCATCACTTTGACTGTTTTCTTTCTGAACTAGTCTCATTAGTTCATTCTTATAGTTACACTTGGTGATTTTTATCACTTCAAGCGTTTCATTTCGAACTGATTTGTCAGTTCATTTTTACACTTATACTTGATGATTTTTATCACTACAAGTGCTTCCTTTCTGAACTAATTTGTCTGTTCGTTCTTACACTTATACTTGGTGATTTTTATCATCACAAGTGTTTCATTTCGAACTGATTTGTCAGTTCGTTCTTACACTTGATGATTTTTATCACTACAAGTGTTTCCATTCAAAACTGATTTGTCAGTTTGTTCTTACACTTACCATTGGTGATTTTTATCACCACAAGTGTTTCGTTTCGAACTGATTTATCAGTCCGTTCTTATACTTACATTTGGTGATTTTTATCACTACAAGTGTTTCTTTTCCAAGCTAATTTGTCAGTTCGTTCTTACACTTACACTTGATGATTTTTATCACTACAAGTGTTTCATTTCAAATTGATTTGTCAGTTTGTTTTTACACTTACATTTGGTGATTTTATCACTACAAGTGTTTCCTTTCCGAATTGATTTATCAATTCGTTCTTACACTTACACTTGGTGATTTTTATCACCACAAGTATTTCATTTCGAATTGATTTGTCAATTCGTTCTTACACTTGGTGATTTTTATCACCACAAGTGTTTCATTTCAAACTGATTTTTCAGTTCGTTCTACTAGTGATTTGTTCCGAACTGACGTGTTAGTTCGTCATCACTTTTGGTAATTTTTATCACCTCACTTGGTGATTTCTATCACCTTTGATGATTTATCACCTCACCTGGTAATTTGCAGTCTTGACCTCTCTTTTCGCTATAGCGAGTATGTGAGGCATCATCTAACTAGTTTTTCGCTTTGGTATTTGTAGTAGGGAGGCATCCTCAGACCCGTCTTTTGCCACTTGGGAGGCATCCTCTAACTAGTTTTTTGCTTTGATATTTGTAGCAAGGATGTTGGCCCAGTGAAATACCCCAGAGGGGGGTTGATTGGGTAATTAAAAAATATCAGAGAAAAGATAACACTCCAAAATTCAAACAATTAATTTTATCTTAAAATTAATTATTATCTTTATAGCAGCGGATAAGTGTAATAAGCTCTAAGTGCACACCCAAACAATCACAAGATAAAATAAAGGAAATAACCAATGTAGTATACTTCGATATATCCTGGTTCACCAAGTTACTCTTGGTTAATCCAATCCTCCGAGCCCCACGGAGATTCGCACCCACTAATACTCAAGATCCCTTTAAAGGTAAGAACTAAACTCTCACAACGATTCTTTTACTAGCTCAGAATCAACCTTTATAAAATCTATTTCCCAGATTAAAAAAGAACCTCTACTTTTTACAGACTAAAGAATAACCTATACAAATTCATTTTTTCAGGTTTAGGAATAACCTCTACTTTTTACACGCTCAAGAATAACCTAATTCTATTTCAGGGAGAATCACAACCTAATTCTTTTTATACCTTAGGCTCAAGAATCAAAACCTCACAAAACGCTCCAGCTATCCTTTTCCCAGGTAAGGATGACACTTTTACAAATCACTCACAAACAATTCTATCCAGGAATAATCACTACCTCAATCTCTTTACAGGAAGAGACTGAAATCCGGCTACCCCTGATTAAATACCCCCAATAGTATTTAACCCATTACACTACTCACCAATACAAATTAATAAGCAGGATATCTCATTCGGAGTTTCTACCACCACAAATAAATAATAACTCGATTAATATCCAAAATTTAGTGATAGAAAAATGTGAAATTGAAAATCTGATTTTAAATAAAATATGAGTAACAAATAATTGAACACGTAATCAGATTCAAGAAATTGTTTATAAAAATATTTTCTTTAATAAAAAATCAAAAATAATTTCTAAAGATAAATTTTCAAATATAAACAAGGAATGCACAAGAAAAAATAATTGGAAATATCTCAACCGGAATCCACAAAAAAATGAATAGAGCAATGTTATTTCAGATCCGGTAGCAGCAAAGATTAACAGCAAATATTTCTCAAGATCACCTCTTAGAATAATTCACACAATATCTTAGAATGATAACTCTTATAACAACTAAAAAATGATCTTAACTCTTTATGCTCTCTTGATATTGATTGTGATTAGGTATTGATATATGAAAAACGCGGGTCTTTATATAGGATAATGAAATCAGCCTTCCAACGATTAGTTCCCACTTATCATTATATTTAAATACTCTCTTAGATCCCTTATATAATTAAGACTTCATTTTGGTTTAATTCACTTAATAATGGATTTTAAATCTTTTAATTAAGCCCTCCAAATATTTCTCAATCTCAATTAATTAAAATAGAAACAATTTTATGTACCAAATTGAGAAACATTAAAATTTAATAAACCAAATCAATAGGATTTAATTATTAGGTGAAGCATATATTAAATATAATAATATCCCTGAAATCTCTCTCAAATCCCAACAAAAAACGGCTACTTTTAGATATAATTTCGGAATCCATAGTTTCCTGAAACAGCATCTTCAGTTGATCGGTCAGTCGACTACCCAATTCAGGATGTAGCCAAGCCATCGCTACTGCGTTCATCGGTTGACCTACCTATCGACTTAGAGATTCAGAGAGTTCAGTTTACCTTCACCGGTCGACCTACCTATCAACTTGAAGATACAGTGAGTTCATTTTCTCTTGGCCGGTCGATCTGCCTATTGACTTAGAGATACAGAGAGTTCATGGTATTTGGTCCGGTCGACTCATCAGTCGACTCATGTCTGTTGGATCTCTTTTCTGAACTCGTTTTTAACTCTTTCTTTTTTACATTTTTGCCCCTTTAATTATTTTCTTTTTCTAAATAAGCTCCATTAATCTTCTTATATTCTATTTTAGTCAATAAAAAATATTTCTTTTCAAATCACATAGGAGCAAATAATTTCACCTTATCAAAATACACATAAACAATAAAAAAAAATTGTGTTGTGTGCGTATTCCTAATTGGGATATTAAGAGTTGAAATTCACTTGAGTTATTTTCCCTAATTTCTTTAAACTCTTAATTATTCATTATCTTCGACATCATCATTTATGATCCATTTAATTTGTCATCGCATTTTCATCACTAGAACTTAATTAACTGAAACACTCAGTTAAACCATTACTTCCACCAAAACATCAATACTTAATTGTCCATTAAAATTTTAGGATCAATAGCGGAGGCATCATCAAACCCGTCTTTTGCCACTGGAGAGGCATCCTCTAGCCCGAGGAATTTGTAAGCAGGGAGTAGGGGTGTGTACGGGTCGGGTAGGCCAAAAAATGGGCTGACCCGCCACCCGACCCGAAGTTTGTCGGGTGAGATTTCTACAACCCGTTGCCGACTGTAAATAGTGTATAATCCAAAATACGTTGGGTTCATCGTTTGTAGGGCGGATTCGGGCGGGTATTGGGTCGGGTAATGAGTCGGATTGAGATCTGGTTGGTGTCAGTTGGGCTCGAAGAACAAATAGAAGAAACAGAGTTACAAAAATAGGTTCATACTTCAAACTGAAACAAAAACATAAACATAATCGAAGAACAAGTTCAAACATAGAAACCCCCAAAAATTGCTTAATCATAATTAAAACAAAATCCGAATCGAATAACAAATTCGAAGAACAATTAATTGAACACTAATTGAACTTGGAAACAAAATACTTAACCTTAATCCATAGGGTACAAAAATCAAAATTGAAGAGCAAATAGAAGAACCCATTGTTTTGGGCCTCACCGACGTCACCATCACAGAGTGAGTGTTTCATTTTAGAGTATGGCTTTGAAATCAAATAAGAAGGCTACAAGAAGACGATGGAACTGGAAAGTGGGAAGCCTAGTTGGAAGGGAGGATTTAATCATAGTCTCAAAGAGGACGATGTAACTTACGATTACGAAGCGATGTGCAAATCAAAGTGTTGATGGATTTTGGGGGATGGAATTAATGAATGGAGTAGATGGTTTCAAGATTAAAAGGAGATGAGTCGTCTGTATGAGGCGGCGAACTAAAATGAGAACCCTAGAATGAGAAAGTCCATTATAAACTATAACAGAGTGGTCAGATTGGGTGAATTCGGGTGGATGAAACGAATACCCGTTAACCAATCCGAATAACACTCTCTTCATCAGGTGTACCTGATCCGACTGTGAACATTACACTGCAACCCGTCCTTTTTGAAAAGGCGTCCTCGGATCCCATGGTATAATGAGTTGGTGGGAGTGATAAATCACACGAGGGTAAAAGGAAACATGTAATTTCTTATTAAATTTTTAATTTCGCTGTAATTATTTTTTTTGCTAATTAATTTATGCCAAGTAGTAATGGGTTGGCAACTGAAAAGATTACCATTTAAGGGTAAATTCACACTTTGCACCCCAAAATCAAATCATATTTGGGATACAAAGTGTACAAAATGTGAATTCAAAATGTGAATTTGGGGTACGGTATGTAACAATGTTTTTCCAAGTGTGAATTTCAATTCATAAGTGAAATGCCAAATAGCTTAAATTTGGAGGTACAATATGAACCCTTAAGTTTATAAAAAATTCAAATAGACCCCATGAATTAGGGACAAGATTATAGTTATCTCATCATGAGTTTAGCAAAAATATACATTAGTGTAGTATAATTAATACATAATTTAATAACATATTTAATAAATTATCAGTTAAATATATTATGCAATTAATAAAATTACAATAAACTTCAACAATAAAATTTAAAGGCACATATTATATAATAAAATAAAGGGTTAATTACACTTTATCCCCTGCGGTTCGGCCAATTTGCACTTACCCCCTGTGATTTGAAAATGACCACTTATCCCCCTGTGGTCAAATATTTGGTGCACTTACCCCCTACATTAGGGGGGTAAGTGGTTTGAAAATCTGACCACAGGGAGGTAAGTGACGATTTCTAAATTGCAGGGGAGTAAAGTAAAAATTGGTCAAATTACAAGGAGATAAAGTATAATTAATCCTAAAATAAATAATTTAATATGTAAAAATTAAATCTCACAAAAAATCAATATTCCGCTATGATAGAATCAAATATTGATAATTGTTATATATAAATATGTGATGTAAGGGATGATGTCTTTGTAAGGGGGTGTTTGTGTAATATCAAAGTGCATGAATTTTGGACAAAGTTGGGGCTAAAGTTTGAGGCAAAATAATGCTACAAAAGCTGGACAAATATATATATATTTTACCATGCTTTTGCTTTTATTTTTACAAAAATATTTTTTAGATTAATATATGGGATAGACTATGTTGGTGTCGAAAAATGGCGAGCTACCAGTAGTATGGTCCGGAAAGGTACGACACATGCGAGATCGTTGATGGCGTGGTGGACTGGAGAATCTAGAGGTCCTGACGTCTTCGGAGGTGGTTGTGATCCGACCTGAGCTCTCAATCCGACCCGAGAACCTGTTCGGACTCCGAGATGAATTCCTCTTCGGACTCCATTCTGATCTACGAGCTGAGCTCCACTCCTTCACTCTGAGCACCTGCACACAGACTCACCGGAGTTGTGCCCGATGAAGTCCCTCCGGCATAAGAGTAAGTATCTGGAAGATAAGGGCTAAGAATACTCTAGTGTCAATAGAGAAGAAGTACCGTTAGGCATTGGATGTCATGGCGTTTTTATAGGCGCTAGACTTGATTAACGCCGCGAAATTAGGGAGCTAAGCTCGGGTTAACCAACGTAACTCGCCAGGCAACCAATGAGCAGACAGATTAATTCTCTAATCATTTGGCTTGGGCTTTTGGGCCCATCTGTAGAGGCCTATGGGCGGGAGCTTCCATACGGCTTGGAGAGGCCCTGAGGGCGGAGAATCCGAGCAGAGACTACTTGTGTTCGTCAGTTCGACTCGGACTCCATTGGCTCGGCTTAGAACCCCTCAGCTCGGCACAATGACTTTCAGCTCGGACCGAAGGTCTTTCAAGGAGAATACACGAAGCCCTATGAGAAGAAATCCCGGCTTCCAAGTTGGCCATTTCTCTACACTTGTCGCGATATCCTCTATGTGTTGTATGTGACGAAATTCCCCCACATCAGTTGCTCCCCCACGTTCTGAGGGCAAGAGCGGAACGTGATGGACTCGGGACTTTCATGAGTGAATTTTGTCTAGGCTTTAGCTCGTTGTTCGCTTCGGTGAATATTGCTATCGTGGTTGTTGACCCATGGCCTTGTTGGCCAAAAATACTCGTGGCTCGGAGTGTAGAGTATCTCAAGGTCGTCCTGTCGTTGCTAGTTTTGCCTAGTCCTTCCGCTGGGTGTTTTAACCATTCAATCATCGAAGCCGGGGGCTAACAAAAAAAGGAAATCGTATACCAAAAACAAATCTTTCAACAACTCTAATCTCGATCTATGCAACGGTCTTTTAGAAATAGAGAGTAACAGTTTGTTTTTGTCATTCAGGACGATCAGAAGGTGGAAAGGGCATCAAAATAGCTTTGGAAACACGAAAACGACTTCAAGATATCTCAAATGTACAGAATCCGAGCTGAGAGTACCTCAGCTCGTCAGCTCAGACAAGACATCCATTTTCACTAGGGTCTTCATAATTTGATCATGTCCGAGCTGAGAGTACAGTGACTCGTCAGCTCAGACCACGAATTAATATTTAAAGCGTCTTCATATTTGATCACGTCCGAGCTGATAGTATGGCGGCTCATCAGCTCGGACCATGAATCAATCTTCAAAGGGTCTTCATATTTGATCACGTCCGAGTTGAGAGTACGACGGCTCATTAGCTCGGACCATGAATCAATCTTCAAAGGGTCTTCATATTTGATCATGTCCGAGCTGAGAGTACAGCGGCTCGTCAACTCGGACCATGAATCAATCTTCAAAGGGTCTTTATATTTAATCATGTCTGAGCTGAGAGTATGGTGGCTTGTCAGCTTGGATCATTAATCAATCTTCAAAGTGTCTTCATATTTTATCATGTTCGATCTGAGAGTACGACGGCTCGTCAGCTCGGACCATGAATCATTCTTCAAAAAGCACTCCATATTTTGATTATGTCCGAGCTGAGAGTACGTAGGCTTGTCAGCTCAGATCATGAATCATTCTTCAAATGTTCTTCATATTTTGATCATGTCCGAGTTGAGAGTTCGTCAGCTCGGTCCATGAATCATTCTTCGTACTTTGAAATCTTAAAAGGAGGAAATGTTGGAGGCTTCCCCTTTTTGATCATGTCTGAGCTGAGAGTACGTTGGCTCGTCAACTTGGTCCATTCTTCGTACTTTGAAATCTTCGAAGGAGGAAAGGTTAGAGGCTTCCCCTTTTTGATCATGTCCAAGCTGAGAGTACGTCGGCTCGTCAACTTGGTCCATTCTTCGTACTTTGAAATCTTCGAAGGAGGAAAGGTTAGAGGCTTCCCCTTTTTGATCATGTCCAAGCTGAGAGTACGTCGGCTCGTTAACTCGGTCAATTTTTCGTACTTTGAAATCTTCGAAAGATGAAAGGTTGGAGGCTTCCCCTCTTTAATCTTTAATCATATCTAAGCTGAGAGTATGTCGGCTCGTCATATCGGATATTTCTTCCTACTTTGGAAATCTTGGAAGGAGTAAAGGTTGGAGGCTTCTCTGTTTTAATAATGTCCGAGCTGAGAGTGTGTCGGCTTGTCAACTCGATCCATTCTTCGAACTCCTTGGAAGGAGAAAAGGTTGGAGGCTTTCCCTTTTTGATCATGTCCAAGCTGAGAGTGCTCGGGCTTGTCAAATTGGACATTTCTTCCTACTTTGGAAATCTTGGAAGGAGGAAAAGTTGGAGGCTTCCCCTTTTTGATAATGTCCGAGTTGAGAGTATGTCGGCTCGTCAGCTCGATCCATTCTTCAAACTCCTTGGAATGAGGAAAGGTTGGAGGCTTCCCCTCTTTGATCATGTCCGAGCTGAGAGTACGTCGGCTCGTCAGCTGGGTCCATTCTTCGTACTTTGAAATCTTTAAATGAGGAAAGGTTGGAGGCTTCCTCTATTTGATCATGTCTGAGTTGAGAGTACGTCAGACATTTTTTCCTATTTTGGAAGTCTTAGAAGGAGGAAAGGTTGGAGGCTTCCCCTTTTTGATCATGTCCGAGCTGAGAGTGCTCGGGCTCGTCAGATCGGCTCAGCTCGAAACCCCTTAGCTCGGCACAATGATTTCAGCTCTGACTGAATATCTTTCAAGGAGAATACGAGAGGCCTTATGGGTGGGAATCCCGACTCCCAAGTTGGCCGTTTCTCTACACTTGTCGCGATATCCTCAATGTGTCGTTTGTGACGAAATTTCCCCACATCAGGTTATCATAAATCTTAGGTTTAGGATGTATCGATATATCTACACAAATTGCAAGTTCATTCTAAATAAGTTGAGTGTTTATTCCATAAAAATTACAAATTCATCTATAAGAACATGCAACTTTTTCGGACGGACATGTTGCAAGCTCATTCTAAAGAAGTTGCAAATTCTTCTAAAAATATGTAACTTCTTCAATAAGGACTTACAATTTACGGGAGATGTATCAAAGTTTTTTCCTTAAATAATTGCACTATCTTTCTCAATCTAATAAATAAAAGTAGATATACTATCCATTTTTATTAGGGTTTTTCCTCCAAATGTCCTATTTAAAAATGAGACTACTTTTTAGGTCCTATACAATTAAAAACAACTTTTTAGATCCTCTTCTAAAAAAGAAAAAAAAAATGGCACAACTCCTACAAAATAAATTGTATGACAAAAATACCCTTTCTCATTTTAAACCTTAACCCAATAAAGTTTGACCCTACCCTCTCTCATCTTTCCTCTTCTTTCTCTCTCTCTCATCCGATGAGAACCCAGCCAACCTCTGTCCTCTCTCATTCGATGGCGAGGCGTGGCAGCGGCAAGGCGTGACAACATCTGGATGGTGAGGTGTGGCGGCGGCGAGGCATGATGGAGAGCGACGACGGGTTGGATAGTGGCGTCGCCGAATCGAGGGATGGAGAGAGAGAGAACTCCAATTTGGCCAAATCGAGAGAGACCGGAACCCTAAAATGGCCGGAGATGGCGTCGATGGAGATAATGACGGTTCGTTGTCGCCGTTAATCATTGCCCTCATTTGCTGCTCAATGTTCAGTGCTCGTTGCTGATGCTCGTCGTTCCTACCGTCGCTACTCGCCAATGGTCGCTGCTTGTTGCTTAGATCTACTCAGATCTAGCTAGATCTGGGTAGATCTACTCAGATCCGGCCAGATCTAGGTAGTTTTCACCACCACCGCGGCCCGATTTTAGGTCTTTTTCTTCTCTCTTTTTTTAGCTGCTGTTTAGCTGTTGTATTTTTTGGTTACTGATTCCTTTTCTTTCTTTCTTTTTTTTGTTGCTGTTTGGGTGGTGTATTTTTCATCTCCATGGTTGTGTTTGGATGTTTGTGTTTTGATTCAACAACTAGAGTTAAGTAGATATCCACTTATTGATTCGTGTGGATATCTACTGATTTTGTGTGGATATCCACTGAAAATCAATAATGTTTTATTGTTTAGTGGATGTCTATTGCTTGATAGGTGAAGAATGATAAATGAAATTGAATTAAAATTTTGATATTATTTAGGATATCCCAATTAGATTCAACTTAAGTTCTAATGATTTCTTGATTTATTTGTCATTTTTATCCTTTGTGTGTAGATGTTTGTGTTATTTTTTAGTTCAGTGGATATCTACTGATTGTTTAAATGTTTGTGTTATTTTTTAGTTCAGTTGATATCTTCTGATTGTTTAATTTGATTGTTTAAATGTTTGTGTTATTTTTTTAGTTCAGTGGATATCTACTGATTGTTTAAATGCTTATGTTATTTTTTAGTTCAGTTGATATCTACTGATTGTTTAATTTGATTGTTTAAATATTTGTGTTATTTTTTTAGTTCAGTGGATATCTACTGATTGTTTAAATGCTTGTGTTATTTTTTAGTTCAGTTGATATCTACTAATTGTTTGATTTGATTGTTTAAATGTTTATGTTATTTTTTTAGTTCAGAAGATATCTACTGATTGTTTAAATGCTTGTGTTATTTTTTAGTTCAGTTGATATTTACTGATTGTTTAAATGTTGTGTTATTTTTTTAGTTCAGTGTATATCTACTGATTGTTTAAATGCTTGTGTTATTTTTTAGTTCAGTTGATATCTACTGATTGTTTAAATGTTTGTGTTATTTTTTTAATTCAGTGGATATCGACTGATGTTTAAATGTTTGTGTTATTTTTTAGTTCAGTGGATATCTACTAATTGTTTAAATGTTTGTGTTATTTTTTTAGTTCAGTGGATATCCATTAATTATTTTTAGTGGATATCTACTTATTGAAGACCGATGAAGATGGAGGGAGCGCGATGGTGTAATAATTGGCGAAGACGACGGACGTCAATCGTCTTAATTTTTAGCGGATTTTCACTTTAATTTTTTATTTTTTTTTTGGATTTCCACTTAGGGGATAGGTGGATTTATGTAATTTTCTAGTGGAATGTAATTGAAGATTAATATTCAATGGAATTTTTTATTTTCTGGTTTCTCTAATTCTTTATATTTTAAAATGTTTATAGAATATTTAAAAAAATAAATTAAAATTGAAATTAAATCAAGTGAAAAATAATGTAAGTAGATATCTACTAAATATAATTAAGTGGATATCTACTTAATGGATATTTAAGTAGATATCTACTTAATTGATTTTTAAATATTTTAAAGGAATTTTTAATTTAAATAGAATTTAATATTTAATTTTTTATATTTTAAAATGTTCATAGAATATTAAAAAAATTAAATTTAAAATAAAATTAAGTGAAATATAATTAGAGTTTATTTATGATATTTTATAAAAATTATTTTTTAAAAAAATAAAATTAATTGAAATTTTTTATTAAAAAAAAATTGAGAAAATTTTGAAAATAAGTGAAATTATATATATATATAAATTTTAGGAGTTTTGCAAAAAACATTGGTCAAAATGATATTTTTGTAATTTTTGTAGCTATTGAGGGTAATTTAGGAAGAATAACCATGATTGTACTTTTAGAATGAGTTTAAAAAGTATGAGACCTAAGAAGTTATTTTTTGAAGTAATAGGACATCTCAAAAATTTTCCTTTTTTATTATTATAAACAAAATACGAATACATACCTTTCTATTATAATAACTATCTCGACACAAAAAACTTATCACCGCACAAAAAAATAGGGTTAATTACACCTTATCCCCTTGTAATTTGGCTAATTTGTATTTATCCCCCTATAGTTTAAAAATCACCACTTACCCCCCATGGTCAAATATTTGGTACATTTACCCCCCTAAATCAGGAGGGTAAGTGGTTTGAAAATCTGATTGCAGGGGGGTAAGTGGCGATTTCCAAACTACAAGGGGTAAAGTGAAAATTGGCCAAACTATAGGGTGTAAAGTGTAATTAACCCAAAAAAAAATATTATTATAAAATTTTACACAGTTTTCTATTATTAAACTACTCTCTGAGTCTCTGTCTCTTATTTTTACTCTCACGGAAACAAAACAAGTATATGCACTTTCCCTATTTCTCTCTCAAAAAGAATCATAAACTCCGGCAGGTTGTGCCGTATTCGGCAGATACAATTACGACTTTAGAGTTATCAAAAATAATTTTTTTTTTCGTGTTTGTATAAATTTTTATTTTTTATTTTTTATTATTAATATTTTTTTATGGATTTTTAAAGCTGTATACAATTTGGGGATATGTTAATGTGTGTATGGATTTTTAGTACGGCTATTTGGAGACACAATAAAATAACAAAGAAAAAAATAACCAAATAAAAAATAAAATTAACCGACCAAATCAAATAAGGTTTAAATATAATTTCATTTATTTATGCTAAAGTATGATATTTTCCCCACATATATTAAAAAATGAATTCGCAAATGCTCTTTAAAAATAAAATTATGTTCATAAAAAAATTCATCATTTCTTTCAAACATATAAAACTAAATTGTTTATAATGTTAATTATGCTCTTGTAAAATCATATTCAACTAAAAATTCATCATTTCTTCAAACATTAACCAATATCTCAATTTGAACACATTAAACTAAATTGTTTATAATGTTAATTAAAAACTGTTATTATAAAATCTATACAATACATACTTAACTCACACAAATAACATAAAAATCCACTAATTAATATAAAATTTAATTTATACAATAAATTAATATATATATATATATATATATATTACTTCAAATAAGCGCCTAGTGTGGGACTAAAACTAATAAATTACTTTGATTCGAACCAACTAGCTTATCAAGGAGGGGGCCTAAATGTGGCAAGTAGGATTTTAGTCACCAATTTATATAATCTTTTAGGTGGTTAGTGTTTCTATTTTTCTATTTTTACTTCCAATAAATAGGGATGAGATTGAGAATTATATTTCCATTCTGAAGTATTCCGGAAATAGAATCATGTTTACAAATGACCATTGTCCTAAAATTGTTTCTTTTAATTTATGAAAACAAAAATAAGAAACATGTTTGTTTGCAATATTTGTCATTTTTTTTTCCTTTAAATGTATGGTGGCCAATGGCATGGTGGTGGTCGGTAGGTGGTGGCAGTGGGCAGTGGTGGCCAGTCGTAGCGGTGGTGGCGGTGGGGGCAAGTGGTAGTGGTGGCCGGTAGAGTAGTGGTGGTCGACAGAATGGTAGTGAGAATAGTTTTGTGAGAGTGAATATAAATTCACTTTTTTTTTTCTTCTCAGATCCTTACGGAATTCAAGAAATAGTCCTATAATTTTTTTAATTTGAGAATAGAAACTGTTGATGTCAAATCTTGGTCAAGTACAACAGTATAGTCTGGTCATGGTGTTTTGGTCTTTTTCTTGTGCGGGGATGGAATTGGAGAAGTTTGAGATCCGTTTTGTTTGATCCAATAATCCAAAAAATCTTGAGGTCCGAGATGAGTCCTTATCCTTCTAGGGATGAGCTCGAAGGTGAACCTGCACACAGGACTTGCCTGGGGTAGTCCCGGCGTGTCCCTTCTGACATGATAGTCGCTTAGGGGAAAATATAAAAATGCTCTAAATATTAAAAAAGAAATCATTACCTCTTACAACATTGTTCACCTTTTATTTTATAGGCAGTGGACTGATTAGCGTTTGGAGGATTAGCGGCCTAAGCTGGGATTAACATCCTAAGCTTGGAGCATGACCACTGTAAGGGTGCGTGGCCTCTATAATGGTGTATGGAGAGATTAAATAGGTGGGCCTGGGCTTTTTGGCCTTCTAAGGTAGGGCCCACAGGCGATGAGTGTACAGGTGCATACAGATGGCCCAGCCATGAGGCCTGGTGGGTTTTTACTTTGTTCCTTCAATGCATGAAGTCTCCTCCTCAACCCTTCTCGGCAAGACGAGGTGGGAAAATGATGTTTCTACAAAGGAGTTTGTAGAGTTGAATTCCAAGATGGGGAGTGCTGGCCTGGGAACATTGCCGAGACGGGGAAAGGTTTCCACAGCCCAATGGCGGACCTTTCTGGACATAAGTAGGGATGATCTCCTAGAGGTAACTGGTCTGGGCTGAGTCGTGCCTCTAGTCAGTAGAATATTTGTACTTCATCATCAGTATAACTAGGTCCCACTGGGATTTGTGTACATGTGGCAGTACTTTATTGGGTCCTTAGGGACGACCATATTTACACTCATCAATTGCCCCACAAGGCCTAGTGCCAAGGAGGAACTTGAGGTGCTAGGGACTCTATTCGCTCCTGCTGGTGTTTTTCATACTCATCTGGAAGTATCCTGAAGTGTTTGATGTCTCAGAGCATCTTGGGTTGCGACTTCAGTGTCTTTCCGTTTAGGGGAAGAGTCTTCTTCCATGATGGGAACGTATCAGCTCGAGACAAAGATGGGTGGCTCGAGATTGGCCCTCCAGGCCCGCACCGTTTGGCTTCCTTGATACATTTCATATTTAACCATTGGATGAAGGACATGTGTCTTGGTCTTTCTGACGGGCGCACTGACCAAGGCCCCCCTTGTGCCGTATCGCAACAGTTCGGTAGGATACAGCTCCATTGTTAGCCCAGTGAGCTACTCAAGAAATGGGTAAATTGGGTAGTTATAAAAATTTAAACAAATTTCAAATCTTTAAACACTTAATTAATCAAATAATCAATTTATCCTAAATCAATTATTTATCTTTATTACGCAGTAGATAAGTGTTCAAATATAGGTACATACTCAAACAACAGAATATAAAGAAAGTAAATCAATGCAACACACCAAGATATATCCTGGTTCACCAAGCTACTCTTAACTAATCCAGTCCCCTAAGATCCACGGATATTCACACCTACTAAAATCCAGATTCCTTTGAAGATAGGAACTAAACCCTCACAATGATTCTTTTCATAGGCTTAGAATCAATCTTTACAATTTTCTTTTTACGAGCTAAGGAAGAACCCTATATTTTTTCAAGTTTAAGGCTAACCTAATTCTATTACAGAAAGAATCCCAACCTAATTCTTTTACCAAGCTAAGAATCAAACCTCACAAAGACTCCAAGTATCCTTTTCACCGGTAAAGATAAAACCATTACAATTCACTCAAAAATGAACTCTATTCAGGAAGAATTCATACCTAATTCTTTTCAAGAGAAAAGAATAACCTAATCATTTTATCCACTAGGTAAAGATCAAACCTCAATCTTTTTCTCAGAAACGATTGAAACCCAAGCTACCCCAATTAGATACAATCCAAACCGTATCCAATTCACACAAACTCACCAATTATAAAAATTACTGAGTTTCTTCCCACTCGGAGCTTTTACTACCTCAAACCAATTAAAGTCAATTAATGTCTCAATAATTATTACGTGAAAGAAATTAAGTGAGGAATTCAATATCTGATTATAATATGTGTAAGTAGCACAAAATTAAGCACATAATTATATAATTACAAAAATCATTTTAAAAAGAATTTTTATGCTCTTTGAAGTTCAAAAATAATTTTACTACAATCTTATCAACCAAGCAAATATAATTATAAGATTTTACAATAAAAAATAATAGCTTGAAAATATCTCACCAGGAAAACACCGAAATATTGAAATCAGAATAGTAAGACAGTACAGATCAGTGACTCCAACTCAATAGAGCTTTAATTCAAGAACTTTTCACACAATAATCTCACAAGAAATCTCTCAAATATATCTCAGAATAATACTCTTAGAAAGCTTAGGAACTTCGATAGTTCTTAATTGATGTGGTATCTGATATTAAATTCCCAAGTTTATTTAAGTTGTTTTGAAACAAGTATTCTAACGGCTAGTTTTCTCAAGATATGACATTTAAGTGCACCTATAGACCCCATATATCATAACCATTCATTCCTGGTATAATTCACTTTGGTATGGCTTTAAAATCTTTCAATTAAGTCCTCAAATTATTTCTCAATTTTAAATCAAATAGATAGGAGGTATTATATGAATCATATTGAGAAACACTTCAATTTTATGTACCATATCTATAGGGATATCAAAATAAGTGTGATATATCTTAAATATAATCAAATCCCAAGAATATCTGAATCAAATATGTCAAAAATGGCTAGTTAACGGGCTAGTTTTGATTTGATCCTTAAAAACCTCAAAATTCTAACCAGACAATCGGTTAACCGATCATCAGCCATCGGTTGACCGATCAATATAGCGTGTAAGCCTTTCTAGCCTTTAAAGGTAGTCAGTTGACCGCATGATCAATTTCTAGGCCAAATTCAAGCATGGGTCGGTTGACCGATCTGCTATTGTCGGCTAACCAATCGATATAGAGAGTTTCTCTTCGGCCAATCGATTGACCGATCTCTCCTGGTCGGTTGACTGATCGATTCAGAGACTTCTCATTTTCCAGCCTTTGCCTATTGGTTGACCGAACCTCTTATGTTTGGTTAACCAATCATTGCAGGAACACTCATTCTCTCAAATTATTTCAATTTCAAACTTCATCGTTTTAATCCTGTTAACCAATTTCTTTTATCAGTTAACTCAATTGACACTAATATTCAATTTTAAACACTAATATTTCTTAGGTCAATTTTTATTTTTTAATTTCATATTGGAACAAATAATTTAACACCAATTAGGATCTTAATTTTATCAAATTAAACACACATAAATATAACTCATTAATTTGTGTGGTGTGTGATCCTAATCAGGATACATTAAAAGTAAAAGAGGTTTGAGTTGTTTTCACCTAATTTCTTCAGAATCTCCAATACTCTTCATATTTTTAATGTCTATTTCTGCATATTGAATAATTATATCATGATGTTTTCTTCAAAACAAGAATGTAACCACGCTCCCTCTAAATCCGAGGACGGGTTTTTTTAACTTGTTAAAGCAAAATCATGAAAATAATTCAAATAATTTATCAAATATTCAACATAAGCACAAATACGATCAATCCAACGATAAAGATATTCAATCAAGTATAACATGATCATTTCAACAAAGTTCTCCCCCTTTATCAGTGAAATGCTTAGGCGAACAAATCTTAAATATTAACTAACTCATTTTAAATGCAATAATGATTTCCCCTTTAATACTTTCCCCTATGTCAATTAAATCAATATAATAAACATCAAATATATTCTCCCCCTTTGTCATCTCAAAAAGTAGAGAAGTAGAACCAAAAATATCACTCTAGGCATGCAAACTCCCCCTATATAATTGTAAACAAGCAAATTCATGCATAGAAAAATAAACCTGAGGGAATCATAACATTTCAACAATGTAGCATGAAATCATATAATTTTAATTATTCAACATGCTTTATTCATGATACCAATTAATATCTTCCCTTTATAGAAACAAAAAAAATGTAATCTTAAAGCACTAAGACAGGAAGCATATCTCAATGATAATTTATGAAATTGTCAACATAAATGTAGTGCATGCCAGACACTAAATGCCTATAAGGATATCCACATGCAATAGTATCAACAAATTGAAATGTCATATATATTCAGATGATCGTATATGTGGTATCAGAAATAGATTAATGCGATTTCATAAAATGATACCAACCATGTAAGCTTAAATTTATACAATATGCTGACTGGTAAGATCATGATTAATATTGATTTTATCAAACATTTCTTAGCAATAAATATTTCATCAATTAAACTAGTATTAACTTAACAATATAATTCCACGTAGGTATATAATAAAAGCATGATATTCATAGAGATATGAGTCAATTTCTGTAAATTAGATGATAATTTCACTTCACATAAATTTCTTACATAATCATGTAAGAATTAGATTATTTTACCACTGAGTTGAGAACGAAAATTAACTCTAATCAATTATCTCCTTCAATCAAGCTCATTCTTATTCTTGACTAAACTCTGAATTTCGCTATGCATATTTGTTTCTCCTTGAATTATATTATAACTTGAAACTCTTTAAATCATAGTTGGAAGAAAATCATTAGTAGAGATCAAGTGAACATATATTTATCAATTATTCTCAAAATCATGTATGATTACTAATCAACTCCAAGCATTTTTGATCCTATAAACCAATTAATTCAGATTAAGTATCCTCAAGTAAGATGTTTCTTATAATCATATTATCGATTTCAAAAAATATCCATAGATGCATGATATGAGTAATATAAGTTGATAATGGCAAATTTGGTCACCTCAATGCAACCAATTAGAGACCGCCATGCGTCCTCAACTCCCTACTGAACGCGCCCCGATTTTCCAGAGAAAATCAAAAAATAGAATATATGCTTGGCGCTGGTAAAATGAGAAGGGTTTTTAAAAACGTCGATTTTCTCATTAAAATATACTTAAGCCTGTTTTAGAAAAAAGAGTCGCCACCTAGCATTGGGTTTAAATGATGTGCTAGGTCACCATATTTTTCTTTTTTGAAAATAATTTAAAAAAAATGGTTTAAGTAAAAATTTGACTCCTAAAATAACATGGTCTGACCAGAGATTCGTTTAAAGAGTTCGGGGGACAGTTACGCTCGGGGAAGGTGTCAAGCACCCCAAGACGCCCGTCCAAAGACGGTACCTTATCCGATTAAGTCCAATTAAAATTTAAATTTGAATGTTTTTATTTTATTTTGAAATCCTCCTCATATACACACATACACATACACACACATTGAGGGAAGTGATCTCCCTTCTAAACCTAGACCGTTCTGATGGAAGGCTGAAAATTTTTCACCTCATCTTGTTAGCACATTATATTTAACACAAGTTAAAGAAACACACGCACGCACATACTCACACGCATCGAGGGGAGTAATTCACTTCTAAACCTAAACCGTTCCAATGGAAGGTTGGGAATTTTCCACCTTATCTTGTCAGCATATTATATTTAATACGAGTTAAAGAAACACACGCTCACACACGCACGCACACATCGAGGGGAGTAATTTCCTTCTAAATTTAAACTGTTCAAATTGAAGGTTGAGAATTTTCCACCTTATCTTATCAGCACATTATATTTAATACGAGTTAAAGAAAACACACGCACACGCACGCACGCACACATCGAGGGGAGTAATTCCTTTCTAAATTTAAACCGTTCAAATAGAAGGTTGGGAATTTTCCACCTTATCTTGTTAGCACATTATATTTAATACAAATTAAATAAAACACACGCACACACGCATCGAGGGGAGTAATTCCCTTCTAAATTTAAACCGTTCAAATGGAAGGTTGGGAATTTTTCACCTTATCTTGTTAGCACATTATATTTAATACAAATTAAATAAAACACACGCACACACGCATCGAGGGGAGTAATTCCCTTCTAAATTTAAACCGTTCAAATGGAAGGTTGAGAATTTTTCACCTTATCTTGTTAGCACATTATATTTAATGCAAATTAAATAAAACACCCGCACACACACGCACACACACACACACACTTCTCAAGGGGAGTAATTTCATTCTAAACTTAAACCGTTCCAATGGAAAGTCAGAAGTTTTCCACCTCGTATTGTTAGCATATTATATTTAATACAAATTAAATAAAACACATGCGTCCATACACTCACACGCATCGAGGGGAGTAATTCCCTTCTAAACTTAAACCGTTCCAATGGAAGGTTGGGAATTTTTCACCTCATTTTATTTACTCAAAATAAATAAATAAATAAATAAAATAAAATAAAAAGAAATAAATAAATAAATAATAAAAAGAAAAAAAAAATCTAATTTACACACAAAAAAAAAGATTAGTATAATAACAACTTATTTAAAAATAAGAGTAAGATTTACAACAGATGAAAATTTACCACCTTCTTGGAGATTTTTTTCTTCTTCAAAATTACAATAAAATGAAAATAATATTATTTTCTTCAAAATTTCTCTCCAGATTTCACCTTTCCCTCTCAAAAAAAATCCCCTCTCGGTTTTGTGAGCCTTCATTCTATTTATAAGAATGAAGGCTCTGAAACTCGTCCGAAAAACACGCGAAAAGGTAAAAAAAAAAAGGGTGGGTGCACCCACCCCCTTTTGGGTGTACCAAAATTTGGTGTACCCAAAAAAAGGGGGTGGGCAGAGAGCATTAGCTCTCTGCCCACAGCTGGCCGCATATGCGGCCAGCATTAAAGCTGGCTGCATATGCGGCCAGTACACTGGTCGCACATGCGACCAGTTTTTGGTCGCACATGCGACCTTTGTGCAGCCCCCCACCCCCGTTCGGTCCAGACCTCTTTCGTTCTCGTCTGTTTTTTTTCCATTTTGTTCCGAATTAACGCGTTTTTATTCCACTTCGAAAAATCTACAAAACCAAAAAAAAAAATCAATTACTAATATTTAATTTACTTAAGAGATTAATAAAACTTAATTTAGCAGTATTAAACCGCACAAATACGGTACAATCAAAACAAAATAAATAGAAAAATAAAATAAAAGTAACTATAAAATAAAGTATAATTTTTTTGCGAGGTGGTCAAAATGTCGTATCTACAGCTGCCCCTCTTTGTCATGCAAGTCCCACTTGCTTGACAAAGATAAAAAACCACGTCATTTTGATTGTCCCATTTTTTATTTTTTATTTTTTTTAGTGTATTTTCCAATAATAGAACAAATAAAATAAAATGACTCATGACGAACAAGTGTACGTTTAGAGTGATAAAAAAGACTCATGACGAACAAGTGTCCGTTTAGAAAAATAAAAGAATGACTCATGACGATGTTCATGATAAACAAATGTCCGTTTAGAGGATCGTTTAGAGTGATAAAAAAAATTTAACTCGTGATGATACTCATGACGAATAAGCATCTGTTAAGATGATCATTTAGAGTAATAAAATAATTCATGACGGTACTCATGACGAACATGTGTCCGTTTAGAGGATCGTTAGAGTAATAAAAAAAATTACTCATAACGAACAAGTGTCTGTTTAGAGGATCGTTTAGAGTAATAAAAAAATGACTCCTGACGATACTCATGGCGAACAAATATCTGTTTAGAGGATCGTTTAGAGTAATAAAAAAATTAACTCGTGATGATACTCATGACGAACAAGTGTCTGTTTAGAGGATCGTTTAGAGTAATAAAATAATTCATGATGGTACTCATGACGAACATGTGTCCGTTTAGAGGATTGTTTAGAGTGATAAAAAAAAAGACTCATGACGATACTCATGGCGAACAACTGTCTGTTTAGAGGATCGTTTAGAGTAATAAAAATTATTCATGCCCCAGCCCTCTTAGCCAGGGGCCTAAAGAAAGTTCAAGAGTATAAAATATGCCCCAACTTGTGACTGAGCCAGAATGAGAGAGCAAAGACATAAATGTGCCCCAGCCGAACTCTCAGATGACCGAACATTTATAGATTGTCTGTGTACCTTAGTATTATGCCGAGGATCAAGTTTAGCGTAGTTCACTTTTCGCCATTTTCAAGGCAAAACGCATACCTTGACGCTCATTTAGAGCTTCTGAACTTTCAGCAATAAAAGTTTCTAATTTGACCCGGAAGGTAAGAAGTCTTTGTGATAGAGAAATACATGCTTCCATACCCTTTGAAATCCCTGTAATTGGACAAAACAACACATGCAACACGAAAATTTAGTTTGAAAAACTTGTCACCCTTGACGACTAACAATTCCGTTCCCCCATTTTCCATCGCAATCCCTCGTTTGATGGCGCTTTACTTTCTCGGGATAGTATCGGGAGATTTTTCCGTCTCGTCCTTCCGTCAATCTTAGAGATGTACTTTCTGGAGGTTTTCCCTGGGTTGTTGGCGGGGTCTGTTTTTTTTGGACAACATCCCTATCAGCCTTTGTTTCTCTGCACCCGCCGATTCTCACTTTCTCTTTTCTACTAGGCATCCTCAGTGCTTAGGAGAATCATATACTCCTGCTTGCTTTGTATTTTTCAAATCCTGCAAAACTGATTTAACCAAATATGGGGAAAATGTGTAAAACCTTACCCCAAACAGGTATCTTTATCACCAGATATGTTGACTGCGAGATTTCAAGCCGGATTGTCTGACAAGTATGATTTCAATGCAAATTTGAGCCATATTTGATGTTCCTTTTCACAGATTCCAACTCTTGCTCAAATTCATCAAGTTCCGAACACGGAAAAGTCTTACGGTCAATGGAAGTCAGTCGTAGTAGAAATTCCAAAAATGTCCCTAAGAGTGATCTAACTGTTCTCTTTTTTTCTTTTTTTTTTGGCGACACGGTCTCTACATTTTTCTTATAGCGCTCTTTCGAGTTTTCACCATGTTCGAGCCGTACCTTTTTTTTTTTTTTTTTAAGCAACAGATAATCACAAATTGAAATAAACTTACTTAGAAAAGAATGACATTTATTAGGCAAAGTATTTCTTTACAGAATCCGAGTTTAGGGGCTCGGGAAATACATCACCATCCATTTCCTGGAGAATTAACTCTCCACCGCTCAAAGCCTTATGAACAACAAAAGGACCTTCCCAATTTGGCGCGAACTTACCCTTAGCTTCATCTTGGAAAGGGAAGATTTTCTTCAATACTAACTCACCAACCTTGAAGACTCTAGAGTATACCAATTTATCATGAGCCCTGGTAATCCTCTGTCTGTAACACTGTCCGTGGCATATCGCTGTTAGCCGTTTTTCATCGATTAAACAAAGTTGGTCCAACCGTTGTTGTACCCATTCAGTTTCATCAAGCTCGGCCTCTATGAGCACTCGTAAAGATAGAATTTCCACCTCGGCCGGTATTACTGCTTCTGTGCCATAGACCAAAGAATAGGGGGTTGCCCCTGTCGAGGTCCGAACCGAGGTTCGGTAAGCCATCAAAGCATATGGCAGCATATCATCCCACTCTTTATAATTATCAATCATCTTCCGGAGAAGTTTTTTTATATTTTTGTTGGCGGCTTCCACTGCTCCATTAATTTTTGGACGGTAAGGCGCTGAGTTTTTGTGCTCGATCTTGAACTGCTGACATATTTTCTGTATTTCTGAACCCTTCAAGTTTTTAGCATTGTCGGTTATCAATGTTTGCGGCAAACCGTATCTTGACACAATATTTTCTTTGATGAATCGAGCTACTATCTTTTGAGTCACTCGGGTTAAGAAAACAGCTTCTACCCACTTGGAAAAATAATCAATTGCCACCAAGATAAAGCGATGGCCACTCAGCGCCTTAGGGGTAACTTCCCCAATAACGTCCATACCCCACATTGAGAAGGGCCATGGGGCCGCCAAGCAATGAAGGTGCGAAGGTGGGACATGGATTTGATCACCATGAATCTCACACTTATGGCATCTTCGGACAAACTGCACGCAGTCGCTTTCCATCGTTAGCCAAAAATGACCAGTCCTTAGGATCTTCTTGGCGAGCATGAAGCCGCTCATGTGAGGTCCACATATGCCACCATGGACCTCTTTCATCAATTGGATGGCCTCTTCGACTCCAACACATCTCAACAGGCCCATGTCAGGGGAGCGTTTGTATAGTGTCTCCCCGCTTAGGAAGAATTGGCCTGCTAACCTCCGGAGAGTTTTCCGATCAACACTTGATGCCCCTTCCGGATACTCCTGATTTTTCAGAAAGTTCTTTATATCATGGTACCACGGGTCTTTGGCTGGCTCAGATTCAAGCTGGCAGCAGTGGGCCGGTCGGCGTTGAACTCAGATTACCACCGGAATGATATCATCATCCTCTCGAGTGATAGAGATCATAGATGCCAAGGTAGCTAAGGTATCGGCGAAGTCATTTTTGAGCCTCGATATGCTTTCAAATTCTATTATCGTAAATCGCTTGCACAACTCTAGGAGGTGATTGTTATAGGCTATCAAGGTCGGATCTCTTGTGGCATACTTATCCGTCACCTGATTGATTATCAGCTCAGAATCTCCGAACACTAGCAATTCTTTGATTTTCATATCAAGAGCTAGCTGGAGTCCTAGAATACAGGCTTTGTACTCAGCTCGATTATTTGTGCTCTAGAACTTCAACTTGGAAGCCACTGGATAATGCTGCTTGCCTGGAGAAACCAGAACGGCTCCGATTCCAGCCCCTTGAGAGTTCACTGCTCCATCAAAATACATTTTCCAAACTGTTTCCTCGTTTTCTTCCTCCACCACATGAATCAACTCGTCAGGGAATAGCGTCTCAAGAGGCTGGTTATCTGTTTGAGCTGGACAACTAGCCAACTGATCTGCTATCGCCTGACCCTTCACTGACTTTTGGGTCTTGTAGATGATATCGAACTCTGTCAGCAGCATCTGCCATTTTGCAACTTTTCCTGACAGAATCGGCTTCTCGAAGATGTACTTTAAGGGATCCATCCTGGCTATCAAGTAGGTAGTCAGTGGGAACATATAATGGCGCAGTCTTTGAGCAGACCAAGCTAATGCACAACAGGTCCTCTCCAGCAAGGTATAATTTTTCTCATACTTCGTGAAGTGCTTGCTGAGGTAGTAGATGGCTTGCTCCTTCTTTCCAGATTTATCGAGTTGCCCAAGAATAGCTCCCATGGAGGAGTCGAGAACTGACAAATATAGTAATAACAGAACCTTCTCCCGAGGCGGCACTAGAACGGGAGGGTTCGTTAGATAGACTTTAATTTTCTCCAAGGCATTCTGGCAATCTGCATTCCATCGCCCGTCACTTTCTTTTCGAAGTAGCTTGAAGATTGGCTCACAAGTGGCAGTGAGTTGGAAGATAAATCGGGCTATGAAATTTAATCGCCCCAGAAAACCTCAGATCTCTTTCTCATTTCTCGGTGGTGGCATCTCACGAATGGCCTTCGTCTTTGCAGGATCAATCTCGATTCCATGGCGATTTACCATGAAACCAAGAAGTTTTCCGGAAGCCACCCCAAACGCGCATTTTGCTGGATTGAGCTTGAGCTGGTACTTTCGAAGTCTATCGAACATCTTTTTCAAATGGCAGAGATGATCCTCATTCTCCTGAGATTTAACGATCATGTCATCTACATATACCTCCATCTCCTTGTGTATCATATCATGAAAAAGGGTCGTCATTGCTCTTTGGTATGTTGCCCCGGCATTTTTGAGACCGAAAGGCATCATCCTATAGCAAAAGACTCTCCATGGTATAGTGAAGGCTGTCTTTTCTCGATCTTTCTCATCCATCAGAATCTGATTATAGCCAGAGAATCCATCGGCGAAAGAATAGAGCTTTCGCCCCGCAGTATTATCGATGATGATGTGAATGTTTGGCAGTGGGAAATCATCTTTTGGACTTGCTCGGTTGAGATCGCGATAATCCACGCAGACTCTGATTTTTTCCGAGGACTTTGGCACGGGAACGACATTTGAGAGCCATTCACTGTAGTTACAGACTTCAATAATTTGGGCATTGAATTGCTTCACAATCTCCTCCTTGACCTCGAGGCTGACAGCGGGCCTCAACTTTCTCAACTTTTGTTTGACTGGTACACTCCCCGGCTTTAGCGGCAACTTATGGGCCACGATACTCTTGTCCAGTCCTACTATGTCATCGTAGGACCAGGCAAAGATATCTTGGTAGGAAATTAAGAGCGTTGTCAACTCTTTCTTTTCCAGAGTCATGAGGGCTGATCCAATCTTTACTTCCTTCAACTCTTCCGAGGTCCCCAAGTCTATCAACTCGGTCTCATCGTTACTGGGAATCGGCTTGTTCTCGAACTCCGTAAAAGCTTTTCGGATCTCACCATCGTCTGGCTGGCAAGAGTCATCTTCTGTTTCCACTCCCATCAGGTTATGGTCTGGTTCTTTATTGAAATCATACTTATCGCACTCTAGCTCAGTTATATCGCATGCATCATACACTGGTAATTTAGGCATCCTGAAAGCATAAAATTTAAACATTTAAACCATATGTCAGATAAAACAGAATTGCATTCATTAAATATAAAAAACCATTACAAAGCAAAATCATTTTCCATCCAGAAGGTTAGGTGGATGGCGGGATGACCAATAGAAAATCTCCCTAAGTTTACCGAAACGCCTGGCGAATTAGGAGAGAACAAGAATCCCAATTTTGCAGCTTTTCTTTTCCCTTGGTTTCGAATACCAGACCCATGACTTGGCCCTGCCTCATCTCTCATGATTACATTCACAGCTTCTTTGATCATTACTCTCTCAAGGTGCAACTCGAATCCTGCGGTCTCTTTTCCCTTGTTGATGGTTTCTGCGGGATAGGGGAAAGTGCCCCGGATATGCGGAATTTTCATTAGCTGGTTGTCTGGGGATCCATCCTTCTTCTTCCGAAAGAACTTCGTCCTGTCTGCTTTTGTCGGCTCGTATCCCAATCCGAATCTCCCCATCTTCTCCTTGACTTCTATCGGTTCTGTAATTCCGTCTAGATTCTTGCCCAAACCTTTCCCGGGAATGCAACCCCGAGACTTCATTTCTTTAGCAACGAAGGCCACAGTATTAGACAGTGATGGTGTCATCTCGTGTCCTCCTTCCTTCACAAAGGTAGCATTCGCGACGTCGAACACGTGATAAGAGGCTTCAATCTTCTCCTTCTCCTTTCCGTCATCTGTTAACGGGACATGCCGACTTATCGCTTGATGGAAAGGTATGATATCTGAATCAGCCCTGATCACGTACAGTGTGTCATCAATGATAAACTTGATCTTCTGATGTAGAGATGAAGGCACTGCCCCAGCGTTATGGATCCACGGCCTCCCCAGCAACAGGTTGTACGAAGCAGGTATGTCGAGCACTTGGAACTTCGCATTGAACTGTATTGGACCAATTTCAATTGGCAGGTCAATCTCTCCAACGCTATCTCTCCTAACCCCATCGAATGCTCGGATAACCGTCTTAGACGATCGAACCTGTGATAGATCTATTCCCATTTCTTCTAGGGTCGACAAAGAACAGATATTTAGTGAGGATCCATTGTCAATCAGCACCCGAGCTATAAACATTCCATGGCTTTCGACCGTGATATTCAAAGGCTTGTTGTGACCTGTTCCATCATCGTCCATCTCGTCATCTGTGAAAGTGATGGTGTTAGATCCTAGGACCTGCTCGACCAGTGTGACAAACTTCTCCAGAGAGATCGTGCTAGGCAAGTGGGCTTCATTTAGGACTTTCAGCAGTGCCTGTCTGTGTACTTCTGAGGATAGGAATAGTGAGAGCATCGAGATTTACGCCGGTGCTTTGCTGAGTTCCTCCACTATCTTGTATTCTGAATTCTTCATTGCCTTTAGGAAGTCGTGAGCCTCCGGTTCTGACACCGGCTTTTTCAGAGCCCCTCTTGGTTCCCTCACAGGAATCCTGATCAAATCCTGTGGCGTATACACCCTTCCAGACGAGTGATTCCACTGGTTTCTCCTACTGAGATTGGCAATTCTTCTCCTTCTCCTGTTTTAGCGACGATCTCATAATTCCATGGAACCTTATTGAGATTTTCCACCATCTTTTAGATTGGGAAAGACAAAACTAGAGATTTCTCCAATTTTTGGGCTACCCTTTCTAGATGTAATTCGAACCCTCCGTAGAGAACCTCCGGGTGTAAACAAACACCACCGATATCGATCACATCAACTTCTTCCTCGACCTCCTCTGTGAAAATTAGATTGACGCCACTTCCTGAGGAGGCGTGTTCAGGTAACGGATTTTGCTTACAATTTGGCGTACCAGCCTCAGGTTTTTTAGGAAACGTGATGGCTCCGGTCCATATAAACTCCCGGATTTTGTCTTTCAACTGAAAGCATTGCTCAGTCGCATGTCCTCTGGTTCCCAAGTGGTATTCACAGAAAGCATTTGAAGAAGCTGCTTTACTCCCAGGTTTAACTTCGTAGAATGGAAGTGGCGTCAGCATCCCCTGCTTCAAACAATTCCGGTACAACTCGGTGATCGAGATCGGAAGGTCTTGTAGCTCTCTGTTGTCGTTCTAGAAATTTTCCCCAGTAGCATGAGGTAGAAGGTCTTGGTGGTATTGGGTTCCTGACCTTGGAGTGCGGTTAGGAATTTGAGGTGGGGTGTTCGGGTGTGGTTGATAGGTATGGTAAGAGGGTGCTGGGTAGGCTTGAGGATAATATTGGGGAATGTGGTTTTGATAAGGGGGAGGTACATTTTGGTAATAGCGGGGGCGGCTTTGGGAATAGGGTTGGTTTTTAGGATAATTTTGGTTTTGGCGATTTTGAGGAGGGTAGTTGTGATATTGGTTGTTCTGGTTCGGGTAGTTTTGGGGACAGGAAGCTTGGGGGTAGTTCTGGTAATGGGTTTGCCGAGGGGAAACGACAACAGCTACTTCATTTTCTTTCTTCTTTGGCGGGGCTGACCTTTTCGTCAGATTGGATTGGGCCCCTTCAATTTTTCCGCTCCTTATTCCTTCTTCCGTCACCTCGGCCTGTTTGATCGCATCGTCGAAAGAAACCACTGCTATGCTCGAGAGATCTGGATAGAACGGCGGTGACTGAATTGACTTGAATATCTCTAATTGAGCCGCCTCGCTCAGCTTAGGGACAACTTTGGCAGCCTTTTCCCTCCAACGGGCAGTATACCTCCGAAAACTTTCGTCTTTATTTTTCAGTATCTGGTAGAGGGTATTGCGGTCTGGCGCGGCATCCCTATTGTACACATATTGCTCACAGAAGGCCTCTACCAGATCTTCAAATATTTTAATCTGTGATAGCTCCAGGGTCATGTACCAGTTGAGAGCCGGTCCTTTCAACGATCTCCGAAACATCTTTAGGCGAAGGTCTTCGTTCCGAGCATGAATTCCTAACTCTTCTTTGTAAACGCTGATATGCCATTCTGGAGGGCCAGTGCCATCATATTTTGTGAACTCTGGAACCACGAAATTTTTTGGGTACACAACCCCGGGTGGTGCTGACAACTCCTTGTATGTCGCTTTCCTGGATGGCTTCTCCTTTTGCCATTCTTCCATAGTTTTTTCCAATTTCTCCATTTTCAGAAGCCAAGCCGGTGGAGGGCCATTCTCTTCTTTGTTTTCAGTTTCAATGACCGGGGTCGGTTGGCTATCATTTGAATTGTTTGGTGGAGCAACGACCCTCTCCGGGTGAATGAGGATCTGCGGTGCGGCGGGGGCCGAGCCCCCTGGTGAGGCCTGATAGACATGCCCCTAGATGGGATATGCCGGAGCTCCATAGGCGAAAGGATGAGGGCCCATCTGAGGTCCATAGTAGATCGGTACTGCAAAGTTCGGGCCGACGTGGTTCGGATTCAGCCCTGAGTTCTCCATCCCAATACTTGCAGGGTTTCCATTTGGGGATTCAGTCACAAGAGTCCCGTTAGACGGAGGAATAGGCACGTCCTGAGGTCGGCTAAGTTCGTTGATCCTTTTCATCAACCTGTCAATAGTTTCCTGCATCTAAGCCATCTGGGTCGTTCGGGGAGATTCGGGATTGCTTTCTGATGTCATCCTAGAATGAGTCGGTGCTCGACTGCGTGTAAAGATCGGACTTCGAAAGGGGAGAACTGGATTTGCTTTTCTGGGACCAATTTTCTTTGTCTTGCCTTTTTCTACAAAAATAAAAAATAAAAAATAAAATCATTTTATTAGTTTACGTGGGTCTTAAGTGGTCTTAAAGCCCATTCTAGTTCGAAGATTTCAATTTCAATAACGACCAATTAAAACAAATGATGGTACATGAAAAATCCTTCTTTTTTTTTTTGTCGTTCCCTACCGATATTGAAAACTTTGAATTTGTTTGGTGTGCTTTTTTTTTTTTTTTTTTTTTTTTTTTTTTTTTTTTTTTAGGACTTCCCCAGACGTCATCAATCCATCGAGTACCAAAAAACCCTTTCTTGTCTTGTATCATAGAATCCTGAGGGGATAATATGGATACAAGACAACTTTGCTTTTGTCAGAGGATTTACAACGATATAGGAGCCTAAGAGGAAATAAGGAAAAGAAGAAGAAAATATATAAAAAAATAAAAAATAAATGATAAAAAAAAAAATAATAAATAAATAAATCACAACTTATTTACTGAATTGAGGGAAAAAAATAAAATAAAATAAAATAAAATTTAACATTTGGACTTTAGATTAGTTGGACTTATTCAGACATATTGGGCTCGACCCTCTATGGGTCCCCAGTGGAGTCGCCAGCTGAACGTGCCCCGATTTTCCAGAGAAAATCAAAAAATAGAATATATGCTTGGCGCTGGTAAAATGAGAAGGGTTTTTAAAAACGTCGATTTTCTCATTAAAATATACTAAAGCCTGTTTTAGAAAAAGGAGTCGCCACCTAGCATTGGGTTTAAATGATGTGCTAGGTCACCATATTTTTCTTTTTTGAAAACAATTTTAAAAAAAATGGCTTAAGTAAAAATTTGACTCCTAAAATAACATGGTCTGACCAGAGATTCGTTTAAAGAGTTCGGGGGTCAGTTACGCTCGGGGAAGGTGTCAAGCACCCCAAGACGCCCGTCCAAAGACGGTACCTTATCCGATTAAGTCCAATTAAAATTTAAATCCGAATGTTTTAATTTTATTTTGAAATCCTCCTCATATACACACATATACATACACACATTGAGGGAAGTGATCTCCCTTCTAAACCTAGACCGTTCTGATGGAAGGCTGGGAATTTTTCACCTCATCTTGTTAGCACATTATATTTAACACAAGTTAAAGAAACACACGCACGCATATACTCACACGCATCGAGGGGAGTAATTCACTTCTAAACCTAAACCGTTCCAATGGAAGGTTGGGAATTTTCCACCTTATCTTGTCAGCACATTATATTTAATACGAGTTAAAGAAACACACGCTCACACACGCACGCACACATCGTGGGGAGTAATTCCCTTCTAAATTTAAACCGTTCAAATTGAAGGTTGGAAATTTTCCACCTTATCTTGCCAGCACATTATATTTAATACGAGTTAAAGAAAACACACCCACACACACGCACGCACACATCGAGGGGAGTAATTCTTTTCTAAATTTAAACCGTTCAAATGGAAGGTTGGGAATTTTTCATCTTATCTTGTTAGCACATTATATTTAATACAAATTAAATAAAACACACGCACACACGCATCGAGGGGAGTAATTCCCTTCTAAATTTAAACCGTTCAAATGGAAGGTTAGGAATTTTCCACCTTATCTTGTTAGCACATTATATTTAATACAAATTAAATAAAACACACGCACACATGCATCGAGGGGAATAATTCCCTTCTAAATTTAAACCGTTCAAATGGAAGGTTGAGAATTTTCCACCTTATCTTGTTAGCACATTATATTTAATGCAAATTAAATAAAACACCCGCACACACACGCACACACACACACACACACACACACTTCTCAAGGGGAGTAATTTCATTCTAAACTTAAACCGTTCCAATGGAAGGTCAGAAGTTTTCCACCTCGTATTGTTAGCACATTATATTTAATACAAATTAAATAAAATACACGCGCCCACACACTCACACGCATCGAGGGGAGTAATTCCCTTCTAAACTTAAACCGTTCCAATGGAAGGTTGGGAATTTTCCACCTCGTTTTATTTACTCAAAAAAAAAAAAAGAAATAAATAAATAATAAAAAGAAAAAAAAATCTAATTTACAAAAAAAAAAAAAAAAAAGAGAGATTAGTATAATAACAACTTATTTAAAAATAAGAGTAAGATTTACAATAGATGAAAATTTACCACCTTTTTGGAGATTTTTTTCTTCTTCAAAATTACAATAAAATGAAAATAATATTATTTTCTTCAAAATTTCTCTCCAGATTTCACCTCTCCCTCTCAAAAAAAATCCCCTCTCGGTGTTGTGAGCCTTCATTCTATTTATAGGAATGAAGGCTCTGAAACTCGTCCGAAAAACACACAAAAAGGTAAGAAAAAGGGGGTGGGTGCACCGAAATTTGGTGCACCAAAATATGCGGCCAGTACACTGGTCGCACGTGCGACCTTTGTGTAGCCCCCCTACCCCCGTTCGGTCCAGACCTCTCTCATTCTCGTCTGTTTCTTGTCTATTTTGTTCTGAATGAACGCGTTTTTATTCCACTTCGAAAAATCTACAAAACCAAAAAAAAAAAAAAAAATCAATTACTAATATTTAATTTACTTAAGAGATTAATAAAACTTAATTTAGCAGTATTAAACCGCACAAATACGGTACAATCAAAACAAAATAAATAGAAAAATAAAATAAAGGTAACTATAAAATAAAGTATAATTTTTTTGCGAGGCGGTCAAAATGCCGTGTCTATAGCTACAAAGCTCAAAGCATGATAAAGACTAAGTGTGAAGATTTCACCGAGCAGAGGAACAAATTCCCCATCCGGGCGCACTCCACAAGCTCCTCAGCAAGGCTCCCCTTCCCATCTCTGACTATTCGGGAAGAGCAGGGCAAGAACCTTCTCATAACTCCCCTTTCCGTCTCTAGCTATTCAGGAAGGGCAGGTGTTAAATTCCCCATCTCGGCCACATCAGGTAAATGTCTTCCTCCGTTTGTCCACAAGCTGGCTCGGTTCTCCACTTCCAAAATAACATAAATGGCTCGGTTCTCTACCTCCAAAATATCCCACAATCTCCCAAAATATCCATAGTCATGATTGTGGCCCTCTTTCCCAACCAAAATATCACCAAATATCTTATTACATGGCCATCATGAGGGCCTCTTGGCATATCTCCATTGGCTACAAGCCAAACTACAACCATAATGTGATCATTGAGGAGACATTAAACCCTTGCTTAAGCCCTAATATAATCCTCTTTATGCCTATATAAATGAGGGCATACAATTATCCAAAGGTAATGAAAAAAATTCTCCTCAAAACAGAGAAGAGAAACTAAGCTCACTACTTTCTCTCTCTCTTATCTCTTTTGGCAAATTACATTATAAACGTTTTCTCCTGTACACTGATTCTCACGCCGAAGGGGTTTTTTGGGATACCCCCGGCCAGTTTGTGTGTGCAGGAAACAAGTAGCTGCCCATCTCCGGCTTTTCCTCTTCCTGAATCAGAAGGCATTTCAGTTGTCTTCTTCCCGTATCTGCTCCATTCTAAGTGCAGATTTGCCTTTCCAAAGATCCCAAGGCATTTTGGTCCTCCCCTTATCTGACCAAAAGGTTTTTGGGCTCTTTTCAACACAAGCCCTCCTCTTCCCAGCTAGAGATCTCTCAGCGGATCAAAAGCTACACGAACTAAAGATCTCCGTTTCGGACCCCTCCAACTCCATCCAAGGACTGACCAGACCATACTATTGGTGTCGACCAAAATTTGACATCAATAGTTTGGCGCCGTCTGTGGAAAACGCTACAAAAAGCCTCTCTTTAATCATCGTTTGCTATCCTCCTGGCTAGTGGTTAGATGAATACAAGGTCAGATCAGTTTTTGCGACCAATAAACCTTAACAGTATGGTGGATAGCAACCCGACTGGAGGCATGTCAACAAATCACCAACCGAATGTGAGGACTGTTGTCTCTATCCCTGAAAAAAGAAAAAGAAAATGCATTCCCCATCAATCAAGCAGGCCCGTCGGCTCCACCTGCGGGACCCCATGCTGGGTCATCTCCCAATTACGGTGCGACTTGACAATTTCGAGAATCAATTGTTTTAATTTCAAACTTATCTCGACACCATTCTCTTCCACCTGTCACTAGCCCTGGATCAACGGGAACTGGTTCTCCGGAACACAGAAAAGGATGAACGCCACCTACCATCGGCTCCCGACCGAGAGGGACGGGTTCTCCGGCATACAGGGGGTGACGATCGTCACCAAGAATTGGAACGTGTGATTCACTCTGAAGGTCACATCCCGAGAAATCAGCCTCGTCTACGTGGCCGACCCGATAAGGGAGCGGGATCTTGCCGAACTGGCCGCTTCCAGCTATACACCTTTTTCCTCCCAAGGTTACCGAGCAGAGGATTTCCATGTTGCAATCCCGCCCAGGGGTGAAGCTGTATTGGAAAGGCACGTTGCTAAGATGAAGGCAACGCTCGTGCAAATACGGGGCCCCGGAGGTACTGCTGGACTCCCTTCTGAGATAAGGTTTCTTTTTGTCGATGATATTGTGCTTGAGGTGGTTCTGTACAGGTTCCTAGACCGCAAATAATTACATACAATGGAACTACTGACCTCGTTGATCACCTTTCCATTTTTGTTGCTTTCATGGACATGTACACGGCCTCCGTAAGGATGAGGTGTAAGTCATTTCCTCTCACCCTCACTGGAATGGCCAACACCTGGTTCTAAGAGTTAACTTCATCTTGAATCTCAATATTCGCTCAATTGGAACAACTCTTCTTGGCCCATTTTGACTGTTCTCGAAAGAGACCCAAAACGACAACTCACCTTCTCTCCCTCCGACAAGAAATTGTCGAAACCTTGGGAGACTTTGTTTCTTGGTTCCACGGGGAAAGCCTATGCTACGAAGAAATCCCGGATGTCGTGGCCTTGAACGCTTTTATTGACGGACTAAGGCATTAAAGATTATCTTATGATTTGTGCTCCCGACCTGCACCAAACTTGGTTGTCTCTCTGGCCAAGGGTATGAGCTTCTACGAGGCAGACATTGGAGACACCGTGAAGCGGGACTTAGAAAGGTCTAAGAAGAGGAAGGGCCAGGAAGAGGAAGAACCAAGCAGAGGCAAGGATAAATAGCCCTCCACCCCATCCCGGGCGGCGACGTACAATACTTGGTACCCCACCAAGAAAAAACCTCATCCTAACACCTATAGACTTGAAATGAAATAGAATCGCGGAGCATTTGAAACGCTACTACCCCATAGGGGGAGCTCCAATAGACTTGTAAAAACTTTCGCTTTTTGATGCTTGTAAGAAAACTACTTTTCCATGGAAAAAATATTTTGTTCAACTAGTTCTCCATTCTCCAATTTTGTTAATGGCGGGGAAGTGCAACTTTTGTCTTATCTTGGGTAGAAATGTACAGCCCCTGGCCTATCTCTATCAACGGTGTTCCGACCCTTTGTTCGACGTCGTGAACAAATCTCCTCAACGGCATTCTGACCCCGTGAGTCTCATCCCAACTCCGGCATCGCGAATGATTCTCCTCAATGGCATCTCGGAGAAGAGCGGCCCTTCGTCCCATTTCAGATGGGGATGAGCAGCCTTCCAGCCAATCTCCCAGTGCAGAGCAAGGCAGGAAGAGCAATACTCCATCTTTTCTTGGACGGGGATGTACAACCCCTAGTCCTTTGTTGAGAAGAAACGGTATCCCGATGCTTAACGTCGAGGGCAATCTTCATAAAGAAACCCATCCCAACGCACTACGTCAAAGGTGTAACCAGACCCTCTCCACGGGTTGGTAGTTTGAAGCTCGGGGATTGATAACTATCATCTTTCGATGGCAGAACATCGATCGGATTTGAGGGCCTACAGTCAAGCATTCCACCCCTGACAGCCGAGCTGAGCTCAGGCGATATAAATGGGACAATGCTCTTGGAAGGACAAATTTGGAATAACCCAAAAATGTACAGGGATGATCCCCACTAAGGAGAACCCATTTGGGACCAGCTAAAGGGGGTCGACCGAAAGTTACCCCCCTAGGGACCTTGATGGTCGAATTCCACAGCAAGTACCACCCTTGGGCATTTTACGTACTACCCAATCTCTGATTGGCTACTAGGCTGGGGGGGGCAGGGAGGCTGTGGATATGATGAAACATCATGAAATTATGTTTCCCAAGAAAGGAATGCACGATCTCTTCCAGGGAGAAAACCTCCCGAGAAGAAGAAGCACGATGCCTCTGGGAATTTCTTCTCGGTCGTCTACCTAAGAAGAGGCGCAAGGTCAACCGACAAGGAGTCTTGAAACTTAAATTTTTTCAAGCAAAAGATCATAACAAATTGCCCAAGTGTTAGAAATTATCCTCCAAAGACAGATTTTGTTTTTCGAGATCAAGAAGAAAACACATATTGTGGCTCAAAATGACCAAGTCTCCAAAAACAACCGAGAATGGGACATAATGGTCAAATCATCTCCCTAGCGTTCGTCTACAAAAATGACCGAGCAGGGCTCAGGTCTATTTCTGAGATGAGCTCAGGCAATCCAACAAGCAGAAGCTAAACTCTGTGCTCGGACACCTTGCCGAGCTCCAATTCCTTCTCATCTCGGCATCTCCGAGATCAGGATAGGGGCAAAACTCCGCCAACGGGAAGAAGAATCATTGATGCTCCAAATGAAGCAACTTTACAAGAATAAACAAAAATTGGAAAATTTAATGCAAAGTATCCAAAATATTCCAGGCAGATGAGTCAATACTACTCCATAGTACCTCGTACCTCACTACTTAGGAGTGGGGGGCTTATGATGATGGTAAATTTGGTCACTCCAACGCAACCAATTAGAGACCATCACTCGTCTTCCGCTCCCTACAAAGCTCAAAGCACGATAAAGATTAAGTGTGAAGATTTCGCTGAGTAGAGAAACAAATTCTCTATCTAGACACTCCACAAGCTCTTCAGCAAGGCCCCCCTTCCCATCTTCAACTGTCCGAGAAAGGCAGGGTAAAAAGCTTCTCATAACTGCTCTTCCTGTCTCTAGCTATCCGGGAAGGGCATGGGTCAAATTTCCTATCTCCGCCATAGTAGGGAAATGTCTTCCTCTGTTTGTTTTACAAGCTTGCTCGGTTCTCCACCTCCAAAATAACATAAATAGCTCGGTTCTCCACCTCCAAAATATCCCACAATCCCCCAAAATATTCCACAATCTCCCAAAATATCAATATTCATGATTGTGGTCCTCTTCCCCAACCAAAATATCACCAAATATTTTCTTTCATGTCTATCATGAGAGCCCCTTGGCATATCTCCATTTGTTACAAGCCAAATTACCACCATAATATGATCATTGAGGAGACATTAAACCCTTGCTTAATCCCTAATCTAATCCTCTCCATGCCTATATAAAGGAGGGCATACAATTGCCCAAAGGTAATGAAAAAACTTCTCCTCAAAAAAGAGAAAAGAAACTAAGCTCACTACTCTTTCTCTCTCTTCCATCTTCTTGGAAAATTACATTATAAACGTTTCTCCCAGTACGCTGATTCTCACGTCGGAGGGGCTTTCCGGGATACCCTCGGCCAGTTTGTGTGTGTAGGAAACAAGTCGCTGCCCATCTCCAGTTTTTCCCCTTCCCGGATCAGAAGGCATTTCAGCTGTCCACTTCCCGGATCTGCTCCATTCTAAGTGAAAATTTTCGTTTCCAAGGATCCCAAGGCATTTTGGTCTTCCCCTTCTCGGGACAGAAGGTTTCTGGGCTCTTCTCAGCACAGGCCCTCCCCTTCCTGGTTAGAGACCTCTCCACGGATCAGAAGTTACATGGACTGAAAATCTCTATTTTGGACCCCTCCAACTCCATCCAAGGACTAACCAGACCATATTTTTGGTGTAAACCAAAATTTGACATCAACATAAGTAATTTTGAAACAAACATGTTACTATACTTTAAGTAAATATGATTATTTGAATCACCATGTAATGTTTCTAAGACAACAAATAAGTATATCATTTAGTATAAGTTTTAGAAACTATTGCCTACTTACCTATTTGGCAAGTCAGATACCTCTCTTTTTGACAAATTTAATGAATTTAAATTGCGAAGGGTTAGGAGTACCTCTTATATCTTTTGGGACGACTTAATTTTTACCTCATTTATACCAATGATTGATTTCTCTTGGTCTGTCTGTATCCTCTCAGGTTTTGATTATTGACATTTGATTCACTGATACTTTCATTTGCATGTGTCACTTGTGGCTTCTTCGTGATATCCCATATTGGTTTTGGTAAATATTTTTTGTTTGTATGTGTCACTTGTAGCTTTTTTGTAACTTCACATTTTGGTTTTGGTACATCTTTTCGCTTTGCACGTGTCGCTTGTGGATTCTTGGTGACTTCCTGTCTTGACTTTGATATAACCTTTTTGTTTGTTCCATCTGGTCCACTCCCAACATTATCTAACTCTGCATAAGACATTTGCCTATCTTTTTTTGGTATCCATTTCATTTTGAATCTTTTCTTGTTAGTCATAAGCCTAGGGTTCCTGAACAGACAAGATATTTTAAAATATCTAACCCTATTGCAATAATAACATCTCAATTTCGATTAATAATCATAGATAGCACGAGACATAAAGTATGAATCATTTCTAATAATAACAATATTACAATCATTGGCTTTGTGATGAAGAATGAGACAATGAAACATATCCACTTCCATAGATTATCTTAAAAGATGAAGAAATATTTTCAGAAGCTCTTGAAATAGACTTGAGGTCAGATTTTGATTTTTCGAAATTTTTCTTGAGTAAATCGATTTTTAATTTAAGATCTGACCTTTGTTTGGAAATCAAGTCAAAATTATTTTTTAAAACTCTATTTTCATTTTCAAGAAAATCCACTTTAGAGAGCAAATTATTTATTTCAAAAACGACATACAAAAACTCTTTTGTTCCACCATAGTTGTTGATGTCGGATTTTGGGCGACCTTAACGGTATGGTCCGATCACTTGTTGATGGAGATCCCTACCCTTGCTGGGATGGGGATTGACAGGTTCGGAATCAGTCCATCTGGCCCGGGATGGACAGAGGTGGAGTGATCTGGAATGGGATCAAAGCAATAAAGTAACCTGGGAGTCTTCTGATCCGTGGAGGGTCTTCTTATTCGTGGAGAGTCTTCTGATTGAAAAGGGATGAATCTGAGCTGGGATGGACTCAAATGTCTTTCGGTTTGGGAAGGGGTAGGTCCAACCTGGGATGAGCTCGATTACCTTTAGGTCTTATAATATGTGAAGAGATGAATCCGAGCTGGGATGAGCTTGAGCTGGGATGGGGCAGCACTTCGACACCTGCACAAAAGACTTGCCGGGATGGTCCCAACGTGTCCCCTTCGGTGTGAGAATCAGCGCTCAGGGGGAAGATTTAAAAAGATACTACTGAGAAGAGTAAGCAAATTTGGTGTAACTTTGGTCATTGGCATGCCCTCCTTTATATAGGCAACGGGTAGATTAGTTTAGGGGCTTAAGAAAGGATTAGTATCCCATCAGTGTCCCATCTCGGCATGTAGCCAATGAGAGGGAAACATGAAGGCTTTATCTTATGGGCCTGTGCTTTTTGGCCCTTTCATTGATGCCCATGACAGAAAATATCTGCAATTGGAAAACTGGCTAGCCCATGATCTGAGGAGCTTGCAGAGTCAACCTTCAAGATGGGCAATGTTACTGTGGAGAATGTTGAGATGGGGAAGGTTTCCCCATCCCGACGGTAGCTTGCCAGCTCTGCCTGGAGGGTGTTGTTGCTGAGGCCTTTGGAATGGCCGGTATGGGCTTAAGGTGTGCCCCTGCCCGGCACAATCTCTACACTTAGTCTTTGGTAGGAGTTGATCTTGGTGGAGAGTTGTTGAGGGCGGCCTTCCGTTAGTTGCGTTGAAGTGACTATTTTTACACTCATTAGTTGCCCTCCAGGACCTAGTGTTGAGAAAGAATTGGAAGCACAAGGAACTCTACTCGGAGTCTTTTCGGGAGTTACGATGCTTCTATGGAGTGTTTGTGTAACGACCCGATTTCCTAGGGTCGCCACACAGTTTCTCCCATTAGAGAATTCACGACTAAAATCGAATAGCCAATATTTCATTATTAAAAAAAAAAATCCAAGAAATTTTGCTAGGCTACCATTTTAAAATATCCATTAATTAATTGAAAATATTAATATGTTTAAAATGGGAACACATGAACCATAATACGATTTTTGTGAAACTTCAGGGAAATAAAGTATCAAACAGTTTAGTCAATATTCAGATAACAATTTCATAATTTAGTAATTATTAATAGATAAAAGTTTAACTAATATTTTATTTAATAAAAATATGACAAATTTTACGACTCCGGCGATAATTATAATTATCGAATTATCACGTCGATTTTACAACCATAAATATTAAATACAATTATTACGAATTAAATAGAAATTCAACTAAAATTTCTGTCGCCGTTTCTCTCTCACCGTCCCTGCAATCAAAACTGTGGGGTTTTGAGCTAACGCTCAGTAGAACTTCAATCTCTCTAATATGTGCATTTAATTAATACGACAAATAAAACACCTAAGCATGATTTTCACATAATCATAATTATTTCATCAAAATTTAACAGCTAAAATTCAACAATAATAATAACATAAATCTCATAATGGACAAATTAAATACATATATTAAGAGAGTTAGAAATTCTACCTGAAATTCGAAGTCAAAATTCGAATCGAAACTGTTTTATCGCTAAAACCCATTCAGTATTCATATACAGTGGCTTTTTACTTTTTTTTCCTGTAATAAGTCCACTAACCTTTCTTTAAGTTTACCTTCCGTATTCAAACACACATACATGCCTCATATCACCTACATAATTTTCTTCTTCTTCTTCTGATTATTATTATTATTATAATTAAAAGGCTCCCAATACTACACGTGTACATGGATTCCTTAACATCTAAGGATTATGTTTTTTTTTGTTTTTGTTTTTTTTTTTATTTATTATTATTATTTATTATTATTATTTATTATTATTATTATTATTATTATTGTGATCAAACACCCATACACGTGTATACTTTCATGACCTGTGTATCCCCTCTTGAAATAAAGAAAATATTAATTACATCCCAAAACTCTTAAAAGTATATTTTAAATAACATAATAGTACTAAAACGTTTAAACGCCAATTTAAAATTAAAATTTAACTTCCAAAAATTATCAAATTCCACTTGTACCATAAATTTACAACATAGTCCAAAAAATATTAAATTTATATAAAATAATATATTTCAAAAATATAAATTTTCGGAGTATTACAATCTACCGCTCTTAAATAAATTTTGTCCTCAAAATTTCGTCCAAAACAATAATAATTCATAATCGTATCGAACGGTCATGTTAGTTACACTTGATTCTAGAACAATGGTTCTCTATGTATGGTCCCATAACCAAAAGTCACCCATAATTTATAATCGTCCAACATCCATTCCACACATCGCAACATTCTCATTCGCAGTGACCTACATTATATCCAACAATCTACGGACATTATGCACTTTGATCGGTAACACCTAGCACATACAATCCAATTGCCAAAGAATCTTATGTTTTTAAACGCTTCTACTGCACTACTATGATAAAAATAGCAATAATTGACAATATATCTTTAAAATATCAAGGTAGTCTCACTCGATTGGGTTTATCTCAATTCCAATAGGTCTACAACCTCAATAATTTTTTCCACTTGATATGACTTTTCAAGTCTACTACCATATCCCATAACCAGCATTTATTAATTTTATCCAACATTTCAAACCAACCTATCACAACAATCAACATTTTAGCCAATAGATAGCCTAAATTCCTCGTGGACTGTCCCGTGCGATTAAAAACAATCAATTGCAATATCCACACCAAAATTCCAATAATCTCGTAAACTTTTCACAAATATCAACACATTCCAAACTTCAAATAATAAAATTTTTGTAATATGTCTAAAACACAAATACTTATCAAGCATATAAATACGTCTCAAAACACCTAAATATATCAAAATCATATAAATACATCTCAAGACACATAAATACAACTGAGTCACATAAATACGTATCAAAATGCATAAACATGTCTTAACCATATAAATATGTATCGAAACTCATGAATACATATGAATCACATAAATACGTGTCAACCTTATAAATACGTCTCGAAATACATAAATATATCCCAAATCGCATAAATATATCTAGAAACACGTCAATATGTCACATACACATAAATATACCTCAACCATATAAATACGTCTCAAAACACATATATATGTGTTAACCACATAAATACGCTTCGAAATACATAAATACGTGTCAAACTAAAAAAAAATAAATAAATAAAAATAAATAAATAAATAAAAATCAAATACGTCTCAAATCACATAATTACGTCTCCAAAACCATGTAACATAACGAGTTCAATATTGAATTCAATACTCACGTAATCTATATATAAAAAAATTACATAAAGCCCCCAATCGCATTTCTATAACACCAATTAAGCTAAAAAAATTAAGGGTTAATTACACTTTACCCCCGTATGGTTTGGCCCATTTGCACTTTATCCCTCTGTGGTTTAAACGCTGCCACTTACACCCCCTGTGGTCTTGGACTTAAGTGTAAATCTAACATTTTCTGTTAATTTTGACAGATTTGGGCCTCACGCTCCTATTATGCGGATGGGCTTGTTTTTTTGTGTTTTTTCTCCCTAAAATGTATTTTCCTTGTTCCCATTTTACCCTCCATACATGTCTATATAATTTCCAACATTTCTCACACATTTTCATACATCTCTATATAATCTCCAACACTTCTCACATGTTTTCCGCAATAATTTTTAATTTATTATTTATTTTCAAGACTTCCATCATTATTATATTAAATTTTTTATTTAAAAATTAATCTTATTAATTTCATTTGATTATTCAAATATCACATTTTTTTATTCAAGTATTTATTGGTTTTCATGTCTTTTAATTAATCTCACTCATTTATTAAAAATATATTTTCAACATTGAATGCATTTGTAAATAATGTCAATGATCAATTTATTGAAACCGAATACAAGGATAACTAAATAAAAATTCTAATGATTAATTCAAAATTAAAATATAAATTGAGAGGTGATAATATAATTTATTTTCATACCCAGAACACATTTCACCATAATGTACCATTGTAATACATATCCCATTAAAATATTTCAAATTAAAAATTGTAAACATCACTATATTAGAAACAGAAATTTGAAAACAAAATAAGAAACAAACGCCAGTGGAGTTGCAGCAGACATTCGTTTAACATTTTACAATAAAAACCAAAATAAAATATCAATTCACAATTCATAAATTAACGTGGCGCATGATTCAAGTGTTGAAATATCAATTCACTATAAAATGGAACAATTAACGAATTCAATGAAAACTCAAACGGGCCCTAATAATTCTTGAATTTGCATTCATCAGATCAATAACAAAAAAAAAAAAAAAAAAAAAAAGAAAAAAAAAAAGGGTTTTTCATCACAAAAATCCCATGGCACTGCGACAATCTCTAGCGTTGGATACAATGAGATTACCATTCTTGATCAGAGCAGTGACACAGAATGATCCACCACGGACATCCTCTTTCAGAAACTCAACATCTGTCCATAAAAAATACCAAAGAAACCCTAAAGAAACGTAAAGCAAACACCGAATAAGCTTTATGATTCTAATGAGAACATTCAATGAACTAACAATGAAGTGGCATTTGATTATTGTTTCTGTTTCTGTTCCAAATTACTTGGATATTTTTCTTCTCTCACAAATTTGGTTTTAATAACAAGGGAACAGAACAAAAACACTAATCCAACGGACCTAATTGTACAAGATTAACTTTGGATTTGCTAGTAATAGTTAGATGACATCTGAATCACATGATACAGAATTTTTCCAACATTAATTTTGTGTATAGAATATGCTGATTACATAAAAAAAAATGCATAATTTTTCCTAACTCTGAAGGAAGAACAGAGAAGTTCAATCATCAAATTAGCCACAAGCCCCATATAATAAAGATGATGTAAAAGAAGATTCAACAGAGGAAGAAGATTCAACAGCTTCAGATATGGAAGCCGCAACAGAGGAAGAAGAAACAGAAGGTGGAGACGAGAGCTATGGCTTCGAAAACAACGACGATCTTGAAGAGAAAGCCATCGACAAACCAAATCAGGCTGAAGATTCATCTTAAGAGAAATCAGACAGGAGAAGGCATGTTTCGAAATTGTCCTACACCACTAATTTATCCTACACCAAGCTAATTAGGTTCATAACAATTTGTTTTAAATGAACTGAGAAAGAAAGAAAAACAGATGACAACTACAAGAACAATCAAGCATCAAGATACATGAAATAAATCAATTGATGAACAAAACTACAAAACCCCTCAAGAAATTTACAGATTGAACGAAATCTTACGCACGAAAACATCGAAACCCTAAAAACCTAAAGCCCGAGAAATGAATCGATAGAGAATGAATTGAATCAATCAAATCGAGGCTTGATTTTAGGATTTCAAGGTGAAATTGAAGAAAAACGAAAGCCTGATATCAGAGATATCGGGAGGTCTACGATGGCGGAGGGCTTGAGAACTTACAGTTCGTGATTTTGTAAACGCTATAGAGGATCGGATGGAACTCGATTGACGGAGAGGATAGGGCGGCAGTGGCAGCGGCTGCTTGAAACCCTAACCTCTGAAATTCTTCTCTCATTCGCCATCGTCATCACCAATTGCCATCCAAAGTCGCAAGGCAGAAGTGAGATCTGAAGTGAGAGAGCGAGGAGGAGATGCGAGAAGGAAGGCTGAAGGCTACAAAATTCAAGGGTAAATTTGACATTTTACCTTTTTCGTTAACGGAGTAACCTTTGCACTTAAGCCCAATAACCACAGGGGAGGTAAATAGCGACGTTTGAACCACAGAGGGGTAAAATGTAATTAACCCAAAATTTAAATTAGCATTTCCAAGTAACAATTGGCTCCTAGTAGTCTTACAATGACCCCACGTTTTGACCCCACCTAACGCTAGTAGCTATTATTATTACATTTATAAAATTTATCAGTCAATAATTTAATTACCAAAAAAATATTATCTGACTATCAACAATATAACTAGTCAACGAAATAATAAAAATTACCATTTTAGTAATAAACAAAATTTATTTTAAATTAAATTCTCCCAAATTAATTATATAGTTAGTATTGGGTTAAGAAAATAAAACGTTTAATTTTTAATAATTTTATACAATTTAGAACATTTGAGAATGGAAAATATTATATTTTAGTGTCACGCGCATTTCATTGCATATTAGATTTATTTAGATGAATTTAGGCCCTGTCATGAATAAGTTTAAAAGTGGGGCCGACTCTGTCAGTGTTACGTTGGTAGTGTGAAGAAACAACATAACTATTGAGGTGAGTGTACTGTCTTCTTTATAAATTTTTAAATTATTTTTTCGTATTAAAGTGTGAAAAGAAAATGGTTCATTAAAATTGATTATTTTATAACGTTACGCGGATCAAGTAAATTTTTAAATATGAAAAGTGGTTTTTATTATCCGACTATGCCATAGTTGTCTTCTCATTACGAGGGCATGTCCTGTGAAATGTGGATATATGTTATTACTTGTCAAACAAGTCTTGCAGGTTGAATATATGTTGTTACCTGCCGGGAAAGTCCTACAGGGTGGATATTTGTTGTTACATGTCAGGCAAATCCAACAGGGTGGATATATGTTGAGACCTATTAGGAGTGCAAATCTTGCAGGTGGCTGCCCTTACTATTGGGGATATTGAATGACCCTGACACTGACAACAACTTTAGATGACACAGTTTTATAGGTTACGATATCATCGTAACTCCCGATCGTGAGGTGAAACGATCCTATGACTAGTAGAAAAATATGTGTGTGATATTTTATTATATATCAAATTATTTAATTGTGGAGTTTATTTCGGCTCAGTATGCAGTTATATTTATGTTATATTTGAAAAGTAGTATTTGATAAATATACTTGATCCATAAATTATTTTTATAATATGAAGGCAGTACACCGATAAAATATTTGATTTCAAGTACCGCAGCTAGAGATGGGTCCACTACTGATCACTGGTAGAGTCAGAAGAGATAATGAGTTTTATCTTGGAGGCTGTCAGGGCAGTTGTTGGGAATGAATGGTTCACATATTTTTATAATCTTATTACAAAATAGACAGCTTCGTAGAAAAGCTAAAATTTTAAATTGGAGAAATATATTATTATTATTTTATTCAGGGTGGCGCAGCAGAAGTATGGTGATGGAGTGGTTTGTCTTTTGGCCCTATTTCTCCTCGAGAGAAACCTAGCGGCTACCCTGGAAAATCGGGTCATTATAGTTTGCGTCTTTTCTTGACCCTGGAGGGGTGTTGTGCAGGGAACGAACCCTTTTCCGAGAAGGAGGTTCCGAGATGGGAACAACCAGTTTGGTAGAAGTAATGCTCGGCCCGTTAGCCCAGCGAAAAGCCCGTGCATGCTTCGCGCATGTCACACGTACGTCATGTGCATGCCTTGCGCATGTCCAATCGGTATGCGCCTCTTCAATGCTGCCTGTCTAGCCGACGGATGGGAGACAGGTGTCTGTACGATTTTTGAACAACGCGTTCTTCCTGGCGATTTCAAATTGTCGTCCTTTGAGACGATTGAGATGGACAGGACCTCCCTATATAAAGGGAGAGCCCAATTTTCTTTTTTACGCTTTTGCAATTCCTATAGCAACCTTCTATTCCCGGCAGGTAACCCTTCTGTTTTCGTCATGTCTTCTTCCTCTTCTTCTTCATCTGCATCTGGGTTCTTTTCAGGGTCCCTGCCAAGCACTAGTTCAAGGTCTGCCACCCCTGAGCAGGCCTTAAATGTGTTCCCGATTCAATGGGTTGATCCTCTCTTGGCACTGCCCTCTGCACAGAGGAGCGGGTAGGTTCTTCCAGCAGCGCAGGACCTTCCGGTCATCGCGATAGTGATGAGGGTGTGGGGCCTACTAGAGGCCCCACCATTGAAGTCAGTTCGGGCCATGAAGGTGAGGATGGACCTGAGGGACATGCGGCGGAGGTACAGCAGGCTGAGGGGGCCCTAGAGGAAGCCGTTCCTCATTGGATCCCCGTTTAGGGTATTGAATCCATAATGACGGAGACGGGGCTTGCCTCAGCTATAAGCACTTTCACTTTTTCGGCGGAGGTAGAGGTTTGTCTCCCCTTTCCTGGGGAAAGAGCTTGTGCTCCCCCTGAAGGCTTTATCACTGTATACATGGAACATCTTCATGGCGGCCTGAGGTTTCCGATCCATCCCTGGATAAGGGCCATCTGCGTGGAGTACCAGCTGTGTCCATTACAACTGCATCCAAATTGCATGAAGGCCTTTGTGGCCTTGTACATTATCTATAAAGCTGGGGGGATAGAGTCGTCTATTGACCTTTTCAAGTCCCTTTTCTTTTCCAAAATCTATGTCATCCAGGAAGCGTTAGATTTATGTGGCGTCCAAGAAGCAGTTCCTTTTGGGGCTGGGGTCTTCTGTCAATAATTGAAAACCCCAATTCTTTTTCTTTGGAAGAATTGGTTGGGAGTTTGGTCCAGAAAATGAGAGAGTCAACCCCATCCTAAGGGAGTGGGGTATTGTAGGTGAGAATAGAATCATTTGTGAATGATTTCACGATTGTGTAACATTTTTTGTAATTTGACTGTGTTTCTCCATTTTTGTTTCACCACATAGTCCTAGACAAAGTAATTGGCAAGATAGTACATGTGTTAACCACTTTGGGACACCAACAATATTAATGTGATACCTTTCCTTATTTATTGATCTCGTGCATCACGGCCGTTTGGTATGAATGACCTAGTCTTTTGATAACTTGGTCTTCTCCCACTATCTGATGGTGGCCCACCTCCTCCTATCTAAGTGGCATCATGAGTTAGCGGGTTGAATTGATCTTTGATGGCTCAGTCTTCTTTCACTCTGTTACTATTTAGTTGGTAGTGGTTCCGAACTTAATGCAATATGGTCGTGTATACGTTCTTTGGCTTTGATCACCGGTTTGGACTAACATCCACGGCTTGACTCTTTTTGAGTATTGAGTCTCTTTATTATGCATGCTCAAGATAACCTATGGGCTTATCGTGATAGACTTTTCCGAGCTATGCATTGGGTTGCCCATAGCATGCCTTTTCGTAGTTCAGTTTTATCAGTCAAAACTTTTTCGTTCTTGGGTGTAAAATATTGGCCCAATTTTTATTTTATTTTATCAAGCTCCTCTTAAAAAGCTAAATCTAGAAGTGAGAAGTTCTCCCGCATCAGTATATACGTGTTTTCAGTAATTAATTATTATAATTATAATTATTTTGTTAAGAACTCACTATAGAATAAACATTCAATTAATTTTATGATATTGAATCCAATTTATGATTAGTTTAGGGGTGTCAAGTGTAAATCAAGAGTATATGTTAAATTTCTAACCTCACAAACAAAATCACATTTGTATTCTAAATCTCACAATTTCATGAAAAAAATGGCTCATTTTTTTTTGTTGAATGAATCTGTCAGCTTTGACCGATCGATGACATTGTCAATGATTTTCAGTAATTATTTCTGCTTTCAAAATTAAATTACTTGATTTGTTTTGAATATTTACTTTAAATTTAAAAAAGAAAAAATTCAGAGGGAGTTTGAATAAAATGTGAGTCTCGGGGGTAATTAGTATGTTTTCAGAGTACAAGGGTTAAAAATGAAACAAGATCAAAGTAAGAGGGGTAAAAGAAACTTAACCTCATCCTTTTTGAAAATTGCGTCCTCGGATCCCATGATATAATGAGTTGGTGGGAGTGATAAATCACACGAGGGTAAAAGGAAATATGTAATTTCTTATTAAATTTTTAATTTTGCTTTAATTTTATATTTTTTATTTTTGCTAATTAATTTATGCCAATTAGTGATGGATTGGCAACTGAAAAAAATTCCCATTTAAGGGTAAATTCACACTTTGTACCCCAAAATCAAATCATATTTGGGATACAAAGTGTGAATTTGGGGTACTATATGTAACGATGTGTTTCGAAGTGTGAATTTCAAATCATATGTGAAATGCCAAATAGCTTAAATTTGGAGGTACTACATGAACCCTTAAATTTATAAAAAAAAAAATCAAATAGATCCCACAAATTAGGGACAACAATATAGTTATCTCTTCTTGAGTTTAGCAAAAACAAACATTAGTGCAGTATAATTAATACATAATTTAATAACATATTTAATAAATTATCAATTAAATATATTATTGCATATAGTTGAATTAATAAAATTTATAATAAACTTCAATAATAAAATTTAAATGCACATATTATATGATCAAATAAATAATTTAATATGTATTAAGAAAAATCGTAAAAAATCAATAATTTAATTAGAATCAAATATTGATAGTTGTGGCACAAAAGAAGGTTGTTATATATAAATATGTGATGTAAGGGATGATGTCTTTGTAAGGGAGTGTTTGTGTAAATATCGAAGTACATGAATTTTGGACAAAGTTGGGGCTAAAGTTTGAGGCGAAATAATGCTACAATGAGCTGGACAAGTTCATTGCAAATAAGTTGCGTGTTTATTTCATAAAAAGTATAAGTTCATATAAAAACATGTAACTTTTTCGGACGGACACATTGCAAATTTATCTAAAAATCTGTAACTTCTTCAACATGAATTTATAGGAGATGTATCAAAGTTTTTTCCTTAATATATATATGCACTAGCTCTCTCAATCTAATCAATATAAGTAAATATACTACTCATTTTTATTATTATAAACAAAATGCCAATACATACCTTTCTATTATAATAACTATCTACAAAAAAAACTATCTCCGCATAAAAAAAATATTATTTTTCTTTATTATTATAAAAAAATAATACGTAGTTTTCTATTATTAAACTACTCTCTGAGTCTCTATCTTTCATTTTTACTCCCACAGAAACAAAACAAATCTATTTGCTTTCCCTATTTCTCTTTCAAAAAACATCATAAACTCTGGCAGGTTGTGCCGTATCCAGCGAATACAACCACAACTTTAGAGTTATCGATAATAATATTTTTTTAAATATTTGTATAAAGATTTATATAATTTATTTCTCTATAGATTTGTAAAGCTGTATACAATTTGGGGATATGTTAACGTGTATATCGTTTTTTAGTATGTGGCTATTTGAAGACAACAAAATAAGAAAGAGAAAAGATAACAAAAACAAAAAAAAAAATTAACCGACCAAATCAAATAAGGTTTAAATATAATTTTATTTATTTTTACTAAAATATGATCTTTTCCTTACAATGCCACATATATTAAAAAATGAATTCGCAAACTCTTTAAAAGTAAAATTACGTTGATCTAAAAATTCATCATTTCTTTTAAACATATAAAACTAAATTGTCTATAATGTTAATTATGCTCTTTACTAGTAAAATTACGTTCAACTAAAAATTCATCATTTGTTCAAATATTATACAATATCTCAATTTGAACACATAAAACTAAATTGTTTATAATGTTAATTAAAAATAGTTATTATAAAATATATACAATACATACTTAACTCGAACAAATAACATAAAAATCCACTAATTAATATAAAATTTAATTTATACAATAAATTAAAATATATATGTAAATTACTTCAAATCCGTACTTAGCGCGGAGCTAAAACTAGTAAATAACTTTGATTCAAACCCATTAGCTTATCAAGGGGGGCCTCAATGTGGCAAGTAGGATTTTAGTCACCAATTTATATAATCTTTTAGGTGGTTAGTGTTTCTTTTTTCTATTTTTATTTCAAATAAATGGGGATGAGATTGAAAATTCTATTTCCATTCTGGAATATTCCGGAAATAGAAACATGTTAACAAATGACCATTGTCCTCAAATTGTTTTGTTTAATTTATGAAAACAAAAATAAGAAACATGTTTGTTTGCAATATTTGTTTTTTTTTTCTTTAAATGTATAGTGGCCAATGGCATGGTGGTGGTCGGTAGGTGGTGGTAGTGGGTGGTGGTGGCAGTGACGGTAGCTGGGTAGTGGTGGCCGGCAGAGTAATGGTGGTCGACGGAATGATAATGAGAATAGTTTTATGAGAGTGAATAGAAATTAATATTTTTTTTTTGTTTTTCAAATTCTTACGGAATTCAAAAAATAGTCCTATAATTTTTAAAATTTGAGAATAGGAACGTGTTTGTCAAATGCATTTTTCTACATTAATCCTAAAAATTTTGGATAGGAATTAAGGAATAGAGCCATTCTAAAGTCAATTTTGGGAACGGTTATAACGTTTACTTCCTAAAAGTTTATATTAACATCCTATTGTTTGAACTTCTATGGAAAATTCCTTTTTCCTTTTGTCACCTTCATAATCGCGATTACTTCGCAAAGTCATAGTTCCAACGTCCTATTAATTCCAGCTGAAAAATGTCCCAATTTGAACTTTCGATCAATCATTCCATCGAGTACCCCAGTTCGGTGCGCGCCTATGAAGTACGGACACAGACACACGACACGGACACGGATACAGCGATACCCCAATTTTTCAAAAATCCCGACACAAACACGGTCTAGACACGTTAATAAATAAATATATAATTTTATATATATTAGCTGAAATAACGAAATACACATTCATCAAAATCACTAAGTTAAAAACATTCTTATAAATAAATACAAAAAAAAAATCACTCGAGGTCGATTTGTTAATAATATATAGTTAAAAATATCAAAAAAGTAATTTAAAAGATATAAATGATACATAAATTAAAAAAAAACGATGTAAATTCATGAAAAATTTGGGGTGCAAATAAGAACTTGTAGAAAGTTAGAAGGAAGAGATTGGTGAATTAAAGAAAAAGTGGGGCTATTTCGGTAAATTTTGGGATACCTGTGAGTTTGAGAAACTACTAGGTAGTTTCTGTAGTTTGGAAAATAAGATGGGAATCTGGGATAAAGAAGTTTGAGAGACTTGGGATTCATGAAATCACGATCGAAGGAAAAAAGGGAAAGGCTGCAGCCTGCAATCGAAGGCCAGAGGGTCACGACTGACGGCTTAGGGTTTGCGATCGACAGATTAGGGTTTCGTGATCGAAGGCCAAAGACAATGTTCGAGATGTCGCCAATGCGGAAGGCAGCAGATGATCGATGGCAGCTTAGGGTTTGCGATTAAAGGCCAGAGGCCAAGTTCGAGATCGTCGCCGATTCGAAATGAAAGCGAAGGATCGATCCCAGATGCAGCGAAGTGTCCTACAGGCGGTTTTGAAGTGTCCGACACGTTTAATTCGTGTGACGATGCCGTGTTGAAATTTAACCAATAAAGAAAAAACATTGGAACGGACACGTGTTGGAGCCATGTCGGTGTTCGACGCGTGTTGGACACCGTCACTCAGTCCCCGACATAGTGTCCATGCGCGCACGTCCATCGCCTCCGATACATTTTCCTCCTCCTCACCTTCTCCCAAATCAAGATGGAAACACGACGTTTTCCTGAGTTTCAGAGGCGAGGACACTCGCAACAGCTTCACCGGCCACCTCTACACGACTTTGGTTAACGTCGGCGTTCGAAAGTTTAAAGACGATGAAGAGCTACCAAAAGGAGAAGAGATCTAGTCGAAAATCGTGAAAGAGATCGAAGAATCGAGGATTTCGATCGTCGTCTTCTCGAAGAACTTCGCCTCGTCGAGCTGGTGCCTCAACGAGCACGTCGAAATACTCAAGTGTATGGGAAGCGTGAATCAGTTAGTTCGTCCCTTGTTATACGATGTCTATCTGTCGATGGTGCGACACCAGACGGAGAGTTATGGACTAGCAATGGAGAGAGACCAAAAGCGACTCGCGGTGGAGATGGAGAGGGTGAAGCGGTGGAGAGAGGCCCTAACTGTTGTTGCGAATTTATCCGGCTAGGATATGCGAAATGTTGCGAACGGGTAAATCTCTCTCTCTATACGTAAAGTATGGACTTATTTTCAATTTAATTCATGATTTTTTTTTTCAATTGAATTTTCTAAGTGTCAAATATTTCTAATTTGGTCCCCGTGGCTTTAGCAAAAATTTTCCACATAAAGGACCAAAGTAAAAATATTTAAAACTTATGAAATTTGTTCAAAACGCATGTGGTTTGCAAATTCAAGATTGTTAGTGTCTAAAATTGGTAAACACTTCGAGTTGATCGAGTTAGAGTCCACGTGTAAATTTCTTATTGAGATAAGGTGTTGAGTCCAGAGTTTAGGGGCTGGGGTCCTTAAGTACTCCACGATCAAAGTTCAACTCTTTACAAAATTTAAGCTGAAGTCCAGAGCTGGTACTTACACAAAGACCCACCGGAATTGTGTTTGGTGAAGTCCCTTCGGCGTGAGAGTAAGAGCTCGAGAGAAAAAGTTTTAGTATGCTTCAATTGAACAAATAAACATTACCTGGGGAATTGAATGCTTGGGTATTTATAGGAGAGAAGCACAATTAAGGCTCTGAGTGTGGTTAATTATGGCAACTCAATGCTTGATCAATGAGCGGACAAGTGAGGGGATTAGGCCTTTGGGCCTTCTCCTTCGATACATCCAAAAGAGCCCATAAATGGCCTAAGTAATTCAGGAGGCCAAGCTCAGCCCATGAGGTTGATGGAACCTTCCTTAGTGGAGTAAGAGATCTCTGGTTGGAGATCGCTGGTCTGATGCTAGCATAAACATCTTGGTGGAGAACCATTCAGCTTTGACTGCTGAGTGGGGATCGTTGCTCTGAGATCGACCAAATCATGGGAGGTTTAGTGCCAGGATGAATGAGCACAGGTAGCTCTAGAGCTCAAGGTTAGTTGATTTGGATGACTTAGTATTGACAAGCTCGACCAAATCAGAATGTCTTCATGTAGAGGGGATTCGAGCACAAAGAGATCGAAGCTCGGCTAATAGTGGACTTACGAGGAGATGGACGATAGATTAGACAAGATCGTAAGGTTGGAACTTGGCCAGGTTATGAGGTTGGAACTTGGCCAGGTTATGAGGTCGGAGCTCAGCCACGTCAAAAGGGTCTTCACCTTAAGGGATTCTAAGCACAAAGAGCTCAGAGCTCAGCCAACAATAGACTTCCGCGAAGATAGACGATAGTTTGGAAAAGATCATGAGGTCGAAGCTTGACGAGGTCATGAGGTCGAAGCTCGACGAGGTCATGAGGTCGGAGCTCAACCAAGTCACAAAGGCCAATGGGAATGGAACCTTGAGCTCGGAGCTCGGCCAAATCATAAAAGGCCCTATGAGAATGCTACTCAAAGGTTGGAGCTCGGGCAGGTCGTGAGATCAAAGCTCGGCCAGGTCATGAGGTCAAAGCTTGGCCAAGTCATGGAAGGCCACATAAGGATGCCATCATAAGCTCTAAGCTCGACCAGGTCATCAAAGACTCTATAAGGATTCCACTCTGAGCTCGGAGCTCAGCCACTTCATGGGTCACCCTAAGCTTGGCCAAACATAAGCTTGTAGGAAGAGTAGACAATCACGAAGATAGGTCTATATGAGCTCGATGCCACGAGGTCAGAGCTCTACAAGGAAGTCAATGGGTCCACTTGATCCTCCTCTATCCTCGGTCAGAGTTCTGCAAACCACAGATGGGCTCACAATGTCATTCACAAGTGAGGTGGATTTTGAAGAGGGTCAACCTACTACGTGGTGCTCATTGATTGAAACTCAGTGGTTGGTAGATTTTTCCCACATGAAAGGTAAGATAACTAATTAAATTAAAAATGTTTTGAAATCTCACCCATTTTATTGGCAAAACTTAAAAGTTGTGATAACTTTAAGAGTATGTTTGGTTGGGAAGTTGAAAAAAGAGAAAAAATAAAAATAGAGGATAATGATATGGAAAAACTCCCGCTTATAACTGACATAGGCGTGTAGTTTTAAACGGGTCGGATCAGGTATGAAACTTAATCCAAAACAAATAGACCCAATGGGTTATCTGGACCAAAGAATGATAGGCCTAATTGTGTACTAATTTCCACAATCTTCTGAGCAAGACTCACGGCCTCATAAGGAGGCCCATATTCGGGTATACTCAAACCCAGGTGTTCAAGGACAAGGAACGAATAAGTCAGTTCAATGTGAACATATCCCCTACACTTGAAGAAATGAGCCATATTGACTGTAACAACCCATATTTAATGGGAACCGTTACAAATATCTCTCCTAAAATCATGGAGGTATCCGTTATCTTCCAAGCGATTAGGAACGTATCACGGGATTGACGACCTCTCTCAAGTAACGATAATATATCTCTGAGCCTATAAAAAGGACATATATTACTGGTAATATTTGATTATTCAATTTGCGTACTACTTTCTCCATATACCAGATTAATTTATTCTTATGCCGGAGGTTCTTTGACCAACAGCACACCGGTGTCCCCATTAGAACTTATGGTTTTGTAGGAAACAGGAAGAAGGTGAAGAGATTTTCAGCACGTGCGGATCTATTACACATGTGAGAAATAAGCTTTATGTCATGGCTATGAGGTAGCTATGTACAAGAACGACAGCGACGAGTCAAAGTAATGACTTGCTGCCGTTGTCTGATGCAGAAACACCAGTGGAAGCGCATGGGGAGGTTTAGGCTAATCATCTACCAGCCGTGTTGAACACTGATGCAAAAATTGATACTCTTACTATGAAGATGGCCGAGATGGTGGACACGATCAAATATATGGCGCAGATAATAGCCAATAGTAGGTCACATTCTCCAACAGCCAACCATGACGTCGAAGGAGAAGCAAAATCTCCTGGGTATGTGTACGGTGAGGATTTAATCGCTCGTGTATTAACTACTCGCAAGTGTACGAGGTCTAGTTTTAATATAGTGGATCTTTTAAGATCGGATATCGTTCCCACATGGATGGGTTGAATAATTGAATATCGCAATTGACATAATCTCCTATTATCCAGACGGTTAAAGAAATTATTTAAAATTAAACTAATTAACACTAAGCTAAACCACAATTAATGGGTTAACCCTAACTAATTTAATTAACTAGGGATTGATTTCGTTCACTTAATAAATGTTTGATTTCGTTTTAGTTAACAATAACGGAGTTTATGGTATCCGACAATCTCGATTCGTAAACTCCTCTGCCACTTCTTCCGAGTATAAGACAAAGGAATACGCGACTTCGTGTCAACGCCTAAGTCCCCCTCAACGTATTAACGACTCTAGACCGCGTGACTCTTGACCCAACGTCATCGATTTCACACTAACTAACGCCCTCTCGGGTCGTTAGATGGTAACGATGTGTTTACCCTAATCCAAATCCAGGGTTACCTCTTCCGAGCGTCAAACCCTAGATTCTCAAATCCAACACTAATACCTTAACAATCATATTGAAGTTGTCATAAAATGATAAACACAATCAGATTTAAAAGCAAATAACCGTTAAAGAAACATATATTAAACAAAACTAGTATTTACACAACTACACCGATCCCTAGCTAATATTTAACTAATCTATCATGATCTTAGCCATTGAAACATTAAACCAAGAGATATTCATCATCATTTACGATAAAACATGAAATTACAAAGAAAGAAATAAAGAAAGAAAGATCAAATCTTAAAGTGGAGTGATCCACTGTCACCAAAGACCGATCCGCCAATGTTTCCCCTTCTCCGGATGATGAATATCTTCTTCAAGAATGGCCAAGGATCAATCTCCTAGAGTTAGGGACATTCCATGCTCCAAGAAGTTCTTCAATAGAAGTGAGAGAATTAGTATTATAGGTGCAAGGTTTCAAAATATCTATAAATATCTATTTGTTGTGCAAAGATTTCCGCCTAGGCAATGGAATCTTCGCCTAGGCGGAGGTGATGTCGGTTAAGGTTTTGCCGCTCCTCCGCCTAGACAGTGGAATTTCTTCCTAGGCTGAGGGCTACTCCAAAGTTTCTGCCTCTTCTCTGCCTAGGCCGAGTTTATGCTCTCAAACATTCTGCCTCTTCTCGGCCTAGGCTGAGTTATTTTTGTCTAGGCCGAGTTTTCGCACTCAAACATTCTGCCTCTTCTCGGCCTAGGCCGAGGAATTTTCTCCTAGGCCGAGTTTCTACAATCTTGAAACCTTGTTTCTTCATTATTTCTTCACTGTTTTTCCATCATTTTCGCTCGTTTGTCTTTTGTTTACGTCCCTACACCTGAATTACATAAAAACAAACTAAAAAACAATTAAATATAAATAAAACACTTGAACACTACCAAATCCGGTTTAAAAGTAGATAGGTATTTTACACCTATCAAATATCCCCAAACTTGGAATTTTGCTAGTCCTCGAGCAAAACACCCTAACACTAAATTAAACTAACTACTCTAATTAACTAACAACTAATCTAAAAATGAATAAACATAACTTAGAAGAATTATACATATGTGAGTTCCAGATTCAATCGAAGAGACCAAGTTGGTCCTCCCTCAACATCTTTCAATCTGATCAAGTTCGGGAAATAATACACACCAAGTGGTGTTCTAGAATTTCAACAATCAATTTTAATAAAAATCATTCTAGATCCATTTGAAATGTGTGTGTGTGTGTGAGAGCTCAAATGTAAAACTAACCAAACTCCAGATTGGACTATTCAGTAGACAAGCTCATGACTTAAACCTTAAAGGATTTAGAAAAACCATGCGTTTGACTGGGTTCGACTATCCAATAATGTAGGTTTGGATATTCACAGAGATCAATAGGGCTTGGTTAAGCTTTGGAGAACAACCAAGGGTATCACAGGCATAGAAAATAGCAAATCGTTATAATTGAACGATACCCATTGTCACACCCCCAAACTTATTCGAATTTGTACAATTTTAGGAGCGTGCAAAAAGAATTAAAAGTGAATACATTAATACTGAACCCATAACAATTCGTCTGAAACCCCAATCGCTCATTTCAAGTCAGCATTAGCTTATGCTACTTGATTTCACTCAATTTTTACTTTTAGGTTTAGCAACATTAGTTTGGAAAAATTTACTTGAATAGAGTGTTGAAACGTGTTCAGAATTGAAAAGATTATTGGCTTCGACAGGGTAACGAGGGATTAAATTTTTCAGGTTAGCTACAAAAGTTCAAGTGAAAAAATTGAAGGCCTAAATCATGCCTCCAGAATTACCTTACCTAGGATTTCGCATCAAATCTACCCCAAATCGAGTTCTAGTTTCCTCATTTGTGTCATGAACTCATTACTGAATAATCAATATCAATTCATTCAAATAATTATACACTGAGTCCATGCGATCATGCGATTTTAGGATCATAATAATTTTTACCTAATCGACATGCTAAGCATACAAAACACATATGACTAGCATTATCTCTGACCTCAATATACAATTAAGAGATAATTTTCATCATCGGGAAACGATCCTAGACGAATTTAACAACTCATCAAGCATATACAAATTCATACATAAACAAATCTACATTACTCTAAATACTAACATACATATTCTAAACTAATAATTTAACACGCATAAACAAAAATTAAAATAAAATTTAAGTAAAATTTAAAGTTTTACATACAAAAAATATTTCCAACCTTCACATCTTTCTTCAACAACACAAAACATGATGTACATTCCCCCCCCAAACTTAAAAATATGCAGTGTCCTTACTGACTAAGTAGTGAACACAATAACAGTTTATAACAATGACAAGTAAAATTGGGTGTCGACACATACCTAGGGGTTGAGACTTAAAAGTCTCACCCCTTACCATTCGTTGGAGGAAAATCATCGCCACCACTATCATGTAGGAATGCAAATTGTGGCGGTTAAAAAAGGTGTGGCGGCACATGCGGCATAGGTGGATAAGCACTCATATCAATGCCGAAGCGGTCGCTCATGAGCCGATGGATTTGATCTTGTGCACACACTAATTACAACGTTTCAACAAAATATGAACAATGTAGCATGAAATTTTGTTTCACACAATTTAACAATCTGTTAAAAACTTAATTTATCACCAAAAATCAAATCGAAATCCCGAAGTGATAAAGAAAATTTCGAACATGGGATTGAAAATTGATTTTTGGTAGATGATTTAAGGTGGAAAACACATATTTTGTAAATGGAAGGAGGAATTTTAGGGTTGGAAACGGTTTGGGAGGATGAAAATAAAGAGATTTTGGAGTTTCAAAAGTGGTTGTGGGGTTTTTGTATAACGGTATGGTTTTAAACAAATAGAGGCTTCACCGCCGCGGCTGTGGGATCACTGCCTCGGTGGTGTGAGCGTCTTTTTAAAACCTTAACATTCTGTCGTTTCACTACCTCGGCGGTGAAACGTTTATGCTAAACACTTGACATCCTGAATTTTCAGCGCCTCAGCGGTGCATCCACTGCCTAGGCGGTGAGCCTACTGCTGAATTATCATTTTTTCTTCAAGTTTTCACACAAAAGCTCCACACCATGCGTTTCCACTTCACTTTTTCAACAATTTTAAGTGAAAAACACATCCCTGAGTATCCTCACTCCTTAATTCACCTCCAAACACGTTCTGAGACCATTTCGACCTCCAAAAAATAATTAATAGAAAAAATCGAGTAAAATTTGATACCATCAGTTTTAGATAATAAAAAAAAAATGTGACTTGCTTGATTTATCATCCCTAGCTGGACCTATTTAAAAGAAAAATAAAATAAAAAAATTATCTGAATTAATATTGAACTATTTAGTCGCAATATCAATTCTACACATTCAATACCATCCCCGGCAACGGCGCCAAAAACTTATTCGTCGAGGATTTAATCGCTGGCGTATTGACTACTCGCAAGTACACGAGGTCTAGTTTTAATATAGTGGATCTTTTAACAACGGATATCGTTCCCACAGGGACGGGTTGAATAATTGAATACCGCAATTGACATAGTCTCCTATTATCTAGACGGTTAAAGAAATTATTTAAAATTAAACTAATTAACACTAAGCTAACTCCAATTAGTGGGTTAATCATAAATAAGTTAATTAACTAGGAATTGATTTCATTCACTTAATACATGTTTGATTTCATTTTAGTTAACAATAACGGAGTTTATGGTATCCGACAATCTCAGTTTGTAAACTCCTCCGCCACTTCTTCCGAGTGTAAGACGGGGGAATACGCGATTTTGTGTCAACGCCGAAGTCCCCCTCAACGTCTTAACGACTCTAGGTCACGTGAGTCTTAACCCAACGTCATCGATTGCATACTAACTAACGCCCTGCCAGGTCATTAGATCGTAACGATGTGTTTACCCTAGTTCGAATCCAAGGTTACCTCTTCCAAGCGTCAAACTCTAGATTCTCAAATCCAACCCTAATACCTTAACAATCATATTGAAGTTGTTATAAAATGATAAACACAATCGGATTTAAAAGCAAACAACCGTTAAAGAAACATATATTAAACCAAACTAGTATTTACACAACTACACCGATCCCTAGCTAATATTTAACTAATCTATCATGATCTTGGCCATTAAAACATTAAACCAAGAGACATTCACCATCATTTACAATAAAACATGAAATTACAAAGAGAAAAATAAAGAGAGAAAGATCAAATCTTAAAGTGGAGTGATCCACTGTCGCCAAAGACCGATCCGCCAATGTTTCCCCTTCTCCGGATGATGAATATCTTCGTCAAGAATGGAAAATGATCAATCTCCTAGGGTTAGGGATGTTCCATGCTCCAAGAAGTTCTTCAATAGAAGTGAGGGAACGGGTATTATAGGTGCAAGGCTTCAAAATATCTATAAATATCTATTTGCTGCGCAGAGATTTTCGCCTAGGCGGTGGAATCTTCACCTAGGCAGAGGTAATGTCGGTTAAGGTTCTATCGCTCTTCCGCCTAGGCAGTGGAATTTCCTCCTAGGCAGAGGGCTGGTCCAAAGTTTCTGCCTCTTCTCTACCTAGGCGGTGGAATTTTCGCCTAAGCCAAGTTTCTGCTCTCAAGCATTCTGCCTCTTCTCGGCCTAGGCCGAGAAATTTTCGCCTAAGCCGAGTTTCTGCAATCTTGAAACCTTGTTTCTTTATCATTTCTTCACCATTTTCACTCATTTGTCTTTTGTTTACGTCCCTACACCTGAATTACATAAAAACAAACTAAAAAACAATTAAATATAACTACAACACTCAAACACTACCAAATCCAATTTAGAAGTAGATAGGTATTTTACACCTATCAGTATGCTGATCTACAATCTTATGAGGAACAACCTGCTCAAGGAAATGTAATCCATCAGCATGAGAGAAAAATCTACAGTCGAACTGAGACTGTTGATTAGCATCAACAGATCAAAAGTAAGGTGGTGAAAGGTCAGCCCTTGGATGAACTGGACACACTGTTGAAAAGTACTGAGATGTCTTTATCGACAGATATCCTAGTTGTCCTGCTATCATAAAAGTTTGATCCCACAAAGTTCGAGAAGTATGATGGGAGAGCAAATTCTATGGACCATATCCGCCAGTTTAAGTATGTCATGAATCTTTATGGTTCAAGCGACTCCACACTCTATAGACTATTTGCTACAACGTTGAAGGGTCCAACCCTTGAATGGTTGCATACTCTCCCTCTAAACTCCATCACGTTATTCAAGGAGTTTAGAAAGATGTTTATCTACCGTTTCATAACCTGTCAAAGGTTAATGAAGGGTCTTGATTTTCTGCTGGCCTTGCGTTAAGAAAAATGAGAAACTTTGTGCCAATATATAAGAACATTCAATAAGGAATTGACCTGTATAGAGGTTTGTGATACCAACCTCATCATTAATGCGTTTACCTTAGGGTTTATCCTGGCTGTTTTCAAGACTCCTTAACTAAGAAGAGTCCCTAGAGCATGTCAGAGTTGATGAAAAAGACCAAACCCTACATGAAACTGGAAGATGTCAAGCTTGCCAAAGAAGGCAATAGATCTTTCAAGGATCATCCCAGACAAAGCGAGAAGGTTGGAAGCAAGGGTAAATCCAGCAGCTCAGACAGGCATAAAGATTGAACCAGGAGTTCAAATTCCAAATCAGAAGCTTGTCAAGAGCTAAACCTACTTGATCTACGAATGCCGATCTCTAGAATCCTGTATAAGATACGTTCTTCTAAAGTAATTCAGTGGCCTCCCAGGTAGACTACAAAATACAACAGGAAGAACAAGTCTAAGTATTGTGACTTCCATAGAGATCATGGTCACGATATGGATGACTGTTGGAAGCTCAAAAATGAGATCAAATGCTTAGTTGATATAGGTCAGGTGCGCGATTATCTATAATAGCATTTGATGGACAAGAAGAGGTCTAGAAATGAGGGCCATTGCGAAGAACATCGCAAAAAAGAGCTAAAAAAATAGCATCTCAGTGAGAATCATGAATTAATCTTCATGATAAACTCTGTTGGGCCAACCACTGGAGAGTCCAACTGAGAACGAAAAAAGAAGGTCCGCGAAGCAACATTAGAGCGTAGCTTCAGAGAAGTAATGATAGTGACAACGAATCCGAGACCAATCATTACTTTTTCAGAGTAGGATTACAAAGGGATCGTTCACCCCCATGAGGATGCCCTGGTCATTACTCTATGGATCTCCAGCTTCCAGGTAAGACAAATCCTGATCGATAACGATAATTCTACTAATATTATTTTTGTCCGTACTCTGAAGTAGATGGGAATACCAAGTTCGGACGTCAGTTCTACGCAGACCATTATGGTGAGATTCAATGGCGACCTTACATCGCCATGTGGAAAGTTCACTTTGTCCGTTACCTCCGACAAAGAAGAATGGGGGTACACAAAGGCCATGGAGTTTATGGTGGTAGACTTAGCATCACCCTACAGCGCAATACTTGGGCGTCCATGGTTACATGCGATGAGGGTTATTGAATCAACATACCACCAGTGTATTAAGTATGAGAATGATGGTTTTGTGGTAGTGATAATAGGTGATCAAGTGGCTTCAAGGCAATATTTTGCCATAGCAATGAAGGGCAGGAGTACGCCCTTATAGCAATTAAAGAAGTTTTAGGGAGCAGTTCCATCAACAAGCTCGGTTGATGAAATTGATGATTTCAGGGAACATTCAAGTGTGATCTAGCCCACCGAGCAAGTGAAACAGATCATTAATCCAGACTGAGGCCAAAGAGATCAACGAGCTGGTCTAAAAGAACCTGGGCATCTTCCCTAGGCTCTGGAAAATATGAAAGGCATCAGCCTAGACATTGCAGTACATCGCCTGGATATTTCTAGGTCTTACCATCCAGTCCGACAGCAAAGAAGGACTTTCAGTCCTGAAAAAGAACAAGTGATTGAAGCCGAAGTGAAGAAACTGTTTTCCATTGGCCACATAAGGGAAGTAATGTACCCAAGGTGGTTGGTCAATCCAGTTCTATTGAAAAATAAGAATGGGAAGTAGAGAATGTATGTGGACTTCATTAACCTCAATCAATCATGTCCAAAAGACTGTTATCCGATGCCGATGATAGACCAAATCGTAGATGCTACGGCAGGGCACCAACTGTTGACCATGATGGATGTTTATGCAGGCTACAATCAAATCCGTATGGATCAGCAAGATGAGGAGGGAACATTATTCATCACACTGAAAGGTACCTACTGTTACAAGGTAATGCCATTCGATTTGAGAAATGTAGGAGCCACATACCAATGGTTGGTGAATTGAATTTTCCAAGATCAAATTGGGACAACTATAGAGGGCTATATAGACGATATGCTTGTCAAAATATCTAGCAAGAGGATCACCTCAGTTATCTAGCAAAGGCTTTTTCCATTCTAAGAAAATACAACATGAAGTTAAACCCAGAAAAACGTGTTTTTGGTGTTACATTTGGCAAGTTTATGGGCTTTGTTGTTAACCAAACCAATATCATGATGGATTCTGGACATATAGAAGCTGTCAAGAATATGAAGTCTCCTGTGACCATAAGAGAAGTCCAGGTGTTGACTGGAAGATTAGCGGCGCTGAACAAATTTATCTCAAAATTTACTATTAGGTGTGCCCCTTTCTTTAAGATTTTGAAGGGGAATAAAACCTTTCAGTGGGATGATGACTGTGAGCAAGGTCTCCAATCTATTAAAGATTACTTGGGCTCAGTGGAGACAATGGCAAAAGTAAACCCAGGAGAAGAATTCAATCTCTATCTGGCGATGACATATATAGCAGTGAGTGCCGCACTAGTCCAAGATCTCACAGGAGGGCAAAGGCCGGTGTACTACGTTAGCAAGTGGTTAGTTCCAATAGAAACTCGTTACATGCAGTTGGAGAAGCTGGTCTTGGCCCTGGTAACTATAGCACGGAAGCTCAGACCATAATTCCAGGAACATGTGATTAATGTACTAACCTCATACCCACTCTGAGTGGTAATGCACAGGCCAGAAGCTTTTAGTCGCCTCATGAAGTGGGTTGTGGAACTTGGTGAATTCTTTATCAAGTACAAAGCTAGGGCATCAATCAAAGGTCAAGCTTTCGCTGACTTTATTGTCGAGCTAACCCCTCCATTGATTAAGAAAGCAACTTCTTTATCCGTTGCACCATGGAAGCTGTGGGTTGATGGTGCTTCAAACATGAAAGGGTGTGGTGTAGGTATAGTCTTGCAAACGCCTGAAGAAGATCAGTTTGAAAAGTAGTACAATTTTGCTTTCGAACCTCCAGTTAGCCAATGTGCATAAATAGGCCAGTTGGATCAAGAAGAAGACTGGAGAACTCCTATAGTTCAATACTTGAAAGAGGGAGCTCTACCAGAAGACAAGGACACCGCCAGAAATGTTCTATACAAATCGTCAAAGTATGTGTTAACCAACGATAAATTGTATTAACATTTTTTTCCCAACCGTTGTTGCTCTGTTTGAGACCAAAAGAAGCAAACTATGTCTTACAAGATAAAGGAGTTTGTGGGAACCACCAAGGGGGAAGAACCTTGGTACACAAAGTACTGAAAGTAGGATACTACTGGCCAACCATGCGCTTTGATGCACTGGAATACGTCAAAAAGTGTGACAAATGCCAACGATTCTCCAATGACATCAAAGTTCCTTCTCAACAACAAACTCCAATAACTAGCCCATGACAATTTGCTCAATGGGAGATGGATGTGTTGAAACCGTTCACACTAGCACCTGGAAACAAAAAGTACCTACTAGTGATAATTGATTATTTCACCAAGTAGGTCGAGGTGGAAGCATTCGCAACAATGAAAGAGAACAAAATAAAGAATTTTCTTTGGAAAAATATCATATGTTGTTTTGGTATACTTGCGGTTCTTATTTCTGAAAACAGAACACCTTTTACCGATGGTAAAGTGGCTTGGATATACAACAAGCTAAAGATTCAACATCGGACATCCAATCCATTATATCTACAAGCCAACGAGTAAGAAAATGTGACAAATTGTTCCATCAAAAAGCCGTTCAAGAAATAACTAGACGATGCCAAAAGAAAGTGGGTAGAAGAATTTACAGGTGTACTATGGGCTCATCGTACCACCCCAACGTCTACTACTGGAGAGAAACCCTTTCTCCCTGACTTATGGAATTGAAGTTGTCGTTCTAGTGGAGATAGGGATGCCATCCAGACAAGATGATACAGTCAACTTGGTGGAGAAGAAAGAACTCATACGAGAATAAATGGACCAGCTCGAAGAGAGGTGAGATAGGGCATTGTTGCGAATGGCGGCTTACAAGTCAAGGATGGAACGAATATTCAATCATGCAGTCCGTCCACGACACTTTAGCATAGAAGACCTGGTACTTCAAAGGGTAATGCCTCATCGCCAGAAGCTCACTTGGGAAAGCTAGCTCCAAACTGGAAAAGCCTTTACCGTGTAACCAAAGTAAACAGACCAAGGACCTACTGGTTTGAAGATCTTGACAGAGTAGTAATCCCCAAACCCTGGAACATCTCCCATTTACTCAAGTATTTTGTATGAATTCTTATTTATTTTTTCTAAATTTATATTTTTCATTCAGTATTTTGAATTATTCTCTCTTGTTTTAAGAAACACTTTGAATAAAGAAAATAAATTTCCTCTCCTTCAATTTTGTAAACATTTATTATTGCATTATTATGATTCCGCATTTTCTACAACACTTAACGAGTCAAAATAAGTATGCTACAAATAGTTGAAATTGAGGTCAGTAGCTAACTAAGCATGTCAGCTCAGCAATCAACTGGGTACCTCAGCCTAGTAACAACTGAATTATTTAATTCAGAGTTTAACTGAGCATATCAGCTCAGAAATCAACTGGGCACCCCAACCGAGCAACAACTGAGTTCTTTAACTCAGAGTTTAACTGAGTATGTCAGCTCAGCAATCAACTGGGCACCTCAGCCCAGCAACAACTGAGTTCTTTAACTCAGAGTTTAACTGAGCATGTCAGCTCATCAATCAACTAGGCACTTCAGCTCAGCAACAACTGAGTTCTTTAACTCAGAGTTTAACTGAGCATGTCAACTTAGCAATCAACTGGGCACCTCAACCCAATAACAACTAAGTTCTTTAACTCAAAGTTTAACTGAGCATATCAACTCAGAAATCAACTGGGCACCCCAACCCAGCAACAACTGAGTTCTTTAACTCAGAGTTTAACTGAGCATGTCAGCTCAGCAATCAACTGGGCATCTCAACCCAGCAACAACTAAGTTCTTTAACTCAGAGCATGATAGCTCATAATTTAACTGGGCACCTCAACCCAATAATGACGGAGTTCTTTAACTCAGATTTTAACCGAGCATATCAGCTCAAAAATCAACTGGACATTACAGCCCAGCTATGACTGAGTTTCTTAAACTTAGATTTTAACTAAGTACTTCGGCTCAGAATTCAGCTTAGAATTTTCGTCATGATTACAAAAAAGGGCAACACCGCCCGACAAATGTTAGCAATACAGGTCAGTCAAACTTTGGATGACATTATTCAAATCACTTACAGTTTGGTAGAAGTTTTGATCTTTATTGTTTACTTGAAATCCCCAATTCATTCCATAAGGAGAATCCAGAAAATTATCTTAGTCGTGGGTTTAAGACTAGTTATCTTATCAAATTTTATTGCGTATACTATCAATAATTTTTGTGACTAAGGAGATGATCCAATTCGACTTGTTGTCATGAGCCTGACATGTAATTCATAACTAGTTCAACTTCTTAACCTAGTTATGAAGGAGGGCAGACAAGGGTGAGAGACAACTCAAGCTACTCGAACAGTTAAAGAAACAACACGAGATCAAGAATATCAAGAACCAAATATATTTTCATTGATAAGAAAAAAAAAAAAAAAAAAAAGATTTTCTTCTTCGTCTTTGACCAGAGATGAGAAAGGAGCTTCATTCCAATGCTGGAAAAATAGGTGAACCCAGATCCTCTGAATTCGAGTTGGATAAATAGAAGGCATGCTCCTTATACTTACAGAGTTTGTTGATCAATTCACGGATCTTGGCACTCTTTTGTTCTTTTTTCTCCAGAAGTTTGTCCCGTTTGCCTTCATAGTGTAGGAAAAAAGCTTTTGATAGTTAAAGTCAATGGCTAGGTCTTGTTTGCTCCTCTCGACTTTCTTCAGCTCATCTATAAGTTTATAAAGGCGTGAAATGACTTGAAAGTGCGCTGCTTCCATTGCAGCAAAAACTGCGGTAGCTTCTTCAGGGGCACGCAGGTAGGGATAATCTTCCATAGCAGTTTTCACTACTAGCATTAGGGAACAAAAACATTCCCCCAATTCTATCTCATTTCACCTTTCAAACTGAATCATTGCAAAGGCAGAAGTGTTGGTCCATAAGGTGGATCCCATAACTGTGGAAGGTGGAAAAGAAAGAGATTATTGGAAAATCAAGATTGAAGCAAAAGGGAAATTTTTGGAGGTGTAAAAAATTATCAACACCCAGTTTGGCTTTAAATAGATAGATAGACAAAAAGAGAGAGAATAAAATTAAGTGTCAAAAAGTATGCATTAAATGTACAAATGACGTGTATTTACAAAATACGTACGACGATTATCACAAATTCTCGGGACTTAAAATAATGGTCACTGTTTTGATACAAATCATGATGATAAAGTATTATCATTACTAAAAATTAATTACAAAATGCAAAAAGGAAAGTTGAAAAGGCGAAAAGATAGTTCAGGGAGTAGCACTCTGATCGGTGACGTTTGGTTGATTTGACATCAGCACGACAGCAATGTCAGCCGATGAGGCCTGGTTCAAGGTCTGCACTAAGCTTTACACTAACACTTCAGCTGTCGATGTGGGCAATTCTTCTTCATCTTCAACAATCTCATCCTCACCTCCCTCAGTATTTTCTTCTTCTGGCTCGTCTTCAAGTTTCTCCGCCAAGAAAGAAAGGTCTAAGTCAAGGAATTCCTCTGCCACTCACCTTTGGCAGTAAGAGAAGTCTATTTTTTGAAGTTTCTTTGACTCGCCCTTGACATGAATCCAGAGGTTTTCGATGTCCTGTTGGGACTTCCTGGTCACAACTGTTAGCTCAGCCACTAGGCGATCTTTCTCGGATTGCAGATATTGGAGAGCGGTCTCTTTCTCTTGAAGTACATTATCTGTGGTCTGGAGGGCAGCATCCTTATCCTTTAGATCAACATCCTTTTGATCGATTACTAGGCGAGCTGAGTTGAGTTCTTCAGAAAATATGCGGACATCATCCTTTAAAGACGAGCACTCTCCTCTTAAGGTAGTGATCTCTGTCTTGAGCTCTCTATTCTCTGTGCAGAAGAGTGCGTTGCTTTTTTGCAGGGCTTCTCTTTGGTCATTAGAAGAACGCAATTCTAGTTCATATCGCTCTTGAGAAAATCTTGCCAGTGCAAAGTCTGTAGCCAGGCTGAGCTTCTCATTCTCCAAAGTCTGGTTATTTTCTTACAGCTTGCTGAATTCAGTCATCTAGTGCATCAACTGGGCATCCATCTTATTTTCATCATCAACACAGTTAACCAGGGTAGATGAATGCATACACTACAATAATAAAGCCAGTGACAAAATAATCAACAAAACAGTTTGAAGAATTCGGAAAACATAATAAGAGTTGTGAAAACTACCTGGTGAATTGCACAAATCACCATTTGGAACATCTCAGGCCTGTTATGGCCCTTAGTTCTCTTCTTACCATTATCGCAAGATTGCTCGTACATTAATTTGATGGCATCATCAAATATGGCATAGCGACCTGGGACAGAGGGCCCAACCTCATCAATGAGTTGGCGCATTTGTTGTTTCGTCATACCCCACCCATTAGAGGTCCTCTAGCTGGGTATAGGGGCTAGGGAGGTCTGACGACTGATAGAAGAAGGATCAGCAACAGGAATGCTTGCTGACCTCGAAGTAGATTCTGGTTCCCTACGCTCTTGCGAGCTGGAAACGAGAGAGGGTGGAACCGCAACCGAAATTATCCTACAACTACGTATACTCATAGGCTAAGAATCATCATATGATTCAGCAACTTCTGGGTCAGCATGATAGACTTGTTTATGGACTTCTAGGACAACAAGAATCTCAGTAGAACGATAGGTTGCCGAACTAGCAGCAGTTGTGGAAGCAGGTTGGGATGATAATTTTCCAATCTTCTTGGCAAGCCTCTTGGCTGGCCTTTTTCTTTTCTTAACCTTTTTCTTTTCTCTGTGCCATGTTGAAGCTCATCCAATTCATTGAAGCAAGATGGATCCATTTCAGGCTTGTTAAATGGACGATGAGTTAGTTCCTTGTAAGAACGCTCTACCGGGATTAACAACCTCCCCAACTCTTCTTCGATTCTGGATGTAAGCCCGAGACTCTGACAAGAACTATCACTTACATCAAAAACCCAAGAAAATAAATTAATATCACTTTAGCAGAATTTCAAACAGAAAATAAATTGCTAAGTGAATAATGGGAAAATTACTTGGGGTATTGAAGCGCCTCGGCACAATTAAGGGTTGCCCTACTTCTTCAGGAAAAAAACTCCCAGCCACCAGAGAAGAAAAGCTACCATTGTCGCCAGTCCCTTACTTTGACTGAAAGGTCGGTTAGAATTTTTTTTTTGGGAAACGAAAGGTAATACCTTCTAATATTATAAAGGAATTTGAGGTGTCCTATACTTCTAATTGTATCAACAGTGAGGGATGCCTCATTTATTATCGCAAGGGCAATGGCCCACATGATTTGGTGAAAACTATTTGGGGTTAACTGGGTAGGAGTAATTTCCAGTTAACGAAAAAGGTTATGAAAGAGTGAAGAAAAACGAAGAGTAAGTCCATACTCGAACATCCATAAAAAGAGACATATTTCATTCTCTCTAGCATCATAGGGGCGTTCATTTTCAGATGGAACCGTAATCGATACTGACAGAGGAATGTTATATTGTTGCCTAAATGATGAAAGTCATTCCTGTGGAAACCTACTTGCACCATGATCCTCCATGTTTTCTAAAGGATTGGAGGGCTGAGTAGCCTGAGCCGTCATCGTCTGCTCCGCTATGGGATTCGACGACTAACCAGCCTCAGCAGGACTATTTGATTGACTCAACGATATTTTGTGATAGAGCAAACAAAAAAAAAAGTATGAAGAATAGAAATGCAACTGAAGGATCAAGGGAGGAAAAGAACTTACACGAAATGAAAGTGATCTTTCGCCTCACTTCACTTGAATCGTTACGAAAGTCAAGAGGACAAATGATATGGGAGAAACTCCCGCTCATAACTAACATAGGCGTGTAGTCTTAAACGGGTCGAATCAGGTATGAAACTTGATCCAGAATAGACAAACCCAATGGATTATCTAGACTGAAGAATGACATGTCCAATTGGGTGCTAATTTCGGCAATCTTTTGAGCAAGACTCACGGTCCCATAAGGAGGCTCATATTTGGGTATAGTCAAACCCATGGTGTTCAAGATCAAGGAGCGAATAGGTCAGTTCAACGTAAATGTCTCCCCTACACTTGAAGAAATGGGCCAGATTGACTGTAACGGCCCATATATAATGGGGACCGTTACAGAGATCTCTCTTGAAATCATGGAGGTATCGATTATCTTCCAAGCGGTTAGGAACGTATCACGGGATTGGGGACCTCTCCAAAGTAACGATAACATATCTCTGAGCCTATAAAAAGGGCAGATATCACTAGTAATATTTGACGATTCAATCTGCGTACTACTTTCTCCATATACCAGATTACTTATTCTCACGTCGGAGGTTTTTTGGCCGACACCACACTAGTGTCCCCCATTAGAACTCATGGTTTTGCAGGAAACAAGAGGAAGATGAAGAGATTTTCAGCATGTGCGGAGCTGTTACACATGTTGAAAATTTTTGGTAACATCAGATTATATTTTTATTAAAGAAAAAATATTTTTTCTAGTATTGTTTGGTTAAGGGACAAAAATAAAAGAAAATAACATAGTCCATTTTAATTTACTATTTTATCATTATATATTATAAAAATAAATTGAAGATTCTATCATATCAGGAGTATAATTATGATTTCATCATCTTCTTGAAAAACTCTCCCTTATCCTCTTTCATTTTTCTCCCAATTGGTATAGACAAAAAATTACTTTGAAAATTATGCTTTTTCTTTTTTTATTTTAATTTTCTTCCACACCAAACAATTTTATTTTTTTATATTTTTCATGCTATTTTTTTTTATCCCTCTATTTTCCACCCAAACAAACGGACCCTAAGAATCAATGTGTAATTAACCTAAATTTTAACGAACTCTTTATCCTAGTTGATAATTCAAGGTGCCAAATAGCAAATGTAAGTGCAAACATTTTTTTAGGGTTTTATTATTATTATTATTATTATTATTATTATTATTATTTGAAAAAAAAATATCACTTTTTAAGTTTATCTCCATTTTTTTTAAATTATATTTTTAAAAATATATTATTTTCATGACAAGATGAGAGGTAGAGGAGATAGCCGGTGCGTGGGTAGGTGGTACCAGCGGGAGGGTGAGGGTGGGTGGAAGATGAGAGAGAGAGGAGATAGCTGGCGATGGTGGTTTGCCGAAGAAGAGAGGAGGAAGGGAGGAATGAGTAAAAACAAAAAAAAATAAAAATCCAAGGAATATATGTTAGTAAATTGTAGGCTAAAATAATAATTTAATTGAATAATTTTTATTTATTTTTTATGAGATATATATTTAATAAAAAAGGAAGTGCATAAAGAAACGTTTTTTTGAGTCATGATGAAGTCAAATTACCAAATCGTTCTCAATTATTTTTAATTAAATTAAAAAATATCTTACTAGCTAAATATTGCATGGTAAACAAAATAAATACTAACATTCACTCTCTCCTTTTTCATTCTCTTTTTTTTATTATTCTTTTTTTTTTTTTTTTTTTTTGCCTTATTTTTTATTTTCTATTTTTTGTTTCCTTTATTTTTCATTTTTCCTATTCTTTTTTCTTTCATTATCAATTTTTTTAACTTTTTCATACTTTTTTTGTTTTCTATTTATAATTATTTTTGTCACAAATTTAGGTTCAAAAAATAAAAAATCAAACTCAAATACAAAAAAAAAAAAATAATAATAATAATAAAAAAATAACAAAAAGAAATGAAAAAAAAATATAAAATAATAAAAAAAACCAAAAATAGAAACAAAAACTTGAAAGGAGAAAAATAGAAAAACAAAAATTATTTAACAAAAAATAAAAAATAAAAACAAAAACCAAATAGAGAAAACGGAAAATTAAAAACAATTACAAAAAAATGAAAATTAAAAATGAAATGTTGAAAACGAAAAATTAGAAAAATAGAAATTACAAACAAAATTAAGAATGTAATCAAAATTGTGGGAAAAAAAAAAAATGTTGATAGATTAGAGCAAAATTAAGGAAAATTGGCACTGATAGTTCATGTAGTTGAGACAATGACTATCATAATTTCTTGTCTTTTATCAAATACCATGAAGACCACTTGTCAAAGAAAAATAATAGTCAATTATTATTATTTTTTTATCTTTTAACTTTTTTTTTTTCAAAGTAAAATAATTTAATTACTATTTTACCCTTATCTATAATAATAATTAAAAAAAAAAATTATTTCTTATATTTTTTTTTTCTTTTTCCTTTTATTTTATTTCTTCCTCCCTGCCACCACTATTACCTGTTGCCACCTTGTCGCTACCACTACCACCACCATCTCCTACCACCACCGCCACCATCGCCTTCAATTTCTCTCTCTCTCTCTCTCTCTCTCTCTCTCTCTCTCTCTCTCTCTCATGCATGTGTGTGTATTGGGTTAGAGAGAGAAACTGCGCAAAGGGTGGATTTGACACGATCTCCGAAAGGAGTTGCAAGACCATTGGGAAGAACTTGTTTTCGGCAGTGACATCTTCACATTTTCCTCTTTGTCTACGAAGAAACTAACCAACTCGTTGGAGTTAGATCCAAATGGTTTTTCAGTTCTGAGTTGAATCGTTAGTCTTATGACTTCAGTGTTCGTCGACCTCGTCAGCTAAAAAACCAGAAGTAAGTTTTACTAGGCCTAGACGACCGATTAAGAAATTGGTAGGAAAAATTAAACACCAAAACTCAAATTATTTCAACAAGAAAAATGACATGCAACAAAAATATAAAGCAAAAATCAACCAAAAAACACATAAATCTACAAAATATCTTTGCCATTGTATCAAAATAACCACCACCACTATAGTAGCAAAAATTCACCACCAACGCTGTCATAATAAATATTCACCAAAAAATAGATATAACAAGAAGCATAGAAAAAAAAACAATCTGTAGTAAATTCTGCAATTTTTTGATAGAACATTAAAAAATTAAGGAATTGATAGAAAAATTGAACACCAAACGACAAATTATTTCAACAAAAAATCATGCAACAAAAAACTACGACAAAAATTATCGAAAAAGAACATATACCTACGACAAATACTGACAAATTTGTAGCAAATTCCTACAGGTCTACAACATATTTCTGCAAATCCGGATGTGAAGGTGCAGTAGTGGCGGGATACGGTCAGCAAGGTGGTGGTGGAGTCAACACAATAGCACCATCCTAAGCTGAGAGTGTGCGGTGGTTTAAGAGAGAGAGCGAGAGACGACAATCAGCACAATGATGATCAGTGGTGGTGGAGGTCAGCACGGTAGCAGAGCTTGAGCTGAAGGTGTGCAGTAGAGAAAGAGAGAGATGGATGGCCAAGTTTGTAAGGTAGAGTCTTTATTTATTTTTAATAAGGATAATTTTGGGATATCAATTTTAATTATATTTTTTAATATATTTCTTGTAAGTAGTGTTTTGTCAAAATTTTAATTAGGTTTATGGCCCATGTGAATTTATTTCATAAAACTCGGGGAAAACCTCTAACTATTCATTTTAAAAAATAATAAAATAAAAATATAACCAACGAGAAATTGCACGTCATCAAAAATAATAATTAAAAAAAAAAATCAAATCTTTAAAAAGTTAGATATAATTAAGATAATGCTTCTCACACCTCCTGCAATCCATTAGTAATATCTCAAATTTTTTTAATAAATGATTCGGTACAAACAATTTGATTAATCAAAACTGTTTCACCCAAAATGTGTTAGTCCGATTAGCAAGGACATATGTTTCCTTTCCTTATCAACCAATGTTGGACTCTCATAGGGAGCAATCCTTGAATTTAATCCTAAATGTATTAAGCCGATGTGGGAGAATACACCCTTAAGATCGTCCAATGAAGTGATTAGTGGAGGTGCACATAAACTTATTAGACACATCTCATCGCAAAAAAACAAAAAAATAATAAACCCCTTCCCAACCTATAATAATAGATACTTGTTTTGTCTACGAAAGTATGGGGTTAAATTAGAACCAACCCAAATTTTGGCATTTTATGAAGTAGTTGCTCTCAAGATTTGAATCCACAATTTAAAAGCTATTGGGCTAAACGTCTTACCACTAGATCCATTGCTACCTATGAGAAGAGTTGTAGTGGAACTCTTGTTCAAGGGGAGACCATGTAGCAACTTTCCTAGATCTGTATTTCTCATGTAGTCCATATGTCAAACCAACGATTCTCTTCTCTATCAAAAATCTCTCCCCAAAAGAGAGAGCAGAAGCTCCAGGATGAGCTGGATTCCCTTCTTCATTCTCGTCCTGATCCACCATGGTACATCTTTTTAGCATATAATGCCTAAATTTTCTTGATTCATTTCAATCAGATTAATTGAAGTTTCTTGTCGTCATATTAGTGCCCACAATCTTCAACCTTCCTTCATTTTCCAGACTCTGATATTTCTTTTTTTGATTAAAACCAACAAGTATGAACCCAAGTTCATCCAGAAAATTGTTAACGAGATTCTATGCGTAGTAAATCATGTACCCCTGAGTGTCACCAAGCACCTGATTGGAATAAATACTTGTGTCGAAGAAATAAACTCACTATTAACCGTGGAGTCGAATGTTGTCCGCATGATTGGAATATACGAGATGGGTGGAACAGGCAAAACAATCATCGCCAAAGCTGTCTACAATCTAAATTTCCAAAACTACGAAGGTAGCTGCTTCCTCCCAAACGTCCAAAAAACCCACAACGGTGATCTGAGTTGCTTACAAAAACAACTTCTTTAGAGATTCTAAGGAGTAAGAGCCTTAAGGTCCACAACTTCCACAAGGGTACAATGTTGATCAAGGAAAGGTTGTGCTGCAAAAGGGTTCACATCGTTCTTGATGATCTTAACCAGTTGGGGCAATTCAACTTGTTGGCCGGTGCCAATAACTGGTTTGGAGGAAGCAGAATCATCATAACAACCCGAGAAGAGGGTTTGCTTGGTAAGGCTAACGTCGACGATAGATATAAGGTCAAAGAACTCATGCACGATTAGTCTCTTCAACTCTTCAATTGTCATGCCTTCGTAGAGACCAAGCCCACAGGCGACTATTTGTGTAACGACCTGGTTTTCCAGGGTCATCATTAGGTTTCTCCCGAGAAGAAATAGAGTCAGAAGACAAACTACTCCACCACCACGCTTCCACTGCGCCACTTTGATGATAATAATAATAATAATAATAATAATAATAATATATTTTTTAATTTAAAATTTAGCTTTTATACAAAGCCGTCTATTTTGTAACAAGATTACAAAAATATTTCAACTACTCACTCCTAACAACTGTCTTGACAACCTCCATAATAAAACTCACTACCTCATCTGACTTTACCTAACACCAGTAGTGGACCCGTTTGTAGCTACGGCATTTGAGACCAAATATTTTATCGGTGTATTGTCTTCATAATATAAAAATAATTTATGAATCAAGCATAATTATCAAATACCACTTTTTGAACATAATATAAATATAACCGCACCCTGAGTCGAAAGAACATTCCATAACTATCATTACAATACGATAATATATTTAAATCAACCAATCAAATTATTTGGATATATAATAAAATACCGCATACATATTTTTCTACTAGTCATAGGATCGTTTCACCTAGGGCTGGCAAAACAGGTATTTACACGATGACACGACACGAGACCGACAAGAAATTAGCAGGTCTAGGTTTTGCTTATTAGGTATCGGGTCGTTATCGTGTCAGACCCGATAACCTGATAAGAAATAGTGCAGGTTATCAGGTTGACCTGATAACCCAATAGGTTACACGATAAGACACGATAAGAATTTTGTGTATTCAGGTTACACGATAACCTGTGACCCAATAGGTTACCCGTTAATTTAATAAATTATTTTTGCACCCCCCAAATTATCAAATATTACAAATTAGTACTTAATATATATAATAATTTATTAAGATGGTTTTAAATTAACAGGTTAACAGGTCGTTAACAGATTAACAGGTCATTAACGTGTAATGGGTTAACGTGTAATGGGTAGATTAATGTATAATAGAAACCTATCAGGTCTTATCGTGTCGTGTTTACCTGATAGGTTTCGTGTCATCGTGTGACACGAAAAATTATCGTGTCGTGTCGTGTCGACACGATAATTTTCGTGTCGTGTTCGTGTTTGGGTAATCTGACACGATAAGCTTATCGTGTCGTGTTCGTGTTTGGGTCTTATCGTGTTTCGTGTTATCGTGTAATGACCTGTTACACGACCTGTTACCTGTTTTGCCAGCCCTAGTTTCACCTTGCGATCGGAAGTTATGACGATACCATAACCTATACAACTATACCATCTAAGGTGGCTATCAGTTCCAAGGCCTTTTAGTATCTCCAATGGTAGGAACAACCACCCCGTAGGACTTGACTAATAGGTAATAACATATATTCATGCTACAGGACTTACCTGACAAGTAACAATATATATCCACCCTACAGGACTTACCTGACAGGTAACAACATATATCCACCCTGTAGAACTTACTTGACAGGTAATAACATATATCCACATCTCGCAGGACATACCCTCCTGACGAGAAGACAACTATGACATAGTCGAATAATAAAACTCATTTTTCATATTTAAAAATTTACTTGATCCGCGTAACGTTATAAAATAATATATTTTAATAAACCTTTTTTTCACATTTTTGTATGAAAATATAATTTGACAATTTACATAGAAGACAATACACTCATCTCAATTTTTGCGCTACTAAAAATACTATCGTCCAAATTGTACATGATCGGCGTCGCCTGCGAACCTAACAACCAAAGAGCCTAAACTAAGAATTTATTTAAAATAAATCGAATATGCAATGCGTGACCCTAAAATGCAAACTTCTCATTTCCCAAATTTTCGATTATATGAAATTACTAAACTCTCAATTTCTTAAGTCAATATTAACTGTATAAAAATTACTATAACAATTATTACAAATTTCTTCCTATTAGTAATTTAGGCTATAGAAAAATATTAATCGATTGTTAAAAATATTATTAATTGACGAAATGTTAAAAATAAAATTAAAATTTACACTAAAATTTTAAAGTAAAATTTAACTAGCACAATAAACCCCCATTATTTTTCTAAATGTTCTAAAATACAATTAAAAATATGTACATGCGAGACCGGTTCTTACAATTTCGAGCTCACGAATAACATAGTCTGTTACACCAATGGGCTTTCGCTAGCACTAGAAGTTTTGGGTTCCTATTTCCATGGAAAAAGCATCTCGGAATGGAGGAACGCCTTTGAGAAATTAAAACAGATCCCTCACAATCAAATCCAGAAGCAACTCAAGATAAGTTACGATGGGCTAAACGATGACAAAGTAAAGGAAAGTTTCCTCGATATTGCATATTTTTTTGTTGGAATGGATAAGGACTACACCATGAATATATTGGACACTTGTGGCCTCTTTCCAGAGATCGGAATTAGCATACCAACAAGCAAGTACTTGCTTACAATTACTTAGCTAAATGCGGTGAGGATGCATGATTTGGTTCAGGACATGGGAAGAGAGATTGTTCGCGAAGAATCACTCAAAGATGCTGGAAAGAGGAGCAAACTCTGGTTTCATGAAGACGTACGCCATGTTCTTGAAAATAACAAGGTAAAAAAAAACTATATTGATACTGAGTTTTATCAAAATTCTCTATCTTAAACATTTTCTGATAATATAGGGAACAGAAGCGGTTGAAGGTTTAGACATTCCCATGCCTATTTCCAAAGAAATGAATTTGGATGGGAAAGCATTTGCAAGGATGCCTAACCTAAGGCTACTTCAATCCAATCACATACATCTCCACCAGAACTACAATTATATTTCAAATTAACTAAGGTGGCTACGCTGGAACTATTGTCCTATGAAATCTCTACCCTCGGAGTTTCATCTACATAATGTCGTTGTTCTTGACTTGAAATTCATTAGCTTCAAGCGGGTCTGGCAAGGCAAGAAGGTATACGAATGGTACCTAAAAATTACCACAGTATGTCAAACTTAAGAACCCTAATTTGATTGTTCTCTTTGTTTGTTTCAACAGTTCCTGAAAAATCTAAAGATACTAGATCTCGGCCACTGTGAAAGCCTAACAGACACCCCTAACTTTGTTGGAGCACCAAAGTTGGAGACATTGTTGCTTCACGGCTGTACAAGTCTATTTGAAATCCACCCGTCAATCGGGCTTATGGAGATCCTCATCCACTTGAATTTGGAATACTGCAAGAACCTCAGGGACATCTCTGGCACCATTTGCAGGCTAAAATCCCTTCAACTTCTCAACCTCATGGGCTACTTCAATCTACAGATGCTGCATGAGAACCTGGGAGACATGGAAACTTTAATATGGATTCTCGCAAATGGAACCGGAATTAAAAAACTACTATTCTCTTTCGTTTTACTAATAAACATCACCAGCTTATCGCTGCAAGGCTGCAATAAGAAATTATCCACCAAATTTTGTCTCCCATTATTTTCCTCTTGGATATCGCCTAGAAGAAACACAAGTACAATTGAATATTAGTTTGTGATATAAAGGAGTGCCTATCCCCCTCTCTTAAGTGAGCAAACTTTATCGAGATTTATAAAGCTTGACACTAACACTTCACGGTCAGTTTGGATGGAAAGAAGGAAAGTGAGGAGAATTGTCTTTCCTTTCTTGTATTTGGATGAAGGGGAATAATTCACTTTCATTATGTAAAATGACTACTATACCCTTTACACACACACTATTGATCCTAAGATTTTGATGAACAATTAAATGTTGATATTTTTTATGGAACTAACGGTTTTTTGAAATGAAAAATGGGGAGAATTAGTTGATGTTTTAAGGAATATCTTAAGGGAAAAATTGAATTATTTTGTTGAATATCTTAAGGGGGAGTTTATTTTATATTGAAATTTTGTGCTTTGCTGAAAATCTTATGATTATCTTCATTACTATACTTTAACAAGTTAAGGAACCCGTCCTCGAATTTAGAGGGAGTGTGGTTACATTTTTTTTTTTTGAAGAAAATATCAAAGTTAATTGTCATCATAAAAAATGGGGAGATTGTTGATCTTGAGATTTTGAGGAACAATTAAATGTTAATATTTTTTGTGGAACTAACGGTTTGATTGAGTGTTTCAGTTTATTAGTTTCAGTGATGAGATTATCATGAGGATATTATGGATGTTAAAGACAAATGACAAAGATGATGGAAGTTAAGAAATTGAAGAACCTAGGAAAAATAACTCAGGTTAAATTTTTACTCTTAATGATTCTCAATTAGTATCACACACGATACAAAATGATTTTTACAAATATGTGTATTTTTTATAGGATTCTAATTAGTTAAATTATTTACTCCTATGTGTAATTGAAAAAGAAATATTGATAATTAATTAAAATTGAATTTAAGAATTTAGTGGAGCTAACCGAGAAAAAAAATCGGTTAAAGGGGCGAAAATATCGAAGAAAATGAATTAAAATCGGATTAAGGAGAGGTGTTCCAGAAACAATTAGTCAATAGGTAAGTCGACCTGTGTTTAAGAGGTAAACTCCCTGAATTGTTCGGTCGACAAGTAAGTCGACTTATGGTTTAAAGATGAAGTCTCTGAATCGTTCGGTCGATAGGTAAGTCGACTTATGCTTAAAAGATGAAGTCTTTGGATCTCAAGGTCGACAGATAAGTCGACTTGTATAAGTCTCTGAATCGTCCGGTAGACAGATGAAGATGGGCGGTCGATTAATGGGCGAAGAGTTTTTGGTTTGGGCTACATCCTGAATTGAGCGGTCGACTGATGGCGTTGTTTCAGGATTTATGAAATTTTGGATTTTATTCAAAAAGTAGCCGTTACTAACCGTTTTATGGTTAGGATTTTTGAGATATCTTAGGAATCAGATAGGTTCTTATTTATTTAAATGATATTTAAATATTCCTATAGATATGGTTAAAATATTTTTGATATCTTTCAATTTAGTAAATGAATTCTTTCTATCTTAACTAATTGAGATTGAGTAAAAGTTTGAGGGATCAAATTGAATGTTTTAAAAGACATATTTAAGAGAATTATACCAGGATTGAGTCTTAATGATATAAGGGGGCTTGTGGAGTAATTATTTGTCATGATATATGTTTACTAGCCGTTAGAGGGATTGATACAAACCCCTATAAATAAACTTGCATTTTTTAGGTTTAATAAATAAGAATAATCCCAATCAATTGATATTGAAGAGCTATTCAGTTCTTGAGCTTTCTGAGAGTCATCAGTCTAAAATCATATTGAGTGTTTCGTGAGATTTGTTCTTGAGAAACATTTGTTGTGGATTATTGTTACTACCGATCTGAAGTGACATTGTTATTCTAATAATTATTCTTTCGGTGAATTCCTGGTGAGATTGTTCTAAGTTATTTTCCTATTTGCTACTATTATTATTTACTTGGAATTTGATCTTTGAAATTGTTTTCCGAATTTTTATTGAAAATTATTTTGAAACAATTTCTTGAGAAAATCTGATTACGTGATAAATTATTTGCTACCCGTTTTTTATTTAAAATCAAATTTTGAACACCTCACTTTATTTCTATCACTGGTATCAGGATATTAATTGAGTATTAATTTATCTGAGGTGGTAGAAACTCCGAGTGGAAAGAACTTATCAATTTTTGTAATTGGTGAGTTGTGTATTGGATTAGATACTATTAGGAGTGTCTAATCAGTGGTAGCTGATTTCAACCTCTTCCAATAAAGAGATTGAGGTTTTGATCTTTGCCTAGAGTATAAAAAGATTAGGTTTTAATTCTTCCTTGATAGAGTTAATTTGAGTGAATTGTAACGGTTTAATCCTTACCGGGTAAAATGATATTTGGAGTGTTTATGTGAGGTTTAATTCTTGAGCCTAAGGTATAAAAAGAATTAAGTCGTGATTCTCCCTGTAATAGAATTAGGTTAATCTTTCGCCTGGTAAAAAGATAGAGGTTATTCCTTAGCATGTGAAAAGAAAATTGTAAAGGTTGATTCTGAGCCTGCAAAAAGAATCATTGTGAGGGTTTGGTTCCTACCTTTAAAGGGATCTTGAGATTAGTGGGTGCGACTCTCCGTGGCGCTTGGGGGACTAGATTAGCAAAGAGTAACTTGGTAAATCAATATAAGTTTCTGTGTGCTGCAATATTTACATTGTTTATATTTTGTTGTTTGGTTATGCACCTAGTTGATAGCACACATCTGCTTCCATAAAAGATAATAATTAATTTTAGGATAAAATTAATTGTTTGAATTTTTAAGTGTTATATTTTGATATTTTTTAATACTACCAAATTCACTCCCCTCTTGGGTAACTCACGGGGCTAACACACACATATAAGAGATTGTAGAAATCTAATGGGCCTAACTCACTCTAAAAAGACATCTTGTAAGAGGAGGATTTTCCTAGGCTTCGTATATAGCTCAAGATCAAGTAACATAAGCATTTTGGAATTCAACACGTCCCCTCACGCGCAGGGTAGATTTTGTCAAACTACTGCGAACAGATATCGAGGGGCCCGACATTAATGTAGGATTTAACACGCCCCCTCACACGCAGAGTGAATTTTAACAAACCACTACGAATGGATATCGGGGGGGCCTAACATTGATGTGGGACTCAACACGTCTAACATCAGACAAAAAGACTGACCCTGATATCATGTAAAAGCCCAATGAGTCCAATTCACTTTCATAGAAGATGAATGTCCTAGGCTCTATATATAGCTCAGGATCAGGTAACAAAAGTGATGTGGGATTCCATACGTGTCATACGTCCCCTCATGTACATGGTGGACTTTACCAAACCACTGCAAATAGATATCAGGGGACCCAACATTGATGTGGAATTCAACACGTCTCCTCACGTGCAGGGTGGACTTTGACAATCCACTTCAAATAGATATCAAGAGGCCAAACTGATGTGAAATTCAACATACTCAATTTCAGACAAAAGGTTTGGCTCTAATACCATGTAGGAATTCAGCGAACCTAACTGACTCTCAAAAGATGTCTTGTAAGAGGATGATTACTCTATGCTTTATATATAGCTCAGGATCAGGTAACACAGGCGATGTAGGATTCAAAAGATATTAATAAAATATAGTTTATAATAAAATAAATTAAATAAGGATAAAATAGTAAAAATAAAGAAAGATTGAAAGGAAAAAGTAAATCGTTTCCTTCCAAATCTTCCTTCATCGCCTTCCCTTCCCCTCTATCCAAACACACAAACTAGTTCCTCATCTTCCTTTCCCTCCTTTTTTTTTTTTTTTTTGCTTAATCCATACAGATTGTTAAGGTGTGCTCCTTTCATAAAAAATAGAAAGCATGATACTTGAAACTCACACGCGCATGGGGTGGGCTGGAGGGCGCTTAGATGGTGGCACTTGGGCGAAATGCACGAATGTTATTTCAATTAATTTTTATTTAATTTGTTGGAAATTCATTATGATGGTTATTTTAATTGTGATCTTAATCTGAGAGTTACAAGTGTTCAGATTAAAGGTTGTAATCTTCAAAAGTTGCAACTTTTTTAGGGTTGTGACTGTCATGAAAATATACTTGAAATTGTAGAAACCAAATAAGATTTACTCACTCTCAAAAGATGTCTCTAGAGGAGGATTTCCTTACACTTGTATATAGCTCAAGATAAGTAATACAAGCAAGGTGTGACTTGACACGTCTCCTCATACGCAAAGTGGACTTTGTCGACGACATTAGATAACAGGCCTTATGTGATGTGGGATTCAACACGTCCCCTCACATATAAGGTGAACTTTGTCAAACCACTATGAACGAATATAGGGGACAACATCAAATAAGAGGCCTGACTCGAATACCATGTAAAAATTCAATGTGCACCATTTTGAGAGATGGTCATTGCCCAAGACTTATATATAGTTCAAGATGAGGTAACACAAGTGGGATTCAACAGAAATTGTAACTTCTTAGGGGAACAAAAAACACTTTGAATTCGCGAATCACTTTTCTCTAAAGAAAAACTCAAAAAAAATGACTAGAAAATCTCCAAAATTGTTATCTATCACTTTCAAGACTTGGTTGTATGCTAAAAGAGTGTGGGCAAATATCACTTGCAATTACCTGCCTCCAAGCGCTATTTGATTATACTTGGTATGCATATATTTATGTAACAGGTACCAAAAGATTCTTGCCACCTTCGATCAGGGTTTTGTGGTCGCTGAGATACTTGGGGCTTAAGTACAATTTGCACAAAGGAGACATCACCGACGATCTGGGGAGTTTTATCGTCACTGGAAGTAATGGACTTGGCTCAAAACAAGTTCTGTGGCCTGCCGTCGAGCATAAAGAAAATGTTGAAGCTTGATATTCTGTGGCTAAACTGCTGCAAGAATCTGTTGTCACTGCCTCACCTCCCTCCTAATCTTGCTAGATTACATGGAGATGATTACACCTCACTTGAGAAACTAGTGATCGTGCCCAATCCGATAAAATTACCGCTTATGTACCTTACCAATTGTACTAGTTTGTCTGGGATTCAGGGCTTGGACAACCTTAACTCTGTCCGGAAGATTCACATGGAAAGCTGCAACAATCTTGCCAATTCTTTGACGAATACTTTCTTTGTGGTGAGTCTATTTCTCCCTCTCCTCGTCCTATATCTTCCTTATCTATTACTTCATGGTAGGACATTGATTAGCCAATGTAACATGGTGAGTCTGAATATAGCAGCTTCAACATCTATTTTCCAAGTGGAGAGATTCTGGATTGGTTCGAGTACCAGACAACAGGATCCTCAATGTGTTTCCAAGCACCATTAGCTCTTGATTTAAAATTCATCAGAATGACTCTTTGGGTAGTTTATGCGACCAAGGAAGAATCTTCTGACATTGAAGGCGGCATTGCCGGCGCTCCAGTAGCCACGATCCGTGCAATACCCAGGAAATATATATTTTTGAAAATATTATTTTATATAAGTTTAATATTTTTGAGACTATTTTGTAAATTTGTGATATAAAAAAATAATATTTGATAATTTTTAGAATTAAATGTTAATTTGAAATTGACGTTTAAAAATTTTGGGACTATTGGATTATTTAAAATATATTTTTAAGAATTTTGGGATATAATTTTTATTTTTAAAGAGAATATTAAATAAATAAATTAATTAATTAATTAATTAATTAACGGATGAAAATGGTTTTGTGGTTAAGAAGGAAACAAAATCATATGTCAAGATAATATGATAATATAATAATAATAATAATAATAAATAAGAGTAGTGGTATGATAATATAATAAGTGACATGTGTCATGATAAGAGTAATGGCATGGTAATATAAGAAGTGACATGCGTATGTATCATGATATTATCATAGTAATAATACTAAATAAGAGTAATGGCAAGAGAATGGAGCCTGGGGAAGGAGAATTGGAAAAGAACACTATGTCATTGTTAATAAAAAAAAAAAAAAAAAGTGATATTTTGAATGTTTTGTGAAAGAAAAATTATTCAGGTTAAATTTCGATTTCGAATTTTAGGTAGAATTTCTAACTCTTTTAATATATATATATATGTATTTAATTTTTTTATTGTAGAATTTATGTTATTATTGGTGTTAAATTTTTAGCTATTAAATTTTGATGAAATAATTATGATTATGTGAAAATCACGTGAAAATCTTGCTTAGGTGTTTTATTTGTCATGTTAATTAAATACACGTATTAGAGGGGTTCAAATTCTATTTAGTGTTGGCTCACAACCCCACAATTTTGATTGCAGGGCCAATAAAAGTGAGATGACGCCAAAAATTGTGGTTGAATTTCTATTTAATTTGTAGTAATTAGAATTATATTATAGACGAATATATTATGAATTTGTAATATTGATTAAGTATTAATTAATTTAACATATATGAAACTGTAATCTTACATTACAGTAAAATTGTTATATTTAATGTAATAATTATAATTATAGATATGTATATGTATAAGAATTAGGGGTGTTTGGTATTAAGGATTCGGAGGGGTGTTTGGTATTAAGGATTCGGGCCATGAAATTGGAAATTTTAAAAGAAAAGTTCCAAGTTGGACTTGTAGAATTGGACTTTGTTTTGGATTTTGACGTTTTGTACCCTTGAAATTTGATAATGTCTTACTTTGGTCCATTCGGTTTTAATTTGAACACACTAATATCTTAGTACTAAAATTGACTCAATAAATTGAATATAATTATCATCGACGACACACTGTAACATTTCTCATATTTATGAATATTGAAATATTGGTTGTAAATTGCGCTAGGAATTTTAGTTGAACTTCTATTTAATTTATAGTAATTGTATGTAAAATTTACGGTTGTAAAAATCGACCCTAAAATTCAACGAATTATAATTGTCGTCATCGTATTGTAAAAATTCTAATGTCCCAGTAAATTGTTGACTGTTAAACATACAATGTATGTAATCTAACTGAATGATCATAGGCATTATAGTATATTATAATGCTCTAAAATATTTAATATTGGTACATAATTATAATTATAATTATACTACTAAAACTATATTATAATTAATATTATTGGATAATACAACTGAATGGCGGGAGTTATAATTATGGACCTTGGTATCTAATTAATTATTGTAATATTAATTATATCAATTGAACTAGATAATACCACTATTTTCACTTTAATATATATAATGCCCTTATCTAAATAATGGTATAATTAATATAATATTGTCAAATTTCTCGGAATTATGAGTAATAAAAACATTGGTTGTTCGGTTTTAATGTTAATTTTCCAATGAGAGAAACCAAGTGACAGTTTTAGAAAACCGGGTCATTATAATCTGGGACTCCACCAATGGTGTGGTGGGACATATTTGGCCGTCGTCTTGGACACAGATCGCCAGTGAAGAGCAATCGTGGGTGAGTTATGTTCCACGGAGCTATTTTAGGTTTCTGCTTGAAGGCGATGAGGAAATTGTGAACCGTTGCCGTCGTCCTAGCATTCCTCTAGCTGTCATCACTATCATCTGCATCGTTGCCGTCGTCCTAGAATTCCTCTAGCCTCATGCCATTCTCGCTCTGTCTACCTTTGTTCAGGCCAATGGCGGTGGCAAAACTCAGTGGGGATGGCGACAGTGGCAGTGGGTGAGGTGAAGGTATGGGTTAATGTAATTGTTAAAAAAATATTACGTGTAATTTCTTTTTCTATTTTTTTTTTTTTTTTTTTTTTTTTTAGAGATATTAGTGATTTTTTTTAAAAAGTAAAAAATATAATCGTATTAAATAAGCAAAGGGAATTTAACTCCCGTATCTTGCAGGTAAAGTAGTCAAGTCAAGTAAGCAAAGGGAATTCAACTCCCGTATCTTGCCGGTAAAGTAGTCAAGTCAAGTAACTCCCAATAGTCAAGTTAACTATCAAAGACTAAAATCTTGCCGGTGACGTAGACAGAGAAATTACACATAAGTCCCGTAGTTGTTCAATATTTTTGCACACAGGTTTCATATCTTTTTAAAAAAATTGCATGGGCCATGGCTATCCCTGTATATTTACAGTTTCACCCATGATAATGAGGTGCATTGCACCAGACTAATTTCTGTTCAAAGTAATGATAAATTTTGAGGAAAAGAGAATTTAAAATTGATCATATAATTCTAGGAATTATTTAAATTTAGAGTAAATATATAGAAATAGGATAATTTTTCTCTTTTGTTTCCCCTGAAAAGTGCACTTTTGGTCCTTTAAGGTAGTGGTTGGTATTTAAATGGACCTTGACATTTCACAAATGGCACATTTAGTCTCTCAAAATTTCACCAATGACACATTTTAGCCAAAGTGATAACTTAAAAGATTAACTATGTCATCAGTGAAACGACAAGATCCATTTAAGCACTGGCCCGGTTTTGTTTCCACATTCAGAATTTTTGGATTGATATACTGAAATGCTTTGGGTAAACACATTTTTATTTGCATCCCATCCCAAAATTTTAGGAGTGATTCCTGAATTTCTTAAGAATTTGAAAAATGAAAAATTGTTGATTCTTGTCACTCCGTTTTTTTTAAGAAAGTTTGTTGAGAGCTCCCAAATAAAAATAAAAAATAAAAAAATAAAAACTTTCTAAGGACGGGTCAATATATATATATATATATATATAGAAAATCATAACATTCCACTAAAAATTTTAAAAAATATGAAAACATTAAATTTTAAAAAATTAAAATTATTTAATAGAAAATCATATTTATAAACAAATTAATTACCAAAATTATTTATAATACAAAATCATCAATTAAAGAAAACAATTTGAGAATAGTAGTCACTATCAAAGATGATTCTGTTCTTAGAAAAAAAACATAATTCGCATCTAATCTCATCACATCTCATCCTATCTGAATTTATATTTACTTCTTAATAAGTTTGTTGGCTTAGTAGAATACCCAAGAGGGGAGGTGAATTGGGTAATTAAAAATTATCATACTAAAATTTAATAAATCAAATAATTAATTTTAATTTTAAATTAATTATTATTTTTATATCACAACGGAATAATATAATCAACTAAGTGCACACTCAAACAACAAAAAATAGTAAAGTAAATATAGCAGCACACCAAAGATTTATACTGGTTTATCAAGCTACTCTTGACTAATCCAGTCCCTCGAGCTCCACGGAGGTCGCACCCATTAAAACCAAGATTCCGTTAAAGGTAGGAACCAAACCCTCACACCGATTCTTTTACAGGTTCAGAATCAACTTTTACAATATCCTTTTCCCAAGTTAAGGAAGAACCTCTACTTTTTACAGGTTAAAGAATAACATAATTCTTTTTAACACTGAGGCTCAAGAATCAAAACCTCACAAAACATTCCAACTATCATTTTCCTAGGTAAGGATGGAACCTTTACAAATTACTCAAATCGCAATTCTATATAGGAATAATCACTACCTCAATCTCTTTACAAGAAGATACTGAAACTCAGTTACCCTTAATTAAATACCCCCAACAGTATTTAACCCGTCACACTACTCACCAATACAAAATGATAAGTAGGAAAATCTCACTCGAAACTTCTACCACCCCAAATAAATAATAACTCAATTAATATCCCAACCAGTGATAGAAAAATATGAGATAGAAAAATCTGATTTAAACAAGATATAGGTAGTAAATTTGAGTATGTAATCAAATTCAAGAAATTATTTATAAAATATTTTCTTCAAAAAATCACGGCGGCGGTGGCGGCGTCGACAAGCTCTAGCTTAAAGGATATATACCCTGATAACCTATTGGGATGGCGACCGATTATACAAGACTATTGAGAATGAGATAAAAAAAAGCTGAAAATAAAAAATAAATGAATTTTTAGGGATGATCATAATTTATTCTGTGGTTTAATCATAATTTACTGTAAGTCAATTTAAGTTGACATCAATATGCTTTATCTTGTGTTTTCGTTCTCTTATTTCAAGATAAATGTTCTATTGTTGGACCTCTAGCCACCAATGGCTGGAGGTTTGGCGGATGGTTATTGGAAATATTTAAGTTAAATGTATCTATTTTTTATTGTAATTTTCAGTTATATCGATAGTGTAGTTTAGTTGCATTTTTTGTGCATTGTTTGGCTACCTTTTACTTATCTTTTAATACATTTTAAGGGTTTATATCGATGACCTTCTTTGTCTTTTGGCTTTAAATCCTATCTCTTCTGTCGTTTTTAACATAACAGTTAGTCCTCTTGTCATTTTGGTCAATGACCATTTACCCCCCTTTACGACATAAATACACTTATGTTATTTTTAAAAAAAAAATTATATTTTTATTTTTATAAAAATTCATTAACACCCTCTTATTTTTAAACTTATAATTTTTACCCTTAAATTTTAAATAATTATATTTTCCTCCTATCCTACCATAACCGCCCACACTGCCACCACTCACTGCCCACCCCCGCCCATCGCCATTGCCACCCCCACCGTAACCACCCACTGCCACCACCCACCGCCCATTATGTTTTCATCTTTTATTTTTTTACATTAACATCCCCATTTTAAAAAAATATTTTTTTTTTTACCCTTTCATTAAAAAAATAAATAAAAAAACATTTTCCTCTTCCCCCTCTCTCTCTCACCACCAACCTCTCTCTCTCTTCGGCGGTGGCGGTGGCCGTGGGCAGTGGAGGTGGTGGTCGGAGGTTGTAGTAAGGTGAGGTAAATACAATTATTTAAAAAATTAAGGGTAAAAATTGTAACTTTAAAAATAAGAGAGTGCTAATGAATTTTTATAAAAAAAAAATATATATATTTTTTTTAAAATAACATAAGGGCATTTATGATATAAAGGGGGTATAAAGGGGGTAAGTGGTCATTGATCAAAATGACAAAGGAGCTGACTGATATTTATAAAATGACAAACAAATTATTTGGTTTAAGGCCAAATAGAAGAGAGGTCATTGATATAAACCCTCCATTTTAAAGTTTCATTTTCAGTATATTTTTTGAAATATTTTTGTTATACGTTTTACTTACATTTTTTTCCCATTCATCTAGTTATTTTTGTACTGACGTTCACTTATTATTATCTTTACATTCATTTATGTGTTTTGTTTTAATTATATTCATACATTTGGTTATATAACTTATATTCATGCATATTTAGTTACATTTTTAATATATTTTTCTACTTACATTTAGTTAAATGTTTATAATATCACATTCTTATATTTTTAATTATATTCATGCATGTATTTTTTAGTTGCATTCATACATATTTGGTAATACTTTAGTATATTTTTGGGAAAATGATTTATTTGGTTCCTCATAAATAAAAATGGTGTTCAATTGGTTCTCACTATTTAATACTGAACACATTTGGTCTCTTGTTATTTAAATTGAGTTCAATTTGACCCAAATTGCAATCGTGATACTCAAAGCTCACGGTCAACCGTTAATTTAAGGACTTTTTTTTTTTTTTAATTTTGCGTCAAAAGACTGTTTAGTGACTATTTTATACCATTCAAAAACTTAGAAAATCATATTATATTTTTTAGTTATTCGTCTTCATCCTCATCCTCATCCTCCTCCCTCTCCGGCTCCCTTTCTCTCTCTCTCTAACGAAAAAAAAAAAAAAGGGTTGAAACCCTAGATCCTGCAGTCTTTTTATCACTATCATCTGCATCGTTGCCGCCTTCCTAGCATTCCTCTAGCCTCATGCCGTTCTCGCTCCGACTACCTTTGTTCAGGCCAATGGCGGTGGCAAAACTCAGTGGGGATGGCGACAGTGGCAGTGGGTGAGGTGGAGATATGGGTTAATGTAATTGTTAAAAAAAAAAAAAATAGGGGTAATTTTTTTATTTTTTATTTTAAAATAGAGATATTATTGATTTTTTTTAAAAAGTAAAAAAATAAAAAATATAATCGTATTAAATAAGCAAAGGGAATTTAACTCCCGTATCTTTCCGGTAAAGTAGTCAAACTAATTAGTTCCACTAATATTCTTATATTCTATTTTAGTCAATCAAAAATAGTTCTTTTAAAATCACATAGGAGCAAATAATTTCACTTAATCAAAACACACATAAATAATAAAATACATTTTGTGGCATGTGTGTGTTTCTAATTGGGATATTAAGAGTTAAGATTTACTTAGGTTGTTTTTCCTAATTTCTTCAAACTCTTAATTCTTCAATATCTTCATCATCATCGTTTAGCATCCATTTAATTTGCATCTTCATTACTGGAACTATAAATCATTGAAACACTCAACTAAAATATTAATTCCATCAAAATATCAATACTTAATTATTCATCAAAATCTTAGGATCAACAAAGTTAAATTTGAATGTAGACACAATGCATGATTATTGCCTGGGAGCATAAAATTAATTTCATTATCTCAAGGTTCGTAGCCTAGTGGATATATAATTCATCTCATTTGTAGAAGATTTAGAGTTCAACCTCCTCTCCCAACATATATACAAAAAAATAAAAAAAATAATAATAATTTCACTCAACTATTTTTTATTTTTTATTGCCATTTTTTTATCTCTATTTTTGTAAAATCATATGTTCAAAATTACTATTGAAAGCAATGGCGGAGCTATACAAGATCTAAGAGATATTCAAGTTTCCCCCTTGATTTTTTTATTTTTTTATTTTTAACCTTATATTTTTAGGGGATAAAAATTAGAACTTTTTAAAATTTAATGCAAGCCCCCCATTATTTTGATATCTATTAAACATCTAAAGTAACCTTTTTTGCTCCCTTCAATCAATTTTCTGGATCTGCCGCTGATTGAAAGACCCAAAAATAATAAGGAACAATTTGGAAAATATAATATGAGAGTGAAATTATCCATAAACCCCTCAAATAATGTTCAATCATTGAGTTTGTGACCATATATTATCCATTTCAATTTACCAAAGTTTAACGGAGAGAATTGAATGCTACCAATTAATAATTTCAGTGATTAAATTTAAACGATCGAATTATTGGTAACCTATTAGCAACTATTCAAAAGTGTAGGGGACTCTATCATGATTTGTTTTTCCTTTTAAGCCTTAAAATTTGATGAGATTCTCCTAATAAAGATATAATTTTTAATTCTTCATTATCCTAAATATAGTAAAAACTATCAAAAGTAAGAAAAATTAAACAAGATAGTGGATGAAAAATCCTAAAAATTACATCAAAACAATTAAAAAATTAAAACAAAATAAATATTTTATTTTTTATTTTATTTATTAAATGTTTCAATTAGGGTTTCGCGTTGTCAATTGTCCAGCACCACTACTGCCCACCAGACTCCAAGTGTTGGATTTCGGCCACAACATGTCACTGAACTTGCATTTATTCATTTGCTTTAGTTACATTACTAATTTTTTAGTAATATATTTTTATTGTATTTTTAGTTACATTCCAACTAATTTTTTTAATGTTAATGACTTAAAAATCAAATGAATGCACCTGAAAAATTTAACTCAAAAAATATTCTAAATTGTAAATAAAAAGTGCACTATAACTAAAAAAAATACATTGAAAAAAATAGTTATATGTAATTAAAAAATAGTTTCATGTAACTAGCAAAGTTTTCAGCGGCTAGCGACCAAACTTCGCGACTAGAAGCCTAAGGTCTGACAGTGGGCAACGAGGGAGGGTGCCGCCGGTTGCTGAAGATGCAAACCTTAATTGAAAGTATATATTTGACTAGAAATAGAAGGAAGCATTGACCATGAGGCTAAATACACAAAGTAAAACATAATGAATTAAACCGTCTAATTTGAATTATTGACCAATTGTCTGGGATTCATTGTTTGCCCGCGTGGAAATGGCAAACAAGTCCCACACTTGGGGCCAGGGATCAATTCCATTCCCACCCAAAATGGATGTGGGTCTCCAATTCCATTTGTGTGAGGGTGCGTGAGTACAAAGGAGTTATGACCAAAAAAAAAAAAAAAAAAAAAACAATTGTCCTAGAATAAAAATAGATACAGCCAATTTTTTCAGTGAAATTGACGCTATGTAACATTGAATTAAATCTATTTAATAAATTATATTTTATGTGGATAATTAAAATTGTCCATTACTAATGGATAGTTTTCCTTAAAATTCGGTTGATTTGCTTTAATAAAGTGTGCCCTTTTTCACTTTTTTTTTTCAGATTTTTGCACGTTACATCTGTAATGTTTTAGAGAAATCTCACTTTTAAGCCTATGTTTTTTTAATTTAAACACATAAAACTCTAAAATATCAAATCGTGTTAAGTCAATCTTTCTATTATTTTTTATGGCGGAAATAAGCCACACATTAAACAAAAAATCACTCACTTATGTGAATTCCATTATAAAAATGACGGAATGATTGACTTGACACCATTTTGATACTTTAAGATTTAATATGTCTAAATTAAAAATATATGGACTAAAATAGTATTTTTCTGAAGCTTCAGGGGTGCAACTGCTTTGTTCCAATCATACAATGAGAAAAAGAATTGATACGATGAAACCATCATATGGCCACACTTGCCCATTATATGTGAGCCATGGACCATGATGGTGCAACTTGCAATTTCAGATTGAGCTGGGCTAGCACTATCATCAATTTCAATTTCTACCAACGTAGTCTAGCCACTGACAAATCCCTGGAAGTAGATGAGAAATTTCTGTTGGGTTAAGAGTTCAAACCTGCAGAAAAATATTTATTGGAAGGAATAGTCATGCATCCTGAATAAAATTAGTCTCACCATGTGTAAGTGTGAAGACATTCATGTGTATACAAAAAAATAAAAATAAAAATAAAAAATAATAATAATAATAATAATAAATAAAAATAAAATTCAATCTCTCTTTGAGAGAGTGAGCAACTTAAATGATAGCATTTTCATAGTTTCTCTTATAATTTTGTTCTTTGTTTTGCGATGACAATTTCGTTATTTCTATGCAGATCTGTATTTTATGGTAATTTCATAATTCATGCTAACTTTTGTCCTCTTGGGTCATTTATCAGCTCTCATTAATAGTACAGACCATACCCTAATCCTAATGTTCTCCATTTTATCCTTTCCGTCACAATTTTTATTTATTTTTATTTAAAACTACAAATAGACCCCTAAAATTACATTCTTCACCTTAATTTTTAAATAAAATATTATAGATTTTACCTTTAAAATTTGATTGTACTTGTATTTCACTTTTTACTGTTTTTATTTTCTATTAGTCCGTGATCTATAATAGAAATTAAAAACAAAAAATAAAAATAAAAAAAATAAACAAATAAATGAAACAAATAGAAAAAAAGAAAAAATATATATTGAATAATAAAATATTACAAATTTTACATTTAAATTTGATTGCACTTATATTTTACCTCTTAATATTTAATACTATTATTTTCTATTAGTCCATAGTATATAATAGAGAAAAAAAAAAATTAAAAAAATTAAAAAAAAATTAAAAAAAATAATGAAAAATAGAATATAAAGGACAAAGAATATATTGAATAATATAAAACAAGCAAAAAAGACTACAATAAAATCAAAATAAAATACACACACACAAAAAAAAAAAAAAAAAAAAAAAGAAAAAGCAAAAAAGAAAAATACCAACTACAAATTGAAAATGACGAACAAAAATATAATACAACAAAAAAAAATTGAAATATATAACATAAAAAAAATTAAAGACACTAAATGATGAACTAGTAAGTGAAGGAAAAAGAAGTAAACAATGAATTTAATTTATTTTTTATTCACTCTATTCCTTTAGTTCCCCAGGTTCTAATTTATAAATAAAGTGCATACTTACAAATGATAATGTCCAGCAGAATTCGAAACACTATTAATATATTAAAAGAAAAATTAAAATTGAGGAAATATTAGAAGTCTAAAACTATTAAAAAAGAATTGTGAGGTTCAAATTTGCGCCTATTATTCTTTTTATTTGATATATTTATATAATATTTTATTTATGATAAAAAAAATTAATTAATTAATAAAAAAAAATTAATACGCACGTGAAAAGCACGTGTCTATCCCTAATATTTTCTAGAGGAAAATTAGTATACTTGTGGTTTATTCTTTTAAATTTTAATTTTTTTTCTTTATTTTTAGGACAAATTATATTTTTCGTCCTCCTTTTGCCACGTGCTTTCTATGTGGCCTTCTAATTTATTTATTTTTTAATGTGATCCTCATTTTCGTTGTCAATTTTTTATGTAGCTTTTTTGTCAAATAGTGGAACTAACTTGGACAGATTTTAGCACGTGAGATGCACATGTTATATTTTAGAGATAAAAATATATTTTTTTCTTTTTCTTTTCCCTTTTTTTTTTTATTCTTCTTTTCGTCGTCGTCTTTCAATTTTTCTTCACAGTCACATCTAGCCACCAGAACCTCTATCTCGAATCATTCCTATGTGGTTTTAGAGAAAGAGAGAGAGAGGGACATTGCGGCATCACCGATCATTCAAAAGGTTTATTTTGCAACCATTTTTGACTTTCAATTTGATACCCATAGATAGAATATCTTTCGATTGTAAAACATCTTTGTATATAAATGAGCTATATGGTTTCGGGATCCAATTATTAGAACTTTTATCCAGATTATTTTTTAATCTATTAAAAAAGAAGGCCCTGCATTCTTGATTCCAAGCCTCTCTCAAGTCTCAAGTCCTTTGTTTTGCTAATTGTCTCCCAATTTAACATAATTTGTCTATTTATTTTATCAAGTGCATCACAAAATTTCATAAGGAGAGCTATAACCCACGTCTCACGGAATAAGATCATGTGCAAATAATAGGCGTGTGATTATGGGACTCTTTTTACCCACACATAACCCTTTTCATTTGTCTTTTTCAGTCCTATCATTGATTAAGTGGGATAGATGCTCTATACATAGAACAAACAAGTAAGAAAAAAGGAGATTCCCCTCACTACTACAAAAATGACTTAATAGGACACTTTTTTAGAGACAATTCATAAATAATGTCCTTATAAAATTTTATTAAGACACTTAATGTTAGTGTCCTTATAATTTGCTCCCCAAATAAAAATATTATAAACAAAATTAATAGGACACATATAAAAGTGTCCTATTAAGGACTCAAAATTATTATATTTTTTAAAATAATAAAATAGAAAAAATGAATTTTATTTTTATTGTCTAATTAAAAAATATATATATAATAAAATAGAGATAAAAAAGAGTTTTAAGGGCACAAATAAAAATTTCATTTTTAATCTCTAATTAGAAAAGTATAATTATGAATCAAATTGAAAACTATTTGTATATATAATTATGAACTAAAGTGTTTTCAGACTTCTTTTCTATTTTATTTATTTTCACTTTGGTCCTTGGTAGTTTCAATTAAAAGATTGAAACCTAAAATAGAAATATTAGTTTTTAGGGGTACCTAAATGTAAATACCTAAAATAAAACTTTTTTCATTTGGTCATTGAAGCAGAATTTCTTCATTCGAACGCTTCAGCAGTGAGCTCAATCGTTCATCCGTTCAATACGACTAGAAGCTCAATCCGTTCATCCGTTCATCCATTCATCTTCATCGCTCAATCCATTCATTTCCAGAATCTTCACTTCTCTTCTGACTTCTCAATCGACCGAAGAAAAGGAATGAAGAAATTTTGAGAGTCGATCGGAGCTTAATCGTTCCAATAAATCCAATTTCTCAAGCAATCGATTCAATCCAGCTGTTCTTCTTCAAGCTCGGCTTCGGTTGCTGCCTTTCAGGTATGTTTATGTTTTAGGTTTAAGTTTTCTGCTATACCTTAGAAATTTTCTGGTATAGCTTAGTAATTTTCGCCGGATCTAGAATTAGGTGATTGAATAGATCCATTTCTTTTTTACTCTATTTTGATACATAAATTCATCCCGTTGCTTCAGCTATGATCCGTTGCTTCAGATATGCTTTTAAATTTATTCGTCCGATAGATTTGCAGAGCTGTCTGCACGACTTGCAGAGCCGTCTGAATTCATCTGAACTTGATTTCGGAGGTTTTTTGTCAACTGTTTCCTTTTTGTTATAATGTTTCTTTTACCATTTGTAGAAATCTATGAACTGAATCTTGTAATGTTTCCTGAATTTCCCCTTGTGAAATAAGGCTATAACCAATTAGTACACGAAATAACAGGTGAATATTTTAGGTTCTGAGGGTCAGTTCGTGGATTATGCCAAGAATAGTGCGTGGAAATTCATTAAATTCTTAATTTGAAAAGAAAAGGTAGAAAAAATTAAAGAAGTGACATGTATTTTTGTAGTGTGAGTGCATTACTTTTTGTTTTTGCTTAAATGGAAAAGTTGTTCCTTTAATTAGCAATCCAGGTCAGATGGACTTTTCCTCTTTTGTCTTTGGTTCCATGATGAGTGCTGATCTGGTTAGGATATGATTTCCATGGAGATTGATGTAATACTTTCCATTTGCCTTCTTATTCTCCAATTATTAGCGCTTATACCCTCCTTTCTTTAAATTCATTGTTCTGCAACTTCTCAATTGATCGGTGAGCGAATTGGATCTTTTCTTGGAAGAGCACATGAACTGGAATACTTACCGTGCTTAGTTGGATTTGTTGCCAGTCGTTGGTTCATGGAAGGGAACAAGAGCAGGAATGCTGATCTGTGCAAAATCAGACTTGTTGCAAGTCTTTGGTTTGTGTTAACTTTCAAATTTTTGTTTGTTTGTCCTACGTGATTGTCCATCTTCTTAAATTCATGGTTTTGATTTTGTTGGGGCTTAGTTTCTTGATAGATTCTTGGGCATGTTCTCCATTTCTCTCTTCCCATCCGGTTTCCCTTTTTATATGGTTTTATATGCCCTAAACTTTCCCAAATGCCCGTTAGGGTGTTGAGGAGGTAAGGGAAATTTGAACTTAGCGCTAAATTGTCATAAACCTGTTCATAACTGCTAGATACCAGATATATTACTGCTAATTAAATATTATTTTTCGTAATAATTGAATATTATTTTTTTTAATATCTCAACAGTTTAAATTGTTCATAATGGACAAGAGTTGGATGTACGAATCTCGTGTGAGTCATGCATATATGGAAGGAGTTCAATACTTTCTCGATTTAGCATTTTCAAATGTGAGTATTAAGGGAAAGATCATATGTCCGTGTGTGAGGTGTGGAAATGGAATGTGGGTTACCCGTGAAGAGGCACACGAACATTTGGTGTGTGATGGATTTATTAAAGGTTACACTCGATGGATTGCTCATGGAGAAGCTTCATCATGCACTGAAAGCGGTGCTCAAGTGCCTGGAATGTCAAATAGACAAGATAATATACATGAGTTATTACATGATGTTTTTGGGACACCAAGTGAAGATACAGAAATTGAAGACAATGCGAATGATATAGAGGAACCTAACGAAAAAGCAAAAATTTTTTACAAGTTGCTAAAGGATGCAGAGCAAGAGTTATATCCTGGTTGTAAAAAGTTTTCTAAGCTTTCTTTCATTATTCGACTGTTCCATTTGAAGTGCCTTGGTAAATGGACCAATAAGTCATTTACAATGTTACTTGAATTGTTTAAGGAGGTGCTTCCGGAGGGAGAAACATTACCAAAATCATACTATGAGACAAAAAAGATTATAGCGGAATTAGGTCTTAGTTGTACAAAGATTCATGCGTGTCCAAATGATTGCATGTTGTACTGGAAGGATCATGAAAATGATTCACATTGCAATGTTTGTAACACATCTAGATACGTCAATGTGGAAAACCAAGAGGGAGCAACATCATCTAAAGAGAGAACCAAGCCAATTCCTGCAAAAGTATTACGCCATTTTCCTTTGAAACCATGGTTACAACGACTCTTCATGTCATCAAAGACGGCATCCTTTATGAGGTGGCACAAGGAGGGTCGCACAAATGATGGTTGTATGAGGCATCCTGCAGACTCTCCAGCTTGGCGCACTTTTGACTATAAACATAGTGATTTTGCTGAAGATCCCCGTAATGTGAGACTTGGACTTGCTTCTGATGGATTTAATCCTTTTAGAACGATGAATGTTTCTTATAGTACATGGCCAGTTATCTTGATGCCGTATAATTTGCCTCCGTGGATGTGCATGAAACAATCATCTTTTATGTTGTCATTGCTCATACCTGGTCCTTCAGCTCCCGGGAATAATATTGATGTATATTTACAGCCTTTGATAGAAGAGTTGAAGGAATTATGGAGTATTGGAATAAATACTTATGATGCATCAAGCAAACAAAATTTTCAGATGCGTGCAGCATTAATGTGGACTATAAGCGACTTTCCAGCATATGCAAACTTGTCGGGGTGGAGCACAAAGGGTGATTTAGCATGTCCTTCGTGTCACAAGTACACATCCTCCCTATGGTTAGATCATAGTGGGAAGTATTGTTATATAGGACATCGCAGATTCTTAGATGATAATCACGTGTTTCGAAAAGATACAGTTTCTTTTGATGGGAAAGAAGAACATGGGAAGCCACCACCTTACTTGTTTGGATCCAAGGTTCTCGATGAATTGCATGGATTAAATATTAGATTTGGAAAATTAGTCAAAGATAATCCTGAGTTGCCTTTTGGTTGGAAGAAACAGAGTATATTCTTTGATTTGCCGTATTGGAAAGATAATTTGTTGCGTCACAATCTTGATGTAATGCATATTGAGAAAAATGTTTGTGACAATGTGATGGGAACCTTACTGAATATCGAAGGAAAAACAAAAGACCATCTGAAAGCTCGTCTTGACTTGAAAAAGATGAATATAAGAGAAGAACTTCATCCTATAGAAGATGAGTCAGGTCGTATAAACTTGCCCACCGCTTGTTTCTTGCTTGATAAAAAAGAAAAAGAAATCTTTTGTAATGTTCTAAAGAAAATCAAGGTCCCTGACGGTTATGCTTCAAATATTTCAAGAAGCGTGCAACTAAAACCGTTTAAAATTTCTGGACTTAAGAGTCATGACAATCATATTTTGATGCAACAACTGCTTCCTTTAGCACTGCGAAGGGTGTTGCCCAAGCCAGTACGATTATCGGTGATTGGATTGTGTAAGTTCTTCAAAGAGTTGTGTTCCAAAGTTCTTCGTGTTCCACAATTGATTCAATTAGAAGGTCAAATTGCTGAAATTCTTTGTAATTTTGAAAGAATTTTTGCTCCAACCTTCTTTGATGTGATGGTTCATTTATCAATTCACCTAGCAACTGAAGCTAAACTTGGTGGTCCGGTCCATTATCGTTGGATGTATCCAATTGAAAGGTACGCCAAAATTTGTTTAATTCTTAATATTTAGTGAATGAATTACTTAAAGATATCAAAATTTATTCTTAATATAGGTACTTGTCAACACTTAAGTCATATGTGCGAAATCGGAGTCGTCCTGAGGGTTCTATTGCTGAAGGATATTTAGCTGAGGAGTGTTTAATATTTTGCTCGAGATATTTGGATGATGTGGAAACAAAATTTAATAGAGTGGGTCGAAATTATGATGAGGGAAACACGCCCTCAAAGGAGTTGGCAATTTTTTTGAAAACGGGTCGTCCATTTGGAAAAGAAGAGGCGAAACCTTTGGACAATGATACATTGTTGAAAGCGCATCAATATGTGCTATTCAATTGTGATAAAGTTGAAGGTTATTTGGTGTAAGTTAGTTACTAAAATTATGTAATTTTTTTTTTTTGCTAACAACTATGATTTATTTTGCCAACAACTATGGTTTATTTTCTTGTGTAGACAACACAAAAATATGATCCGAGATCAAAATCCTCGTCATCGAGTGAGAGATGTTGAACGTATTCATAGTCAAACATTTGCTTCATGGTTTCGCAATTATGTGAGTATTAGAAAACATTTGTTTCATGTGTTAATTGGTTCATTTGTTTTATGTTTCATTATGTTTCTCAAATGGAATAGGTTGAAGAATTGTATCTTGCGGACAATGCACAAGTTTCGGAAGAACTAAGAGCCTTAGCTTGGGGACCTCATGAAGTTGGAAAGAGATATTGGGGCTTTATAATAAATGGGTTCAGATTTCACACAAAGGAGATTGAGAAAAAGAGGAAAACCCAAAATAGTGGAGTGGTTGTTACTGCAACAACGACAAGTTTTTCAAGTGCCAATGACAACAATCCTATTTTAGGAGACGTAACATATTATGGAGTTTTAAAAGATATAACTGAATTACAATATCCGGGAGGGAATGACGTGGTTTTGTTTAAATGTGATTGGGTTGCGGAAGTTAAAAAGAAAAACAAAGAAGATGAAGGGTTCACTCTCGTAACTTTCAATCGATTGGTGCATAAAGATGAACCATTTATTCTTGCTTCTCAAGCACAACAAGTATTCTATTCAGCCGATCCTATTGAAAAAGGATTGTATGTTGCTATTAAGATTACACCAAGAGATACATTTGATATGAATGCAAGGTCAAGTGGGGACGATATCGAGGCGTATTTGCAAAGTGAAACATTCAACTATCAATTCCACATTGAAAATGAAAGTTTTAGATGGGTTAGAACAGATTTGGAAGGCTTTTAAAATACCATTTGTTTGGTGTTTCTGTTTCCATTTGTTCCTGTTTTTGTTTAAAAGTTACAGACTATCATTTATTCAGTACTTCTTACTTTAGAACTTCCCCATTTTGTTTGATTGTTCTATAGGGTAGTATGGTTCTATAGCGGATGCTTGTGATGATATATCCTCTGTTTTTTTTTTTCCCAATTGTTAGATACTCTCCATTGCAGTTAGTTGCTGTGGTTTCTGCTGTTGATTTGGTGTCAACGATCAGGTATGTGGTTTCTGTGAATGTGGCATGCTTTGCCTGACATGCTGACATGCTTTTTGTGTCACTCTCTCACCCTCTATCTCCATATATATTCTCTCTTGATGATCGCTGTAAGCAGTTGACAGACAAAGAACGGACGGAAGTCAAGGAACAACTTGATCCACATGCCAGGTTTGTGTCGTAATGTTCATTTTGAATACACTTTTGCTTTCATTAGTGTACAGTTTAAAATTTAAAATTTCACTTGCATGTGCAAAATATATTTTTTTCTGGCCTAGGTATGATTGGAAGATCTTTCGCCTTTTCATTAACTTGTTTAGGAGAATCATAAGATTCATAACAAACCTGAAAATCATAATTTTTTTTAGGTCAAGCTGCATAACAATATTTTAGTTGCGGTTGCTTCAATCATGCACAGCTTATTAGTTTGTTAGTTTAAATAACCTTTATTATCTTGATGCTTGAATTATTTGTTTACCCTTGGACAATATATGTTTGTTAGTCTAAATAATTTTTAATAGCTTGATGCTTGAATTCCGACAAAAGAAAAAGAAAACTGAAAACGACAAAAGAAAAAGAAAACTGAAAGCAGAAGAGAAAATAGAAAAAGAAACATAAAAGAAAATGGATGTTCTGATGTTTTGATGAGCTGTTTTGAAGTCAATGAAAATGGATGTGTTTTTAAGTCTTTGTACTTAGTAATATGCATATGTTTATAGTCGTACAGTTGTGCAGGGTGATGGATAGATGGGGATGAGAGAGATTTAGCTTTTATACAACTTTTTGTACTTGTATATGAGAGAGTGCAGCTACACTATTGTTGGACTAATACATGTATTTCCCTGCAAGTTAAGACACACAGCCAGTTTAATTAAGGCAGTAAATAAGGGTCTTTTCGGTTTTATTATGGGTTTCTCTGGATAGAAGCTGCAGGCAATATGTCTTTTGAGGTCTGGTCATGCAGCCAGTTGCTATGCCTGTAGCTATTGGCTTATTTGATCCCTTTTATATTTTTGACCTTGCAAACCATGCTGCTCAGTGTCAAGTCTTTGATGCCCTATTGCTACATTGTTATGTTTTATCTTTTCCCCTTTGTTACCAAAGTTCAAATGTATAAATAAACATATGATATATTTCTGTGGCAGCAAGCACATACAAATTCGTTACCAAGTACTTTGTTGGTTGCAAATGCTCATGCTGTAAGAGATTCTGATATTTCGTACTCACCTTTGTTGGCTGCAAATGCTTCATTGTGACTTGCATATCTTCATTGAGTCTTTTCTCTGCAACTAACACCCCTTGACAATGACAAGGTATGGGTTTTTTTTTTTTTTTTTTTTTTATTATTATTATTATTTTTTTTTTTTTAAAAATTTTAAGTTTTATTTTTAATAATGATGAGGATAAGGCTTGGGCATCGAAAAGAAATGGCTCCAAGGATGCAAGAAAATGCGTTAAATGCAACTTCGCTTAATGCTAACTCAGGCATGTAACAATGAAATTACTTAAATGGTTGTTTTTATTTGCTCACCTATATCTTTCATTTATATCTTTAAATTGATTTTTAGCAAGCATGACGGCGAAAAAAGGGGTACGAGGACCAACGTTTATGCGCAATATTTGGGGTCAAAGTGACGACGAAAACATACATGTTGAGTTCAATAAATATGGGCAACCCATTGATAAAGGTTCTAGCACGTTTTCTCATTTCCTTGGGATGGTAGCACGTAACGGAAGGTATGCTCCACTACACCACAAGAGTTGGATAAAGGTTCCTCAAGTTAACAAGTCAGACATGATAGACTTGGTAAAGGTACAATGATATTTTAATATTATAAAAATTATTCGTTTTTAATATTGTTTAAAATTTTATCTGAGTCTTTTGCTTCATTGTTGTATATTGTTTAAAGTCGAAGTTTGATATTCCTCCCGGCCACGAGAGCTATATATTAAAGTCGATTGCAAAAAAATGGAGAACTTGGAAATCTATTTTGAAGTCGGAGAATTACGATCCAACCTTGTCTGTGGAGGAGCAATTGAATAATGTACCCAATAGAGTGCAAGAAGATCAATGGAGAGCATTATTAAAGTATTGGGACTCTCTTGAAGGGAAGGTACTATGCGTGGTAAAAACGATTTATTTTCTTGAATATTAAATGGATAGTTACTCACCATTTTTTTTCTTCAGAAAATTAGTGCAAATAACAAAGCCAATAGGAAAGAGTTAAAGATGATTCATTGTATGGGAAAAACAAGTTTTGCAAAGGTTGAAAAGATGATGGTAAGTTCTTGGCACATTTTTTAGAATTAACGGAATAACATTGTTCTTGGTAAATTCCTAGAAATTTATTCTAAAAAATATTTTTGTAGGAAAAAGACTATGGCCACTGTCCGTCTCGTGCAGAAAAATTTATGTTTTGCTACACGAGGAAGGATAAAAGGCCGATAAATGAAGTAGCAAGTCGTGCAATGGTAATCCTATATATTTTTGTTTTTAGTTGTTGTTTCGTTTGATTCTTTCAATAATTAATTATGCATGTAGGTACAAATGAAAGAGCTATTTGACCAAGCCCCAGAAGGTTATGAAGATAATTGTGGTCCAAATGATATATACTCTCAAGTTATGGGAAATGAAAAGCCAGGACGTGTACGGATTGGGTATTTCTGCTTCTGATATTTGGGGTATAATACCTAGTCGTGAAACATCTTATGGATTGGCCGTGGAGTATAAGGAAAAATTGAGTCGAATGGAAGAAAAATGTGAAAAATTAAGCAACCAATATGAAGAATTGAAAGCTTTGATTGTGAAAAATGGAAGACAAGCAAACAATTCATCAGGTGCTTCAAGTGATCAATATTCCTCTCATCAAAGAGTTATTCGGGTAAAATTAATTCTCTTAACCTCTTATCAAATAGAAATCAGTTTATGTTTTTAAGTTTTTTAAAAATCTGGGAATTTACATAAAAATTATGTATTAGGTTGGAGATTATGTATTACTCAAAAGTATAACAAATCTATCTCGATGCGTGGCAAAAGGAAGAATCTATAGTATGGATCCATCTGCACAAGTAGGAGGAGAAGAATTAGGGCCAAATTGGTGTGAAGTTCACATCCAAGTTCCGGTGAAGTGGGATGAAAATTTAATTAGATCTTACGGATTTTTTAAGACCGTTGGTGATGCGATTGGAGCACCTATTGCTTGGCCTTTATCTTTAGTAAGTTAATTTTCATTTTTAGTTAATGCATTGATCTAATATTGAATAAAAGTTATTTAGTTATACTCTTATTATTTGTGCATTTCATTTTTGTACAGGTTGCCTTGATTGAAGATTGAAATGAGTCGTATTTTTTGGTAATCAATAAAGGACAAGGTATGAATTTCACGTTTAATGAGGTAAATAGAAAACATAAATATGGAGAGCGGTAAACAGAAAACAGGAACGTGCAATGGCGGATGGACTTGTTTCTGTTTCCAGATTTTGTTTCTGTTTCCAGATTTTGTTTCTGTTCTCAGCATTTTGTTTCTGTTTCTCAGAAAATAGAAAACAGGAACGTTAAATTTTGTTTCTGTTTCTCAGAAAACAGAAACAGAAAATTTTGTTTCTGTTCTCAGAACAGATTTTGTTTCTGTTCTTAGAAAACGGAAAATTTTGTCTGAAATGTTTTTTTGTTTCTGTTTCTGTTTTTAAATAAAAATGTGGACTAGTAAACATATCTGTTATAGTAAACAAATTTTCTATTTCTATTTCGATTCTGTTCCCAGATTTTGATTCACAATTTTTAGTAATATTTGATTTTCAATTGGATAAATTTGGATTATTGGTTTTAGCCAAATTAAATATATTTATTATTTTTTAAAAAAAAAAAATTACTTTTTGGGATACTTTAAATTGTTGTATATATTATTTATTAATGGTTTTAGGAAATGCTCAAAAGATTTATTAGGACACATAATAGTGTCCTAATAAATATAAACTAATGCGACAAAAAAATAAGTGTCTTTATAAGTTATTGGGACAATATTTTATAGGACACATTCTTGAATTGTCTCAATACATAATGTGTCCCAAAAGAACATATATTAGGACACATTTAGGTGTCCTCAAAAGTAATTTTTGTTGTAGTGCCTACTTGAGACCCTTGAGGGTTTGAATTCTTCCGAAGGTTCTCCATTCCAAAAAATGACTAAGGATGAAACTTTGACAAACTCATAATAAGGTTGATCCAACTATTAGGGAAGCTAAAGAATAAGGTCCCGTTTGGTAACCGTTCCATTTCAAAAATTCTCATCCCATTCCTAAATTTTTGGGATTTTTGTTTGGGAATGGCGTTTCTTAATTTTTGTTCCCGTTTTCATTTCATTCCCATTTGAGAATTATGCCCACTTTTTTCTTAAGAAATGAGAAATAAAAAAAAATTATTTCTCATTATTCCTATCTCATTCCCAAAAATTAAAGAGGACCATTGCCACTGTTCATCTGCCGTCTACCATCGTCTGTCGCCGCCGGCAGCCATCTCCGGCAACCGTCGCCGGTCACCTACGGCATCGCCGGCCGCCCACCGTCTGGCAACTTCTGGTGTCGGACGCTGACCATCGTCAGCCACCGGCCAGCCACCGTCAACCACCCTCCAGTCACTGTCCAACCGCCGCCGCCGCCGTCCGGCCAAAACAAAAAAAAATGTTCTCAAAACAATTTTTTTTTTTTTTTTTTTTTTTTTTAAGATAAAATCGTTACTAAACACGATTTTGTTCCCAAGAAGGAAACAAAATTCTCATTTCATCCCATCCCATCCTATTTCATTCTCATCCCACTACATGGAATAGGAACAGAAATATTACCAAACGCCACCTCAATGTTTCTTTAAAAAATTCTCTTCTCGCCCTATCTTATGACTTTTCAAGATCAAGTTTCAAGATAATACCTGCATTTTTACCCTTACTTTTCCTTGGTGACCGTATTATTTACTGGGTGATTATGATGTTATTTGTGGCCATTCTACCAAGAATAAATTACTTTGATTAGAACCGACTAGCTTATCAAGAAGGGGGCCTAAGTGTGGCATTTTAGTCTCCAATTTATATATAAAATATTTTAAGTGGGTAGTATTTTTGTTTTTACTTCCAATAAACTGAAATGATATGAGATGAGAATTTTATTTTCATTTTAGAGTATTTTGGAAATAGACACATGTTTACTAATGACCATTGTTTTGAATTCGCTTCTTTTAATTTATGAAAACAAAAATAAGAAACATGTTCGGTTGCAACATTTTTTTTTCCTTTTAAATGTATGGTGGCCAATGGCATGGTGGTGGTTGGTGGGTGGCGGCAACAGGCGGTAGTGTTCAGTGGTGGTGATGGTGGTAGCAAATGAGTGGTGGTGACCGACAAAGTAGTCGTGGTCGACGAGATGGTAGAAAGTAAAAATTACTTCCAAAAGTCTTTACGTCTAAGGAGGGGGGGAGAGAGAGAGAACTAAGGAATAGAACATTCGAAAGTCAATTTTGAGAACGTAAAAATTACTTCCTCAAGTCTTTACGTCTAAGAGGTCATCGTTCCTAAAGATCATATAGTTTGAACTTCGCTGGAATATTCCTTTTTCCTTCTGCCATTTTCACAATGGCGGTCACTTCGCAAAGTCGTTCTTCCAACATTCTATTAATTCCGAGTGAAAAAAGTCCCAATTCAAACTTTCGATCAATCATTCCGTCGAGTCCAGTTCGACGTGCGCTTGTCCATGGCCTCCGATGCATTTTCCTCCTCCTCACCTTCTCCCAATTCAAGCTGGAAACACGACGTTTTCCTGAGTTTCAGAGGCGAAGACACTCATAACAGCTTCACCAGCCACCTCTACATTGCTTTGGTTAACGCCGGTGTCCGGACGTTTAAAGACGAAGGGCTACCAAAAGGAAAAGAGATCTGGTCGAAAATCGTGAAAGAGATCGGAAAATCAAGGATTTTGATCGTCGTCTTCTCGAAGAATTTCGCCTCCTCGAGCTGGTGCCTGAACGAGCTCGTCGAAATACTCAAGTGTAGGGGAAGCGTGAATTAGTTGGTTCGTCCGTTGTTCTACGATATCGATCCGTCGGTGGTGCGACACCAAACGGGGAGTTATGGAATGGCAATGGAGAGACACCAGAAGCGACTCGTGGGGATAAGGAGAAGGTAAAGCGGTGGAGAGAGGCCCTAATTGTTGCTACGAATTTATCCGGCTGGGATCTGCGAAATGTTGCGAGCGGGTAAATCTCTCTCTATACATAAAGCATGTGAGCTTTTTATCGAATAAATATTATTTTAAAAAAAATTACTGACAACGAGTATCTTTCAAATTATTTATGGGACACAAATATCCGATGTTCTGAACATCGGGATCAATTTCTTTTTTAATTGGACAGTCCCGGCGTTGTGAATATCGGGACCATTCAAATATCAAAACGGTGATGTGTCGTTTGTTGGTAAAGTTTCGGTGTTGTTAACACTGGGACCCAAAAACTACAACTTCATGACTAGCGAGAGAGAAATAATAAAATATTTTTAATTTAATTTAATTTCAATTCAATTCAATTCAATTTCAATTGAATTTAATTGAAATTAAATTCAATTGAAATATTTTTAATAGTTGAATTTCATATGAATTTTTGAAGTAAAAGTAGTTGAATTTCACTTGAATTCTTTTTGAAAATTTATTGATTTGGATTCGAATATTGTCGATTTTTTTAAATAGTTGAATTAAAAAATTCAACTATTTTTTTTTTTATTTTCTATTGAATTCAAGTAAAAAGATTGTTTTATAAAAAAACGAAAAAAAAAAAAAAAAAAAAAACTAAAAACTAAAAAAAAAAAAAAATGTCTAATTTTAATTAAAAAATAAAATAAATAATGGTCAAACTTTAGGGGTATAAAATGTCAAAAAAACTTATCAAGTTTGAACCCACTTAATTCATCTCTCTCTCTCCTCTCCCCCTCTCTCTCTCTCTCTCTCTCGCTGGTCATAAAATTATAGTTTTTTGGTCCCGTTGTTAACAACACCGGGACTTTACCAACAAACTCTACATCACCGTTTTGAAGAAACGGTGATGTGCCGTTAATATTCAAATGGTCTCGGCGTTCACAACGCCGGGACCATTCAATTAAAAAAAAAAATTGATCCCGGCGTTCGGAATACCGCGAAACTCGTGTCCCCTAAATAAGTTGAAAGATACTCGTTGTCAATAATTTTTTTAAAAAAATAATATTTATTCGGTAAAAAACTCTTATTTTCAATTTGATTCATGATTTTTTATTTTTATTTTTTTTTTCCAGTTGAATTTTCTAAGTCTCAAATATTTCTAATTTGGTCCTATGGCTTTAGCAAAAATTTTCCACATGAAGGACCAAAGTAAAAATATTTCAAACTTATGAAATTTGTTTAAAATGCCTGTGGTTTGCAAATTCAAGGTTGTTGGTGTTTAAAATTGGTAAACACCTCGAGTTGGTTTAGTCAGAGTCTACGTGTAAATTTCTTATTGAGGTGAGGTAAGGTGTTGAGTCTAGAGTTCAAGGGTTGGGGTCTTAGGTCCTTAAGCACTCCACGATCAACGATCAACTCTTTACAAAATTTGAGCTGAAGTCTAGAGCTAGTGCCTACATAAAGACCCACTTTGTGCCTAGTGAAGTTCCTTTAACGTGAGAGTAAGAGCTCGAAGAAAAATGTTTCAGTATGCTTCAATTGAACAAATGAGCGTTACCTGGGGCATTGAATGCCTAAGTATTTATAGGAGATGAGCACAATTAGTGCTGCAGAATCAGGGCTCTGAGTGTGGTTAATTAAGATAACTCAATGCTTGATCAATGAACGGGCACGTAAGGTGATTAGGTTTTTGGGCCTTGTTTTTCGACACATCCAAAAGAGCCCATAAATGACCCAAGTAATTTAGGAGTTCGAGTTTAGCCCACGGGGGTGATGGAACTTTCCTTGATAGAGTAAGAGATCTCTGGTCGGAGATCGTTGGTTGGATGCCAGCATAGACGTCTTGGTGGAGAACTTCTCAGTTCTGACTGTTGGGCGGGGATCGTTGCTCTGAGCTCGGCCAGATCATTGGAGGTTTGTTGCCAAGAAAAATGAGCAAAGGTAGCTCGGGAGCTCGAGCTCAGATGATTTAACTGACTTAGTATTAACAAGCTTGGCCAAATTAGAAGGGTATTCATATTGAGGGGCTCCTAGCACAAAGAGCTCAGAGCTCGACCAACAGTAGACTTACGAGGAGATGGGGGATATTTTAGATAAGATCATGAGGTTAAAACTTGGCTAGATCATGAGGTCGGAGCTTGGCTACGTCAAAAGGATCTTCACGTTAAGGGACTAGAAGCATAAGGAGCTCGAAGCTCAGCCAACTGTTGATTTCCAAGGAGATGGGGGCTAGTTTGGACAAGATCATGAGGTCGGAGCTTGGCCAAGTCACAAAGGCCACATGAGGATGGCACCTTGAGCTCGAAGCTTGGTCAAGTCATGAAAGGCCCTTTGAGAATGCCACTCTGAGGTTAGAGCTCGGCTAGGTCGTGAGATCGGAGCTCGGCCAGGTCATGAGGTCGAAGCTCGGCCAAGTCATAGAATGCCACATGATAATGCTCCCATGAGCTCGGAGCTCGACTAGGTCATGGGCCACCTTGAGCTCGGAGCTTGTCCAGGTCATGAAAGGCCTTGTAAGGATTCCACTCTAAGGTTGGAGCTCGGCCACGTCAAGGGTCACCTGAGCTTGGCCAAACATAAGTTTGCAACGAGAGTGGACAATCGCCAAGACAAGTCCATATGAGCTCAGCACCACGAGGTTGGGGCTCTGCAATGAGGTCAACAGGTCCACTTGACCTTCCTTTGTCCTTGGTCGGAGTTCTGCGAAACCCCCCACAGATGGACTCACGATGCCATTCACAAGTGAGGTGAATTTTGAAAAGGGTCAACCTACCACGTAGTGAAGCTCAATGGTTGGCAAATTTTTCCTACATCAAAGATGAGATAACTGATTAAATTGAATATGATTTGAAATCTCACCCACTTTATTGGTAAAATTTAAAAGTTAAGACAATAACTTTAAGAGTAAGTTTGGTTGGGAGGATGAAAAAGAGAGAAAAAAATATGAGAGGATAATATTTTTATTCATTGTGAAAGGAAAATTATATTTCCTAGTATTGTTTAGTTAAGGAAGAAAAATAAAATAAAATAACATAATTCATTCTAATATAATTTATTATTTTATCCTTATATATTATAAAAATAAATTGAAGATTCTATTCCTTAGAGCATAATTATAATTTCATCATCTTATTGAAAAACTCTTCCTTATACTCTTTCATTTTTCTCCCATTTAATACGGACAAAAAATTACTTTGAAAATTGTGCTTTTTCTTTTTTATTTTATTTTTCCTCCACACAAAACAATTTTAATTTTTTACATTTTTCATGCTATTTTTTTATCCATCTATCTTCCACCAAAACAATCAGACCCTAAGAATCAATGTGTAATTAACCTAAATTTTAACAAACTCTTTATCCTATTTGATAATTCAAGGTGTCAAATGGCAAATGTAAGTACAACTATTTTTTATTTTTTATTTTTTGAAAAAAAAAAAAATGCTTGGTGACACTCAGAGGTACATGATTTACTACGCATAGAATCTCGTTGACGATTTTCTGGATGAACTTGGGTTCGTACCTGTTGGCTTTAATCAGAAAAAGAAATATCAGAGTCCGATAAATGAAGGCAGGTTGAAGATCGTAGGCGCTAATATGATGACAAGAAATTTCAAATAATCTGACAGAAATGAATCAAGCAAATTTAGGCATTATGTGCTAAACTTGAAAAGTGATAGATTATTTGAAATTTCTTGTCATCATATTAGCGCCTACGATCTTCAACCTGCCTTCATTTATCGGACTCTGATATTTCTTTTTCTAATTAAAACCAACAGGTACGAACCCAAGTTCATCTAGAAAATCGTCAACGAGATTCTATGCGTAGTAAATCATGTACCTCTGAGTGTCACCAAGCACCTGGTTGGAATAGATACTTGTGTCAAAGAGATAAATTCCCTATTAACTGAGGAGTCGAATGTTGTCCACATGATTGGAATATACGGGATGGGTGGAATAGGCAAAACAACCATCGCCAAAGTCATCTACAAACTAAATTTCCAGAACTATGAAGGTAGCTGCTTCCTCCCAAACGTCAGAGAAGCCTGGGAGAAACACAACGGTGATCGGAGTTGATTGCAAGAACAACTTCTCTTGGAGATTCTAAGTAGTAAAAGCCTCAAGGTCCACAACTTCCACAAGGGAACAATGCTAATCAAGGAAAGGCTCCGCTGCAAAAGGGTTCTCGTCGTTCTTGATGATCTCGACCAGTTAGAGCAGTTAAACTCGTTGGCGGGTGCCCATAATTGGTTTGGTCCAGGAAGCAGAATCATCATAACAACCAGAGATGAGGGTTTGCTTAGTAAAGCTAAAGTCAATGACAGATATGAGGTCAAAGAATTCACGCACGATCAGTCTCTTCAACTCTTCAGCCATTACGCCTTCGTAGAGACTACGCCCAAAGACGACTACTTGGAGCTCACGAATGATATAGTCCGTTACACCAATGGGCTTCCGCTAGCACTAGAAGTTTTGGGTTCCTATTTCCATGGAAGAAGCATCCCGGAATGGAGGAGTGCCTTTGAGAAATTGAAACAGATCCCTCACAATCAAATCCAAAAGCAACTCAGGATAAGTTTCGATGGGCTAAACAATGACAAAGTGAAGGAAATTTTCCTTGATATTGCATGTTTTTTTGTTGGAATGGACAAGGACTACACCATGAATATACTGGATGCTTGTGGCCTCTTTCCAGAGATCGGAATCAACATACTAACAAGCAGGCGCTTGCTTACAATTACTCAGCTAAATGAGGTGAGGATGCATGATTTGGTTCAGGACATAGGAAGAGAGATTGTTCGCAAAAAATCACTCAAATATGTTGGAAAGAGGAGCAAACTTTGGTTTCATGAAGACGTACGCCATGTTCTGAAAAATAACAAGATAAAAAAAAAAAAAAAAAAAAAAATACACTATATTGATACTGAGTTTTATCAAAATTCTCTATCTTAAACATTTTTCGATAATATAGGGAACAGAAGCGGTTGAAGGTTTAGACATTCCCATGCCTATTTCCAAGGAAATGAATTTGGATGGGAAAGCATTTGCAAGGATGCCTAACCTAAGGCTACTTCAAGCCAATCGCATGCATCTCAACCGGAACTACAATCATATTTCAAAGGAACTAAGGTGGCTACGCTGGAACTATTGTCCTATGAAATCTATACCCTCGGAGTTTCATCTACATAATGTCGTTGTTCTTGACTTGAAATTCAGTAGCTTTAAGCGGGTCTGGCAAGGCCAGAAGGTATACGAATATGTCAAACTTAAGAACCCTAATTCGATTGTTCTCTTTGTTTGTTTCAACAATTCCTGAAAAATCTAAAGATACTAGATCTCAGCCACTGTGAAAGCCTAACATACACCCCCAACTTTGCTGGAGCACCAAAGTTGGAGAAATTGTTGCTTTACGGTTGTACAAGTCTATTTGAGAGACTGTAGGAACCTCAGGGGCATCCGTGACACCATTTGCAGGCTAAAGTCCCTTAAATTTATCAACCTCATGGGTTGCTCCAATCTACAGACGCTGCCTGAGAACCTGGGATACATGGAAGCTTTAATAGTGATTCAAGCAAAAGGAACCGGGATTAGAAAACTACCATTCTCTTTTGCTTTACTGAAGAACCTCACCACTTTTTCACTGCATGGCTGCAACAAGATATTGTCCTCCAGATTTTGGCTCCCATTTTTTTTCTCTTAGATGTCCCCCAAAAGAAACACAGGTACGGTTGAATTTTTGTCTGTAATATAAAGAAGTGTCTATCCTAGTCTTTAAAGTGAGCAAACTTTGTTGATATCTATATAGTTTGACACTTACACTTTACATTTAGTTTAGAGGGAAGAAAGGAAAGTGAGATGAGGGGGGAAAGACAGGAAAATTGTCTTTCCTTTCTTGTGTTTTGATGAAGAGGAAGAATCCATTTTTCATTATATAATATGACTATTATACCCTTCATACACACACAGGTACATGTAGGAGATTGAAATCTACTAGGACTCACTTACACTATAAAGACACCTTGTAAGAGGAGGATTTCCCTAGATTTTATATATAGCTCAAGATCAGGTAACACAAGCGATGTGGGATTCAACACGCCCCCTCATGCTAGGGTGGACTTTGTCAAACTACTACGAATAGATATCGAGGGGACCAACACAATGTGGGATTCAAATTGCCACCTCACGCACAGGGTGAACTTTGACAAACTACTATAAATGGATATCGGGGGTCTAACATTGATATGGGATTCAACACACTCGACGTCAGACAAAAAAAACTAGCTCTAATACCATGTAAAAACCCAATGGGTCTAACTCACTTTCATAGATAAGGATTGCATTAGGCTCTATATATAGCTCACGATTAGGTAATACAAGTGATGTGAGATACAACAAGCCCCCTCACGAGTATGGTGGACTTTGCCAAACCACTACGAATGGATATCAGGGGATCCAACATTGATGTGGGATTTAACAAGTCCCCTCATGCTGCACTTTGACAAACCACTGCAAACGGATATCGGGAGACCCAATTTGGTGTGAGATTCAACACGTACAACATCAGACAAAAGGCCTAGATCTGATACCATGTAGGAACCTAATAGTTCTAACTCACTCTTGAAAGATGTCTTGAAAGATGAGGATTGCACTAGGCGTTATATGTAGCTCAGGATCAAGTAACACAAGCAATGTGAGATTCAATAGATATTAATAAAATATAGTTTATAATAAAATATATTGAATGAGTATAAAATAGTAAAATTAAAGAAAGATTGAGAGGAGAGAGTAAATAGTTTCCTTCCAAATCTTCCCTCCTCGCCTTCCCTTCCTCTCCATCCAAACATGCAAGCTGGTTTCCTTCTTTTTCTTTTCCCATTTTTTTTGCTCGATCCATACAGACTATTAAGGTATGCTCCTTCCATACAAAAAGAAAGGCATGACACTTGAAACTCACAATTGCGTAGGGTGGGCTAGAGGGCTCTTAGATGGTGGCACTTAGGCAAGATGCACTACATGTTATTTCAATTAATTTTTTTTTAAGTTGTTGAAAATTCATAATGATAGTTATTTTAATTGTCGTCTTAGTCCAAGAGTTACAAGTCTTCAGATTAAAGGTTGCAATCTTCAAGGTTGCGACTATCATGAAAATATACCTCTATAGAAATTGTAGAAATCCAATAAGCCTAAGTCACTTTCAAAAGGCATCTCTAGAGAAGTGGATTTCTTTAGAAATTCAATGGAATTAACTCACTCTCAAAAGACACCTAGTAAAATGAGGATTGTCCTGAGCTTTCTATATAAGGTGGACTTTGCCAAACCATTGTGAACGAATATGGGGGCAACATTGACTCTAATACCATGGAAAAATCCAAAGGGGGTAACACTTTGAGAGATGAGATTGCCCTAGACTTATATATTACTCAAATGAGGTAACACATGGGATTCAACAGAAATTGTAACTTTTTCGAGGGACCAAAAACACTTTGAATTCGCGAATCACTTTTCTCTACAGAACAACTCGAAATAATAACTAAAAAATCTCCAAAATTGCTATCTATAGCTTTCAAGACTTGGTTTTATGCTAAAAAAGAGTGTGAGCAAATATCACTTTAAAGATGGCGATTACCTGCCTCCAAGCGCTATTTGACTATACTTGTTATATGTATATATTTGTAACAAGTACCAGTAGATTCTTACCACCTTCGATTGCGGGTTTGTGGTCGCTCAGATACTTGCAGCTTAAGGGGTACAATTTGCACGAAGGAGACATCCCCAACGATCTGGGGAGTTTATCGTTGCTAGAAGTCATGGACTTGTCTCAAAACAAGTTTTGTAGCCTGCCGTCAAGCATAAAGGAAATGTCAAGGCTTTCTACGCTGCTGCTAAATGGCTGCAAAAATCTATTGTCACTGACTTAGCTCCCTCCTAATCTGCTTTATTTAAATTTAGAAGACGACACTTCACTTTAGAAACTAGTGATCAAGCCCAATCCGATGAATTTTCGACGGTATCTACGCCTCACCAATTGTACTAGTTTGTCTGAGATTCAAGGTTTGAACAATGTTGCCGGTACTTTGACGGATACTTTCTTTGGGGTAGGCCTCTCTCTTTATCTCTCTCTATCTCTCTCTCAATTCATTTGGTTGATGGGAACCCTCTCCCCGTCCTCGATCTCGTCCCCATCTATTACTTCATGGTAGGACATTGATTTTTCAATGTAACAGGGTCAGTCTAAATATAGCCGCTTCAACATCTATTTTCTAAAGGGAGAGATTCCGGATTGGTTCGAGTACTAGACCACAGGATCCTTAATGTGTTTCCAGGCACCATTAGCTCTTGATTTAAAATTCATCGGAATGACTCTTTGGGTGGTTTACATGACTAAGAAATAATCTTCTGACATTGAATGCCCCGCCATCGATGCTCCAACGGCCACGATCCAGGACATCACCAACGGTGTGGAGGGACATCTTTCACCGTGAGCTTGGACACAGATCACCGGTGAAGAGAACTTGTGGGTAAGTTATGTTCCGCGGCACTATTTTAGGTTTCCGCTTGAAGGCGGTGAAGAAATTGTGGTGGAGGTTCATGTGGGGGTACCTTCTGTTTTAAAGGTGAAAAAGTGCGGAGTTCATTTGAATTACAAGCCGAATGATGATGATAATGATAACACAGTGGTGGTGGCGGCGACAGCGACGACGAGCTCCGGCTTCAAGGTTATATACCCTGATATCCGCTTGGGATGGCGACCGATTATACAAGACTATTGAGTATGAGATAAAAACAAAAACCAGAAAAATCGAAAATAAATGAATTTTTAGGGATGATCGTAATTTATTCTGTGGTTTAATCATAATTTACGCTAAGTCAATTTGAGTCGACATTAATATGTTTTATCTTGTGTTTTGTCTTTGGATAAATGTTCTCTTATTTCTAGACAAATGTTCTCATTAGAATTTGCATCACCGGCCGTCGTCACCTGTTGCTGCTGGACCTCTGGCCACCAGTGGCTAGAGGTTTGACTGCTGGTTGTTGGAAAATTTTAAGTTAAATGTATCTTCTTCTTTTTTTTAATTGTAATTTTCAGTTATATTGATAGTGTAGTTTAGTTGCATTTTTTGTGCATTGTTTGGTTACCTTTTAGCTTATTTTTTAATACATTTTAAGGGTTTATATCAATGACCTCATTTGTCTTTTGACCTTGAATCAGATATTTTCCTTGTCATTTTTCAAATAACAGTCAATCCTCTTGTCATTTTGTTCAATGACCACTTACCTCCCTTTATGACATAAATACCTTGATGTTATTTTAAAAAAATATATATTTTTATTTTTATAAAAATTCATTAACACCTCCTTATTTTTAAATTTATAATTTTTACCCTTAACTTTTTAAATAATTATATTTACCTCTCACCCTACCATAACCGCTCACCGCCACCACCACCACCCACCTCCCACCTCCATGGCCCATCACTACCGTCACCCTCACCGCAACTGCCCGCTGCCACCGCCCACTACCACCACCCACTGCCCACTATATTTTCATTTTTTATTTTTTTTACATTAACATCCCCATTTTAAAAAATATATATTTTTTACCCTTTTATTAAAAAATAATAATATATAAATAAATAAAACATATTCCTTTTCCCCCTCTCTCTCCCCACCACCAACCTCTCTCTCTCTCTCTCTCTCCGGTGGCAATGGGTGGTTGTGGTAAGGTGAGGTAAATATAATTATTTAAAAAATTAACGGTGAAAATTATAACTTTAAAAATAAGGAGATGTTAATTATTTTTTATAAAAATAAAAATATAATTTTTTTTTAAAAAAAATAATAGAAGGGAATTTATGTCATAAAGGAGGTAAGTGGTCATTGACCAAAATGACAACGGAACTGACTGATATTTGTAAATGACAAAATGGTTAACAGGTTTAAGGCCAAAAGAAAGGGAGGTCATTAGTATAAACCCTCTATTTTAAAGTTTAATTTTCAGTATATTTTTTGATATATTTTTTCCCCACTCATCTAGTTATTTTTGTACTTACGTTCACTTATTATTATTTTTACATTCATTTATGTGCTTTGTTTTAATTATATTCATACATTTGGTTAAAGGAGTAATATCACTTACACCCCCCCCAACTAGAGTGATATTTCACATACACTTCCTTAACTTTCAAAATTACCACAACGACACCCTACCAGAGCTTTTTTTAATGAACTGACCATTTTTACCTTACTAATTCTGATCAGAAAAATAATAAAATAATCTAAGATAGTAAATGACCAAATTGCCCTTATCCCTTTCCTTTACATTTTTTTTTCCTTTTTTTTTTTTCCTTCCTATCTTGGGTTAATGACAACACTAATCTAAAATTTAAGGGTCAAAGTGTATTTTACAAATCACAATCACCAGTGCATTTTCTTCATCAGTTCATCCCTCTCCAATTCTTCTTTAGCTTCAACAGCCTAACCAAATGAAAAAAAAAAATTAACAGAAAATAAAATGAAGAAACGGAGCAAATCCGTTCGACCCCCAATAACACCATCTGAAATAAATAAATAATGCAGTGAAAGTTGTGAGATTCCATCGCCGCAAAGGATCTGTCGTGACAACGGATTTGGGGCGAGGGGCGAGAAGGAACTCCGTTGGACGTGAATCTTACTGGATGTGAAGCTCGGGGAGATAGATCGGGTTTGTTGGTTTAGCGAAGGGGATGGCGGTGATGCCGAGGGTGGGGAGATATGGCACGACGATGATGAAGAAAGGAAGATTTGGTGGGGAAAACGAACCATTTGCCATCTTCCTCATGCAATTGGAGTTCCGATTCTTCGATCTCCCATGATCTATTTTTTCAATCATTTTTCAACCTAATAGAAGCTGAAGAAGACGATTGCAAAAGAATATTAGGCTATGTTTAGGTAAAGGATTTCTAGGGAGATTTCATTTGATTAGAGGATTTTAAAATTTTCTTTTTACAAATCCCTTGTTTGGGTTTTAGAAGGGATGGATTTATCTTAAAAAATAAGGAAATGAAGGATTTCGAAATCCATTTGGGAGAGCTTGCATTTGCCAAATCCACTCAAAGGAGAATTTCACAAATTTTACTCCCTCTTTTGCGACTGAGCCAGCCTCATGACAACGCCCCTCTTTCTTGCTACGACCGCTACCACTAATGACGAGCCCTTCACGACGACTGTTGTTGTCCTCTTCTTCGTCGTCTTCTTCTTCGCCGCCAAATTGAGGCCCTATTTTCTCATCTATGTCACCATCGTCCTCTTCTTCATCATCTTCTTTTTTGTCGCCGATCTGAGGCCTTCTTCTCTCATCTGCGTCGTCGTCATCCTCTTCGCTTATTCATCTTCATTTGTTCATCATCTACGATTGATTCTGATTTAGGGTTTGATTGATTCCAATCATTCTTCATCGTCTGTTTCCAATTGCGACTGTGATTCTTCGTTGTCGTTGTCCAGATTTGGGGTTTGTTTGATTTGGGTTCGATTAAGATAGGAGGGATAGAATTGAGCTCAATGAAATTCATGCAAATTAGGGTTTTTGAGATGGGAGGGATAGAATTGGGATAATTCTGTTTACAAATACTTTACATATCCAAACAAAGAATTATAAATTACACGATCAAATATTTCAGCTCAAATAGTTATCTAACAAGGAATTTGTGCAATTATGGGATGTCAAAATCTAGGAATTTGAAATCATATCATTTCATAAATTCGTTGAATTTGCCAAATCCCTTACCCAAACACAACCTTAGATCTACTCATTCTACCCTCTTTCAAAATTGATCCCACCACTGATTCTCTGCACCACCAAACCAAACAATAGATTTGGTTCAAAAACTCATATCAAATTGCAACCGAGAGAAACACTCAAAAACTCAGATCAAATCAATAAAAATCACATTTCATCCGCAATGCCAAAACCGAAGCCGTAGAAGATAATCGACGGCGAACAACGCATGAAGGTGAGGGAGCCAAACCGTCGAAATTGTTGTCCATCCTGATTTTTTTAGAAACAGATTTGGATGATGGAGACCGTTGATAACAGTGAGTCTTAAACCCAATTAAACCAAACCTAGCACTGTCATCGTTTTTCTCAAACTGTAGATCGTCTTGCTCAATTATTGAATGTTCGCTTTTCTCAATAGCCAGAGATGAATTAGAGGTCGATAAGAATCTAGGTTTTGACTAAATGAGATTAGGGTTTTTCTCGAGAAGTTTTGATTCAATTCTGATTCCACGGTCGAAATTCGTGTACGATCTGATGAAGAACGGCGATAGTGAATCAGAGGTTGGCAAAATTTTAGGGTTTTCTCGAGACGGCGGAATTGGTTTAGGGTTTCAATGGGTTTTCTCAATGAATTGCCAATGATTGCTGGATTTGAGAGTAGTAGGAGTGTAGGATAATTAATTAAAGATGGAATCGAAATCTTGTAAGTCTTGAATGAAGAAGCTTCAAAACTTCGGAGAGAGAGAGAGAAAGAGAGACAAAGAATCAATTTGGGGATGAGAGAATAGAGAGAGAGAGAGAGAGAAAGAGAAGAGAAGAGATGAGAGAAATTGAGAAATGGAGGATGAGGTGGTGGTGCTAGTGACCGGATGTAGTCGTGGTGTTTACTGTCGGTGTGGGAGGATGTGGTGTGGTGTGGTGTGGTAGTGGAACAGAGAACATGGCTGAAGAGTGAAGACCAAAAAGCAACACTTTTATTAAAATTTGTACCCTTAAAATTTTATTAAATTTTATTTTGAACATCACATTTAAAACAAGGGTAATTTAGTCCTTAGATAAATAGAATAAGGTTATTTTAGTAAAAAAAAAAATGAGTTGACTTTTCAAATGGTATTTTCGGAATAAAAAATGAACAGAGGTCTCAGTGTCCTTTAATCAAATAGTTCAAGATGTCTCCTATGTAGTTTTTAAAGTTGAGGGGATTCCCGTGATTCCGGTCAATAGTTGAGGGGGTGGTATTAACCTTATTCATGAATATTTAGTTATATTTTTAATATATTTTTACACTTATGTATGGTTAAACATTTATAATATCACATTCTTATAATTTTAATTATATTCATGTACATATTTTTTAGTTGCATTCAAACATATTTAGTAATACTTTAGTATATTTTTGAGAAAATGATCTTTTTGGTCCCTCATAAATAGGATTGATGTTTAATTAATCTTCACTATTTAGTGTTGGACACATTTGATCCCTTATTATTCAAATTGAGTTCAATTTGACCCAAATTGCAATTCTGACAGTCAAAGCTCAAGGTCAACTGTTAATTTAAGGTCCTTTTTTAAAAAAACTAAAAATTGCGTCAAAAGACTGTTTAGGGACTATTTTTATACTATTCAAAAACTTGGAGAATCATATAATATTTTTTAGTTATTCGTCATCATCCTCATCTTCCTCCCTCTTCGGCTCCCTCTCTCTCTAACAAAAACAAAGGGGTTGAAACTGTAGATCCTGTAGTCTTTTTGTCACCATTATCTATGTTGTCTTCGTTGTCTTAGCATTCCTCTAGCCTCGCGTCATTTTCGCTCTGTCTACCTTTGTTCAAGCTAGTTCTGAACTAGATTCGTTCTCAAAGGCAATGACGACTGTTGATACAATCGAAAAAGCACCAACAAGTGCAAATCTGACCTGAACAATAGTGGATCTTGGATTGAATAGAAGTGACGAGAGAACGATGTAGGGTTGGAAATTTTGGAAGCATGGTTCGATCTTCCGATGAACAATTCCATGAGATTGCAATAGGGCTTGAATTGTAATACCACCAAAATTTATATTTTTTTGAAAAGTATTATTTTATATAAGTTTAATATTTTTTGGGTTATTTCATAAATTTTTGGTATAAGTATATATTTGATAATTTTTAGGTGATAAGTGTAATTATTGGAATTATTAAATAAATGTGGGATGTTAAGAGTAATTTTTGGAAGCTTGCTAGGGAAGCCACTATCTTGTGGCCGAAATTAAAGAAAAAAAAAAAAAGAAGAAGAAGAAGAAGAAAAGAAAAAAAAAACGGCCACAATTGTTATCATTTCCCCATATATATATATATATATATATATATATATATATATATTGAAAAAAAATAAAAGGAGGAGAAAAGGAGCAAATGGTGGGGACTCAGGGAAGAACAAAAATTAAGCCTAAAAAGGGAGAACAAAGAGAATCGAGAAAAAAAAAATAGAACAGAAGAAGAAATAGTTAACGGGAGAAATATAATTTTCGACTAAAATTTTCAAATGTTCTTTTTAACGAGAAAAATATTCCGGTTGGATTTCGGTTTCAGATTTTAGGTAGAATTTCTAACTTTTTTAATATATGTATTAAATTTTTCTATTGTGAGATTGGTGTTATTTTTATTGTTGAATTTTAACTGTTAATTTTCATGAAATAATTATTAGTATGCGGAAATTATGTCAATGTGTTTTATTTGTTATAGCAACTAAATGCACATATTAAAGGAGTTGGAGTTTTATTGAGTGTTGGCTCACAACCCCACAGTTTTGATTGCAGGGTCGATGAGAGAGAAACGGATACATGAATTTTAGTTGAATTTCTATTTAAAATTGTAATAGTTGTATTTATTATTCACCGTTGTAAAATCGATTTAATAAATTGATAAATTATAAATTCGATAATCGATTTAATAAATTGATAAATTATAAATTCGATAATTATAATTATCGCCACCGCATTGTGAATTAAAAGATTTTTATAAAACGAATTATTGATTACTTGTCGCCGTCGCATTGAAAAAAAAATCAAATTTTATAGAATAAAATATTGGTCGCACGGTTTTAGCGTTAATTCTCCGAGGGGAGAAATTTAATGGCAGCTCTGGGAAATCGGGTCGTTACATGAATCATCAAACCAACAATTTGTTTGGGTGGTGAGGAATAAAGAGAAATCAAGGGAAAACAAACAAGAAAAATGGTTGCCAATGATTTCAAAGATCGAACATGAAGAATAATAGGAGGATGATAATCCGGGGGTAGGCTCCACAGGTGATGATCTTGAATCATCCGGTGATCGTTGGATTCCTGACTCACTATGACTGGAACTCTGTCCTAGAACCTGTCGTCCTTGGCTTTTGAAGATTAGGGTAGGAGTCGTGTCGGAGATGTTGATCATTCAAAAATAATACCCTTAATTAGTACCACGTTATTGATGTTGTGCGATGTTCAAGTAAGGTGTCGAATCACAAAGATCAATTTTGTAATTATCGATTTCCAATTATTTTTCTTCCTGTAACGATAACGAAGTTTGATTTGAGTTTTGGGTTTTTAATATAAGAAAAATAAAATGCGAAATTTGAAACAAATGAAATTAGATAACCAGGTTAGGAATTATGGGTTACGTATTTTGGGGTTCATGTTGTTTTCTTATTTTATTTTTTTAATTCAGATTTGTGCAAACGAGTGTTGCTAACTACAAGCAGGAACTACTTAAAAAGATTAGATTGATTATTCTTTGGCATGATTTATCTTTGGTATTTAATTCCTATGTTACTCTAATTTAAGATGAATTAAAATTTAGGTATAAACCATTCAAACCAATAATCAATCCCCAAGAATGCGATTGTGTGACCATTAAATCTAGACCATATGTAATTACTTGATTTTATTGTATTTAGATCTAATGTTCTAGGAATAATCGGATCTAAATCAAAATCTCTATAAGAACGGTTTGATAATAAATCTAATCACAATAAAATCAAGTCATGGCAATATTCATCACACATAATTGTTTACACACAATCAAAATTAAATTAAAAATACAATATAACATGAAACCAAAATACTTACCAAAATTCTAACCTAATTGAAGGAATTTTAACTGTTCATGAACATGTTCTTGATTTTCTTTCGCCCTTGAGTTCCTAAAATTTCAAAGGAGTTTTAAAAAGAAAAACTAAGAAAAGAAGAAAAAAAAAATAAAAAAAAATTAAAAAAAAAAAAAATATATATATATATATAGAGAGAGAGAGAGAGAGAGAGAGAGAGAGAGAGAAAACAGTTAAAGAAAACTCACTGCCGAAAAGAAAGGAAAAAACGATACAAACGTCCGAAGTTGACAAAATCGAAGATCATATGAAAAAGATACAAACGTCCGAAGTTGACCGTACCTGTCTACCGAATGTCTTGCGCACGTTGACAGCTAACTCTTTTTTTTGTCTATGTTTTCCGTTACACTAGGCAGGAAGGAAATGACCTTAAATTTAAGTGATGTGGTGGTGGTGGTCGTTGGTGATGTGGTGGCCTTCGATTTTTTTTTTTTTTTTTTTTTTTTTTGGGGGGGGGGGGGGGGTTGATGTTATTGGGTTGAGGAAGGTGAAAATGCCAAAATGATGCATGTACCACTAGGTCTAAGGTCACTTGCTTAGCACATGACTTATTTCCCTCCAAATTGGTTAACATCATTATCAATTGGGTCAAATTGAACCCAATTTGAATAATGAAGGACCAAATGTATCCAACATTAAATAGTGGGGATCACTTAAACACCAATCCTATTTTTGAGGGGCAAAACAATTATTTTCCTTATATTTTTCTACTTACATTCATGTCTACTCCTTCGAACTCCCACGGGGATTTCTAATCCACTAAAACCTTGGTCTTACTTTCTAAGTAAAATCAAACCATTACAATCTCACAGAGTGAAAATATATATATATATGTTCAAGGCTTACAATACATACACCAACCCTCACAATTCAAATATACGATCAAAGTGTTGCAAAGAAGTGTATACTCTTAATGGATGATAAAAAAAATTCCATAATTCTTCCTAATCATATTAGATCAACCAATCAGCTTAATCAAGTGTTATTTGATGGAAGAAAACCAGAAATATTTAAGTTAAAGGCCATTTTTTAAAATCCATTTAAATAATAATAAAAGAATATGTTTAATCTTTGTAAACAAATGCACCAATATACTCGAAAATATATTTAGAAAAAATGGAGAACATTTTGGAATGATTAGAAGTGAAATATGTTTAATCTTTGTAAACAAATGCACCAATATACTCGAAAATATATTTAGAAAAAATGGAGAACATTTTGGAATGATTAGAAGTGAAATCAAATTTAAATTATTAAGCAAAACACGAATTTTAAAACCTATCTGAACGAAGAGGTTGACTGAGTTTCATAGTTGATCGATTAGGAAGCTTGATTTTTCAACAATCCAGACCCCTGAGAAAGTCAATTGACCAAGAGGTCAAAAATCGGTCGACCGTTTTAGCACGGTTTAAGAATGTTAAAGCTCTTGGTTAAGTCAATTAAACATGAAGATCAGTTCGGTAGACCGGTATAGTCCGAGTTTAGAACTAGGGCTATTTTAGAGGAGATAGTCGACCGAAATAAGAATATTAATTGACCGGTTTAGTTTGTATTTCCCCTTTGAATAAACTGAGGGCCTAAGTCGACCAATATGGGAAGTTGGCTAACCGTTTTGTTTAGGAAATCAGTTCTAAGCCCATCTGGGAAGGTTAGTAAACCAGTTTAGGGTTTTGGTCAGTTGTTTTGGTCATAGAATAAGTAATGGCTTAAAAACAAAAAACACAAAAAAAATCCTCCATAACTCTCCTTCTAAAATAAAACAACTTTTCAAGAACCTTCTAGACTTCCAAGCACAATGACTGCCTTAGAGAAAATGATGAGGCTTATACCAACACCCTAGTAACATCTTCTTTAAACCCACTATGGCTCACCTTAATAGCCAAAGATCAACTCATTCCAACAATGTCAAAAAACAAACAAGAACTCCCCAAGAATCCAATCACACCAACTATATCCCTTATTTCTTAATAGGGAAAAAAAAAAAAAAACTCCCCCCAAATTAGACCTAATATTACTTACCAAGGACTCAATTCTTTCTTAAAAAAAGAAAGACTCTCTTTACCACAGTTAAAATATTTTTCTTAATACACTCAAAGTGCCAATGAGTTCTTTTTCCCTATCCTTTTAGGTCATGAGACTAATTTCTTTTTAAATCACAAACAATGATTACTATTGATTTTGGAGAAAATCTAATCAATTTCATCCTTGGTTGAGTCACAGCTACCATCCATATCACTTGTGAATGACCATTATGGACTCGAAAAATCTATGCCACTTTTAGCAATTGGTTCATGCTAATTGCATTGACAAAAGGACTCCGCAATGTTATCACCCTCTTCCAAGCCGTAGCAAACATCTTCATGATTTGAGAGATTCTCCCCTAAATCAACATTAAGAAAAATTACGCCCCCTATCTAATGTGAGGTTCATTGCACTCACTTGTTCCAATCCCTTAGTTAAATCCAGAGGCAATACAGTTTCAATACTGTTAAGATAATTGAAAGATGAAATGTTGGGAGAATATGGAACGATATATTGTTATTCAGGAAAAGTACAATACAAAAGATTTACAATGGGTATATTTATAGGAGATTAGAAAAACCCTAGGGTTAGGGTTTTAACCTAATGGGCCAAGCTCATATACATATATTAACATCTTTTATCAAACTCAAGGTGGTAAATGAGACATAAACTTGAGTTTGGAAACTAAAGTATGAAAACATCTGGGTGGATGAGTCTTGGTAAAAAAAAATTGTTGTCTGATCGGTTGAACTAATGGATTATAGATGAACAATATTCTAAAGAATGTGGTGACAGATGAAGTGACAATTAGTCTCAATGTATTTCGTATGCTTGTGAAAAATATCATTGTGGGCGATCTGAATAGCACTCCTATTGTCATAATGTAAAATAGTGCCAGTAAGAGAAGAGACTTTCATGTCAGCAAGAAGCCAGCAAACCCAAAGTAGTTCTTGTGTTGTATCAATGATAGCACGGTATTCAGCTTCAGTGTTGGAGCGAGCAACCACAGTTTATTTCTTACTGCGCCAGGAAATAAGAGAGTTGCTCAAGAAGAAACAATAGCCAGTGGTTGAACATCTGTCGGTGAGAGCGGACTGGGCTGAGAATAAACCTGTAAAATGGGAGCGGACTAGGCTGAGAAATGAAGTCTGTGACATAAGATAACCTTAACATACCGAAGGATATGAAAAACGACCGAGTAATGAGATGTCCGACAAGCAAATAAGAACTGCTAACTTGATGGATGACATAGGCAATGTCAGGATGAGTGATAGTAAAGTATACCAGACTTTCAATTAGTTGGTGATATAAAGTGACATCTGGAAGAGGTGAACTATCTAGTGGAGTAAGTCTGATATTCAGCTCCAGAGGAGTAGTGGCAGTACTGAAGTCAGTAATGCTAGCCTGGACAGGAGGTCAGAGACATATTTGGCCTGAGATAAAAAAAAATATCCATTTGAACCGGATGAGACTTCAAGGCTAAGAAAATAGGTAAGTACGCCAAGATCTTTCATCTCGAATTGTCCTCTGAGAAATTTTTTGAGTTTAGAAATACCACGTAAATCATCCCTATTAATAATCATGTCATTCACGTATAATAAAAATGGATAATTCCATTGTCAGTGTGGAGAATAAACAAGGCCCAATCATGAGCACTAGATGTGAACGCAAACTGATGAATGGCAGTGAATTTTGCGAACCAGGCATGTGAAGCTTGTTTCAAATCATATAAGGAACAACGAAGGCAACAAAATTTATGTCGAGGAGCAGTTAGGTTAAGAGGGGTATGCATGTAAACTTTCTCAAGAAGATCGCTATTGAGAAATGCATTTTTCATATCCATCTGAAAGAGAGACCATTTTCAAATAGCAGCACTGGTAAGAAGAGTACAGACAAATGTGAACCTCACCACTGAATCAAATGTCTCTTCATGGTTAATGTCATATTTCTGAGCAAATTCCTTGGCAACAAGTCAAGCTTTATAGTGTTCAATGGAACCATCAGAAAATGTTTTGATCTTAAACACCTACTTACATCCAATAAGAGTTTTCCCAGGGAAAAGGTCAACAAGATCCCAGGTGTGGGTTTTGGCTAGGGCTTGAAATTCTTCGTCCATTATTTTCTACCAAAGAGGATTAGTACTAGCCTCTTTATAGGATTGAGACTCATGCAGATTAAGTATTGTAGAAAAACAATGATAATCAGTGAGATAAGGGGGAGCATGAGTTACCCTGTTAAAGCGGCGACGGTGATCTGGTGGGTTGGTCTTAGAAGCAGTTGATACAGAATCATCAGTCATAGGAGAAGTCACATGCATGGTCGATAAAGTTGGAGGGGTAATATCAGTTGGTGGTTATAGGGTGGGTTCAACTTGTGGTTCTGGAGAAAGTTCAACTAATGATGCTGGAGTGGACTCAGCAGAAAGTGCAAGACTAGGCTCAACTAGTGGTACTGGAGTGGGCTCAATAATACCTAGAGATGGTCATGGACCTGGGGGCCCGCCCAGCCCGAACGGCCCGGCCCTATTTTTTTAGGGCTTGGGCTTAGGGTTTGAGCCCACGGGCCGGGCCTGGGCCTAGGTATTAGGGCCTGATCAAAATTAGGGTCGGGCTTGGGTAAGACCCAAAAATTTTAGGGCCGGGCCGACCCGAAGGATATTTAAAATATATATATATACACATTACAATACAACCCTAATATTTGGAATATTAGTTTCCTTTAGAAATTCTAATTTTAATATTTCTTGTTGGTTTGGTTTGTTTGGAATATTGGTTTACCTTTAGAAATTGTAATTTTAATATTTCTTATTGGTTTGGTGTTGAATTTTTTGTATTTATTTTTTAAATTTAAAAAAAAAAAATAGGGCCGGGGGCCCGTGGGCCGGGCTTTGGGCTTAAATTTTTCTTAGAGGCCCGAGCTTGGGTATAGAATTAAGGCCCGATCACTGGGGTGGGCCGGGCTAGGGCCTAACAATTTTTTGTAATACACTAGTCTAAGCCCGGCCCGGCCCATGACCATCCCTAATAATACCTGAAAATGCATCATCAAGAAATAACTCAATAGATGAATCAGAAAAGAATTTGGAGTTAGTAAGTGTAAGACCTCGACTTTTCATATACGAATAATTTAAGTAGCGTTTTAAAATATTTTTGAAAATATCGGGGTAGATTACGATATTAATTATGTGAATTAAGATTTTAGGGGTTAATTCGTAATTGTTAAAAATCTTAAAATTAGAATTGGGTCTAATTATTATTTTAACAAAATAAAAAAGGGAGATTTATGTAATTATAACTATATATATATATATATATATATATATATATATAACTATATATATATACTCCTACACATGCAAACCAGAGAGAAAGATCGAGAAACTGTGAGAGAAATCGGGAAAAAGATAGAGGAAGAGGAAGAAGAAAGAGAAAGGGAGGACCGCGGGAGAGATTTTTATCGCCGATCGTGTGGGGTTCGCCGGCGGTGGTTTATAAGTCGTCATGGGTTGACTAACAGGAAACCAAAGTAGAAAAACAAAGAGAGAGAGAGAAGGATTTGGTGCTGGTCTGGTTAGTCGGTGGTGCGGCTATGTATGTGTGCGTGCTGTTCCATTTTTCGACCGTGTGTGGTATGTACGTGTTCTACTCTCGTCCATCGACAAGTGTGTCGTATGTGTATTGTTGTGTATGTATGTGGGGGAGCAGTATGTGTGTGTGTGTGTGTCGTTGGAAAACAGAGAAGAGAGAGAAGTGAAGGTGGGTTCATTGGTGAGTGTCCGGTGGTCGACGATTGTCTGGGTTTGTGTGTGTTGTATATGCTGTGGAAGTGTGGATAAGAGGTTTGGGTGTGTTGTTTTGTGTGGGTGTGATGTCGATGGTGAGAAGAGAGGGAGAGAGGTGACTGAGATCTCAAACAGAGTAGAAAGGAGGAGGAGCATCCGCTTAGGCGGTGGAAAGTTCGCCTAGGCGGCGGAAGATCAGTGTCAGAATGAGAGAAAGTTCACCTAAGCGGAAGTTTTTTGCCTAGGCGGCAGGTCGTCAGTGTGTAACTCAGAACTGTAAAGGAGCTCGGTCGCCTAAGCGGTGGATTTTCGCTCAGGCGGTGAAACTGCAGTGTGCAGTTGAGAGTAAGGGAGAAGCAGTCACTCGTTCACCTAGGCGGTGGGATGTCGCTTAGGCGGTGGGAAGCAGAATCAGAAATACATGGAATTTTAGGGAAATCCACGATCGATTCGGAACGGGTAACCTTTCTAATTTATTTTGTGAATTCTAAATTTAGTTTTCTAACCTTAGAGTAATAATATGAAAATAATAAATCCTGAGATTGTTTATAAGAACAGAGTTTATAAATAGTAAACCGTAACTAAACGATACTAGTTGAATAGTTATTTTTCGTAATAAAAGAAGGGAAATAGGAAATTAAGGAAATTAGGATTTCATGGCGTGATTAGTTTGTTTTATACAAAAATATTAATTTAGGCCCTGTCACCGTTAGGTTCACAGGCACCGGAGTTCGGATAGGGGATAGTCAGTTAAAGTTTACGAAAGCGGATATCAGGTGAGTGTACTGTCCTTCATGCCAAACTATTTTCATATAAATATGATGAGATATGTGTTTATTTAACTGTGTGAATTTTATAAATTATATGGATCAAACCAGTTATGGGTAAGTTGGTAAAATGGATTTCCATTGAAATATGTGGGTTTAAAAAGAAAGACTTTATAAATAATCTATTGGATTTGGTGGTTTTAATAAAAAGGTGGAAAAAACATGATTTTTAAATTAAAAGTGGATTTTATTAAAAAGAGGTAGACAAGGGTGATTTTGACGGTATTGATGAAATGGTGATTTTGTCGATATTATTGAGGTGATGATTTATATTATGGTCTGTCCGGAGGGTGGTCCGGCAGACGGATAATTATTTGTGATTGTGTGATGATAATATTGAATTGACTATGCCATATTTTATGATGTCCTATCCGGAGGGTGGTCCAGCAGGTGGTGATTTATGATGGATACTTATTATGTGGTGATTTATATTATTGGCCTCCGGAGACGTCCGGTTGGCGGTGATCTGCGCAGTTAGGTCCGCTAGGAAGGCATATCCTACGGATGGTTATGGTACCGTTGCAACTCCCGATCATGAGGTTAAAATGATCACTATGGCTTAACCGGTGGGTATGGGATTGAGATGTGGGGTTGAGTTGTGGTGTTTTATATATATATTGGGTGATTTATTTCTGATCATGGTGATTGGTCTTATTTAATACAGAAGATTTTACCAACTTTGTGTGATGTTTATATATTTACGCTTGATCCATTTAAATGTTGTATTATTTAAAATGTATTGTTGTTATGTTAAAAAAAATAGTTTTTACTAAGAAGGCAGTACACTCACAGGTGAATTTTTTAGGAGACGGTCCCCTACTGGCATTAAGTGGAGTCATCTGGGAATATTTTGAGTTGAGTTGTCAGAGAGGAACAATAAGAAAGTGAAAGATTATGTTTATGTTGTAAATTATTGAAATTGTATAGAACATTTATGGAATTTTGTAATGTATAAGAAGTTATAAATGAAATAGGTGATGTCATATTGTCGTCACGCCGGTCCTAGGATGACAGGTGTCCGGGACGGGTCGTGACAGTAAGGGTTGATATATCAAAAGACCGTAAGGAAGAAACCATGTGATGTTCCCAAAAAAATGATATGATGAGAGACACGAAGAGTTTTGGAGATAGGATCCCAACATCGATATCCTTTATGTTCAATGTTGTATCCTAGAAAATAACATAGATGGGCCATTGGTTCCAACTTGTTATGTTCATGTGGTTTAATAAGAACAAAACAAGCGCAACCAAAAATTTTGAATTCAGAGTGATCGAGGGGTTTACCAAAAAGACACTCAAATGGAGACTGATGTTGAATTGTTGCGGAGGGAACACAGTTTATGGCATATACTGTGGTTAGGGAAATCTCACCCTAAAAGCACTCAGGATAGAAGGAAAAAATGAGGAGAGCATGAATTGTGTCAAGAATGTGTCTATATTTGCGTTCGGCTCATCAGTTTTGTTGGGATATGCCAAGACACAAGCGGTAGGAGAGCATGTTGTATTCCATTGTATTATTTAAGTGAAAAACTTTGATATTTCTAGAAAATTAGGTTCGAACCGTAGAAGAAAACTCTGAATATATTTGGAATAATTTGAATCAATTTTTTGTAAGAAATAACTATGTATATCGAGAGTACAAAGATAATAAAATAACGAGAATCACTCATTGTGGCATGAAGAAAAGGCTCCCAAGTATCATAATGGACTAGATCAAAGGATGTAAGAAAAATAGACTAACTATCATTGAAAGGTATGGTTGGTTGTTTTGCAAGTTAATAATGAATACAGTTAAAGGACTCATGCTGAATTGAACCTAACTAACCGCTAGAGATAAGCGATTTGAGTCAGCTAGATTAAGCGTGACCTAACTGAGAATGCCAAATATAGGATGGTGATAGCGACAATGATGGCGGTGGAGATAAGAATGATGATGATGAGGATGGCAGTGGTAGTGGTGGTGAGGTTGCACAGGTTGATGAAGGAACATGAGATGGTGGTGGTAGGGTTTGAGGTGGAATGTGTAAACTACTGAGTTCAAATAGATGTCCAACGTTATGACCAGTCTCAAGGGTTTCTCTTATTCAATGATCCTACACACGACAACCACTATTATAAAATATGACTTCAAATCCCAATTTACAGAGTTGCCCAATAGATAAGAGATTTAAGGTGAGTCTCGGAATCAAATACAGGTTAGGAATAGAAAGATGTGAAGTAGAAATATAACCGGTATGAGTAACACACATTTGAGAACCATTAGCGGTATAAGTACTAGGGGTATTCATAGAGGATAGTTTGAATGAGAAGATGTTGGGATTAGAAATCATAAGATTATAATAGGTCATAAGATTACAACAGACAGAATGAAATAACCAAGAAGAATTATCTGTAAAAAGTGAAAGTACAGAGGAAAATTTTGTATCATTCTTGGAGAAAATTTGGTGGAAAAAACAAAGCTATATCTATAATAGAAATGGTAACAGTAGTAGAGGTAGGATCCAAACCTCTTTAGCATTGAGAATGATCTAAGAAGTGTAACCCCCAAACATTGTTGTTAAACCGGATCAACAATATACAATAAAGTATACCATATAGTATAAATCTAGAGAAATCGAGGTCACAGATGGATTCAGAGCCCTGAAATTATTCATGAACCAATCTGTAGCTATGAAGAACCGATTGATGAAGCCTTGAATCAATCAAATCTCCGTAATGAACCAAATCAACAATATAAGGGAACTATATTGTATTATCTGAATTTGATGAAAAGAACGCCACAGATGGATATGGAATGATAAAATTAGCCAAGAACCAGTATTAGATCTTCAAGAATCGGTCAAAAAATGGGTGAACAGACAAAAAACTTATTGAACCAATGACGTGGCAAGGGTCAACAAGGTGGCAAGAGTCAATGCTAACATGGTAGAGTTAACGATGACGTGGAAAACTCAATGTTGACGTGACATTGATGTGATAGTAGACCAATGCTGATATGTCGATAACATGGCAATAAGTCAACGCTGACCTGGCAATGACATGGCAGAAGTCAACACTGACGTGGAAGTGATGTGACGCTGACGTGGTACTTGCGTGTTCACTGATGTTGGTGGTGAACTAGGGATGAGTTGCACTGACGTGGGCACTAGAGGGACGTTGACTTGGCAATTACATGACAAGGAAGCTTGTCAACGCATGGATCTAGGCAACGACAGTTCAAGAACGCGTGAGTAATCGGATTGGGCTTTTGTTTCTTGCGTTGGATTAGTCTTGTTGAGACGGTTTTGATGGTATGGTCGGTGATGGTTGTGAAGCCCTGGTTGTTCAGGTAGAGCTAAAAAAACGACGACGTTTAATGGTGATGTTGTTGCTAGCGTTTGATGGCGTGTATGAGCACGTTAAAGCTCCGTTGGTGGTGATGTTGATGGCATTATGATTGTCTCTTTGAGACGACAGTATTGATGTAATGATAAATGTTTTTGGAGCAGTGGTGAGATCGTAACAGTCAACAAATGTAACGGGAAAAATGACACGGCAGAAGGCTTGTTAGGGCTAAGGTTAGGGTTTCAAATATTTTAATAGGAATAGGGCCATGAAACATTGACTCTTGATATCATGTTAAAATAATTGAAACATAGAATGTTGGAAGAATATATAGTGATATATTAATATTCGGAAAACGTACAATACAAAAGATTTACAATTGGTATATTTATAGGAGACTAGGAAAATCCTAGAGTTAGTGTTTTAACCTAATGGGCCAAGCCCATATATACATATTAACAAATAAAATTTAACTCCACATAGAGAGAATTTAGAAATAGTACTCATCGAAGAGAAAATTAGAGAAAATTGCTTACGATGATTTGGGTAAGTGTATAGAAGACCCATAGAAGCACCAGTGATAAAATAGGATTTAGTTCAAGTGCAAGGCGCTACTAGAGGAAAAGGTAAACCTAAGAAGACATTGAACGAGACTATTAGACTTGAATTAATAACATTAAATCTAACTGAATGGATGATCCTTGATAGATCATTATGGCGTAAACGTATTCATATAGTCGATCCTACATAAGTGGAACAAAGACTTAATTGTTGTTGTATGGCCATTCATATTTAATAGTTGAAAGCAAGGCTAATCTCTCCATTATTTTTTATTTTAAATTATCAATTTGACAATTATGGCTTTCAAATTGATTATAATACATTTAAAAGAATTAAAATTCATTTACAGTACACTATTATATATAGTTGATACATATCCTAAAATCAAAAACATTTACATGAAATTTGTTCAAAATCTCACTTGCAAAGCCTTACACACATGAAGACCCAACAAACCTTGCTAAAAAGAAATAAATAGTAAGTGTTCATAGCTGCTGCTTTTCTTCTTTCATTTCTTTTTCGAATGACAACTCCTCAATGGTAATTTCACACTCATATATAGGGTACCCTCCATCTATCTCAAATTCAGGGTACCCTTTGGCTTCTACTTAATTTAATAATAAGGAATTAGAAGAAGGAACGTTTGGCAGGGGGTCTCCCAACAGCTTTCATTAAGTTGGCAACTTCAAGGATCCTTGCCACTTTTGTCCCTCTTTTGGCTTCTGCTGATGCCCTCTTCTCCTCTGCCTTTCTTTGTGCTTTTGCCACCTCATTGTGCATCTTTTCTAGAGCTCTTGCTCTTTTCTCTTCAAGCTTCCTCTACACAATACGTATGTTGGAAATTCAGAGCGGCTAGTACGGTGATTCATTTTCAGGCATCATATATATAATATAGTAATTTTTGTATAAGTTCACGCCAAGAGAGAGAGCACAAGTAATAGCATAATTTCAAAAATATTTGAATTATGGGAAAATTATATTTTTGGTAGTTCAAATTTGGGTTGGGTGTTTAAGTGGTTGTCGAGATTTTGTAGTCAACATATTTAGTGTCTTACAATTTGGTTTCAATCTGGTCTCATTGAAGAATCTGTTAAAAAATTGGATGGATTTATCATTTGTGCAATAGTCTTTTCGTCTTTTAAGGACCAAAACTTGTTCCCCGTATTTTTCTTGTGTCATTTTTTGTGCCATTCTTCCATTTGACAGGCTATAAGGTCATATTTGTTTATTGAATCTGCAATTCTCTGCGGGAGAGTAAATACAAATAATGAACAGCAGTCATATTTTCAAGTGTGTAGCTATTGGGTTCAAAAAATTTGCATGTTCCCCCAACTCACAAATCATGGTAAGAAATAAGAGTTGTCCATTTAATAAACTAGTTTTAGACCAGAACAATGCGCGAGTTTAAAAAAAATAGTAAATTTTTAACATTTATACATAAAACACTTAAGTACTGTTTGATTATTTTGATAGTAATAGCATAAATTTCAAGATAAATATAAAATTGTGAATGAATACATGAATTGTTGTAGTATTGTTTTTTAATTCTTGCTCTCTACTTCGATAGAAAAATTGGGTTCTTATAAAAGATTAAAAAATAAAAAATAAAAAATCAAACTATTTATATTTTTCATTGAATGCATAGACCCATTAATCTAAGAGATTATTATTTTCAAGTATGTTAACTGAATATATGTACAATAATATTATTAATGATAGCTCAAATAAATTCCTCTAAGTCTTCCGAAGAGTTAATTTTTGCTATTTAATTATAAATTAATGAACAATTTAAAATTACATTTAATTGTATCAAATCGTTCACCAAACGAGTAGAAATCTTCATATATCACCACCTAATCTTCTAATTAATTGATTAATTAATTAATCAATCCATGTGATGACTAACATGACCTAAGGAGAAACAAACAAGTGAACCACCAAAATATTGTTACCCAAATTAAAATATGGGATTTAATTAATTTTAGAACCCATTTTTGTATTTGAATTTTATATAGTATTAATTTTATTGACTTTAATAATTATTTTTTAGGTTTTAATTTGACTTTTAAATTACTATTTATTTTTTTAGTTTTACAGTAAGGTGTATTTGAATCAACTTATGCACATCTCGACGAATCACCTCCTTGGACGATTTTAAAGGAACAATCCCCTAAATTGACCTAATGTATTCAGAATTAAATTCAAGATTTAATATATGTATTGTTCTACACGAGAGTTGAACACTGATTGACAAGAAAATTAAACACCTCTCATTGTCAACTGGACTAACACCTTTTAGTATAAATTCAAAGTAATAATGTTGTATATAATAAATTACTTTTTTTTTTTTTGAGATGCAGGTGTAATTGAAATTTGATTTTTTATTTATTTATTATTATTATTATTATTTTTATTTTGCTATAAGTACGTTTTTAGAATTGGAACTATGAAAGTAATTTTTTTCACCCATTGAACAAATTGTAACTGCTTCGAACAATAAAAATCTCAAATTCAAATCAAGGCTTTTATATATTTATAATTATTATTTTTTGGTTATAGTATTTTTCTATTATTACAATTCCAAAATATTGCTACTATTATTGCATTTAGCTAATGTTACTACTATTGCATTCAGATTGTTGTTACAATTATAGAACATTGTTATTATTAATGTCGTTACTACATGTTTTTATAGATGCAACATTGTTACATTCGGACCTTAATTGTTACAATTATACATGTTGGAGTAAAGTCAAGTCTATAATCTGCATTTGTTGGCTAAAAATATTTATGTTTCAATGTATATATGTGTCGTCGCTGCTGCGTGTAGGTGTTTTAAAATCACAATGATAACTATTAGGCTTAAATTAAGGTAACTATTAGGTAAAATATTAATTACGGAATCAAATTATCAACATTTAAATCCCAAAAAGAATGCAAATAGGTAAAAATGATAAGTACTATGTTAGTTGAAGGGAGGATGAATTCCCATAAGTTTGGCTTTGATACTATTTTAGGAGATTCCAACTAAACCAAATGGTGCCAGGTGAAATAGCTCATTTGATTTATACAGTGGTTTCAACATTTGTACACTCTCAAATGATCGATGTATGACAGGAATCTAACAAACACGAATCAAAATAGACTCTAGTTGATGGTGTTGAATTTGTATTTGATATAATAATTAAAATTAATTTAAATATTAATTAATTACTCTAAAAATATGGGAAAAAAATTAAAACAAAAGTTATTATTTTTTTATTTACAACAAAGTGTGTCGGGGCCCACGCACCTCGACTAATTACCTCAGTGGGTGATTTTAAGGGCACACTCCCCACCTCAACCTGGTGTATTTAGGATTAAATTCATTATTTAATTTTAAGAGTACTCTATATAAGAGTCGAATCCTGACAAGAAAAATCTCTCTCCTTGCCAACCGAACTAACACCTACTAGTAGTTAAAAGATTATATAATAATTTTTGTATAAGTTACATGCCAATAGAGTCCTTGCCAACCGAACTAACACCTACTAGTAGTTAAAAGATTATATAATAATTTTTGTATAAGTTACATGCCAATAGAGAGAGCACAAGTAATAGCATAATTTGAAAAATATTTGAATTATGGGAAAATTATATTTTTGGTAGTTAAAATTTGGGTTGGGTATTTAAGTGGCACTGAGATTTTGCAGTTAATACATTTAGTGTCTTAACTTACAATTTAGCTTCAATCTGGTCTAATTGAAAAATCTCTTAGAAAATTGGATGGATTATCATTTGTGCAATGGTCGTTTCGTCTTTTAAGGGCCAAAACTTGTTCCCCATTTTTTTCTTTGTCATTTTCCATGCCATTCTTCCATTTGACCGGCTATAAGGTCATGTTTGTTCATTGAATCTGCAACTCTCTGTGGAAAAATAAATGCAAATTGTTAATGTAATAAGGGGGTTTGGCCCACGTGGCCCATTAGGGCAAATCCTAACCCCTATCTTCATAATACAATTCATAATTTCTCTTCCACTTACCAATTATCTTAACATGGTATCAAGAGCAAATCGTTCTTGAACCTCTTCTCCTTAAACAATTTTTGCAACTCTAAAAGCTTTCGCCACCGCCGTCACCCTTATTCTCCCGAGACTTTAGTCGCTACTGTAGGCTCCATTCGTTCTCCGATATCAACAACCGTTACACTACCATATTCGTATTGAAGAGGCGAACACACCGCCACCAAAATCACCGCCACCGGAGATCACACGCGCTCTCACACATCGCCAACAGCCTGCAGTACAACCACCCTGCACCGTCTCAAATTTTGGGATATACAGCCTCAAACAGGGATCCAAATCAATTTTACAATATACCATCAGAACCGTCTCAACGAGACGATTCTAAAAACGTCGAGATCATCTCATTCCGACCCTTCATGCACCCACACGCACCGAGAAAGCGATCGGATCCCTGTTCGCGTTAGATCCACGCACTCTCTTCAGACAAAGTTGTGCCACGTCAGCCCTAAGTCCAGTCAGCAACCTAGTCAGCAGATAAGTCAGAGCCACATCAGCGTTGACCATCACCACATCAGCGTTGACCACCTGCCACGTCGTCGTCACGTGTATGCTACCTCAGCAGCTAAGTCAGCGCAACGTCAGTTTTGACTGTGCCACATCACCATTGATCGTCTGCCACATCATCGTTGACTAACACGTCAACGCCCTGCCATCCGTCACTTGCCATGTTACCGGTTCAATACAACAATTTGCTTTGGACTGGTTCAGGGATTTTTATACCGGTTTTCTTAATATTTGGACCGGTTCCTAGGGTTTTTCGACATTCTGATTCTGTTTTCGGCCTTCGTTTTGTGATTTGAGACTCACAGAATATATTTTTCTATATATTCATGTCGTTTCTATGCTGGTTCACCCGTTTCTTGTCCGGTTCTTAGAAATTTAATACCGTTTCATGGACATTTTTGCCATGCTGAACCCATCCGTGACACCTTCTCCAGGTTCAACAGCAATATCTATAGGTTCTTCGCTCATTTTCAAAAAGGGTTCGAACCATACCTCCTCTACTGTCACCATGTCTATTGCAGATTTGGCCTTATTCATCTTTCATATATTCTCCAAAATTGATACTGTTACAAATCTTTCCCCTGCTCTCTCACTTACTGCAGGTAATTCTTCTTGGTTCTTTGATTCTGTCTGTTGTAATCACATAACATCGATCCCAATATTTTTTCAACCAAACTATCCACTATGAATATCCCTAGTATTCATACTGCTGATGGTTCTAAAATGCATGTTACACATAGCGGTCAGGTTTCTACTTCACATATTTCTATTCCTAACACGTACTTGGTTCCAAACCTTACCTTAAATCTCTTATCTGTTGGGTAACTTTGTGAATTGGGATTTGAAGTCATATTTTTTAACAGTGATTGTCGTGTGCAGGATTCTCGGACAGGAGAAACTCTTGGAACTTATCGTAAGGTTGGACGTCTATTTGAACTTACTAGTTTACACCTTCCATCTCCAACGCCACCATCACCCCAACCAAATATCTTTTCATCAACTTGTGCAACCTCACCACCACCACCAATATCATCTTTTTCATCCTTATCTCTACAATCTCTAGTGTCTCTCTCACCATCCCAACTTTGGCATGCTCGCTTAGGTCACACTTCATCTAACCGCCTCTAATCGCTTATCTCTAGCGGTCAGCTAGATTCAGTTCAGCATGAGTTCTTCAAATGTATTCATTGCCAACTTGCAAAACAACCAGCCCTACCTTTCAAAAAGAGTTAGTCTATTTCCCTTGCACCATTTGATCTAATTCATTCTGATATTTAGGAGCCCTCTCATCATGCCTTAATGGGTGGCCTTCGTTACTTTGTTATCTTTGTGGACGACTACTTTCGATATACATGGTTGTTTCTTATGAGATATCGATCTGAACTATTCCAAATATATTATGAGTTTTCTTCTATGGTTCAAATCTAATTTTCTAGAAATATCAAAGTTTTTCGCTCAGATAATGCAATGGAATACAAGAACCGTGCTTTTCTTAACCTACTTCGACAAAATGGCACGCTCTCCCATCGCTCGTGTCCTAGTACATCCCAACAAAATGGACGAGTTGAACGCAAACATAAACATATTCTTGACACAGTTCGCTTTCTCCTCATTTCTTCATCATGTCCTGAGCGTTTTTGGGGTGAGGCTGCCTTCACCGCCGTCTATACCATAAACCATGTCCCTTCCGCTACAATCCAAAATCAGTCTCAATTTGAACGCCTTTTCGGTAAAACTCCCGATTCTTCTGAACTCAGAGTTTTTGGCTGTCCCTGCTTTGTTCTTCTGAAACCACATGAACACAACACACTGGAACCAAGGGCTCATATGTGTTGTTTTCTTGGATATGGCATCGAACATAAAGGGTATCGGTGCTGGGATCCTATTTCTAAAACCCTTCGTATCTCGCGACATGTCGTCTTTCGGGAACATCAAATGTTTTCTTCCTTACAGTCATTTGACATGTCAACCCTCACCAACACCAGATTCTTTACTGATCCATCCATTAAGTTATTTCCAAATGATACAGTTCTAGTTACTGTTGAGTCCACTCCAGCACCACCAGTTGAGCCTAGCCCTACACCTTATGTTGGGTCCATCCCAGAACCACCAGTTGAACCCACTCCAGAACCACTAGCTGATCTCACCCTTCCAACTCCAGTGACCATGCCTGAGACTTCTCTTGTGGTTGATGATCCTGTACTGCCTTCCGTTGACACCCACGCCCCAGGTCACCTTCGCCTCTCTACCAGGGTAACTCATCCTCCACATCACCTTTCTGATTTTCATTGTTTTTTCAGTATACTTCATCTGCATGAGCCTCAATCCTATAAGGAGGCTAGTACTAATCCTCTTTGGCAGAAAGCAATGGATGAAGAACTTCATGCCCTCTCAAAAACTCATACCTAGGATATTGTAGATCTGCCCCCTGGAAAAACTCTTATTGGGTGCAAATGGGTGTTTAAGATCAAAACACTCTCTGATGGCTCTGTTATACGATATAAAGCCTGACTTGTTGCCAAGGGATTTGCTTAGGAATATGGTATTGACTATGAAGAGACATTTGTTCCCGTGGCGAGACTCACATCTGTCCGTACACTTCTTGCCGTCGCCGCCATTCGAAAATTGACTCTTTCAAATGGATGTCAAAAATGCATTTCTCAATGGCGATCTTCTTGAAGAAGTATATATGCATACCCCTCCTGGCCTGGCTGCCCCTCAAAATAAAGTTTGTCGCCTCCACCGTGCTCTATATGGTTTGAAACAATCTCCACGTGTCTGGTTTGCAAAATTCAGCACCACAATTCATCAGTTTGGGTTCACACCTAGTACTCATGATTCGGGTCTGTTTATTCTCCATACTGCCAACGGTATTATACTTCTTTTGCTGTATATGGATGATATGGTTATTACTGGAGATGATCCACGAGGCATTTTTGAACTCAAAAAGTTCCTCAGTGGCCAATTCGAGATGAAAGATCTTGGCGTGCTCACCTGTTTTCTTGGCCTTGAACTCTCATCGGGTTCTGATGGATATTTCCTCTCTCAGGCCAAATATGCATCGGATCTTATTTCCAAGGCTGGGATCACTGACTCAACCACTGTCACTACTCCTCTCGAGCCTAATGTCAGACTTACCCCACTTGATAGTTCACCTCTTCAGGATGCCACTCTATATCGCCAACTGGTTGGAAGTCTTGTATACCTCACTGTCACTCGCCCTGACATTGCTTATATCGTTCATCAGGTCAGCCAATTCTTGTCCGCTCCTCGGACCACTCATTACTCGGTTGTTCTTTGCATTCTTAAGTATGTCAAGGGTACATTATTTCATGGGCTTCATTTCTCAACTTAGTCTGCTCCCGTTTTACAAGCTTATTCTGATGCCGATCAGGCCGGTGACCCCACCGACAACCGTTCCACCACTGGTTACTGTTTCTTTTTGGGTAATTATCTCATTTCCTGGCGTAGCAAGAAATAAACTGTGGTTGCTCGCTCCAGTACTGAAGCTGAATATTGTGTCATGGTTGATGCAACTCAATAACTTCTTTAGCTTCGATGGCTCCTCGCTGACATGAGCATCTCTTCTCCTGCTGCCACTACCCTATACTGTGACAACATGAGTGCTATTTAAATCGCTCACAATGATGTATTCCACGAGCATACAAAACACATCGAAACTGATTGTCACTTCATCCGTTATCACATTCTCCAGAATACGGTTCGTCTACAATCCATCAGTTCAGCCGATCAAACTGTAGATATTTTTACTAAGACTCATCCACCTGGACGCTTTCACTCTTTGGTTTCCAAACTCAAGTTCACCTCCCACTTACCGCCTTGACTTTGAGGAGGGATGTTAATGTAATAATGGGCTTGGCCCACGTGGCCCATTAGGGTAAACTCTAACCCCTCCTTTCCCCTATAAATACATGTGTGTAACTTGTAGTCTATATACCACATTTTCGTAATACAATTCATGATTTCTCTTCCACTTACCAATTATCTTAACACAAATAATAGACAGTTTCTCAAGTCTGAGGATATTGGGATATTGGGTTTGAAAATTATATATGCTCCCTTAGCTCACAGGTCACATGCTTAGCATGTGATAAATTTTGTACAATTTCCCTAATACCGTTTAATTTTATAATTGGACCATGTTGACACTAAATTGCAAGTTGAGGGACCAAGTGTGTTAACGACAACATCGAAGGGGTAACTTAAATACCTACCCTTAACTTAAAGGACCGAAAGTGCAATTTCTCCTTTAGAATTATTATTGAACTATGTAGAAATAAATAAAACTAATGGTGTATCTAAATTATAGTGAATAGGATAACTCAAGCTTCATTTTTTAAAAATAACCCTTTCACCCTTTAAATATTTATATAAGATCTTTAATTTATATTAATTTCTCTTAAACATTAAAAATAAAATATCAAATTTCTAAATATGACGTTGAGTAGTTTTTATCTATATTTTTTTTTCTATGTAATTGACATTTTAAAATTAAACTATTATTCTAGATTCTTTGAGACTCCTAATCGGACATTCTAATTTATCGTTAGACATAGTTAAAATTTTATTTTAAAAATTATCATATATTTTTCTTTAAGAGAAGAGGACATGTTTTTGTCTCGTCTATTTTTTTTAAAGTAGATTTTAACTTTACTTTGTTTTAAGAATGAAGGTTAAATAAAAAAAAAAAAGACAGATTGTCAAATTATTTCAAGTTCAATATATTTTTTGTTTAATTACACACGTGTTAAAGGAGCTCTGAAACTCAAAGCTCGTCGACTAGTGTTTGTCTAATATGCCTCCTTAATGGGAGATCTAGTGTTCAAATCTCTCTACCCCCAACCATTTGTACTAAAAGTAAAAGGAGCTCAGAACAAAAACTTATTTTTTATTATTTATTTATTTTTAATCACTCGCTTGTTCATAAGAAATAAGAGTTGTAAATTTAATGAACAAGTAGTTTTAAACTTGATCAATGTGCGAGTTTAGAAAAAAATACATATTAATAAATTTTCAACATTTAAACATAGAACATTAAGTAATGTTTGGTTACTTTGATAGTAACAACATAGGTTTCAAGATAAATATGAAATTATAAATGAACACATGTATTTTTTTTATTATTATTATTATTATTATTATTTTTTTTTTTTTCTGTATTGTCTTTCAATTCTCGTTCTCTATTTCAATGGACAAATTGAAATTTTTAAGAAAGATGAAAGGTTACTAAACCATTTATATTTCTAATTGAGTGCATAAACTCATCAATCCAAGAGATTGTTGTTTTGAAGTATGTTTATTGAATATATGTATACTACTATTAGTAAGATTAATAAAAGCTCGAAGTCTTTCAAGCGAATTAAATTTTCATTATTTTTTTTATATTACCCAATAGTTTTCTCTTACTCACACGAGGTGAAAGACTAACTCGTTCAAGATACATGAATGTCCCTTCCCAACAAATGCTTTTCCGCAAGCTCAAATCACTGATCTTGCAAAAACCCCTCACTTGAGCTATACCTTTTTGGTTAAATTTTGTTTTTAATTAAAAATTAACGAACAATTTAAAATTACATTTAATTGTATCAAACCGTTCACCAAACGAGTAGAAATATTCATATATCTCCACCAAATCTTCTAATTAATTAATTAGTCAATCCATGTGATGACTTACACGACCTAAGGAGAAACAAACAAGTGAACCACCAAAATATTGTTACCCAAACTAAAATATGGGATTTAATTAATTTTACAACTCATTTTTGTATTTGAATTTGAAAATAGTATTAATTTTATTGACTTTAATAATTATTTTTTAAGTTTTAATTTGACTTTTAAATTACTAATTAGGGAAATTGGTGGCCAGTCCCCGTTGTACACATTTTTTCCCATTCAATCCCTTCCCTTTTTGTAACACGAGTGATGGCAAAACTAACCATTTTATCACAACTTTATTAATCTCATTTAATTAAAACTCCCATAAAATTTAAAACGTGTTATCCTAAGTCAAAAATTCTTTCTTTTTTTGGGGGTTTTTTTTACAGTAATACGTGTTCGAACTAACCTATGTATATCTCGACGAATCACCTATTTGGACGATCTTAAAAGAGCAATCCCCTAAATTGGCCTAGTGCATTCAGGATTAAATTCAAAATTTAATATCTGCATTGTTCTACAAGAGAGTTAAACCCTGATTGACAAAGAAATTGAGCATCTCTCATTGTCAACTGGCCTAACACCACTTGAGTATAAATTTGAGTATAAATTTAAAGTAATAATGTTGTATAAAATCAATTACTTTTTTTTTTTTTTTTAGATGCAGGTGTAATTGAAATGTGTCTTCTTTTTTCCCATAAGTACATTTTTAGAATTGGAATTATGAAAGTAATTCTTTTCACCCATTGAAACCAAATTGTAACTACTTCGAAAAATAAAATTTTCAAATTCAAATCAAGTCTTCTTATATATTTATAATTATTATTTTTTGGTTATGGTATTTTTCTATTATTACAATTCTAAAATATTGTTACTACTATTGCATTTAGCTAATGAAACTACTATTGCATTCAGACAGTTGTTACAATTATAAAACATTATAATTACTAGTGTTGTTATTATATGTTTTTATAGATGCAACACTGTTATTATATATGTTGGAGTAAAGTTACATTTAGTGCAAATAGAAAAAATTGTCTATAATATGCGCTTGTTGTTTGAAAATATTTATGTTTCTATGCATATATATGTCGCTCGTGCAAGGTGTTTTAAAATCTCAATGATAACTATTAGGCTTAAATTAAGGTAACTACGAGGCAAAAAAAATTAAATAAAGACTCAAATTATAAGCATTTAAATCCCAAAAAATAATGCAAATAGGTAAAAATGATAACTATTGTGTTAGCGGAAGAGATGATGAATTCCCATAAGTTTGGCTATGATAATATTAGAAAATTCCAACTCAACCAGATGGTGCTAATTGAAATAGCTCATTTGATTTATAGAGTTGTTTGAATATTTAGACACTTTCAAATAATTGATGTATGACAAGAATCTGACAAACATGAATCTATCTAGACTCTAGTTGATTGATGGTGTTGAATTTGTATTTGATATAATAATTAAAATTAATTTAAATATTAATTAATTACTCTAAAAATATTAAATAAAAAAAAATTAAAACAAAAGTTCAAGTATTTTTTTAATTTACGGTAAAATGTGTCAGGACTGTGCATCTCAACTAATCATCTCACCGGGCAATTTAAAGGGCACACTATATCCCTCAGTCTAATGATTAAATTCAGAATTTAATTCTTAGAGTACTCTATATAAAATTCGAATCCTGACAAGAAAAAAATACCTATTCTTGACAACGGAACTAACATCTCTTAACTGTTAAAAGATTATATAGTAAAAATCCAAAGAATCATTTTTTTTTTGGGTAAGAAAATCATAAATTGTTCCCATGCAGGAGCATCAAAACATCTGTACGTACCTCAACTTTCTTCATCTTGGAAGTGGCCTTCTGTACCAACTCGCTCTCCCAGCCGTTGATCACCACCTCTTCCCTCTTAAACCTGTTGTTCACCTTCGCGATCTTCGCGTTCTGCCACGCGTTTATCTTCGACTCCACCTCTTCCTTCTTCACCCTCTGCACCGACACCTCGCCGCGATGACCCACCTCCCCACCACCGCCGCCGCCTCCTCCTCTCGGCGCCACCTCCATCGGATTATTATCCGGCACAATAGCCAAAGGGTTGGTCTCCACCTCCGACGTATCCTCCTCCCCAATCCTCCCCAAATTGTTCCCGTCACTCTCGCCGCCGCCGCCGCTGTTCCCGATCGCCGATCCCGCCAAAACCAGAGCATTGAACTCCCTACTCATGGTGCTGAAATTCTCCGCGGATGCGCCGTCCATGGACAGGTTTGACGACCGGTGGCTGCCGGTTTCCCAGCTGGCGTCCCGCCGGCGGGTCCGCTGGCTGGACGGTGGCCGTGGTGGGGTCAACGCATGGATGTCCCTGATGTGTACTTCATCGTTTTCTTGATCCTGAAACCCTAATCCACTGTTGCTACTAACTAAAGCCCTTTGATCATTCAACATAGCAGGGTTTTAGTCTCTAATCAATGATTGAGTATTAGGAGGAAAGAAGCGTAAAGGGTTTAACCATATAATCTCAATGTTTTATGTATTATTGGAGAGAGAATTTAGAGAGAGAAAGAGAGAATCTAGAGAGAGAGAGATTGTGCACAATATGAGCCACAAACATATTGCATAGAGTTGGGAGAATTCAAGAAGATTGAAAAATTGATTGATGATATGTTTTTTTTATTAGATGATAACGTCCCGATTGATTTACGTGTAATTTGATTAATTATTTTTTTTAAAAAAAATTAAAAATATATTTTTTTATATCGATTTGTTGTATTTAAAATTTAATTTTTAAAATATTATTAAATAAAATTAAATTTTGACTGACAAAAAAATATAAATAACTAAAAAAAAAATATATAAATAATTCTTCTTTCCAATTGGACTAATTCGATCAAAAAGTGATAAGATGATTAATAGCTTGTCCTCGAATGTGACATTAAGCTTTATGAAATGTAATTAAAATAGCAAAAGAAAAAAAAATACAAATATGCCCCCTTGATTTTCTGTTTCTTTATTTTAATCCCTCTAATTCAATGAGATGTCCTTTTATTCATACTACCCTTTCTCCAACTAATGCTACCCACCATCTTTTTATTTATTTTTTGTCCTTTTCTTTTAGTTGGTTTGATTAGGGGAGAAAGAGACCTTAATTAATAACATTTAAAATAATCATTGATAATGTTAGTTAAGTATATAGTAAAGGTCTAATATTTTCATTTAGGGCGGTAAACGAACCATATTAAACCAAATATTAAATGTTCAAAGTTGATTCGTTTATTTTTTTTACTATTTAAATTCGAGCAGAGACTGAATCCTTATGTTCAATCCTAATTTGTTTAACAATAGAATTGTTCGCGAGTTTAATCGATTTTTGTAACAAAATATTTATTAATTAAATTTTAATACTTAAGAACTATATAAATATTATATATTTTTAATAAAATTAATTATTTATAATTACTTCTTGAAAATATATGTGGAAATCTCAGATATTTAATAGCGAATTAAAATATAAGAATTACAAAGAATACAGGTATATTTACAAATAATCAATCTAATATAGTAATTAAATAAAGGCAAATGAGAATTTATAAAATTAAAATTTAATTGAATTAAACTCTAAAATGATTTGATAGGTAAATTATGCTATTAAAGAAATTCAAGAGTCTATTTCATTATTTTTTTTATACTAAAAATATAATAAAATATTTTAACTTAATATTATTCGAGTTGTTTACGAACATTAACGAACTAAGCTCGAATATATATAATGCTTGTTTATTTAATAAATGAGTTTAATTAAAAACTTCAGTTTGGTTCATTTATTAAATAAACGAGTTTCGAATGAATTATTATCAAGACGAGTTTGAGTAGTTTACAAACAACTTGATTCGTATACAACCTTAATTTTAATATTGCTTATCAAATAAGTTGAAATAAATTCTTTTCTAAAAAAAATTACACATGTAAGAACACTCCCAATAAGAATTAAACTTTATATAAATTATTTTCTTTGATAAAAGAAAAAAAAATGAGACTAAATTATATGATATATTGCATGGGGTAAAAAGAGAAAATAAAAACTTATGGGGGTACATTTGCACATATATAGAAGTAAGAGGGTTCTTTCACGCAAACTTTTTCATATTTGAAGTGTCGGCCGATTGATTTTGTCTAGTGGACCCCGCCAAAGTTTGGTGCTTAAGGCGGACCAGTAAGAGTATACACACGCGTCGCACAGTAACATTCAAAGTACTGTTGTGGATTCCACGTGGCATAATCCAATTACCCCAGGTCCAATCACCGTGCCTACGTTTATTCCCATCCATGCAATCGCTGACGTCAATTAACGTTGATCGGAGACACGTGTACGGTGAGTTCTTTAATTTATATCCTTAGGTTCTCAAGATGCCCACGTCTCACGTGTTAATTAACATTATCTCTCATTAATTATTTATAGGGAAAAATACGGAAGCATCCAGATAAAATACAAAATCTAACATGTGGCCCCACACATTTTTTTTTCTTCCCACAATTATCCTAAAAAAGGCGCTACTATGTACCAAAAAGTCCTAATTTTTTTTATTTACCCATTTTACCCTTCTTTATATTCATGACCCTCACACAATCTCAGATCTTGATCTTCCTCTCCCACTGCAACAATCGCCGCTCCAAGTTTCCGTCGGATAGCCATTGGATATGTAAACAACGCCGTTTGTTCCGCAGAAATCGTATAGTGCGCCGCGGTCGACCGGATGCAATTTGAAGGCTTGAGATATGGAGAGGATCGACGATTTCCCGTCGGCTGTGACCTTCCAGATGTAGTTTCTAGCAGAGTTTGTGATGTAAGCGTTACCGGAGAAGTCGAAAGCAACGTCGTTGGCCACGATTTTGTCGGCGGAGGAAGAGTCATTGATAAGAGTGGTGAGGAAGAGGCGGCAGCAGGAGCGGAGGTTGTAGGCGGCAAGGGCGTTGAAGGTAGGGAGAGACGGTCGGGAGTGAACAACGGCGAGAAGGCGATGGTGGTAGTGGTTGACTGAGACGCCTAAGATGGTGGAGTTTTCAGGGAAGGAAGGATCGGATATTAGCTCTTCTGCAAGTCGACAAAATTTTCTAATTCAAATTGGTTTTTCTAGGATTTGTATTGATTTGGTTGATTTGTTTGAATTAATTTGATTGATTTGAATTAAATTTATTAGTTGAATTGATTTAGTTTGTATTGGTAAAAATCAAGCATATGAATGGTAGGAGAGATGAATTATCAATTTGAATGAAAAAAATTGGAATGCAACACGATTCCGTGTTGAATACAGTGATGAAAGTGGAATATAATACAATCTCGTGTTAAATGTGACATGAAATCTTGTTGAATATAATATGAGCTCGTATTATATTCAACACGAGGGGTAAAATCGTCACAAAAAGATAAAAAGACTATCGTATAAGATGTTTATCAAAAATATGTATTTGGTAGTTTGATAGGAGTTCTTTGGTAAGTGCCTCTCACCCCTTATTTATATGAAGGTACCTTAATTATTTTTTATAGTTTTAAGAGCCTTTGACACTTTGTATGCCTTAAATTTTAGAGAAATTTTACTTTAATTCATGTTCTTTTAATTCAAACACATTAAATCTTGAAATATTCAAATCGTGTCAAATCAATCTATATTTTTTATGATGAAATTCACCTAAATGAGTGATTGCGTGTTTGACACGTGGATGATTTTTTTATAAAAAATGATAGAAAGACTGATTTGACACGGTTTGGATATTTCAAAATCTAATATGTTTAAATTGAAATGGTATCGGTTAAAGTGAGATTTTTCTAAAACTTCAGGGGTGCCAAAGTGCAAAAACCTCTAATTTCACAGTCAAAATTAGTTGGGATGGAAGTGTTTCATAATAATTATGAAGGTGGAATGTGACATGATATTAAATAGCAATATAACAAAGGAAATAGAAAATGACATGTTAAAGATTGTTGTCTGTGCCTCCGGGGAATTTTACTTTTTATCCCTAAAATTATGGGGGGTTAGTTACCTGGACATGACATCTGTCAAATTGTATATTTAATTATTCAAATTTTATATTCCTTTTGATCTCGTCAAATTATAAATAATATCAATAATTGTTTTTATGAAAAATAGATTGTACTTAGCAAAAGACCTTTCAAAGGTAAATTTTTGTTATTTCATGTAAGATGTTTTTTCCTTAATATTTCCTTAACAATGATTTGTTTGAAAAATGAGAAATAGGAATTTGAATTGTTGTTGGAAAAAAAAATATTTTAAATTTGATGGAGTGATGAAATAACAAAAATATATCATTAAAAGGTCATGCGTTGAGCATAATCTATTTTCCGTCCAAAATATTCATGTTTTTAATTTTATTTGAAACAAAAGTTTAATTTGAGAAATTAAATGTGTAATTTGATAAACGTAAAGATTTACACAGCCACCGAAAAAAGTGTTTTTCCCATGAATCTAAAAATTGTTGAATTCTTTTTTATCATTTTTTTTTTTATTTTCAATTTTTCATTATTATTCATTTGATAGAACATGAGGACATAATGTAAAGTTGTTTGATAAATTACGCAAAGAGAGATTGTCACTTGTCAAGAATTAAGAATTATCTACCCAAATTAATATTATTATCGAGAGGTTAATTCATTTTTTTTTAATTTTTAAAAAAGGAAGTTAAATATTTAACCTCTTTTTAATTATTTTGAATTGTGAAGATCTGATAAGAATTCAAGAGGTATCAATTAAAATTATCAATTAAAATTTTCACCAAAAGTCAATTCGAATATCTTTTCGACCAGCTTAGAGTTCTATAAATATAACCAAATAATCGTAATTTTTTTAGTTTTCACCCAAATGACAAATAAATTCAAAAATATGGCACTAGGATTTAATAATTGTCAGACGGCGAGATCAAATTGGAATAAAAGTAAAATTTCAGATTACAAATTTACTAATTTTAAAATAGCCGATTTCAAAATTAAATATCCACCCCAATTTTTTAAGTGTTAAATGTGCAATTGTCTCATTTTAAAAGTTAGAAGGTCAAAGTAGATGTAATGGATGTTCATTAAAATATGGGAAGGTGGAATGTGACACTTCTGTCACACTAGTTTGTATATTTAACAAATTTGTGGGTGTTAGATAATATACTATTTGAATATTGGGAAATGAAAGACATTTTCAAATGGCTTTGATATTTTGTTGTGATAGAGTAAGGGTAAGGCCAACCATGTTGTTTTCTACAATGTACATTTGAATGGGTAGTTTCCCACCATGTCTTTTTTTTTTTTTTTTTTTTTTTAAATTTCCATCTTTTATAGTTTAACTTTATTTGCCCTTTTAATATAAATTTAGTTATTGTATTATAGGGTGATCCCCCCTCATCCCTAAGTACTTTTTAAGATTATTTTTGCCCTTTCTTTTTATTTTTTTTTATTTTTTTTATTTTATGAAAATTTCAATTTAAAAAATATATTATTTTTAGGATAAATTACAAATTTGGTCTTTCTATTTGCAACGTGTTTTTTATGTAGTCTTCAAATTTTATTTTATTTTTTAATATAGTCCTCTTTTTTACACCTGATTTTTCATTTAACTCTTCTGCCAAATATTAAGATTAAGTTGGACAGAAATTGATTACGTGAGATTCACATGCCATAATTTAGAAGTAAAAATGTCATTTTACTTTTTTTTTACCCTTTCTTCTTCCCTCTTTGAAACCACCGGCCTCTAACTACTGGTGGTGGCACCCAAAACATCCCCGACATCAGCACCCACTATTACTGCCACCCCAACTGTCGCACCACACACTCTCCGGCAGCTACCCCAAAAGCAAATAACAGCACACCCTCATCGTCGGATTTTTCTTCCCCGTATTGTTCTCCATCTCCGTAACGATCTCTTCCATGGAGAGGCGGCGATCTACGGCGGTGGAAACACACCGCTCTGCCAAGCTAAGTAAGTGCCTAACGGTCGTCTTCGTGTCCCATGGTACCGAAACTCATTGATCGTAGATCTCCGTCTCTTGATGATTTCTGATCAAAGGCGTCGCCCATTCCATAATCGTTGTTGGCGAGCTCGAAAAGTTGATCGCCTTCATCCTACTCACAATATCCAGAAGCACCACTCCGAAGCTAAACACGTAATTTTTCGTGCACAAATTTCTCGACATGTGTAACAGGGGTCCAGGTACCGGATCGTACCAGTAGGCCTATTTGCTAGCAGCCACCTTGACAACCTCTACTATTGTTGGGGTTAAAGGTCGATAGTTTATGAGAGAGACTCAATCATGCCAGCAAGCGAATTCGCCAGCAGCCACCTTGACAGCCTCCGCTATTGTCGGGGTTACAGGCTAGAGTTTACGGTGTCTGCTCCGTGGATTCTTACGCCTCAACCTTGATCATTGACGATCCATTTATTAAGATGATTGAAACGTGGGAGAATGAATCATTTATTGATATTATGAAAGAAGATACATAGACTACAATGCTATACACAGGTATTTATAGGGAAAGTAGGGTTAGGGTTTTGCCTTAATGGGCCACGTGGCCAAACCTATTATTACATTAACATCCACCCTCAAACTCAAGGCGGTAAGTGAGAGGTGAACTTGAGTTGGGAAACCAAAGAGTCAAAACGTCCAGGTGGATGAGCCTTAGCGAAAATGTCTGCAGTTTGATCGGTTGAACTGATGGATTGTGAGCAAACTGTACTCTGGTGAATGTGATAGCGGATGAAGTATCAATCAGTCTCGATGTGTTTTGTACGCTTGTAGAAGACGTCATTGTGAGCAATCTGAATAGCACTCTTATTATCATAGTGTAGGGTAGTGGCAATAGGAAAGGAGATACCCATATCGGCTAGTAATCATCGAAGCTAGAGAAGTTCTTGAGTTGCATCAGCCATGGCACGATATTCAGCTCCAGTCCTATAGCGAGCAACCACAGTTTGTTTCTTACTACGCCACAAAATGAGAGAGTTACTCAAGAAGAAATAGTGACCAGTGGTTGAACGTTTGTCGGTGGGGTCACCAGCCCAATCGGCATCAAAATAAGCTTGTAAGATAGGAGCAGACTAAGTTGAGAAATGAAGTTCATAAAACATAGTACTCTTGACATATCGAATGAAGCAAAGAACAGTCGCGTAATGAGTGATCCAAGGAGCAGACAAGAACTGGCTGACCTGGTGAACAACATAGGTAATGTCAGGGCGAGTGAAAGTGAGGTATACAAGACTTCCAACCAATTGGTGATATAGAGTGACCACTTGAAGATGTGAACTATTGAGTAGAGTAAGTCTGATGTTTAGCTTGAGATGAGTAGTGACAGTGGTGGAGTCAAGTGATCCCAACCTTCGAAAGAAGATCAGAGGCATATTTAAACTGAGAGAAAAAATATTCATCAGAACTGGATAAGACTTCGAGGCCAAGTAAATAAGTGAGTACGCCACAATCTTTCATCTTGAATTGGCCACTGAGAAACTGTTTGAGTTCAGAAATGCCACGTAGATCATCTCCAGTAGTAACCATATCATCCACGTACACTAAAAGAAGGATAATATCATTGGCAGTGTGGCGAATAAATAGGGTCGAATAATGATAACTAGATGTAAACCCAAACTGATGAATAGTAGTGCTAAATTTGATAAACCAGGCACGTGGAGCTTATTTCAATCTATACAGAGCACGACGGAGATGGCAAACTTTATTTCAAATGGTAGCTAAGCCGGGAGGTAGATGCATATAGACTTCCTCAAGTAGGTCACCAGCGAGAAATAAATTTTTGACATCCATTTGAAAAAGAGTCCACTTCCGAATGGCGGCAACGACAAGAAGTGTACGAATAGATGTGAGCCTCGCCACTAGAGTAAAGGTGTCACAACCCGTCTCGGACACCCGTTATCCCGAGGCTGGCGTGACTACAACATGACATCACCAAAATCCCAAATAAACTAATGAAATAAACTATACATACACTTAATAATACAAACATCTATTATGGGGGACACGCCCGTCCCGTTATTTATGAACTGAAAGTATTTATCCATGAATCTTTTATAGGTTCGCCTTTGACAGCTTCTATCGATCGCCTATATGACTCCATCACATAGCTCTACCTAGTGCCAGTAGGAGACCGACTCCTAGCTGTTGTACCTGCGAGTATACTGCTTTCTTAGTAAAACATTTTTAAAATAATGACACATTCTAAATATTACCATAATTAAATATGAATCAAGCATAAGTATATAAGCAGTGAAAATTAAGCGATATAGATAAGTTCCATCTAGTATAAAATCATACCGATCACCATAATAAATAATAAATAATCCAATATAAGTAAAATACCACATCTCAAACACATACCTCAAACACACATCTCAAACACCCCGCTCCACCACAACACACATACTGGCTAGCCATAGTGATCGTTTTAACCTCACGATCGAGAGTTGCAACGATACCGTAACATCCGTAGGAATGCCTTCCTACGAAATATCCACACCCTTTTTGGGGAGAAATATAATTCACACCTCTTACGGGGAGAAACATCCATATCCCATGGGAAGAATCCACACCCCTTACGGGGAGAACAATCATGGCATCGTCAAATCAAATATAGCATCATCGAATCATAACTCTATAAAAAATCGTTTACTCAACATCGTCAAATCACTCCGTCTATCTCTTTTCCTCAAAACCAAATTTTAAATCCAAAACTCCTATTTTGCATTTCCTTTTAAAGAAAATGTTCGATTCTATCAAACCACTTTTCCACCCCTTATTTTTTAGAAAAACCCGGCATTTTAGAAAAATAGATGTTTCCTATTTTATTTTAAAAATAAAATAAAAATTCATTCTCAACTTTTTTTCGAAAACTATCGAAATCTTCCGAAAATCCAGTTTACCAACTCACTCAAATCTTGCTTGATCTATATCATTTATAGATTCATACAGTTTAGGTAATCACAAATGTCATCTCATATATATAGAAAATAGTTTGGTAAGAAGACAGTACACTCACCTCGATATCCATTTTGCAAAACTGACACTGACCGCACTCTATCTGGACGCCAGTGCCTGCGAACCTAATAGTGGCAGAGTCTAAATTAATATCTTATCTAAAACATCCTAATCATGCAATGCAGACCCTATATCCCGAATCGTTACTAATTTTATGTACCACGTACTTAAAATTAATTAATCGTCACGAAATTATTATGATTTTAGGATTTATAATACTAACTAAAATTTAATTTAACGAGAATTAATAATCGATTGAAGTTTCATCTGTTTTCGAAATGTTTGGTGACCACGAAATGAGTTTTGGATTTTTCCTGGGGTGGTTTCTGCAATTCCCCCCCCCCCCCCTCCTTTTTTTTTTTTTTCCCGTCCTGCCTCAGCCCATTCTCTCTCTCTCTCCCCTGTTTCTGTTCTTCTTCCTTCTTCCAACCACGTCTGCCGCCAACCCCTCTTTTACTCCTCCTTTACCGACCGCCGGCGACCACCTCCTGTCCACCCACGCCCACACACACATTCACCGGCCAAACTGACGGTCACCCACACAAACCCACGTTAGTTGAACAGTATACACACACACACACACGGTTGGATCACAAACACACACACCCAGAACACATAAACGCATAGCCCCCGCTGGCCAACCTACACCAACGATCACCCTCACCTATGCACACACGTCGTTCCTGTTTCTGTTTTGCTGGGTTCTCGCTGACACAACACACACAACGTCGCTGACGATCGACAACCCACATACGTCGGTGACGACGGAACAGCACCGACCGAAGGGACACCCACTGCCGAACGACCTCACTCACCAACCGCTCCTTGCCGACTGCCGAACTTTCTCCCCTTTTTTTTTTTTTTTTTTTTTTTTTTTTTTTTTTTTTTTTTTTTTTTTTTTCTGTTTTCTGGTTTTGGTCCAGCCGACACACTCACACACACACATGGTCACTGTCGACGACGGGTACACTGCCGACGATACACTGACCAACGAACAAAACACACACCCACGCTCACACATACCCACTCCATCTGCACATTCTCTCACTGGCGGCGACACCGACAACGGACAACTGGAACCCACACCAGCGAACTCCTCTCTCTCCTCCCTTCTCGATTCTTCTCCTATTTTTCTCTATATTTCTGCGTGTATATATATGTGTGTATGCATGTCCTAGAAGTCGGCCACCTAGCCTCTCTCCTCACTACTATTTCCACCGCTTCGCGCTCTAAAAGTGTATAATTACACTTAACCCCCTTTATTTTAGTTAAACATCAAGTTTTATTTTAATGTTCTAAACATTTGCAATTTGGTCCCCTAACTTTTAAATCACATCTTAATTTTTGAAACCCGCCCCGCTATTTTTGAAATATTATAAAAATGCAACAAAAATTATTTGTATTTTGAAAAAATCGGGGTCTCACAAAAGGTCTCTTCATAGTCAATGCCATATTCTTGAGCGAAGCCTTTACCAACAAGTCGGACTTTATATCGGTCAATAGAGTCATCAGAAAGCATCTTGATCTTAAACACCTATTTGCAACCAATAGGAGTTTTCCCAGGAGGCAGATCCACGATATCCCAAGTATGAGTTTTGGCTAGGGCCTAAAGTTATTCATCCATTGCTTTTTGCCAAAGAGGATTAGTACTAGCCTCCTTATAGGATTGAAGCTCATGCAAATGAAATATAGTAGAAAAACAATGGAAATCATAGAGATGAGAGGGGCGATGAGTTACCCTGGTAGATCTGCACGGGTGGATCTGGAGGATGGCCCTCAGAGGAAGTCGATGCAGACTCATCAAACATAGGAATATTATTATTATTATTATTATTATTATTATTATTATTATTATTATTATTATTTATTTTTTATTTTTTTCCAACATAATAATACGTCAGACGCGCACCACATAATTATGTTAGTCCCACTTCATTTTAGAATAATTAGTCTCTATGCAGGGTCTCATGATCGCGAATCACCCATAAGTTTGTAATCGTCAAATCATTTCTCCATATTGCAACAATTCTATTTGTCGTGGGTCACATTGTATCCAATAACCAACCAACGGGGTGCACTTGGTCAATCACACCTAACACAGACAGCCAACTGTCAAAGAATCAATTTTCAGCAGGTCCGCGACTTCAATAATTTTCTCACCTTTATCCATCTTGTCTAACTGTTCCAGGCAACCAGTTCACAGCAATATCCCCATTCAATATTTTAACAATACCCGCAACTACTTTCTTAAGCAATCGCTAACCCCAATCCCTCGTGAACTGGCCCGTGGGCTAATAATCATTGATCACACTAATCACATCAAAATTTTCAATATTCTTGAAAACAACTTATAATTAGTATCACAATCTAACGTTAACTAAATTTATATATATATATATATATATATATATATATATATATATATATATATTTTATTTTTTTATTTTTTTTCTCGCTATACGCCAAAACCATATAGATACGTTTCAAATCACGTTGAAATCATCTAAATACTTCTCCAAACACATAGATACTACCCAACCCACAACACTACGTCTCAAAATACATCAAGCGGGTTATCTATAAGAATTCCCTTCATGTCTCCACATTTAATTAAGTCCCTAACAAAGCCACGCACTTTGATTATATTTCAGTCTGCCCATTCATGCTTCAAACACATATAAATATGAGTCAAAGTACCTAACTATATCCCAGCTACAAAATTTTTAATACTTCACAAAAGTTATTCGGAATAATTCAAATTATCCTATCTTTATGAGATCTCAATGTCCTCACATGCTGACTTCGCCTAATAATTAATAGTAAATTAATACATCTAATCGAGTTTTTTTTTTTTTTTTCCCTAAAAAAAAATAACCCCACCAGCTGTCTCCAATTTTCGATAATTTTCCATTTTCCTATCTCGGCTCAATTTATTTGACTGAAGTCATACATTCTTTCCATACAACGCTTTATATAGTACCACTTTGATTACCGAAAAGGTGTCAACTTCCAATTCCCAAAAATTTTGAATCACCGATCAATCGAATTTAATAATTTATCGACATATGCTAGATTTTAATCTAGGAGCCCCTAATCTTTATCAAACGTATAATCCAACTAATCCTTACTTTTGATAAAAAATAATAATTATTATTATTATTTTATCCTAACTTTATTTGACATTTGCATGAAACCAGTGCTTCATGTAATCGAACAGTCCAGTCAATATATACTGGGCATACACATCAAAAAAACATTCCTTGAACTACTCTCCTCTTTCCTTTCTGGAATAAGTCAAAGCTACAATAATCCACTTAGATATTTCTATTCAACCTTAACTTTACTACCAACCAAATCACCTAACACAAACGTTGTGCTTTCCCATTTCCATTCTAATCTACTAATAATACTCACACAATCTCAATAGTTTAGTATTACCTAGGTATTGAGTATATTGTTCTATGAACCTCTTTTAAGGTTTCTTCCGTCAATTGACATTATTAAAACTACACATTTTATTTCCATTCCTCAAAACTTCGTCATCATTTTTGACACGCTAGTCAGCTCTACAGTCAATTCCCACTGCATTGCTAAACCTTATTAACCGGACATCCAACTACTTCATTTCTACAATGCAATCAATCAATACCAATTTCAAAATCAAAATTTCAAACAGCGTTGCCATCTGACCAACCGCCCATGAATCTTACAAGGGTCTCAACTCAATCCATAAGTTAATATGAACAATCACCTTACCGATTTCCGACCACAAGCATCCGCTACAACACTGGCCCTTCTTGAATAATAATGGATGGTACGATTGTAATATTTAATCAATTTTATTCAACGCCTCAACCTCAGATTTTGCTCTCGACTAAGCAACTATTCTTGAGTTTAGTGGTCGGTGCATATCCCACAAATTCCATCATACAGATAAAGTTACTAAAATGTCAAAGCAACTACAATTACTGCCAACTCCAAAAGTTTTGAGTTCCTGTTACACTTTTCGGCCTTTCTCATCAAACCATAGCTTTAACTTCCTTTGAATTTACTTAAACACTATTTCTCAAGACCACACGTCCCGAATTTACTACTCGATCCTACCAAAACTCACCTCTATTGTACTTGACATACAATTGTTTTTTTTGCAGGATCAACAATACAATCTAGAGATATCCTACATGCTCTTCTCTACTCTCGACCGGATCACCGTTTTCACCACGTCGCAGTCCCTAACCTCCAACTGGTAATATCCTATTCAAAATCTAACACCCTGACCCTTCGCAGTTGATTAAACAAACAATCAATTCTAACCGATGAGTTACCAATAACACCAAGTCTTTATGAGGATAAACATCAGGTCCAAGTAAATCATATGTTAACAGTTTAATCTATTGTAACGACCCGATTTCCTAGAGCCGTCACATAATTTCTCCTGCACACAGCTTCTCCCACAGAGACTCCCTATACCTAAAACTAACTCACTCTAATTCCCAACTCTCAGTAATAAATTTTTATCTTTATTTTTATTTTATTTATTTTTTATTTATTTATTTTTTTAATTTTTTTACAACGGAAAGTATGAAATGCAACTAAATACAATCACTCTTTTACTTCAAATTGATTCACTCATTTTTCTACTCAACGGCGTCCATCTTTAAAGTCCCAAAGCTATAATTAAAATTCCAAGTTCCCATATTTTATTAACACAATTATATTTAGCCAACTATCAATTTGACTATGGTGATGATTTCATCTTTTCCAAAAAGACAAACTTAATTCATCCCGGATTTGGAAAGTAATTTTTTTTTCTTTGAAACAAACCACCGACAACTTTATATTACTCCTACGGAAAGGACTAAATTTATGCATACCTACTATCGTCACGAACCCACAACTCTTGGCAATTTCCCACATATCATTTTCTATTACGTTTATCATATTTACTAGTTCCTTAAATTGTTGTTATGCCTGCCAACCTAGAGTGTATTACCACATTAAATGCTTGTTCACCATCGCCACAGTTTTCTCACGTTCAAAATTTCAACTAACACGAATTCTCCTCTTATTTTCATAATCTGACTTAAATGTATTTTGCTATACTATCTAGTAATATAACAACTACATATTAAGTGCTACGAATAGTCCTCAACGTCAAGTAATATAGTTATTCCCCAGTTATAAATCACACATTCCAAACTACTACTATTCTCGCAATTATGATCCTCCAGTACCACTACCAACAACACAGTATCGCTCGCATTCCACCGACGGTCAATATCACCATTTTGTCACATCACAACTTACCAATGAGTCAATCAACCAAGTACGATGCCAATACACTAACTACTGTAGCACTTACGTACTAAACTCACCTATCTGTACCCTATCTCATGTTCTCTACTGACTAGACTACTGGCACGTCTTCCTATCTCACGGTCCTTCACTGACACATCAACTGACAAGTCTACAGAACCTATAACCTAAGCTCTGATACCAAAATTGTCACAACCCGTCCCGGTCACCCGTCATCCTGAGGCTGGCGTAACTACAACATGACATCACCAAAATCCCAAATAAACTAATGAAATAAACTATACATACACTTAATAATATAAACATCTATTATGGGGGACACGCCCGTCCTATTATTTATGAACTGAAAGTATTTATCCATGAACCTTTTATAGGTTCGCCTTTGACAGCTTCTATCAATCGCCTATATGACTCCATCACATAGCTCTACCTAGTGCCAGTGGGGGACCGACTCCTAGCTGTTGTACCTGCGAGTATACTGCTTTCTTAGTAAAACATTTTTAAAATAATGACACATTCTAAATATTTTCATAATTAAATATGAATCAAGCATAAGTATATAAGCAGTGAAAATTAAACGATATAGATAAGTTCCATCTAGTGTAAAATCATACCGATCACCATAATAAATAATAAATAATCCAATATAAGTAAAATACCATATCTCAAACACACACCTCAAACACACATCTCAAACACCCCACTCCACCACAACACACACACTGGCTAGCCATAGTGATCGTTTTAACCTCACGATCGGGAGTTGCAACGGTACCCTAACATCCGTAGGAATGCCTTCCTACGAAATATCCACACCTCTTTTGGGGAGAAATATAATCCGCACCCCTTACGGGAAGAGACATCCATATCCCATGAGAAGAATCCACACCCCTTACGGGGAGAAACCACACCCCTTTCGGGGAGAACAATTATGGCATCGTCAAATCAAATATAGCATCATCGAATCATAACTCTATAAAAAATCGTTTACTCAACATCGTCAAATCACTACGTCTATCTCTTTTCCTCAAAACCAACTTTTAAATCCAAAAATCATATTTCGCATTTCCTTTTAAAGAAAACGTTCGATTCTATCAAACCACTTTTCCACCCCTTATTTTTTAGAAAAACCCGACATTTTAGAAAAATAGATGTTTCCTATTTTATTTTAAAAACACCGTCTAATCTCATCAAATCAAATAAAAATTCATTCTCAACTTCTTTTCGAAAACTATCGAAATCTTCCGAAAATCCAGTTTACCAACTCACTCAAATCTTGCTTGATCCATATCATTTATAGATTCATACAGTTTAGGTAATCACAAATGTCATCTCATATATATAGAAAATAGTTTGGTAAGAAGATAGTATACTTACCTCGATATCCGTTTTGCAAAACTGACACTGACCGCACTCTATCTGGACATCAGTGCCTGCGAACCTAATAGTGGCAGAGTCTAAATTAATATCTTATCTAAAACATCCTAATCATACAATGCAGACCCTATATCCCGAATCGTTACTAATTTTATGTACCACGTACTTAAAATTAATTAATCGTCATGAAATTATTATGATTTTAGGATTTGTAATACTAACTAAAATTTAATTTAACGAGAATTAATAATCGATTGAAGCTTAATCTATTTTCGAAACGTTTGGTGACCACGAAATGAGTTTTGGATTTTCATGGGGTGGTTTCTGCAATTTTCCCACTTTTTTTTTTTTTTTTTTTTCTCTCTTTTCCTGTTTCCCATCTTGCCTCAGCCCATTATCTTTCTCTCTCCCCTGTTTTTGTTCTTCTTCCTTCTTCCAACCACGTCTGCCGCCGACCCCTCTCTCACTCCTCCTTCACCGACCGCCGGCGACCACCTCCTGTCCACCCACGCCCACATACACATTCACCGGCCAAACCGACGGTCTCCCACACAAACCCACGTCAGTTGAACAGTATACACACACACACAAATGGTTGGATCACAAACACACACACCCAGAACACATAAATGCACAGTCACCACCGGCTAACCTACACCAACGATCACCCTCACCCATGCACACACGCCGTTCCTGTTTCTATTTTGCTGGGTTCTCGCCGACACAACACACACAACGTCGTCGATGATCAACAACCCACATACGCCGGTGACGCCGGAACAGCACTGATCGAATGGACACCCACTACCAAACGACCTCACTCACCAACCGCTCCTTGCCGACTGCCGAACTTTCTCCCCTCTCTCTTCTTTCTCTGTTTTTTTTTTTTTTTTTTTTTTTTTTTTTTTTTTTTTTTTTTTTCTGTTTTCTGGTTTTGGTCCAGCCGACACACTCTCACACACACACACACAGTCACTGTCGACGACGGGCACACTGCCGACGATACACTGACCAACGAACAAAATACACACCCACGCTCTCACATACCCACTCCATCTGCACATTCCCTCACTGGCGGCGACACCGACAACGGACAACCGGAACCCATACCGGCGAACCCCTCTCTCTCTTCCCTTCTCGATTCTTCTCCCATTTTTCTCTATATTTCTGCATGTATATATATGTGTGTATGCATATCCTAGAAGCCGGCCACCTGGCCCCTCTCCTCACCGCTATTTCCACCGCTTCGCGCTCTAAAAGTGTATAATTGCACTTAACCCCCTTTATTTTAGTTAAACATCAAGTTTTATTTTAATGTTCTAAACATTTGCAATTTGGTCCCCTAACTTTTAAATCACAGCTTAATTTTTGAAACCCGCCCCGCTATTTTTGAAATATTATAAAAATGCAACAAAAATTATTTGTATTTTAAAAAAATCGGGGTCTCACAAAAAGTCTCTTCATAGTCAATGCCATATTCTTGAGCGAAGCCTTTACCAACAAGTGGGACTTTATATCGGTCAATAGAGTCATCAGAAAGCATCTTGATCTTAAACACTTATTTGCACCCAATAGGAGTTTTCCCAGGAGGCAGATCCACGATATCCCAAGTATGAGTTTTGGCTAGGGCCTAAAGTTATTCATCCATTGCTTTTTGCCAAAGAGGATTAGTACTAGCCTCCTTATAGTATTGAAGCTCATGCAAATGAAGTATAGTAGAAAAACAATAGAAATCATAGAGATGAGAGGGGCGATGAGTTACCCTGGTAGATCTGCTGGGGTGGATCTGGAGGATGGCCTTCAGAGGAAGTCGATGCAGACTCATTAGACATAGGAATATCCTCAAGAAAAACTGATTGAGTCGGAGAGGTGAGGTCAGCTAGCGATTCTGGAGCTGGAACTAGATCTAGAGGGGTGAAATCAGTTGGTGGGTCAAAGGTAGACTAAACAATACCTGAAACTGGGTCCTCATAAAATAACTCAATAGATGGATCAGTAAAAAATCTGGATTTAGGGATGGTAGAAATGTCAAATGACCATAAGGAATAGAACATTTGAAGTTCTCAAAAAAAGACATGACGAGAGATACGAAGAGTTTTAGAAATAGGATCCCAACACTGATACCCCTTATGTTCAATACCATATCCAATGAAATACTATAGGTGAGCCCTTGGTTCCAATTTGTTATGTTCATGTGGTTTAAGAAGAACAAAATAAACGCAACCAAAGACTTTGAGTTCAGAGTAATTAGGAGGCTTATCGAAAAGACACTCAAATGGGGACTGATTTTGGATTATGGCGGAAGGAACACGGTTGATTATGTACACTGCGGTTAAGGCAGCCTCACCCCAGAAGCGCTCAGGATATGAAGAAGAAATGAGTAGAGCACAAACGGTGTCAAGAATGTGTCTATGTTTGCGTTCGACTCGTCTATTTTGTTGGGAGGTTCCAAGACACGAGTGGTGGGGAAGAGTTCCATTTTTGTGAAGTAGGTTTAGAAAAAGCACGGTTTTTGTATTCCATTGTATTGTCTGAGCGAAAAACTTTGATATTTCGAGATAATTGAATTTGAACTATAGAAGAAAAATCAGAATATATTTGAAATAATTCAGATCTGTTTTTCATAAGAAACAACCATGTATATCGAGAATAATCATCCACAAATATAACAAAATAGCGAGCACCACCCATTATTTCATGAGAAGAAGGCCCCCAAACATCAGAATGTATTAAATCAAAAGTGCAAGGGAAACAGACTGACTCTCATTAAAAGGTAAAGTTGGTTATTTTGCAAGTTTACAATGAATACAATAGAAAGACTCATGCTGAAATGAACTTAACTGACCACTAGAAATAAGAGAATAAAGGCAACTGGATTACGTGTGACCTAACCAAGAGTGCCACAATTCCACGGGTGAGAGTCTTGGGATGGATGTGGCTGATTAGTTTGGTGATGATAAGGATGGGACTTGGAGGTGAGTGAGCTCAAAGAAGCATTCAACTTTACGGCCAGTCCCAATGAGTTTTCCTGTCTGAGGGTCCTGCACATGACAACCAGTAGAAGAAAAATACAAATCAAGTCCAAGATCACATAATTGTCCAACAGATATAAAGTTGAGCGTAAGCTTAGGGACCAAATATGTATTAGGAAGAGATAAATGAGAACTGTCAACATGTCCAGTATGGCTGACCAACATATTTAATCCATTAGCAGTGTAAATAGTAGGTGCATGCTCATCACAGGTTTTAGAAGAAAAGATAGAGGAATCAGATGTCATGTGATTGCAACAGGCATAATCAAAATACCATCGAGATGTACCTGGTGTAATTGACATGACTACATTTTTACCAGTTTATTTAGAGTCTCAGTAAGCGCGGTGTAAAAACCACTCCAATCAGGTGGTGAGTTGGATGAAGTTGGTGTAGCATCAGTGGCTACAACAACAACATTATTTGGCTTGAAATAGGACCGATTGCGAGAGCCTCGAGAGCAATATTGGTTCCCATTTAACTGATTGTTAGATGGAAGTTTAGGACAGTCTGCAAGATAGTGGCCCGGTTCTTTGCAAACCTTACACAGGCGAGAAAGACATTTGAGCAATTCGTGCCCTTATGAATAACAATACTTGCAGTATAAGGACTTCTGGGATGGGTTTGGCTTCCCTCCTGGTGTTGCAAGAGTAACTGGTGCTGTAGGAGCAACTGGAGCTGCTAGGGAAACATCTGTATGTGAGCTTTGTAGTGTCGCAAAACGAGTTTCCTCACTAAGTAGATCAGAACAGACATTGTTTAGAGAAACTAGCGTGCCCCGGTAAAGGATTGAAGCTCGTATAGGCTCAAATTATTCCCTCAAGCCTATTAGAAATTGCATAATGCGTGTCTCTGTTCGATATTTGGCATGAATGGTGGCGTCTTTTGTGCATTCCCAGGTTGCCTCAGTGATAGCCAACTGATCCCACATGATAGTCATCTGGCATAGGAAACTATTGACGGTTTGCCCAGGTTCCTGGTGCATACTATGGAGAGTGGAGAGAAGGCGATACCGATTCGAGATGTCTGCCTTGGTATAGTGGTCCTAGAGAAAATCTCAAACTTCTTTAGCTATCAGAATTGTACCAAATTGAAGTTTGATCTCTGGAATGATAGTAGCACGGAACCATGTGAAAATCTGGTGATTTTTGCTATCTCATTCCTCTAGACGGCCAATGTATTTGGCCTTATCTTCGTTGTCCGTCTGCTCGGGTTTAGTGATATCTCCAATCACGAGACGTCACAATCATCATCCACAGAGAAAATTAGACATATCTTGAGCCCATACGACATAATTAGTTTAATTCAGAATAGTAGTGATAACCCGATATGCATCAGATTCAGCCATAGGAGCAAAATAGAAGGTGAAGCGGTGTATAAAACACTTAAATAAAGAAGGAAGTATATTTTGTGATTACCAAATCAGAAAACGGAGGCCAGAAATATATTCAGAATGTAAAAAAAAGAAAACAGGAACTGATCCAAGTTTGCAGAAAACCAATCAATAAAGGCCTGAACCAGGACAAAGAAGGTACAGATGACGTGACAAGTGTTGAGGAGACAGCAGGACGCTGACGTGGCAGGCGGTCAACGCTGATGTAGTACTGGTCAACGCTGATGTAGCACTAACTGGTGTTGAGGTGGCGATGACGTGTCGCTGAGATGGCACACGTCAACGATGATGTGGCACTGGTCAACGATAACGTGACGCTAACTAGGTGTTAAGTTGGAGCTAACGTGGATTGCTGACTGGGCTTTTAGGGCTGACGTGGCAACTGGTGGGCAGAAGGCAAAGGAATGTTGCACGTGGATCTGATGCGCCACCTATTTTCCGCGCGTAAGGGTGCGTGAACAGTAACCTAGTGATGAGCCTTACATTTTTGGAATCGTCTCATCAAGACGGTTTCAATGGTATATCGTGAGGTGAATTTAGAGCTTTGGGTGAGGCGGTAGAGCCCAAAATCCGAGACGGTGAAGAGTGGTGGTACTGCTGGCTGTTGGAAGCGCGTGAGAGCACATTTGGACTTCGGTGGCAGTGATTTTGGTGGCGTTATGTTCGTCTATGCAAGACGAATTCGGTGGTGTGATGATTGTTGATATCGGAGAAAGGATGAAACTTGCAGTAGCAACGAAAGTCTCGGGAGAATATGGGCGGCGGCGGCAAAAGTGTTAGGGTTGCGAAAATTTTATTAAGAACAGGTCCAGGAAAGACTTTTTATTGATATCATGTTAAGATGATTGAAACGTGGAAGAATGAATCATTTATTGATATTATGAGAAAGATACATAGAGTATAACGCTATACACAGGTATTTATAGGAGAAATAGGGGTTAAGATTTTACCCTAATGGACCACGCGGGTCAAACCCATTATTACATTAACACCATTCATGCCGACTTATGCATCGTGATGTTGCTATACCTCATTTGCAATAGCTCGTTATGTTTTTTAAGGACTTTAGATAGAATGGATTTAACTCTACTATGATTGAAGCTAAAAAGATTACAAATTCATTGCATATAGAACCCGTTTTTCTTGAAAAACGAATCATTCGTAGAAGAAAACAATTTGACCATGATCAATGTTGAGGAAGGTGATTAAATCAATTGAAGCATCTTTCAGAGTTAATTACACTTGCTAGTTTGGATATTTATATTATTCTAAGAAGGTTGCTTTAGCAAATGACAGAGAATTGAAAGATTATTGTGATAAACTTGAAAAATATTAAACATGACATGAAGTCTGATGGAAAATTGTTATTTGGGGAACTAAAGGTATTGAAAGTAATTTTACAATTGAACTACTTATTTTTGTGATTTTTTCTTCTAGGGAATTAAAACTTTCAAACGTTTGGATTGCTTGTAGAACTTATTGACTATACCTGTCACAGTTGCATCTACCGAAAGAATATTTTTGAAGTTGAAGTTGTTTTAGTCATAGGTTCGATTAATTATGGTGCAAGAAGTTTGAATGAATTAGCTATATTATCAATTAAACAAGATTTGATTCCAGAACTTGATTACAAAAGTATAATCAACAAAATTTCAGCTCAAGAAACGAAAAAAATGTTGTTTCAATCTTATTTTGTTACCTCTGTGAATTTGATCTTCACTTACTTTTATTTTTTAATTAAAGTAGTGAAAATTTGTTCTATATAAAAGCCTTGTATTATAGAAATGCTATATTATTTAGTAGTTCACTTTGGTATCCAATTACCATGATAGAGCATGCCTATGTCAAGAACCACCACCAAAATGACTACCATCACCGGCCTTCGTCGGGAACCACCACCACCGAAATTATAAATGAGTAAGAAAACAATTATTCAAAATGTATTCACTTGGATCTGTAGATTTTATTAAGATATTAACATAGGAAAAAAAACATAGTGAAACCAACACAAACCACCACCATATCCATCTACCACACAACCCTTATATCCACACCACCACCATCCCCGCCAGACAACCACCAACACCACTTTTGGCACCATATCTCTTCTATTTCTCCCTTCCTCTCTCTATCTATCTCTCATCTTATCTCTCTCTGTATATATTATATATATACATATTTATATATATCCTAGCTTTGGATCTATAGATCCTTACTCGGATCTATAGAGCTGAGTAAGGATCAAGATATATAGATTTGAGCTTTGGATCTACCAATCTGAACCTCATATTGATATATCTCTCTCTATATATAGACACACACACATATAGTGGACAAAGATGTGTTGGAGGCAATGTGTTGGTGGTAAAAGGAGGAAGATGAAGATGAAGAAGAAAAGTGGAGGAGATGAAGAAAATGGTGGCGATGGAAGAAGATGAAGAAATGCAAAATTACACTTTTCAATCTTAAATTTTTGATACTTTTTAAATAAACCTTGTTGAATTAATTGAAGGAAAATAATAAAATCATCATGAAGTAAAATAATCAAATTACCCTTAGTTTTGTTAAATATTTAATAGTTGGACTTAAGTTTAAACTACATGGAAGTAAGTATTGACGAAAATACAACAGGGGCAAACTATAATTCGATCAAGCTACATGGGACAACATTAACCCTAAGAAATGATATAAAATGGTTTTCGTACGCGTGTTGCACATATGGATGAACTTTTGTTTTACAATGTTTGTTACCACGTGCTCTTAACATAGTTATTATTAAATTTAAGAGTATGTCTTATATTGTGGAATAAATCTAGTGATTTTGTTTACTTAAATCATAAGTTCTTTAAACTACTTTATTTTTTGTTATTAATTATAATTGTATCTTTAAGACCAATTGACTTTGTTCCGACGATAGAGTTGTTCATGGACCGGGACGGATCGGATCAGAGTCAAGTCTTGCTCTATAAAAAAAAAATTATAACATTATATAAAGTTTGGGTCGGGCAACCCTATTTCGGGTTCTACTCTCAAACCCCAAGCTCATCCATGTTAAAAAATCATGGTTCACGTCCAACCTAGGGTCGGCCCTACGTCATAAATTTTTTCATATGAAAAATAATCAGTTCTATGATTCTATGCCTAAGTACATAGCCCAGGTTATGGGCTAAAGCTATTAGCCTAAGCCCTAAAAAAAATTTCAAGACGGGACTAGTAGGTTGGGCGGGGCTCCAGGCTAATGTATATCAGCGGAAGTCGCGACTCTTGTTCCCATTTCTCTTCAAAGTAGGTTAGACCATCGCTTGTTAATTAAAAAAAATGTACCGCTGAAAAAATTAGAAATGTTTAATGAGAGTTTTAAACGTGGTTTTATCGACTTGCACCTTAAATTTTTAAGAATCTATTACATTTCAATTATATTTAAAAAATTGGTCAAAATCTTATTTATTTTTTTTCGCAGAAGTGTCATATGAAAAAAAATATATGGTGAACTCCTAACTCAGGCAGGAGCTGAAGTTTGTCGACCATAGGGATATTTAACATAGGTAGGAGTGGAAAACTTGTTGACTGTATGGATATTCTAACCGAGGCATCATGTCCTTCATTTCTGTTCGCAAGGTTCAACAAAAAATTTTCAGAGTCAGATTGAAGCATTGATTAGGTAACCGTTCTATAATAAGATGAGTCATTATGAACGGACCTGAAACATAGAAAAAAAATAGAATAAAATTTTTGTCTTGTTGATTACTGGTGAGTTATTCATTTAGGCCCCATTTAGTCACTATTTTCGTTCATTGATTTTTGTTTTCGCTCCTAAAATTTTAAGATCAATACATGAGAACCCTATAGAATCATAAAGGTTATGCTTTGCATAATTTGCTATCCATGTTTTAAGGGAATATCCATGTTTTAAGCATCCATGTTTTAAGGGAATATCCATACTTGGGAATCCATGTTTTAGGAAACCTTTGTAAGTGGGCGGTTACTATAAATACCTCTACTCTTGTATTTGTGTTGCATCTAAAATATATTGAACTTGAATCAATTCAACACTTCTTGTATTCTACTTCTATTGTAAGAACACTTATTCTCTACATGGTATCAAGAGTTTAGATCTAATTCCCTTTTTTTTTTTCTCTCCACCGCAAGCCATGGCCAACAACAATCTGTCGGCAATCCTCCCGGTGACCGCCAATGCAACTGCTAAACACAAAATCTATACACACCCCGGCCCACGCCACAATCGTCCTATGTGGGTTCCATCTCCTGGTCAATCGTTTGGTGCCAACCCCTCTGCTCTGCGAGAAAATCGCCACTCGCCACGACCCTACCTAGGACAATGGCATTGGTGTCGTCAACACAGACACTCTGTTCCTCGTTGTCCTCTATTTCGTCAAGCGCACCTGACATCCCAACCACCACAACCCTTGACGCTTCCAACAGTCCCATGGCAACCTCGGGCACATGTAGCAACCGCACCCAACCCCACCAATCCAAGGTGGCTCCTTGACAACGGTGCCTCTCATCATATCACCGCCAATCTCAATAATCTGCCCCTTCACACTCCATATGAAGGGTTCGACAACATTGTAATTGATGACGGTACAGGTTTGCCTATCACACATACCGGTTCCCATTCTCTGTACCTCTTCACATTCCTTTCAGCTTAATAATGTTTTTGTGTGTGCCGGCCATGAAAAAGAATCTTATTTCAATCTCTCAGTTTTGTTAGACTAATAATGCTTTTATTGAATTCTTACCCTTTGGTTTCCTTGTGAAGGATATCCACACGGGGGCAATCCTTTTGAAGGGTCAGAGTAAAAACAGTGTCTATGAGTAGCCTGCATCTCCGACATCTGCCCCACCCCTAATCGCCTTTTCTAGTGTCAAGACTGATTGTAACACATGATATCATCGACTCGGTCACCCTTCACCATCTATTCTTAGTCATATTGTTTCCAAGTGTTCTCCAAATCTCTCAAACTCTTCAAATTTGTCTTCTCATTGTAATTCTTGTTTAACCAATAAAAGCCACAAGCTTCCATTCTCAACTTCGTCTCTTACTACCTCGTTCCCTCTTGAAATAATATTTTCTGATGTGTGGACTTCCCTCGTGCTCTCCATAGATGCATACACATACTATGTCATCTTTGTTGATCATTATACAAAATACACCTGGTTATACCCACTAAAACGCAAATCTGATGTCCTACCGGTGTTTGTAAGATTTCACTCCCAAGAAGAACGTCATTTCAATCGTAAAATCATTCGTCTCTACACAGATAATGGAGGAGAGTGCTCAGCACTCTACTTTTACCTTGCCAGTCACGGTATCTCTCATCTCACCACTCCGCCTCACACCTCGGAACACAATAGGTACTCCAAGAGACTCTATTGTCACATTGTGGAGACGGGTCTGTCCCTACTCTCCCATGCCTCGATACTGCTCTTATACTGGTCACATACCTTCCTTGTTGCAATCTACCTCATCAACCGCCTCCCCACAAAAACCCTAAATCTCCAGTCTCCCTTTCTAAAGCTCTTTGGTCTTACCAGCTCTCACTGTACCTGTGGACTCTACAGATTCGACCGTTGATGATTCATCCTCCTCCAGCACACAAATCATAATCACACGGTCCAAAAACCACATCCAAAAGCCTATTGTCAAAATGAATCTCTCGGTCGAACTTCACAAAGTCTCGGAGATTGAACCTACCACTGTCACTGAAGCATTACAGGAACCTCAGTGGTGTACCACCATGTCCATCGAGTTTGATGCACTTGTCCGCAATAGCACATGAGAACTTGTACCTCCCGATCCCACTCATAACCTTGTCGGATGTAAATGGGTTTTTCGAATTAAACATCTTCCTGATGGCATAGTAGATCGCTATAAGGCGCGACTCATGACCAAAGGGTTCCATCAGCACCCTAGGGTTGACTATCACGAAACATTAAGTTCAGTGATTAAACTCACTACTATCCGACTTATTATCGGTATTGCCTTTCGACGTGGCTGGTTTCTATGGCAATTAGATGTCAATAAAGCCTTTCTCCAAGGTACTCTCACTGATGATGTATTTATGCACCAACTTCTAGGCTTTATTGATCGCAATCAATTGGATCACGTGTGCAAACTCCACAAGGCCATCTATAGCCTGAAACAAGCTATATGTGCTTGGTATCATGAACTACGCCAATTTCTCAATGGTGTAGGCTTTCGCAACTCACATGTAGATCCATCTCTGTTTGTCTGGGGCTCAAGACTCAACCTTCCTTTTATATGTGGATGATATAATTCTCACTGGGTCTCGAGATGATCTGATCACCAGCTTTGTCCAGAAACTAGCTGCCAAATTTTCTCTCTCAAGGATCTAGGCCTTCTCACCTACTTCCTTGGTGTCGAAGTTACTCCTCACCCAAATAGCATCCTTCTATCGCAACGGAAGTACGTCTCTGACTTACTTTCTCGAACACACGTGATAGGGGCAAAACTCGTAACTACACCTCTCGCTACCTCGCCGACCCTGACCCTCAACTTTGGGTCACCACTAACTAACCCTACAGAGTATCGAACCGTGATTGGAAGCTTGCAGTATTTATTTCTCACGTGACCGGATGTCGCTTATGGGGTTAACAATCTGTCGCAATTCATGCATCACCCAACTGATAAACATTGGCATTCCACCAAACGCATGCTTCGCTACTTTGCTGGGACACTTGATCATGGTATAATTATCCGATGTGACACACCCCTTCTTCCTCCATGCCTTCTCTGATATAGATTGGGTAGGAGATAAGGACTACTACATCTCCACTAGTGCCTTCATTCAAAAACTTGGTAGCGCGTAGATATTACGTCGCCACTTTCACTACAAGTATACGGGTCAAGTTTTAGTATAGTTTAGGAGAGTTAGGGTTATTATATCCATAGGGATTGGTTGAGATTATTATCAAGTAGCATAATTATCATAACCTAACTTTATTTAGGCAATAAAAAATGTGCTTATAATTAATTAATACTAATACTAAGTTAATTAATCTAATTATACTATAATAATATATTGAGATGTTTTAGGAAGATGGATTATCTAGGGATTAACTTTATTTACTTCAATGTGTTTGAATTGTTTGATTTACGTTAACGGTGTTCAACTTATCTGATAATCTCTGTATCGTAAACTCGCTCACTCCTTCTCCCGAGTGTAAAGCGAGCGACTATGTGACTTCGCGTTAACGTCGAAGTCCCCCTCTAACATTTTTTAGAACACATAGTGACATGAGTCTTGCCCCAACATCATTGATTGCACACTTTCTAACTCCTTCCCGGGTTATTAGATCATCGCGTTGTGTTTAACCCTAGTCCGAATCTGGGATTACCTCTCCTGAGTGTCAAACTCCGTATTCTCAATATATCTAAACAAACATATAAACATAGAATAATGGTAAACACAATCAAATAATGAAGAACAACCATTAACGAAACACCGATATCAAATAAACCACATTTTCATAAATATTATTAATCTCTAGACAAAATCCGTTTAGCTAATGGCCATAACCATTTATACAATAAGAAACGAGCTAAACGTACTCAACAAACTACCAAAATTAAGAAATGAAAGAAATAAACTTAGTAGCTTAGCCGTTGTCCAAAGATTTGTTGCTAAAACCATTCAACAATCGCTTCTCCTTCTTCCCAACGTGTTCTTCTCCTTCAGATTTGGTTGAGCACTCCCTAAAACACTCTCAAACTATTCTAAACCTAAGGGGTCTCTTTTTGCCGAATGGAGAGGAAGGAGGAAGAAATAGGACCCAAAATATCTAAATAAATATCTAAAATCTATGCAGAGTGATCGCCACGGTGGGCATGTCGACAGTGTCATCGCTGCGGCGGTGGATGCAGCAGTGGGAACAAAGACATTTATGTTGTTTTACGGCCACGACGATGGATCTCACCGTTGCGACAATGGATTTTTAGAGACTTCAGGCCCTTTTCTGCATCATAACCACAGCGGCAGTGGTTTCACCGGCGCGACGGTGGGCTGCAGGTTCTGAATTTTGTCCTTTTGCTTGTTTTCCCACCGTTCTTTCACCGCTCTTGATCCGATTTGATCGTTTATGATCCATTTTCATCATTTTTCACCCCACACACCTGATTTATAACAAAAAGAATAAAAATGTGTTAAAATGTAATAAACATACTAAAAAACTAACAGGTTCGGTTTGGAAATAGATAAGTAAATTACACCTATCAAATACCCCCAAACTCAGAATTTTGCTAATTCTCGAGCAAAACACCCACACAATACAATAAAATATAATAACTAATTATGAATTCAAAAACTAAAAATGAAAAACACTAAAAACAATAATGTGCAAGGTTTGAATATCATCTACCGGCCAAACGATTTTTCCCTTATCGACCCCCAATGCTATCAAGTTCAAGAATAAAACACACCACGTAGTGTTCTAGAATTTCAACATCCAATGATAGTAAGTGTCATTCTAGATCTTGTCCAAAGTATGTGTGTTAAAACTCAAATATACAACTATCCGCCGATCGGATTGGATTATCCATCAATAAAACTCATGACTAAAACCAAAAAGGTATAGGGAATCCATAAGCCTGACATGGGTTCTATTCTCTACTAATGTAGGCTAAACAATTCAAAAAGATCATTAGGACTTGGTTCAATTTTGGAAAAATGGCTAAGGGTATATCGGAAATAGAAAACAGGTTAACGTCATTAACTTGACGATACCCGAGGCACATGCTTGGCACTCTCACACTCGAAATCCCACAGATAAAATTAAAATAAGCCTGAACAATCATTTAAGAATGTCATACTCACTTGTTAAAACAAACGAAAAATAAAACTGTATATATATGGGTTTTTTTTTTAAACATGAACCATACCCCAAACTTATTTGATTATTACAATTTCACGGGAATGGTTAAAATGAAAGAAAAACGACAAATGAGTACTCGAATACCGAACCAATGAAAAGTTCACCCTAAACTCAACCGCACACTTCAAGTAGGATAACGAATGCTAACTTGATTCACTCAAATTGTGCCTTTGGCTTAGCGATACAGGTTTAGGGGAAAAAAAAAAATCAATTGGCCATGGTATTAGTTAAGTGTTCAGAATTGAAATGGTTTTTAGGCTTCGACAGGGTAGCGAGGGATCAAATGAATGCCTAAATCATATCTCCTAAACTACCTTGCCTAAGATTTCGCCTTGAATTTTTCCCAAATCAAGTTCTAAAATCCTTATTGTCATGAACTTGGGCGACGGATAATCATTTTCAAATTAATTGGATAGTTATACATTGAGTTTACGTGCTCGTGCAAGTAGGATCTACAATAATGTTTACTAAAACGATACGTCAAGCACACAAAACACACATGAATGAGCTTTAAGCTCAACCTCAATAACCAATCAGGGGACAGACTCATCATCGGGTAATGGCCCAGATAAAGTCAAAACTCAGCACATAACTATAACTAACCTAAACAGATATGCACATAATAAAAACAAAACAACATAAGCTATAACTAAAACATATACTAAACATCCTACACATCACCCCCGACTTAAAACCGGTAATGTCCAAAATGACCCATCAACGATCCCAAGGACAGTATATGGCATGATAATGAAGACGAGGGTTTAGAACACGTACTTGGGAGGCGAGAGAATCTCGCCTCCGAATGAATTCGGCGGTGATGGATCTAATTTATTTTTTTAACATTGGGTTGCCTCCCAAGAAGCTCCTGATTTAAGGTCATCGGCCTGACACAGCGAAGGACTCGTCAAAGAACGGCTTCTACCCATAGTAAGTGTCATATAACACTACATACGGGTCTTGATTGTTTACACCCTCAAGACTGGCGAGATTTGGCTCTGATCAGCTTAAATTTTCAACAAAACTCTCCACCAGCTCATGTGCTTAGTGGGCATGAAAGAGCATTGCGTTTGGCGGCGAAAGACAAGTGCGCCACATCGGATCCTCATAGATGTGATTGTCTGAGATCAATGGTGGCATTACGATTTGGATCTCCAATGGTGACAATCACAATCGTTGATCCATGCTTGGGTTCCCATCTCATTCATATAAGCATAGTTAAACTCTCCCAAGCTCCTTCCGCTCATTTCTGGCTCCTCACGGTGGCTTTCACTGAATGTGGCTTGTGAATCTCCCAGTGCCATCGTGTCTGACTCGGCCTCAATGAAGCAGATTAGCTGACCAATTTGTGTCTGAAGAGACATTACGGTCACATCTATTTCGGCATAGACCGTCTCAATATTGTCGAGACGATCATTTTGCTCATTGATCCTGTCATTTGTTTCCCTCCAAAAAGTCTGAGTCTCCCCCATAAATTCAGCGAACATGGTTTCCAATGCGGGGGAAAACTCAACATATTGGTCCGGGGTGTCAATCCATAGCTCCAAAACGGTGGAACTATCTCCTAAGCTTTGGTAGCTTGTTGAATAATTCCAACAGTGAAAATCATACTCGGTCATGTCTTCTAATAACCGATAGGCTTCGTTCGCGGTTAGTTGGTCGAAAGAGGTGGTACCGTTTCCTCCTTCAACCCGCATTCTGGTTGCAGCTAGTAACCCATCGAGGAAGTTCAGTAGTTGACATTCCCTCGGGAAACGATGATTCGAAAACTGGAATAGGAATTCCTGGTATCGATCCCAAGCACTATAAAATGGCTCGAAATCCCGTTAAAAGAAATGCAAAAGCACTTGTTGATCTAACATCGTCAAGTACCCTGCAGGAAAGCAAAAACAAAACTATAAAGAAAAAATTATAAACAAAAGAAATGCCTAAATTAAAATTAGGTCATTTACTCACAATATCAACAATAATCTAAAACATAATCCCCGGCAATGACGCCAAAAACCTGGTAGCGCGTAGATATTACATCACCACTTTCACCGCAAGTATACGGGTTAAGTTTTAGTATAGTTTAGGAGAGTTAGGGTTATTGTGTCCACAGGGATTGGTTGAGATTATTATTGAGTACCGTAATTATCATAACTTAATTTTATTTAGGCAATAAAAAATGTGTTTATAATTAATTAATATTAATACTAAGTTAATTAATCTAATTATACTATAATACTATATTGAGATGTTTTAGGAGGATAGATTATTTAAGGATTAACTTCATTTACTTCAATGCGTTTGAATCGTTTGATTTACGTTAACGGTGTTCAACTTATCTGACAATCTTTGTATTATAAACTCGTTCACTCCTTCTCCCGAGTGTAAAACGAGCGAATATGTGACTTCGCGTTAATGCCAAAGTCCCCTTCTAGCGTTTTTTAGAACACATAGTCACATGAGTCTTGCCCCAACGTCATTGATTGCACACTTTCTAACTCCCTGCTGGATTATTAGATCGTCGCGTTGTGTTTAACCCTAGTCCAAATCCGGGGTTACCTCTCCCTAGTGTCAAACCCCGTATTCTCAATATATCTAAACAAATATATAAACATAGAATAATGGTAAACACAATTAAATAACGAAGAACAACCATTAACGAAACACCGATATCAAATAAACTACATTTTCATAATATTATTAATTCCTAGACAAAATCCGTTTAGTTAATGGCCATAACCATTTATACAACAAGAAATGAGCTAAACGTGCTGAACAAACTACCGAAGTTAAGAAATGAAATAAAGAAACTAAGGAGCTTAGCTGTTGTCCGAAGATTTGCCGCTAAAACTGTTCAACAATCGTTTCTCCTTCTTCGCAATGTGTTTTTCTCCTTCGGATTTGGTTGCGCACTCCCCAAAACACTCTCAAACTATTCTAAACCTAAGGGGTCTCTTTTTGGAAAATGGAGAGGAGAGAGGAAGAAATAGGGTTCAAAATATCTAAATAAATATCTAAAATCTGTGCAGAGTGATCGCCGCAGTAGTGGGCAAGTCGGCAGTGTCACCGCTGCGGCAGTGGATGAAGCGGTGGGAACAGAGACATTTCTGTTGTTTCACCGCCGCGACGGTGGATTTTCAAAGACTTTAGGCCCTTTTCTGCATCATGACCGCAGCGGCGGTGGTTTCACCGGCGCGATGGTGGGCTGCAGGTTTTGAATTTTGCCCTTTGCTTGTTTTCTCACCGTTCTTCCACCGCTCTTGATCCGATTTGATCGTTTATAATCCGTTTTCATCCCTTTTCACCCCACACACCTGATTTATAACAAAAATAATAAAAACGTAATAAAACGTAATAAACATATTCGAAAACTAACAGATTCGATTTGAAAATAGATAGGTAAATTACACCTATCATCTACCTTGGTAGTAACCCAATCTCGTGGAGTTCGAAAAAGCAAAGAACAGTGGCAAGATCGTCCACTGACGCCAAGCACCGCTTAGTTTTCTCAACTGCAGCTGAAATTCGTTGGATTTGCTTGCTACTTGAGGAACTTGGTCTATCATTGTCGTGCTAGCCGGTCATCTACTGTGACAAAGTGGGAGCAACCAACCTATGCTCCAACCCGATCTTTCACTCTCGAATGAAGCATGTTGCCCTCGACTATCATTTCATTCGAGAACAAGTTCAAGGTGGTACTCTTCGTGTCTCACACGCCTCCTCTGAAGACCAACTAGCGGACGCACTCACCAAACCTTTACTGTGCACACGTTTTCACATGCTCACATCCAAGATTAGACTCTCCTCACAGAAATCTATCTTGCAGGGGCATATAGAATCATAAAGGTTATGCTTTCCATAATTTGCTATCCATGTTTTAGGCATCCATGTTTTAAGGGAATATTCATATTTTAGGTAATCCATGTTTTAGGGAACCTTTGTAAGTGAGAGGTTACTATAAATATCTCAACTCTTGTATTTGTGTTGCATCCAAAATATATTGAACTTGAATCAATTCAACACTTCCTGTATTATGTTTCTATTGTAAGAACACTTATCCTCAACAAACGAGCTTGGTAAATACGTTTTTGTTCCCAAATTTTTTAGAGTAATTCTTAAATTTTTTAAGTTTGACGAACAAAAAAAATGTTGATTCTTGTTCATTACTATAAAATTATTCTCACTACCACTCCGACCATCACATATTTATAAATAAATAAATAACAAAAGTTTTTTTTTAATTCACACACACCACACTCACGCACACCATAGGGCTCGAACCCCACACCACCTATGTGGGGGGTGATGATCCTACCACTAGGACACCACATGAGTTCTAAATAACAAAAGTTGTTACCAATTATGTTTCTAATCCCAAAATATTATAGAAGGAAAACAAAATTCCTATCTTGATTCATAGACAGCAAAACAGAAAACACTAACCAAACAGCCACCTTGATTTCTAGATTTGAATTGATATTATTTCATCAAAGTTTAGGGTAAAGAAGGAGATGGATAGAAATTGTGGCTACCATGGCAGCTTGGTTTAGAAAGCCATGGACGGCAGAGAACCATCCACATGAATATAGTTTTACCAAAACGAAGATAATGGAAGTGATAAACAACAAATAAAAGGAAAAAACCACATCAAAATTAACGCCAGCCTCTGCTCCACATTGCCCGCACAACCTTCTCTCTCTCTCTCTCTCTCTCTCTCTCTCCCGGTCGAGTGCGAGAGCGTGAGTGAGTGAGGGAAGCAATGGAAATGGCAGTTGGCTCACACAGGTCTCTGGCTCCCGTCTTCTCCGCAAACCCTAATCTCAGAAATAAGAGCTTCAGTTCTGTTTCCCCCGTGCTTACAAATAAATTCTTCCGTCATGCCGTGTCGGTATCTTTCGCCGGAAAAAGAGCAATCGAGTTTCATTCCAGAGCAAACCCTGCTCGCAGTTCTATCAGATGCTCGGTTCCTCAAGCCACCGAAGCCGCCGCCACTGGTAATTTGAGCTTCTCATTCTTAATTCTACTGATATTTGTGCTTTCCTTGCATTCTGAATTTAATTGTAGTCTTTTTGGTTATAATGATCATCATGTTGTGAATTACTAATGCTTTCGCTCAGTTCGATTCATAAATGAGATGTGGAATAATTAGAAGGGATGATTGGCGATTAGTCCCAAATAGCGGATGTAATATGTTGTTTGTCCTAGTTAAAATATAACTTTAGATTTAGTCTTTTAAACTGGTTTTTGATTCCGTATTAGCCATGCGAAAGCTTGGTGAATAAATCTCAATTATAGTGAATATTAGTTACATATAATTAAAATTAGTTATAAGTTAATAATTACAAATCACGATATTATATATATTTATATAATATTAGTTATATGTACTTGCGTAATATTAGTCACACATAATTTTGTAATTACAAATTACATGTAAATATATTATATGTGTAATATTTGTTATATCTACAAATATTTTATACACAAGTTAGATACAGGTAACTGTGAGAGTGCATGTGCGTGTATTGGGTCTTTTGTCTTTTTTAATGTGTAAAACTAACACACAAGTTGCAATTTGGTAGGGATTTTTTTTTTTTTTTTTTTTAAAAATTAAGGGTAAAATAAGGAACTGCCACCGGAACACCCAAATTAGAATTGTGCATCTCATAGAAGCTTCAACCAGTAGATTTTTCAGCAAGTTGTTTGTCAATAATAATAATGATGCCTAGAAGAAAAAGTAAAGCTCATTTTAGTAAGCTGCATAGGGTGAGATATCACTGGCTGCTAACATGCGGATTAATGTCACCTCAGATCAGTGAGGTCTATTTTTCATTGTTCAGTTCCATCAGGACGGTGGTCTGTCTATGTTTATCCTATGAAAAATTGAATAAGATATCTACATGGGTTGAGTACGAGTTTTTTGCTTTGCATTTGAGACCTTTTTTTTTTTTTTTTTTTTTTTTTTTTTTTCCTGTTGGATGGTTGGAGATATTTTCAACCGTTGATGATTTTTTTCAGAAACTAAAGGACAAACTTTCAACAAAATTTATTTTCATGATTAATATATTTGAATTAACTATAGGATATTCAAGATTAATGTTTTGAATAAAAATCTAAATAATCTATATAATAAATTAGGACATATTTTACGTTTGAGATATTTTTGGATGGTTGGAGGCATTTCCAAGTCCAACCGTTGATTTAGATTTTGTTGAGAAACTATATAATAAACTCTCAACAAAATATCTTTTCGTGATTAATATATTTGAATTTTGAACTAATTATAGGAATTCAAGATTGGTGCACTAAATTAAAATTAGTGCCTTTAGGCATTGAGTATATACTAGTATATATCTAGGAAGCACCGACACTCCTCCAGAGGACGAGTGTCGGGGCATATCCCATTTCTTCATCATCATCTTCATTTTTTGAAGATTTCGGCACGATGTCAATATGCGAGATGAATGAGACACTTCAGAAGGCCGTGTCGCAAATTTTGGGGGGGGGTCAATTTCGTAATTTTTTATTGACTTATTGTGCACGATAATCTTGGCCTTTTATCAAGAAAAAATCACAATACATGGAAGGGAATAACAGGATGTGGGATGTTAAGGGGATGCTTTTGATCAAGTGGATGATATTGGACTTCTTTCGGTTGCCAGTTTGTCCCTTGATGAACCGGATTTTGAGGTCGTCTTATCCACCAATGAAAAGTGTGAAGATGATAATCAACCAATCGACCTTGAGTGAATTTTTTTCTCTCTTTCTTGCTTTTGTTTATGAGAATTTTTTAAATGTGAATGTTAGTTTGAACTTTGAAGATTTATGATTATTGGTTTAATGATTTTTGTTGAATGTGTTTGCTTAATGGCACATGTATTTTGTTAATTCAACTAACATATATAAACACATATATATATTTATTATTGCACTCAATGTGTCCGCGCCGGGATTTTTGAGAAATTATGGCGTCGCCCGGTCTATGTCATGTCGTCTCACGTGTCCGTGTCCGTGTCCGTGCTTCATTGGTATATATATGAAGAAGTATGTGTCTCTATACTACACCGTGGCTGTTCTCTGTAAGTAACTGTATTTTTGCATTCAAGAGTCGTGCATTCAATATTGCTTTTGCACCCTTGTCAGCTTGTAATGCATGACTTACTTCACTGCCCTAGAGCAAAAGAGCCAATTGGTGAGAAGAGAGGATGTGAGGAACATAGCAATTGTTGCCCATGTTGATCATGGGAAGACAACACTGGTCGATTCGATGCTGAAGCAAGCAAAGGTACAATTTTACGATCTGCGGTCTTTTATCTTAAATCAATTGATATGTTTTCTGAAAATGGAAATCATAAACTTCATATCTTTCAATGGGAACTACTCTCACAATCCAATTAAACAAAAAAAGAAAAAAAGAAGGAAAACGGTTCATATCAATAAGAATTCATAGTATTTTTTACACTTCAATTTGACACGTCAAGTAATTGAGATTCCATCTGTTTATGAATCATTAATTGTTGCATGTCCATTTTCAAATGTGAGGTATTTACTTTAATTCTTTAGCGTTTGGATAGAGGAGAGGAAAGTCGAGGAGATGGGGAGGTGGAAAGTTGGAGAAGCCCTAGGGAGAGGAAACCGAGTGTAGGAAGAAAAATACATTTCAGTAATGGGGATGGGATGGCATGAGAGTTGTGGAGGAAGAATACAAATCCTTCCTTCCACATCCTTTCAATTTGGAAGGATTCCAAAAAAGTTTAGAAATTGAGGAAAGTGAATCTCTTCCGTTCTCCTTCCACTTCTATCAAACAAGGGGAAGAAAATCATTTTCTGTCTATCCTTCCAACCAAACAATTCGCTCGCCTTCCTCTATCCAAGCATAGTGTTATTAGGGAATTATGTAATAGCAATATGGCACTAATTATTGTTCATAATTCTTTGTGTAGGTATTCCGTGAAAACCAATTTGTACAGGAACGGATAATGGACTCAAATGATCTGGAGCGTGAAAGGGGAATCACTATACTCAGCAAAAACACATCTATTGCTTATAAGGACACAAAAATAAATATAATTGATACTCCTGGTCACTCAGATTTTGGAGGCGAAGTGGAGCGCATCCTCAACATGGTGGAGGGTGTTCTTTTAGTGGTACTCCTCAGTCTCCGTAAAATATTGTTACAATTATTGCATTCTTTTCCACTTTTGGTGCTGATCATGATAATGTTTGCTGATCTTTGTTTTTTGTTTTTTTTGTGGTTTTTAGTTTTTTGCATTTGATTTGGGACTATTCCAGTAAACATCGAGTTCTCTCCCAATAAAATTCTAGTAAAAAATAATGTAGTGCCTATTAAGGCAATCTACATATGAAGCATATGGTGGCTCTAATGCCTGTTCATTTCAATTGATGCCCCACCTTACCGTGTCTTCTTTTAAACAATGTCATCTTCTACCATCTATCTACCTCTCCAACTTACTTTTAGGACATTTTGATTTTCTGATTCACTTGCCAAATTGAACTAATAATTATTGCTGGCCAATGCATAGCCATGAGGCTATGATTTCATTTGCATTTGATGAACATCAAAGTCGAACATTCAAAATCCTCTCTAATCTTTGACCTTGGCTACATGACATGACTTTCTCAGCTGACTCACTATCATTGTTATGACTTTCTCAGCTGACTCACTATCATAGTTATTATAAACATCCTCCATGGGCGTATTGATAGGTCTTCCTTTTGACATTGACTTGTATTGGTATTGATGAATCCTTACAGTAACAAGAACTAGGAAAATACATACAATCACCCTCCCGAAAGTACTTTGTTTTGATGATTTTCTGCTTAGGCTATAATGTCAATTTTTTTTCCAACTTCATTTTTTTTTGGTCAAAACTGTTGATTGAAAACAGTGATATTGTAAAGTTGATCCTTTCAATGGGGTACTCTTTCAGTTAAATCTGAATCGCTGTGTACTAGCAAGTTTCTAAGACAGTTTTTTTTCCTTTGTCTGTGTGTTCTACTTCTACACTCGAAATATGTTTATTTTCCTTTTGCGTTTTTCGTAATTTCTTTTCTATTCCTTGTTTCTATCTTATGACCTATACGGTATTAATGCCTTCTAGTTTTTTTGTCCTGTTAGCTTTTTTTTTTCCCTTTGATTTTTTCGAGATTGTTACCCCCCTCCCCCAGTATATCAGTAGATTATCTTATTTTGTGTTCCAATATATTATTGCTAAAGATGTACATGGCCTTATGTAGGTAGATTCTGTTGAAGGTCCAATGCCGCAAACGAGATTTGTTTTGAAGAAGGCCCTAGAATTTGGCCATGCTGTTGTTGTTGTGATTAATAAGATTGATAGACCTTCTGCTCGTCCGGATTTTGTTATCAATTCCACTTTTGAGCTCTTTATTGAACTAAATGCATCAGATGAACAGGTACCTCTACTAAATATTGTTGATAGAGAAGAGCTTATAGTCTAGCACTCTAGCTTGTAAGGATCTCATAGTATGTTAACCTATCAGCATTTGACCGAAATTTTTGATATTATCTTATGGTTGACTATGTATGTGTTGGATTTATCCCACATCGGATATAAAAGGGGTTGGTGGTTAGGTTATAAGTGTGAGGGAAAATTTCACCTCATGAGTTAGCTTTTAGGGTTGAGAGAGATCCAAGACCACCCTACACTGGTATCAGAACCCAAGTTACAACTCTAGCCCAATAGGCACAAAGGGAGAGACTAGTCGAGGATTAACCGACCAAAGGCCCGATGTGTGAGGGGGAGATTGTTGGGTTTATCTCACATTGGATGTGGAAGGAGCTGGTGGTCAAGTTATAAGTATGAGAAAAAACCTCACCTCACCTCATGAGTTAGTTTTTGAGATTGAGAGAGGCCTAAGACCACCCTACAATATGAAGAGACAGTGGTCTGTACTTGTACAGGAAAACTTCAGTTCTCACTGAACAGAAAATTTCCATTCTTATTTGGGCCATTTGGGGGTTAATTTCACTTGCTGTCATATCAATAATCAACATGGGAACCCTTGCATAAAGTCCCCCTTGGGTTAGATTCTGGCAACATAAAGTATACAACCAATTTAATCTTCAGTTGCATTATTAAAGGACAATTAAAATTTCAACTTTTTTGAAATAAAATATAAATAAGTTGTTTAGGAAAACACGAACCAATTTCTCTATCCTATTCTGTCTTTACCATCTCCATCCTAAGTCACTACCGCTCATCAAAGCAACAAGTCAACAGTACGACTTTGCCACATCTCCACTATCCTTTCTGTCATACCATCGTGGTCACCCATAGCTCCCTCCACCAGAATCCACCAAGAAATTGCGGACGGCGTCCGAAATCTTTGCTATTATCCCCTACATTTTAGTTATTGATCATGTAGTGGGTTAACTATACAAAATTAAAGGCACTTTTTCGGAATTTTGACTCATATTTTTGTTGACATCATTCAAACCCCGTGATCATCGTTTTTCATGATGGTGCAAATCTAGAGGGGTCTTTGGTGAATTTTCTGTATGAAAAATGGGTCCAAGTTAAAAGTTGCCCTTCTTATGCACTACCTGGATGGGGCTTCATTGCAAGCAAACACTTGTCTTTCCTGATCTTGTTAAATCTAAGAATTGGAAAACTGAAAATATTTTCTCCGTAGATATCGTGAATATATATTTATATATCTATATATTTTTGCTATGTCAATTTAGTAGCTTTAGAGGGACTTCTATGTCCTAAGAGATTAAATTAATTACTTATCCCATGTGATTTATGTTTTTCTTGCAGTGTGATTTTCAAGTGATTTATGCTAGCGGTATCAAGGGAATGGCTGGGCTTTCTCCTGATAATTTGGCAGAGGATCTCGGGCCACTTTTTGAGACCATTATTAGATGCATACCTGGTCCTCGGATTGAGAAAGATGGTGCACTTCAAATGCTTGTTAGTAGTTCTTTTTAACTGTTTTACTTTATTTTTCTTCAGTTTTCATCCATCTATTGTTTGCCTAGTCCACTTTGGATGTGTTATTACTTTTCCTTGTTTTTTTCTTCTGCGTTTTTGGAGAATTTCATGATGACTCAAATGATGTTACAGTATAAACAGCTCAGGGTTAACATGCTGCTAGTAGAGAATTACCCGGAAAGTAGACATTGGGGAGGGCCATAGGGTGTTTATGTAGGTTTTTCAATATCTGAAAAATACATGAATAAAGAATCTCCAAATTTTGGAGGGTCCAAGTCTTCCCTCTGTCTCCATTTAGGTCTGCCAACAGTTATAGGCTTATAGCATGATGCTGCATGGCTAATAGGGTTACCCTTTACAAATATGGTTCTTTTCTGCTTCTTTTGATGCTTTCCTTCTTTGTTTATCTTCAAAATCTTATATTGTGTGTTAGATTGTGTAACAAAGAAATATTGGAAAATAAACTGTGACTTCTGTATCGCTTGATATTCCAAATCTTTTAGGTTTTCATTTACATGGTTGTTTATATTTATTTCCATGTGATATTTCTCTGAACTGTTCATCTTTCACATCATGTAACTTATACTGCTTAAATGCTGTTTAACATTTTTAGGCCACAAATATTGAGTATGATGAACATAAAGGACGGATAGCTATAGGACGTTTGTATGCTGGGGTTCTGCGCAAAGGAATGGATGTGCGGGTAGGTTTTGCCACCTGGGCTGAATTCTTGATCTTTTGCATCCGTTCTGATTTTATCACTTATTTCTGGATTGTTGAGTATAGTTTTTCTTATTTGAGAATTGCATTTTACCGGTTAACTTTATTTCATTGATGCGTGGTAGAAAGAATATAGTTCCTCTATTTTATTGCATTTTTGTATGTGTCTTCAAATATTTTGCGTTTGATTTAATGATCCAAAACATTATTTTCAACTAGATCTTCCTAACACTTTTTATCTTGTTTGGTATAAAATAAATATTGAATTGAAATCTTAAAATTTATCTCATCTCATCTAGGAGGCGGTAAATTCCGTATTTTTTTATTCATAATGTGATATAATCATAAAACTTCTTAAGTTAATGAATGATGCAATATTGCTCTAGTTTTACATGATGATTCCAATATAATAACCTTGTGGCAGTAAAATAAAGTTATCATTCTAATTTATGAGTCTATGACACATGAGATCACTAATATACTTTTTAAAAGTACTTTCCTATGGGAATATCTCAACCGATCTACAAATGCTATTTAAATAAGCTATTTTTTTTGCTTTCATTCAAGTTACCTAATACCTACAAAGGCTTCTGATTGTACAAATTTGAGCATTATTTTCACTTTACAAAAGAGAAAGAAAAGGGAGTACATGCTAAGCTTACATGTTCACATTTCTCAATCTTGAATCTTCAAATGGGATTACTTAAGATTGTCTTGCAAAGTCACTAGTAGTCGACCACAAGATAAGTGTTCTCTAAAGATGAACCCGAAGCTTCATGATAATGGAATTGCATTTTATACTTTTTAAGATTTTCTCTTTATAATGATTGTGAAAAGAATATTCAAAGTTTTTATTTTTCGTTATTTTTTATCTTCTTTAACATATTTCATTTTTCATGGGGCAGATTGGTATGTTCCCGTTGTTGAATTACTTTCCTACTCCACCCTCCAAAAGAAAGAACAGAATTAATTTAATGTGTTCTTTAATGTTGAATGTTGCAATATTTTGGTAGATATGCACCTCTGAAGACGCATGCAGATATGGAAGAGTTAGTGAACTTTTTGTGTATGAAAAGTTCAACAGAGTCCCTACAGACATTGTGGAAGCCGGTGATATCTGTGCTGTCTCCGGTATTGATAATATTCAGGTAGGGATAAATTAGCTTGCATGCCTTAACCTCGAGCATTAAATGTGACTGTGAGAGAGTTATACAAGTTGAATCCGGATCTTGTCTAATTCGTTATGATTTTGCCTCTACTCAGATTGGGGAGACAATTGCTGATAAAGCTTTTGGGAAGCCACTGCCTGCTATTAAAGTGGAAGAACCTACGGTTAAAATGGCCTTCTCAATCAATACATCACCTTTTGTTGGCCGTGAGGTATGATTAGGAACTTACCAGAACGTTCCATTGGATGCATGCAGTATTAACAGAATAATTGTATGAACTTTCTGCTTAAGATTTGGGGATATACAAGTTGCTGTCTGCAGTTTGCTGAAAAAGCATATTGGGCTTACGCCCCGAACCCTTGGCTTCGCCAAATTTTTAGGGCTCCGCCCAGAAGTCGGGCGCGTACGCCCAAGGAGCATTTCGCCCCACCCATAGCCCAGGGGCATTTCTACGGTGCACCGCCTCTGGGCTCGCCCAGGAAACGCCTTTTGCAACACTGGTTTCATCCAATTAAACGAACGAGGAGAACAAAACTGGCCCACATCATGGAATTGGATGTGCCAAGTGACACCTAATAGATTAAGTTGTTAGGATGAAGTCCTTTATGCGTTGCATTTCTGCTCATCAAAATTTTCAGTTTTTATTTTTTGTTTTTCATATATATATATATATACATCGTAGAATAAGCATTCAAATGAATAGTAAAATTTTATCTGCCTTTGATCTTTGGCTGTGGTTGCATCAATCTCTATGTGAATATTTTAATCTCATTTTGATTCCTTTTCTGTTTTAGTTAGTTCTTTGCAGTTGTAGTGAATGGCTACTTCTCATGGTGATCTTGCTTCGACTGTTGAATTCGTGTCTTGTTTCAGGGGAAGTATGTTACTAGTAGAAACCTAAGAGATCGGCTTTACCGTGAACTTGAGAGAAATTTGGCCATGAAGGTTGAAGATGGTGAGACTGCAGATACATTCATCGTCAGTGGACGGGGTACTTTGCATATCACCATACTGATAGAGAACATGTAAGCAAGTGTTAGTACATACCTTGTCACGCTCATTCAATATTTTCATGAATTTTTATACAATCATATATGTCAGGCGGAGGGAAGGATACGAGTTCATGGTTGGTCCCCCCAAAGTCATTAACAAAATGGTGAATGACAAGTTGTTGGAACCTTTTGAGGTAATTTGTGGGCTTCCTTTCACATGACTATTGTTTTGACTTCATTTCAGCTGCATTCTTCTGCATTCCTCTCTCCTCACGCCCCGCCCCTTAATCGATTTAAGCAAATTGTGTGATCATGATTTTCGCAAATGTTCAAGGTTTGTTTGGTTTAAAACTCGAAAGCCTTTTTTTGAAAATTTAAAAAATATTATTCGAATACAAATTTTGAAAATTATAAAAACTTGTTTGGGTAGGTTTTGGAATTGTTTGGAAAACATAATATTCATAAAAAAAAAAAAAAAAAAAATGTGTTGAAATAAGTAAAAGTGACGTTTTCTTTAAAGGGGGGGGGGGGGGGGGGGGTGGTGTTCGAGGTGGTGTGATTGATTGAAATTGTGTCTATATCAGAGATAATAGAAAAAGATATAAATGAGAGGGTAAAGAAAAAAAAAGGTTAAAAGATTCAGGAGAGAAAAAAAGTTGTTAAATAAATTTTCTTTTTAAAAAAAGGGCAGTCCGGTGCATGAAGCTTTTGCCATTGCGGGTCTGGGAAGTATCAGATGTACGCAACCTTACTCCCTGCTTAAAGAGTGGCTTTCCCTTACATATAGAAAGGCTATTTCCAGTATTTGAACCCGGGAATTGTAGGTCACAATAGAGTAACCTCACCATTGTATCTAAGACTTACCTTCTAAATTGTAATTTTTTTTTTAAAAAAAATAATAAAAATATAAAAGCAAGTGATGAGATGGATTGAGGATTGTGAAAAAAACGTTTGGTGAAAGTATTTTGAGTTGTTGAGTTTTTTTTGTTTTCGAAAACAAATATATACTCGAGCTGTGAACCAAACAACCCCTCAAAGTTCAGTTCTGAGTTCTGAATTCTGAATTCTTAATTCTATACCCAATCATAGGAATGGCATAAAAGAATTCCTTTTGATGCAGAATCCTAACTTATCAGTCAGAATGGGTGTAGTTTCAGTTTTCTGATGGAAAGATTTAGGTGGCCTTTGATTAACGTTTTTGCATTTTTGTTTCTACTCTCATTAAAATCAGTTGAAAATTTTGTTTTCCTTCTTTAGTATTCTGAGAACAAAATCGTGTTTGGTAATGATAATTACTCTTGAAATATTTTTTATAATTTCTCAGAACAAAAATAAAAAACAGCATTTGCGTGCAACTAAACTTGGATCATTTATGTGTGTGAGAGAGAGAGAGAGATAGAGATAGAGAGAGAAGAGAGAAAAAGACGAAGATATCATTGGTGGTTGTGATTGTGGTTGGCGTCGTCATGGTGGTGGCAGCAGCTGGTGCAGTGGTGATTCTCAACATTTACTCTTATGAAATAGATTGAGAATTGTTTTGTGGGAGTCAATAGAAATTAACATTTTTTTTGTTTTTCAAATTCTTAAGGAATTCAGAAATTACTCCTAAATTTTTTAGAATATTTGGGAACAAAAGCATGTTAAGCAAACACGTTTCTGTACATTAATCCCAAAATTCTGGGATCAAGAACAGAAATCAAGGAGCGAAAACAGTAAAAAAACGGGGCCTTAAGTTCTCAACCATGCCATTCATTTGTTTGAAATCTTAATCTAGATTCGACATGATACATGCAGATTGCCACTGTAGAGGTGCCTGAAGAACACGTGGGTCCTGTTGTTGAGCTTCTCGGCAAAAGGCGTGGGCAGATGTTTGACATGCAAGGTCTTGGGTATGTACAACGTTTTTTCTACCATTGCATCCTTTATATTGTTATTCATGTGTATAGAATTCGATATAGAAGTTCTCCAGGCTATGACACGTTATGGCATGCATACTTGTTCGATTAGTTAATTATCATATTATCGACTTGACTTGCAAATCGTAGTACTTGTTATTTAATGAGAATAAGAAATTCTTTAAGGTAGTGTTTGGTTGTATGGAATTGGAGTCTCAGAATTGGATTTGAAAATGAACGCATATACATTTTTTTTTTTTTGGGGGCCATGCGTTCGTTTCTAATTCCAATGCTTCCAGACACTACCTAACTTCTCCCTCTCAAACACCCCCCCCCCCCCCGGGGCCCGCTCCGTTCCACGCATCATATACCTTGGATACTGAAGTGAACTTCCTCTGCAGGTCGGAAGGAACAACGTTACTCAAATATAAGATGCCAACGAGAGGCCTCCTTGGACTGAGGAATGCAATTTTGACAGCTTCTCGAGGCACAGCAATACTCAACACCATATTTGATAGCTATGGACCTTGGGCTGGTGATATAAATACTCGTGATCAAGGTTCACTGGTAATCTCTCACTCTCGTGCTAAGTTCAATTTTCTGACAGCTCATTTGTACCGGTAGTGGTCACAGTTAGGGGTGCTCATGGGCTGTCCTCTACCGAGGGTATTACAAAAATTTATTAGGCCCGGGCCTGGGCCTAGCCCTATCATCGGGCCCTATGACCCTACGAAGCCCGTCCACTGTAAAATATCTCAAATCCAAGCCTGGCCCTAGGGTCAGCTTGACACTGTAATTTTTTTTTTATATTTAAAAATAATCACTAAAATAGAAAATAAAAATTATAAAATACATTCATTTCAAGTTTAGGTTTTTTCAAATATAGGTCTAGTTGAGAATGAAATGGAAGTGAAAATTAGGGTTAATATATATATATATGATAAAAGTTCGTTCCAGGTCGGGCCGGCCCTAAACAAAAATGACCATGACCAAGCCCGACCCTAAAAATGAGCGGGCCTAAATCTTGGGGCCCTAGCCCTGCCCATGGGCTTAAACATCAAACACAAGCCCTAAAAAATAGCTAATGGTTGGGTTTTCCTCCGGGCCCATGGTCACCCCTAGTCACAATTAAACATTATGGTTTTTAAATTGGTACTATCCACGATTCGTGTGTGTTTGGGAGAGGTGCTAGAAAAAAGGAATTTGATTTAGGAAAGGAACTGGTAGAATTTCATTTAGAAAAATCCATTTTTTTAAGGAAAATTACCTTTGAAATTTTATTTGGAAAATTTATGCATGCAACTTCTTGAACTCAGTCAAATGTGGATGCTCCTCTCCTTTTTGTAGGTTGCTTTTGAGGATGGAACTAGTACATCTTATGCTCTCTGTAGTTCACAAGAAAGAGGACAGTTGTTTATTGGCCCTGGATTAGATGTTTACAAGGGTCAAATAGTTGGCATTCATCAGCGACCCGGTGACTTGTCCCTCAACGTCTGCAAGAAAAAGGCAGCGACAAACGTACGCTCCAATAAAGAAGTTTCAGGTGAGAAAAACAAAGCATATGCCTTTTTTCTGTTGAAGCTCATTAATTCCCTAGGTGGCGTTTGTTTAGTGTTTATATTCCCATTTTTTTTTAATTTCTGTTCTTGGTTTTCTGGGAATAGGAACACTAAACAAATGCCACTCTAACTCCCATCTTGTCACTTGGTTAGGTTAGGCCTTGTTTGTTAAAAATTTAATGTTATTGTTCCCAGAAACAAAAACAATGGGAACATAAAAGAATATGTTTCTATTCTGCTCCTCCTAGATTTCTACAATAAATTTATGGGAACAAAGTAGAATTATTCCCAGATTTCTATTATTGTTGCAAATTTTCTGGGAACAAGAAGGGAATTAAAACACTAAGCTAATTTTGAAAGAAAATTTAAACTTTCTTTGTACTTAGGATTTTCTTTTGTTTTGAGAAAGTGCTGCCATGAAAATTTTATCCCGAAATTGATCAAAAAACACTAAAACCGTTCAATCCCTCGATTGATGCCGTAAAATATCATATGACTGTAGGGTTAATAATCCCACATTGAATGTGAAAGGGGTTGATAGTTAGGTTATGAATGTGAGGGAAAGCCTCACCTCACGAGTTAATGTTTGAGGTTGAAAGAGGCCCAAGACCACCATACACTGATATCAGAGCCAAAGTTATAATTTCTCTGGCCCAATAACTACCGAGGGAGAGACTGGTTGACAGTTAGCCGACCAAAGGCCAAATGTGTGAGGGGGACTTTGTCGGGTTTATCCCACATCGAATGTGGAAGGGATAGATGATCAAGTTATAAGTGTGAGGGAAAATCTCAGCTCACAAGTTAGTTTTTGGAATTAAGAGAGACCTAAGACCGACCACCCTACATTGAGATTGTTCTATGACTAGCTTTTGGGATTGAAAGAGATCCAAGACCACCCTACGATAAATTTCAATTCTTTTGTTTGTTTTTGTATGTGCAGTGGTTCTTGACACACCATTGGATTACAGTCTGGATGATTGCATTGAATACATCCAGGAAGATGAACTTGTGGAGGTCACCCCCTCAAGCATCCGAATGTGCAAAAATCCCAAGTTCTCAAGGAAAGCAAAGTGAAGACTCAATTCTTATACACACAAACACTCTGCCTTGGCTTTTCCCTTCTCTTTCCTTCAGAAATTTGGTAGATATAGTTAGAATTTTCCTTGCCAAAATGATGGGTGTATATTTAAAACATTCAAACTTGTAGTTACAGTTATTGGTCATAGCAACACACTTGAGATTTTGATCCAATCTAGTGTTCTCATTTGTAAGCAAGCAAACATACTTGTTTGAAGTCATTTTCGTCACAAAATTATTTCTTTTTATTTTTGTGCTTATTTTTATTTTGAAAATTTTCATTTGGGTGAAAACTCAACAAAAAGCTGACAGTAATGGTGCATTTAGTTGGAAGGAATAGGGGCGGGATGGAATGAGAATTTCACCTTCAATTGTCATTCATTTGTTTAGTTATCCAATGGAATCAAAAAGTTTGATTCCGTTGGAACTAAAATGGATGAAATTAGATTCCCTATCATGGGTTGGAATTGAATTTCATAATTCATTATAAGAATTTTTTGTGTTATACATAAAATATAGTTATAATTTGTGGATGTCCTATATTTAAGTTTTAATTGGTCAAAAGTCCTAGAGGCGATAAAAACTTTTGATTTAGTTCCATTTGTTTTAAAAAGGCGAAAGTTTTGCACACGTGATAACCACACGTTAGTTATACGTAATTACTTTTAATGTAATATTACTGTATTAGTTACAGGTAATTTATTTATTTATTTTTTTTTATTTTTTTTAACCTATGTAACAATTTTGTGTGTAAAAATTTTGTTAGTTGTCACAAAATCACACAAAATAGATATAATTAGTTACATGACAACTAATTATATATAACTTTTTATTTACATAGAGCTAACTAAAAAATTTGATATTTTTCAGTTACATGTTTCAATAATATGTAATTTTTTAGTTACATGTCTCTAATATATAACTAAAAAATTTAATTTTTTTAGTTACATGTTTTAATAATATGTAACATTTTAGTTACATATCTCTAATATGTAATTAAAAAGTTTGATATTTTTTCAGTTACGTTACAAAATATTATACATATATATATAGTTATAACATATAACTAAAGTACATGTAACAAAAAATACTCAAATATATGTGAAAAGTAACAATTATGAAATTGTAACTAACATTAGTTACGTGTAACATAATTCACTATAAAAATTGAATGTACTCACTAAGAGTTCCCTATAATCCCTGTAATATTCCTACAATTCCTATAATACGGGACTAAAACACAAGTAAAATATAACTTAAATGATTAAATCAAAACCTGATAACACAAAAGGACTTTTCACCAATTAGATTTTAAAAATATGACTTTTCACCAATTTTTTAAAAAATATATCACTTTATTTTGGCTTATAATTCTCAATTTAATATTGACTTCAATATTTTTTATAAATTAACTAGCCTATAACCCATGCTTAAAAGCATGAATGAAAAAAATAATTTACAAAAAACAATCTCATAACATTTAAATCTTATAACAAAATTCACCTAAGACATTGCTAAAATAGGATCAACAAAACTTGTATCTAATTAAAAAATTAAATGATAAATACAATACATACATATAAAACTAATTGATCAACAGAACAACACATACATTGTAGTGAAAAATTGGAACCATCACTTGCCCAAACACATTGTAGGCTAACGAGAGTTAGGTAATGTTCATTTCCCAAAATTCTAATAAGGGTTTATACAATTTATCTCTCCCCAGTTATTTTGTCATTAACCAGATACCTCTCAAATATTGGTCAACGTGTTATCATTTTTTTTATCAAAGGTCATTTACTTCCCTTATAGCTAAAAAATTACTAAATTTTTTATTGTAATGATAATTTTGCTTTTAGCCATTTTAAAATTATTTAAATAATTAAAAACTAGACTACATAAATAACCCCTTACATTTTTATTTATTTATTTATTTATTCCTCCTTTACTTATTCCCACTAATATCACTATTCAAAAAATTATTTTCCTTAAACACTTTCTTTTTAACAAAATAATTTTTTTTTAAAAAATGCTCCCAATCCTAGAACCTACTGGTTTCTCTCTCTTTGCTCGACGCACAGCGGAGCTGAATCTGTGTACCGGAGCATAGATACGGCCTAGATCTATGCTCTGTCGCATAGATCAGCACCGCTAGAGAAAGATACCTCCACCGTCACCTTCCTTTGCTCGCCATTGAAAATCCAAAAGAAACAGAGGGTTGGAATATCGCCTACAGGGCGGCGTTCGGGCAAAGTTGCTATCTCCACCACCGTCGTCGCCTTCCTTTGCTCATCGTCAAAAACCTAGAAGAAACATATGGTTGGAATATCGGTCTTCTAAAGGACAAGAACATTCTGGTCTTCGTTGTTCTCGAGCTTCCTAAGACTTCCCCCAATACTGAATCTTGAAGACCCAAGATGATGATGATGATGATCTTCCTCTCTCTACAAATAGTTTTAATTCGGTGGGTTGGACAACGGCAAGGGGGCGGAGGCGGGGGGATGGGGAGGGGGAGAGACTCGGCAAAGAAGAAATAGAAAAAACAAATTTAAAAAAAAGAAAAGAAAAAGAATGAAATTTGCCAAAAAGAAAAGGGTTTAAAAATAGGGGGGGTGCTAGTGAATTTTTATAAAAATAAAAGATTTTTTTTTTAAATAAGAGAAGGGTACTAATGTCTTTCAACAAAAAAAAAAAATTGGTCAAAAGAGGTGACTGATATTTATAAAATGACAAAGAAAGTAATGATAAACGACAAAGAGAAATAAGAAGTAAATGGTATGAATCCTTCTAATAATTATGGGAACTCTTAATAATTATAATAATTCAAAAAATATGTTAGAAATGTGCATCACAACCTATTTTCAAAAAAATAGGAGCATAACAATTTATTTATTTATTTTTACTTTTTTTATCACGATACCTTCCATGAGATGATTTCTTAATTGAGACCCACAAAATCTCAGTCCCAACCTTTTATTTTAACCACAAACAATTGAGATATGAGCAAAAGAAAGTAATTAATTAGTTCATAAAACTACTAAATAAACCTTCATTATATATAAAATCTTCAAGCATTTGTATCAAGTCTTTATTTTTACTTTAAAAAATAAGAAATAAATAAATAAACATTGATAAAAAAAAAAAAAAAAAAAAAAATTGAAGAACAGAATAAATAAAAAAATTGAAAACACACACAAAAAAAAAAAAAAAACCATAATGGCTCACACTATTTGATTATTTGTTGATGTTTCCACACTTGAAAGAAGCAGAAAAAAAAAATACAAAAGAATAAAGAGGAAAAAAGATCCTTAATAAGATATACTTCGATTTTCAACTCATCAGCAACCATAGTGCCATTTTGTTGCCATTGTCAACATCACTTAACAAATGAGATATTAAATTGGGAAAAAAATGAAGAGAAGCGGAACGAAACTATGGCGGAAAATGTTCAGATTTTCTTCAAATTGAAAAATAGATGATTCAAATTTGCAAAATATAATGAAATTTACGCTTACATCAACTCTACAAGTTGTTCCCAAATATAAAAATACTAAGAAAAATATGAACTAAAGATCAAAATAATCTAATCTTGATATGTGTATGTGGCAAAGAATTCTTACATATGAATTTGAAATATAAAAATATCTATTCCAGTAGTTAAAAACGAAAACGATGAAAAACTCATTTATATGCAATAAACCAAAACTAAATCAGACGAAATACCAAGGAGCATACTCACGCAAGACAACTAAGTAAGTGAATAAAAATACCTCATTCAAATCCTATTATACTCAAATCCAACCACACATCCAACTATCTGCTTAAATGAGCCATAACTAAATAAAAGGAAAACAAGTAATTCACTGACTAAACAATATAATCATCAAATTTTAAATAAATTATGAAGAATAAAAAATAAACATATCCCAAGACTACAAATAAACATACCATATAATTAATAATTTGTACCAACAAAATGAGATTTAGTAAATTCGTAAACTAAAAGTTTCAATTGAATTGAATAATCAATTATATATTTTTTTAATTGTACAATGAGACTACATATAGGATAATTATAAATAAAATAAGAAAACTAACTAATGATTAATAATAACTTTCCTAATCTACATATTTGACTTTCCCTATATGCAAATAATAATAATAATAACGAATATTCCATTACTTCTCCTCATGCTGGTATGAAGATATCTTCTATTGTCATCTTGCATACTAGATAGTCGAATCTCTTTTTTGGTAATCATTTTGTTAGAATGTATGCGATTTGTTCAGTAGTCTGTACATATGACATACATATTTGTCCACTCTCAATCTTTTCCTTAATGAAATGCTTGTCCATTTTCATATGCTTTGTCCGATCATGTAACACCGGATTGTGAGCAATTGCAATGACTGATTTGTTATCACAGTAGACCTTCATAGGTGCTGAATTGAATATCTTCAACTCTTCTATTAATCTGTTAATCCATAACACTTCACAGATGTCGTGAGCCACTGATCTGTACTCCGCTTCTGCGCTACTTCTAGCTACGAAATTTTGTTTCTTGCTCCGCCATGTGACGAGGTTCCCACCAACAAAGGTGCAGTAACTGGAGGTCGATCTCCTATCTGTGACACTCCTAGCCCAGTCTAAATTGGTATATACCTCTATCAGTTGATGGTCACATTTCTTATACAGAATTCCCTTTCCAGGTGTACCCTTTAAGTACCTTAGGATTCTATAGGCAGCCTCGAAGTGTTATTGTCCTAGTGAGTGCATAAATTGGCTTACCATGCTTATGGAAAAAGCTATATCTGGACGAGTATGTGATAAGTAGATTAATCGCCCCACTAGTCTTTGATATTGTTCTCGGTTTATCACAGCTTCAGGTTTGACCGGTTATAGCTTCTCATTCCTTTCGCTTGGAGTTTCTGCAGCTTTGCACCCGAGTAACCCTGTTTCATTCAGTAGGTCGAGTACATACTTTTTTTTATTCACAAATATGCCTCCCTTTGATCTAGCAAATTCTATTCCAAGAAAATATTTCAACGGACCTAAGTCTTTGATTTCAAAATTATTAACAAGTTTTTCTTTAAGTCTTCCCAACTCGTCACTATCACTTCCTGTTAAGATGATATCATCTATATAGACAATTAAAATGGAAATCTTACCATCAGTTGAGTGTCTATAGAACATAGTATAATCTGTTTGGCTTTGTTGATAACCATGACCTTTTACAGTGGTTCCAAAGCATTCAAACCATACTTTAAGAGACTATTTTAGGCCGTATAGTGACTTCTTTAGCTTGCACACCTTTCTTTATCCTATTTTTCTTTCAAAGCCTGGTGGTAAACTAATGAACACTTCCTCCTCCAAGTCTCCATTTAGAAAGACATTTGTCACGTCTAATTGGTGTAGTGGCCAATCAAAATTCACTGCTAGGGACAATAGAACCCAAATTGAGTTTATCTTAGCAACTAAAGCAAATACTTCTTGGTAGTCTATCACATATGTCTGTGTAAATCCTTTAGCCATGAGCCTTGCTTTGTATCGTTCTATGCTTCCATCTACCTTACACTTGACTATGAATACCCACTTGCACCCGACTATCTTTATATCTTTCAGCAAATCAATTATTTCCCACATACCACTCCTTTTAAGAGCATTCATCTCTCCCAAAACTGCTAGTTTCTAACTTGGATCACCTAGTGTTTCCTCAATGTTCCTTGGAATAAACAAATTAGTAACTTTATAAGTAAAGGCTCTATAAGATTCGAAATTTTTTGTGTAGGATACATATCTAGATATGGGGTGATTGCTGCAAGTTCTGACTCATTTCTTGATGGTTATAAGAATATTGAGATTTGAAGGAATACTAGAATGAGAAAGTTCATTAGGAAGTGGTAAAGAGATAGGATTATCTGGGTGAAAAGGTTCATTAGGAGATGACAGAGAAATAGGATTACCTAGATCATTGCTTATGGAGTCGTATTGACTTTGTGCTAGAACAGTAGGCTGATCTGTATTCTTCTTTGTACCTCTCCGAGTATAAGTATAAACCCGCAACTCAATACATGATCGTGGTATTTCTTCATCTGTTCGTGAGGGAATTATGCTCGATACTAGTATACTAGTAGGGATCTCTTTTTGTTTTTCAATATTTTCATCATTTGTTTTTTACTGATTTGGAGTAAAAGTTTCTATGACTGTGGTAGAGAGAGGATCATCAGTGACCCAAAAATTTTCTTCCATTAGATTCTCCCCTTGAAGAGGATTTTTGTCAAAGAAAGAAATATTTTCCAAAAACGTGACATCCATACTAACATGATTTTTTTTGTTGTGGATTGTAACACTTATACTCTTTTTGATTTGGTATATAACCGATGAAAACACATTTTTCTGCTCTAGAATCAAGTTTAAACCAAAATTGGTTGGAAATATGAACATAAAAGGTGCAGCCAAATACTTTAAGAGACAAGTCAGCTAATATCCTAGAAGTTGAAAAATGTGTTTTGAAATTATCAAATGGTGTGGCGTAGTTTAGAATACGTGTAGACATGCGATTGATTAAATATGCAGCTGTTAAAAGAGTATCGCCCCACAAGTATTTTGGAATATGCATAGAAAACATGAGTGCACGTGTGACTTCGAGTAAGTTGTTATTTTTTTCATTCAGCGATGCCATTTTGTTGGGGGCGTGTCACGACATGTGGATTGATGTAGAATACCATTTATTTTCAAAAAACTGCCTAAACATTCATTGAAATATATTATTCCATTATCTGTGCAAAGAATACTAGGTTTCATTTAAAATTAGTTTTCGAGCATAATACAAATTTTTTTAAATAAAGCTTCTACATCAAATTTTGCACGCATCAAATATGTCTAATATAAACGTGTGTGATCATCAATAAATGCCACATACCATCTTTTTTCGAATAGTGTTGGGATTTTTGAAAGACCCCATATATTGTTGTGAATTAAATAGAAAGCTTTTGATGCACGATATGATTTTGAAATATAAGAAGTATGCTGACTTTTTTCAAGCAAACAACTTTTACAATGAAAAGAAGAACAATCCACATTCCTAAATAAAATCGAAAACAAATGTTTAAGATATTGAAAACTTGGATGTCCTAGTCTAAGGTGTCAAAGCATGATTTTATTATGAACAAACTTTGAACTCATATCACTGGGGCCGTGAGTTGTTTTATTCCTTAAGGAGTTGTCATCGAAGTAATAAAAGTCATCCACCAGTCTAGCACTGCCAATCGTCTTTTCTGAGCTCTGGTCCTGAAATAAACATCGGGATTCAGAGAACATGATATGACAGTTAGAATCTCGCAATAGTTTACTTACAGATAAGATGTTACAAATAAGTTTAGGAACGTGAAAGACGGTTTTTAGGTTAATGCTATTTGAGATTTTTATTTGGCCTTTTCCTGCAATGGGTGAGAAACTACCGTCTGCAATTCTAATTCTTTTGTTACCAGAACACGGTGAATAGGTATTGAAAAGGTGATAAAACTTGACATATGGTCAAAAACACCTGAATCGATAATTCAAGGCACTGAGTTTAAGGAACAAGAAAAGGCTCTAGAGTTGCTACTTGCTTGAGTTAAGGAAGCATTAGGAGTACCGAATGTGGATTGGCAGTCAACAGTTTCAGAAGTTAATCAATCTGCTCTTTGTTGAATGGAGTGTATTGATCCTAAAATTTTGATGAACAATTAAGTATTGATATTTTGGTGGAACTAATGTTTTAATTGAGTGTTTCAGTGATTTAAAGTTCCAGTGATGAAGATGTCAAATTAAATGTGCTAAATGATGAAGTTGAAGATATTGAAGATCAAATTAAATAAATGCTAAATGATGAAGTTGAAGATTTAAGAGTTTGAAGAAATTAAGGAAAACAACTCAAGTAAATTTCAACTCTTAATATCCCATTTAGGAACATACACGGTACAAAATATTTTTATTATTTATGTGTGTTTTGATAAGATGAATTTATTTGCTCCTATGTATATTTGAAAAGAAATATTTATAAATGGTTAAAATGGAATTTGAGAAAGTTAGTGGAGCTTATTGAGAAAAGAAATTAGTTAAAGGGACGAAATTGTAAAAGAAAATGTATTAAAATGAATTGGAGAGAAGTGTTCAGCAAAGAGGAGTTGACTGATAAGTTGACTGATGGGTATAAGACAAACATGCTGAATTGATCAGTCGACTGATAAGTCGACCGATGAGAAGAAAGTGAAATCTCTGAATCTAGCAGTCGACTGATAAGTCGACCGATCAACGTCCTTGGCTACATCCTGAATTGGGCAGTCGACTGACCAGTCGACCGATGGAGCTGTTTCAGGATCTTGTGCATTCCAAAATCATATCTAAAAGTAGTCGTTTTTTGTTAGGATTTGAGAGAGACTTAAGGGATTTGGTGATATTTAATATATGGTTCATATATTAATTAAATCCTATTGATTTGGTACATTAAATATTAATGTTTCTCGATTTAGTACTTAAAATAGTTTCTATTCTATCTAATTGAGATTGAGAAATACTTTGGGAATTTAATTGAAAAATTTAAAAGTTGTTTTTAAGTGAAATTGAACATAATTGAAGTCCTTATGATATAAGGGGTCTATAAGAGTTTTTAATTGTCATGAGACTTGTAAACTAGCCGTTAGAAGACTGATTACATGTTCCTTTAAATAGACTTGCGAATTTCATATATCATTAAGCAGTAAAAAGAAGAGAAATCATATCATATCATATTGTGAGCTTTTATAAGAGTTATCCATCTGAAATATTGTGAGCTTTTTTGAGAGACGATCTTGAAGATCAACTGCTATTAATTTGTGCTGCTACCGGATCTGAAATTACATTGTTTTATCTATTCTTTCTGTGGATTTCTGGTGAGATCTTTCCATTTATATTCTTTCATTGCATTATTTGATTATTGTTTGGAAATTGATCTTAGAAATTGTTTCTGATTTTTGAAGAAAATATTTTTGCAAACAATTTCTTGAATCTGATTATGTGCTCCAATTTGCAAACCATATCTTGTTAAAATCAGATTTTTGTATCTCACGTTTTTCTATCACTAGTGGGGATATTAATTGAGTTATTGTTTATCTGGGGTGGTAGAAGCTCCGAGTGAGATTTCCTTCTTATCATTTTTTTTGTATTGATGAGTTGTGACGGATTAAATACTATTGGGGGTATTTAATCAAGGGTAGCCGGGTTTCAGTCTCTTCCTATAAAGAGATTGAGGTAGTGATTCTTCCTAAATAGAATTACATTGCGAGTGATTTGTAAAGGTTCCATCCTTACCTGGGAAAAGGATAGTTGGAGTATTTTGTGAGGTTTTGATTCTTGAGCCGTAGTGATAAAAAGAATTAGGTTAATCTTTAGCCTGTGAAAAGATAGGTTATTCTTAAGCTTGTAAAAAGTAGAGGTTATTCCTGAGCCTTGGAAAAGAAAATTGTAAAGGTTGATTCTAAGCCTGTAAAAGAATCGGTGTGTGGGTTTGGTTCCTACCTTTAAATGGATCTTGAGAATTAGTGGGTGCGAATCTCCGTGGGGCTCAGAGGACTGGACTAGCCAAGAGTAGCTTGGTGAACTAGGATATATCTTAGTGTGCTGCATTATTAATTTGTTTATTTTTGTTGTCTGGGTGTGCACTTAGATTGATAATATTATTCCGCTGTGTTATAAAGATAATAATTAATTTAGGCTTAAAATTAATTATTTGATTTATCAAGTTTTGTTCTGACATATTTTTTAATTACCCAATTCACCCCCCCTCTTGGGTATTCTATTGGGCCAACAAAGTGGTTGCAGCTTCATGCGCGGAAGAATAAGATCGGTTAGATTTTTCTCCCAGCTTGTTGCTATTTAAATTGGTTGGTTTCCCATGGATTTTCCAGCATGTTTTCTGTGTATGACGGGACTTGTTGCAGTAGTCGCACCATATATGAAGGCGTCCCTTTGCTCGGCGTTGAAATCTGTTGGAGTTAACATTAGCAGCAATCGAAGCAGACTGGTCAATTGGAGCAGCTGTAGGACCGGTAAGCTGTGGCTTGTTGAGCATAACGTTCAGACGGGTCTCCTCCCTTCGGACCTCTAAGAAACCTCTCCGATTTGGGGAAGAGGCTGACGACCAACGATTCATCCCCTAACTTCGTCAAGTTCCGGTTTCAGTCCTCCAAGGAACTTAAAAACACGATCATCATCCACCAACTTCTTATAGTGGTTATAATCCTCGGTCGAATGCCATTCATGATCATTGAACATATCATGATCCTACCATATTCTCTTCAATGAATTGAAATACTTGATGATACTATCTTCACCTTGACGAACATCACGGAGTTTTAGAGTCAACTCATACTTTTGAGATTGGTTTCCCAAGTCAGAATATATCTGATTAACATTGTCCCAAAATTCCTTCGTTGTAGGGTAGTACATGTAATTGGAGCTGATTTCTTCATCCATAGAGTTCACGAGCCACGTCATTACCATGGAATTTTTAGCATCCTAAGTTGTATGCAGCGGATCTGTAATGGTAGACTCCATTTTATCACCTGTTAGATATCCCATCTGCCCTCTTCCGCGGATATATAGTCAGACCGATTGAGATCAACGCAAGAAATTGGTTCCATTCAGTCGAATAGAGGTGATTTGGATGGAGTGGGATTCGGAAGGGAGATTCTTTGGTTCGGTGAGTTGGCTGGACCTTGGGGTGGATTCCGAGGCAACGTCGGACATGATGAAGGCAGGGGAAATATTGTCAGAGGCTGAGAATCGTCGGGTTGACCTTCAACGAACAAGTTCGCTAGATGAAGGCCTGAACTGCGATCGATTTCTTTGGCTTTACCGTGATCGATCGATTTTCGGCTGTGAGGGCCGTTGATGTTTGTCATCTGTGGTAAGGGGCTCGTTGTCGACTGTGGTAGCCGGTGAAGCTTCGATTTCGACGGCTGTGGTAGCCAGCGTCGTTCGTTGTCGATTGTAGGAAGGGCATTAACATTCGTCGTCGGCTAAACAAAGCTCGTCGGCGGTCGTAAGAGGAATTTTTTTTTTTATGAACCTTTAAAAAAGAAAATTGATCAATGAAACTTTAAAATAAATATATATATATATATATATATATATATATATATATATATATATATATATATATATATATATTTATGGAAAAGTTAATTATTATTACTAATTAATAATAAATTGTAAGAATATAAACAATCACAAGCTTGCATATCTTGTAAGATCAGAGATCTCCGTATTTAATATTCAAAGTAATACATGGAAATCAAAGAAAATCCCATTCAATTATCAGGTTAACTAATTTCATCCTAATTAGAATATTAAGCACAAATTATACGAACACGGTGTGACCTCCCCATCATAACATAGGCTGAATTATGAAGTTATTGGAGCTTAAAATGAGTCTATGATTGTGATGATGAAGCATCTAATTTATTTATTAGACTATTGACGTAAAGCTAATCAAATGGATTGGAAATGGCGACAAAATATGCGAAAAACAAAAAAAAAATCAAATTAGTCATAATATAAACCCAAACCTCACATTAAGCATCGCAAAATATCAAATCACTAGCTAATAAAGTAGTCGATAGTACCTTTTGGGGCCCAAGACTAACCTATATGTTTAGAGGATAGAAGATCGGCAAGGAGATCAAGCTTCTCTCTATTCATTATACAGAAAATAAGGCATCAAGTCCTATTAGAAGATTAAGAAGGAGAAGCAGACAAATAAGCTAGACTTACGGCATGTTTGGTTTGGTTTGGTTTTTCAATAGAATCATTTTTGTGATTCTATTGACATGAAAATTAAGGGAATAAGATTTCATTAGAAATGGGATGGAATTAAATCCAACCCAATAGAATCAAAACTAAAATTACAAAAAAGTTCATCACTGATCCAGCCCAATCCAAAAATTAGAGAACAGAAAATTGAGAACAGAAACAAAAAATTGAGAACAGAAACTGAAAATTGAGAACAGAAACGGAAACTTAGGTGGCGTTTGGTAACCGTTTCTGTTTCAATTCCAGCAGTGGGATGGAATGGGATGGGATGGGATGAGAATTTTGTTTTCTTTTTGGGAGTAGAATTGTGTTTGGTAACGATAATTTTTTTTTTGTTTTGGGAAAGGAATTGTGTTTGGTAACGATTTTATCCTAAAATCTTTTTTTTTTTTTTTTTTTTTTCTCTTTTCAGTTTTGGCCGGCCGGCGACGGCGCCACCGCCGGCGTCGGAGACGGCGGTGCCCCCGCCGGCGATGACCGGACGGCGGTGGCGCCGTCGCCGGCGACTGCCGGAAGTGGCCGGAAAAATTCCGGCCGGACGGCGACCGGCGACGGTGGGCGGCGGCGGCGGACAGTGACCGGCGACGGTCGCCGGAGATGACCGGCGGCGGCGGACGGTGGCCGGCGGCGGTCGGCGGCGCGGCGGCGGAGGACGGTGGCCGGCGGCGGTCGGCGGCGGCGGACGGTGGTCGGCCGGTAGATGAATAGTGATCCTGGTTTTGGGAATGGAATGGGAATAATGAGAAACAACTTTTTTTTGTTTCTCATTTCTTAAGAAAAAAGTGGGCACAATTCTCAAATGGGAATGAAATGGAAACGGAAACAAAAATTACCAAACGCTATTCCCAAACAGAATTCCCAAAAATCTGGGAATGGAATGGGATGGAAATGGTTACCAAACGGGGCCTTAGATAACAGAAAATTGAGAACAAAAAATTAGAGAATAAAAAATTGAGAACAGAAACTGAAAATTGAGAATAGAAACAGAAATTAGAGAATGAAAACTGAAAATTGAGAACAAAAACAGAAATTAGATAACAGAAACTGAAAATTGAATGAAATATTGAAATATAATAAAATTGAGAACAGAAACGAAAAATTAGATAACAGAAAATTGAGAAAAAAAATTAGAGAACAAAAAATTGAGAACACAAACTGAAAATTGAGAATAGAAACAGAAATTAGAAAATAGAAACTGAAAATTGAGAACAAAAATAGAAATTAGAGAACAGAAACTGAAAATTGAATGAAATAGTGAAATATAATAAAATTTAATTATAAGGGCATAATAAGAATTTTATTATATTCCACTATTCTATTCTTTCTCTCATTCCATACCAACCAAACAAATGAATAGAATAGTGATTCTATTAATAATTTCATTTTATTTCTTCTCTCATTCCATTACTTCTTCCATTCTATTCCACCCTCATTCCATTCTGTCCAACCAAACAAGCCGTTAATGTACGATCAAGAACACAGAGTAGAGATGAAAATTACACAATGCATGTAGAAAATTACATACAGAAAGAGAATTATTATTGGGTCAATGACTTTTTTGGTCCCTCACAAAAGGGGTCGATGTTCAATTAGTCCATACTATTTGGGTTTAGACACATTTGGTCCATGACATTTCAATTTTGATTCCTATTGACTCAAATTATAACGGTGTTAGTCAATTTGGATGGTCAACCGTTAAACTAAGGGCATTTTGGTCATCAATATATAATTATAGTAAATTAGGTTATGTTTGGTTAGTGTTTCTGCTTTTCTATTTCTACTTCCAATAAACTACGATGAGAATTTTATTTTCGTTCTGGAGTATTTCAAGAATAGAAATATGTTTAGTAGCAATCATTTTCTTGAAATTGTTACTTTTCATTTATGAGAACAAAAACAAGTAACACGTTTGGTTTCAACAATTGTTCATTTTTTTTCTTTTCTTTAAATGTATGGTGGCCGGTGTCGTGGTGGTGGCTGCGGTGTGATAGCGAGAATAGTTTTGTGGAAGTAAATAGCAGTCAACATCTTTTTGTTTCTCAAATTCTTAAAGAATTCAGGAATTAATCCCGAATTATTCTTAAAATTTTAGAAACAAAAACGTATTTACTTTGTACATTAATCCCAAAATTTAGGAGCGAAAACAGAAATCAAAGAACGGAAAGATTAACCAAATGTGTAAGACCTTAAATTTTGCATACACATAACATAAGCTGCATTTTAGCACATTTAGAAAATAAATTGTGTCATTTCTAAGTTAATTTAAAAGTTTAGGGGTCAATTTTTAATTTTTAAAATATTAATTTTAAATTTTGGGTTTAACTAAGAACTTATAAAAAATTGAAGGAGGTTTAGTGCAAATTAAATATTTTTTTATTCCACTTCCTTCATTGTGAAGGAAATCACACACACACACATATATATAAATCATAACATATTTAAATTTTGAGACATTTTGAGCTGTCGGATCGAATATGTGACGGCTGAGATTACACCTAGAGACATTTTATATTCGAGACATTTTAGACCCTTGAATCGAATATTTAACGGTCGAAATTGAATGATACAAGAGACATTTTTAGCCCTTAGATCATATTAGATCAAGGGCTGGGATTAATTTTCTTAAAAATATGAATTAACAGCATACAAAAAATCTCTATCAAAATATCATCAACTACCCCAAATCTCGCTGAACAAATCTCTCCCATCCCAAAAACACTCTTGATGCCTTTATCTCTATAGCCTACTCTCATTCATGAAAAATTTCTTCTGAACATTGTTTTATCCGCCATGAACTCCTTCCCCAAACAAAATCTACCATAGTTCTCCGCCACCGATGCTACTATCACTCTCTCTCTGTAAATCAACCTTTGATTACAACTGCCACCACCGATTGGAGCCATGGAGCTGCGACCAACACCACCACCGCCACCAGACTTGCCACCGTCCTTCAACTCCAAATGCGCCGCCACCGACACCACATCTGCGACCACCAAACATGCTGCCACGATCGAACGAGCTGCTAACACCACCACCGCCCTATGTGAATCTTCCGCAACCTTTGGTAATTCTTCTCTCCCTCACTTAGGTTCTCTCTTAATATGGGTTAAATATTTTCATATTTGGGTTCCACTTGAACAGATTTGGGTTTGTTTCGACCAGATCTATCTTCAATTCTGGCGACGTTGAACATCTCCATCGCCCTATCGATCTATCCAGGTATCCATCTGATCTTTTCTCCCACATAATCCCCTTCGCTCCATCTTCACCGGCAGTGATACAGCTGACCTCTCATCTCTCTTCTCCAGTCCCACATAACTCGAAGTTGTTTCTTCGATCGAACAAAGGTACACCCTACTGACATCTATTTGATCTCCCTAACAAATCAGATGCTCTACTATGACGTACACGGCTCTCTAAGATCCAATTGTATTCTTTCATTTCTGATTTCATTACATTGATTTATGCCTGTGGCAGAGGAAATGGTTTTGGGAGTTTCAGGGGATCGATTGATGAAGAGGCACTGAGATGGGCTACGATTGAGCAAACAATTCTTGAACAAATTGAAGGATCTGAATGATAAATAAGTTTTTCTATTGTGTTCCCAGTAGAGAATTGAAAAAATGTTTTCTTTTTGTTTCCATATTTCGGAGGGGTCTAAAACAAAAAAAAAAATGTTTTCTTCTTACAAAGTGTGTAGTGGAATTCATCTATATGTTGAGTTTTGTTTTGTTTATTGTTCAATAATATTAGAAGGAAATGAGCAAAAATATGAGAGTGTGCATGAAAAGCTCAAATAGCTCGGAGATGTGAAGGCATGAGCTCAAAGTATATTTGTATTATTGAAGTATTGGTCTCAAAATCAGAAAAATAGATGCTTAAAAGAAGCAACAAAATCATTCCGGTCCTA